>JAAONU010000007.1:13527104-14727104 GCA_012932295.1 Cyclina sinensis | reverse complement strand
ACTAACATTACAATCAAATAACTAGATGGCCCTTTTTCAGAAGAAATTTACTCATTATTCTATCAACAATACTGATAGTTTTACTCAATTCTTTAAGTACTTAAAAATTCAAATCAATTTTTTTATGAATGTAAAGTTACAGACAGCTATGAAATATAACAATCAAATACTCGTATCACATTAGGCATACAATTTCTGATTTTAGTGACACATGTATGATATTCGCAGAACATATCTCATTATCGAACAAATGTCAGTAATTTCAATTGTCTGAAGGTGACGGCGCTTCGTTCAATGATTGACGTACTCGAACATAGTAAGTCAAAAAATGGAACTTTAGCACATATTTAGATATTCTTTCAGATTCACTTTTATCTTTGTCACCAGAATTAGCAAGAACAATCTTTATAGCACGTTTTACAAAATTACTACATTCATTTGAATAACTTTTAATGACACTAAGATTGCATCTGATTTTTTCTGTGAAACCTACTTTTTGAATCCTTATTCTGTTAAATGTTCGGACCACTTGTTTTGTAGTGTATTGGTTTTAATTTGATATCCTGTGCTCAGTATTTTATGTTACTTATGCTTTTTGACCCTGACGCAAAATAATTGACCATAACAATTGTTCTTTATCATTTCCGCTGTTAATTAATTAATTAATTTTATTTATTTATTCATTTTTGCGGTAACATTCCTATTACGGTTTATACGTTCATATGAAATATATGAAATGATAACTATATATTCACCACAGATCTATAGATTAAAACAAAAAATATGTATTTAACTAAATTAGACCCGACACCTACAACATATTGCTGAGCTCTTCTAACAATCCTGTAGGATTTTCGTTTAGATCATTCTCTAATGATTCGGATTTTTATTGTAAATTTTAAGTAACTAAGAACTAATGGCATAAGTTTACAATTTCTCTTGAAGACAAGATCCGTGTTCATGTTTATGATTTCCGCTGTTGAAAGCGTATCAGCTGTTTCTTGCTGAAACTTGGAGAAATAAATCGCTTTTCACTTTCGTAGAGGAAGTTTTGTTTTTAATCTTCAGGAGTAAATTATTTATATTCTGATACTAAGATTACTTCATAATTATACATTATTTTTACTCCATTCTTTCGAATTAGCAGAAAGAACAAAGAACACGGAGAATTTCTGTTCTTTAAATAATCGTGCGCGTTCTAGTCCGTTTTAATTAGACTAATAAGACGTGTACGCTTGTTCAGTATATGAGATTCTAAAGAAAAAAATATAAACATAAGTACTTTTTCGGATTTTGAATGCCTTCAACACAAATCAAATTACTGCATGTTTTCTTTTTTAAGAAAGGTCGAAATATCTAATTTAATGCCAACAGAAACAGCTTGAATTACAAATAAAAACCTGCTTATTTCAGATACAGCATACAATTCAGTCTTCAGACAGTATGTATTGCCAAGTATGCTGCATACTGGTTCAACGAATAAAGAATTTTGCAAGAAATGTTGGAAGGAATTATCTTACGTAATACATTTTTTTTGAAAATACAAGGAAGATTTCCGCATAAGAAACAGATTCCAGTTCTTGTTAACTTGCCAGGTATTAGCCTAATTAGTGCCAACCTTCTCATTTTACATCTTTGAGATTTTCATTTTTCTGCATTTGCATCAAATCCCTCTAATATTCAGGTGTATGTACTGTATTGTTATTTCATATTCGTGACATTATAATTTAAATAAGAAATATGTCTTAAGGAAGACCCACTTTGACTGCAATCTGTTGTCGGAGACATTTTCTGAAGCAAATTCTTTCTAAGTAGACGCGCTAGAACCAAAAATACTTATGAATGTCGACAAATAGGACATGCGTTGTTTATTGAAAAAAAAATATAAAAAAGCAAATTATAAAAAAGCGATAAATTGACAGCTCGATACATGACACATATAAAAGTTTAATCAGGATTACTAATATGAAATAAGATTACAAATAAAATAATAGATTTCACTTTCAGCTACATTATCTGTAGGAAGACCGCTGATATACAACGATTTGCTTCCTTTATTTAATTTCTATGTTTTTGGAAGGTATATCTCAAAACTTAACCGGAGATAAAAAAAAAACAGCAAACAACTGAGATGTTTATATCACAAGAAACAGAAAATTGTGTTTGTGAAACAATCAAAAATTCTGAGAGCACAAACGAGACGAAATATGTTTTCCAAAATATCCCAGTGTTGCGTTCGATACAAGAATCAAGGGTAAGAGAATAAAATATGTTTTGTGTGATAAGTGAAAGTGCTTCTGTTATTGTACCATGATGCATTAGCATATAGTTACAAAGTACTTCAGCAGGAAAAACAAAAACATTTCTATCTTCAATTTGAGGTTCTTACCTATAGAAATAGCGACAAACACATATCAGGATAAACCACACATATTAACCAGTCTCTCCACACAGTCAAAAAGTGGTGAGGAAAAGAGGGCATGAATTTATATACTGATCGATTAAAAATGCAACAAAATAAACGAAAATGAGAATTCACTGGGTTAACGCCTTGGAACGTTCAGTGGCAAAACATTTACCACTGGGGATTTAGACCAGGTTCTAGGATGCACCAACCTCACAGTTGCCCCAACAGGTTCTCATAGGAACAAACAAGTACAAGTTATATTGGTGAATTAACCCCAAAATGCCCATCAACTCGACAATGTTGAATGCAAAAGCACACAAACATTTAAAACATATATGTTTTAAAAGCTAATGACATTGTAGAGCGAAAAGGGTAGGTACTCAATGATCGTACTTAGACCAGAGCACTTGGAGTTAGATCAGAAAGAACACAATGGCAGGAATAAAAGAAAAGATCGAGTTTCTGCGTTCTTTCCAAGTGTTTTTTCAGAAACCTTCATAAACCCATAAACGCCTACGTTATTTGTTTTGAAGATTTGCGTAAAAGTATCAAACATGACGAGTTGTTAAAAGTCCTTTAAAAATTGCAGCTTTTAATGCTGCTTCATCTTCTTTAAAGACGGCAGGTCTAAAACTGTTCGGTTTCATTTTATACTTTGGTTCTCGAGTGTGTTCAGTCCTCTATGCAGTTTTTAGTCAATCTGATTTCTTTGAAGTTAATGATTTAAAAAATCCGTTTCTGTTAAAGATTACAATTTCTGATATAAATGTTCTTTGGTTTGATGGGAACAAGACACAAATCAAAATATCAACCAAGTTGAACTAATTAAGACCCAATAAAGAAATAACCTCCAATTTGGACACCAAATTCAGAAAAAAAATAAGGGGAAAATACAATGTGACACTCTCATTTACAAATTGTAATTAAATAGAATGTGTTTTTTCGATATTTTGTTTGAAAGGACCTACACTACAATTAATCGTTGGTATACTGCTTGTAAATATTATTGGCTTATTCTTTATAGAACTAATTTTAAAGAAAACGTCTGTTAAAAAATGGACATTTAGACTTGTAGAATGTGTTCATTTCGTATGAGAGACTATCAACCCAAAATAGTCCACCAACAACTCTTTATTACCTGGGACTAATATTAATGCATTCAGTTGCAGTTATATTTTTACTGACACTTTGACATAGGATAATAATTCATTCAGTTTCATTCACATTTATTTTTTGTTAATAAAACGGTACACTACATTTATGGTATGCCTCTTTAATGTTTTGTTAAGTAATACTTTATATAGAATTATAAATCATAGAATTAAATTTTAATATAGTTCTCTCTTATGGGAATGCTAAATTGATGTCACACTTTATCGAATATCGAATGCGGTTGGGTGGGTGTTTTTTCTGTCCTCACTGATAAATAATTTTCAATTCTTGTTAATTGAAGTTGGTCACCGAATATATAACAAATATGTCAGGATTGAAGCATTTTTCACTTGGATTTGAAATATAGGCGACACCGTCTCATTATCCTCTTTCACTCGACACAAAATGAATTGCTTTAGGTGTGATGCTACAAGATTACCCAAGAATACCATGCAACAATGTTACAATTTATATTTTTGACAGTCTATATCCTATTCTGCTCGCACTAAAATCATTTCAGTGTAAGTGCAAATAACACAGAAAATATTCGAAACGACGTTAGAAAAAAAACTTTATAATAAATGTCTCTATACAAGACAACATTCCTGTAAAAATATCCAGATCAGTTCTATGTTTTCTTGTCGGATAAATTAACGATATGTTCGTGTTTGTCATGTCAAAAGGGTCTTTTGGTGGGGAGCATGGTAATTTTTAAACAAAAGCGCGTAAATGCCTTTTGCAACACCATCGGTCCGATAAAATAATAGTTGTTCTTTGGTGTAATAGAATTCAGTACTATTTTAATTCTAGTAATAACCTTGTGTGTATGTTATTACTTTTTCTTAATTTTAATTATAAATTTTGGAAAGATCTTCGTATTTCCTATCTTTATTAACATATCATATATAACCCCAAATTATATTGAAGCAAGGTAAGAAGTCATCTTTTCAGTTTATCCTGTAGGGGGGTAACATATATTCGCATGTTTACTGTAAATGTAAAATGCCAATGTTTATTATTATCTTTGGAATAATTCTTTTTTAGAGTAACTTCCATATCCTTTACTCTTTCTTATATATTATATCACCTAATATCACCTAAACGTCTAACTGAAATGAGTATTCTGTGCACAATTACATTTTGTCTGCTGGTGTCATAACGAATTGCTGAGATCGTTAAGTTGAGACAACTGCAGACATATGAAATAGAGACTATTGAAAGACTATTGAAACAGCAGAGGGTATTAAAAGCTCATTGCGATACTTGGCAGTGTATCAAAATCATATGCGTTATTGCGTAAATTACATAAGACACACTTAAGTAAGCAATGAGGTTTTAAACATTGGATAAAATCAAGCAAAATACAAATTATTATTATAATAAACACAAATCTCAGTTAATGAATATGATGTGAAATTCTCTGTAAATATGATCAAAATATGAATAAAGCGATTACCTACCAAACCAGCATTTTACTTCAAAAGTTTATCGCATGTTCGACTAAATTAATTGTTTTATATAGAACCAAATAGTCGTCAAGATCCTCGCGAAATATGTCAACGTTGTCGCTAGTCGAAATATTTCTGAAAATACAGCATAGACAATGTGACATCATAAGGTGCGTGAACAAAAAATATATTAGAGTATTGTATATGGCCCAGTTATTTAATTCTTGTTTGAGCTAATGCCAATGGCATGATGCCTTTTTTGCATTCAAAAGCTTTTTGATTGTCGTACAGACAACAACATCTCGTGAAGTGCTTGATGTTATTGTTATCATTGAACAGCAATGAAATGACATAGTCATATCATTTATTGATCAATCGAGAGAGAGAGAGAGAGATTAATTTATGCACGTTTTTAGAGTCATTGCAAAACATCAAAATCAAACAGTAATAATTCACAGACAAGATAAGTTATGTTTTACATTTATCTGTACAATATTTGCTATTTCAAACATTTTTAATAAGGAATAAAATTAAACTAGAGATGTGTCCATATGACACGCCAAAGAAGCCATGCCTATTTAAAACTGAACAATGACAAAACAAAAGGCACTTCATACATATGCTTACTTCCTCGGTTAGGTATGACCGAGGCAGACTCTGAATGTTATTCAATTTGCTAAAATATAGATAAATTCTATTAAAATATGTTTAAAGGGACAAATGCAGGGTCGAGCAGGTGTACTCAGTAATATCGTTAACAAATCAATCTATGTAACACTTACGTGTCAGGGGCGTAGCAAGGGCTTTTGAAGGTGTAAGCAGAATTGTAGGGGGGTCCGGGGGCATTCTCCCCCTGAATTATTTTTTCTGTAGATCGACTCAGGAGCGTTTTGGCGGGTTTTTGGCATAAAATAAGCTATTTTTTTTTTTACCAATTTTACTCGATTTTTGTTTTATTTTTTCTCATAGAACATCTACTAACAACTATTCAAAAAGATTTTCTGGACCAATGTGTACGCTGCTGCGTATTCTGCGTACTGGTAGCTACGCGCCTGCGTGTACTTTTCACTAAAACTCTACATTTCAAACCCTCCAGGAGGAAATTTTCAGTTAATTTTACCATTTTAGCTGACCTGAAAACAATCCGCTAAAGAAATCCCGAAACAAAAATACATTCAATATTTAGCGACAAAAGACACCAAGGGAATGTCACGTGGTCATTCAACGGCATTTTGAAACAAATGGCGCTGTCGATAATCGGCAAGGTACACCGAATGCGTATATTTGTTGAAATGATCACATGACATTCCCAAGCACCACCGCGGCTATACGCGGGAAATACAAAAATAGCTCCCCTGTTCAGGGTGAGCTTTTCTGATCAGTCTTTGTCCGTCGTCCGTCCGTCAGTCCGTCCGTCCGTCCGTCGTCAACTTTTCATTCAAATGACATCTCCTCTAAAACCAAAGGGCCAAATTAAATGAAACTTGCCTGGGATGTTCTTTGCATGAAGCTCTACAAGATTGTTCAAATGGTTCTGGTCCATTGCATTTCTGGTTCACTGGAGCTAAAATTAGATTTTAAAAGTTGGATCTTTAAAAATCTTCTTCTCCGAAACCTCAAGGCCTGGAGCTTAGATATTTGGTATGAAGCATTATCTAGTAGACCTCTACCAAGTTTGTTCAAATCATGGCTCCTGGGTCAAAAATGGCCCCGCCCCAGGGGTCACATGTTTTATAAAGAGTTATATAGGAAAAACTTTTAAAAAATCTTCTTGTCATAAACCGCCAGGCCTAGAGTTTAGATATTTGGGGTGTAGCATTGTCCAGTGGACCTCTACCAAGTTTGTTCAAATCATGGTTCCTGGGTCAAAAATGGCCCTGTCCCAGGGGTCACATGCTTTATATAGAGTTATATAGGACAAATTTAAAAAAAATCTTCTTGTCAGAAACCGCAAGGCATAGAATTTAGATATTTGCCGTGCAGCATTGTCCAATAGACCTCTACCAAGTTTGTTCAAATCATGGCTCCTGGGTCAAAAATGGCCCCGCCCCAGGGGTCACATGTTTTATATAGAGTTATATAGGAAAAACTTTAAAAATCTTCTTATCAGAAACCGCAAGGCCTAGAGTTTAGATATTTGCCGTGCAACATTGTCAAGTGGACCTTTACCAAGTTTGTTCAAATCATGGCTCCTGGGTCAAAAATGGCCCAGCCCCGTGGGTCACATGTTTTATATAGAGTTATATAGGAAAAACGTTTAAAAAATCTTCTGGTCAGAAACTGCAAGGCCTAGAGTTTAGATATTTGGTGTGCAACATTGTACAGTGGACCTCTACCAAGTTTGTTCAAATCATGGTTCCTGGGTCAAAAATGGCCCCGCCCCCAGGGGTCACATGTTTTATGTAGAGTTATAGAGGAAAAATTTTAAAAAATCTTCTAGTCAGAAACCGCAAGGCCTAGAGTTTAGATATTTGGTGTGTAGCATTGTCCAGTGGACTTCTACTAATGTTGTTCAAATCATAGCCACTGGGTCAAAATAGGCCTTGCCCCGGGGGTCACTTGTTTACACAGAGTTATATAGGAAAAACTTTAAAAAGTCTTTACACCAGAAACCAAAAGGCATAGAGCTTAGATATTTTGTATGTAGCATTGTCAAGAGGACCTCTACCAAGTTTGTTCAAATCATGGCCCCTGGGTCTGAAATGGTCCCGTCACATGTTTTACATAGTGTTATATTGGAAAAACTTTAATCATCTTCTTTTCAGATACCACAAGGTCTAGAGTTAAGATATTTGGTGTACAGCATTGTCTACTGGACCTCTACCAAGTTTGTTCAAATCATGACCCTGGGGTCAAAACTGGCCCCACGCGGGGGTCATTTATTTTTACACAAGGATTTATATAGGGAAAACTTAAAAAATCTGCTGCTCTAAAACACCAAGGATTATACCTTCAATTGTTTGTTGTCATGTCTCCTGCCCAACCCCGCCCTTCTAATGGAATCATATTGTTTTTGCCTTGTCCATGGGTGTCTGTTTGTCTGTCTGTCTTTCACACTTCGTTTCCTTTCAATAACTTGAGTACCAGTTGACCCAAACCCTTCAAACTGCACAGGGTTATTGCCCTTATTGAGAACAAAAAATCCCTTTGGTGATTTGGGTCAGTAGGTCAAAGGTCAAGGTCAGAGGGTCCTCTAGAGTGAAAACCATTTCCACTCAATAACAGGATTACCATTTCACCCAGAGCGTCCAAACTTCAAAGGATGATTGCTTTTACTAAATAAAAGAACCATGTTGTTTTAGGGCTAGTATGTCAAGGTTAGGGTCACAGGGACCTGTAGAGTAAAACCTATTTCTGCAAAGTAACTGTAGTGCCATTACACCCAGAGCCTTCAAACTTTATAGGATAATTGTATTAGAAGACCCCTATTGTTTTTAGGGTCCATATGTCAAAGGTTAAGTTCACAGGGACCTGTAGAGTGAAAACTGTTTCTGCTCAGTAACTGGAGTACCATTTTACCCAGAGCCTTCAAACTTCATAGGATGATTGTCTTTACTCAGTAAAAGAACCCAATCATTTTTGGGGTCAGTAGGTCAAAAGTCGAGGTCATATGGACTTGTAGAGTGAAAACTATTTCTTCTCAGTAACTGGAGTATCATTACACCCAGAACCTTCAAACTTTTTAGAGTAATTATATTAGAAGAACCCTATTGTTTTTGGGGTCTGCAGGTCAAAGGTCAAAGTCACTGGGACCTGTAGAGTAAAATTATTTCTGCTAAAAAAATTGAGTACCATTTCATCCAGTGTCTTCAAACTTATTGCAAAGCTTTTCAAACTTGCACCTATAAAAACCAATAACGATATTTGTAACATGAGCAATGAGAGTCATGTGAGCGATTAAGGGCCATCATGGCCCTCTTGTTTTTTTCCCTCTCTTTTTCAAATATTAAGTTAAACATGTACACATCGGGATACACTAAATACTGCATAAGGCTAGAATAGAATTATCTTTACTCTATACATGTCTGATACAATTTTGAAGTGAGTGAAATTGAATTTGTTATTAGCGATGACTGTGGTACTTATTTATTCACATGTACTTTATTGATAAACGATAATGGCCACGGTGGCATTTGTTTGATGTGTCGGATAAGCAAATGTAATTTGAGAGCAAGGATGCGTATGGGGACTGAGAAGTATTGTTGGCTGTCGGGTATCACAGATGTCGTTACAACCAGGTCAGAATGATATAAAGTTAATAATAAAAAAAATGGGACTGGAAAAATATGTCGGTATGCTGCATTATAATCAAGTGTCATTAAGAGCAAGTTATACTGTAGTTTTTAACTAATATGCATTGATGTTATGAAATTGTATCGCATCATTTTATCCATCTCTAGAAACAATGTAGAGAGAGTCTTTAGCTAGATTCTCTCTGAGTTTGATTACTACTGAAATTAACTCCATTTTCACTTGGTTTGACAGAGAGCACATACTTTAAAAATCTTATCATCTGAAACCATTAGACCTAGAGCTTAGATATGTGGCATGATGTATCAGAGTTCCTCTACCAAATTTGTTCATATCATGTCCCGGGAGTCAAAATTGTCCATGCCCTAAGGGTCACATCTTTAAAAGAAAAGTTCCTTACATAGCCCTCTGTTAAAATTGCTAGAATGGTTCTGCTCCATTGAACAAAATGGATGCCAGAGCTTAAATATCTTCATTAATATTTTGCTTAAAATTACATCTCTTCACAAGCTTCTGTCTCAAAATTGCCTCCACTCCATGGATTTTATTTGTGAAAAAATATGAGATCTTTTAAAATCTCTAATTAGAAAATATAATGTTGCATCTGATGTTTGCTTAACAGTAGACCCTCAGTCAAAGTGCTCAGATGATGCTATTGGCTTGAAATATTTCGGACGTAAATCAGTATTTCAGCTTCAAATAATGATATTCAACTGATTAATAACCTTTTTCGCAAATCTGTTCCATTCATCAAACATGCTCATCTGCCTTTAATCGAATGAAACTTGTCTGGCAAATTTAGGACTTAGGAGCTACTTTTCACTAATTGCTTTGAGTTTAAATTGAATATCTCAAGTGAAAAAAGAATCTGCTATTTAAAAATTTGCATTCTCTTACATCTTATACTATCAAAGAAAACATTTTAACAAAAGAAGAAAAAACAAACATAGAAACATGATCAGTTAAGATTGCAAAAATACCTAACACAGCGTTTACCTGTTGTAGCCTTAAAGTTTATTTACATTGATGTATTGTTATAGACAGCGGAATCGCTTATTTCCCTTGTTACATCGGTAATAAGCACAACATACACGGTTTCTGATCAATAACTATAGAACGATTGGGCCCAGGCTTCCTAAAACTTAATAGGCAGGTTGGACATGGCCAGCCTATCATTCGTCTACTTTCCATTGCCAGTATAATTTGATATAAGAAGTCTCTGGCATCCTCCACTGAATGTACTGACACAAGTCCCTGTCCTTCTACCTTCCTAGACCTCTATGGCTGCCTCTAGTGGTGGGGGTGGTGGGGGGCTTATATGTGTTACAAACATCTCTGGTTGCGTGTATCTTCGTAATTGCTCTATTAACTACATTGCAATAACTGCATGACCGAAACATAGTTTATTGCAAACCCACTTAAAACATTAAATTACCCCAGCACTTAATATAACATTAAATGATAAAACAGTAGAATTCCAACAATCATTGAATACAAACTTCATACATTTTACTTCAATCACTATCATCTAAGACAACTACTTCCGACAAAATACTAATGGCTGCTTAGGTATCATATTCTGTTGAAAGAGAAACATCGTTTTTATGTTTTATGCATTCCGTAGTTTGATTGATAGCAGCTGTTAGTTTCTTGAAAAGTTGAATGTCTTCATTATCTTAAGTGGATATATCCAAATATCAGAACCGTGACTCGTTTGAACACCAATGATCGTTCTTTTCTCTACTTACATGTTAATCTTTTAATTCTAATTAGCTTGCAATATGTAATACATTAGTTGGAAAAGTCTGGGCTAATCTGCGGATTTCAGTTCTGGATATTACTTTTAACAAGTAAATACAACTTAATTTGTTGATTCTGGTAATCTGATCGTTTACATGTAAACTATCAGAACATCTAGTTCATACTGAATATCATTTTTCTTAATCATGCGTGGTATGTATGAGGGGAAAAAAAGCATTAATTGCAGGAAAGGAAAAGTAAAAAAAACAAAACAATAAGCATTTGTTTTCGGTTTAAATCCTCCTAAAAAGCATAGAAAAAATGTTGGGGCTAGATAACAATGGTGCTGCCTAAAAAACTGCATTACACATAATAAAGGTGTTGTTTTTTGAAATTCCAATACTCAAAACAAAATATTTCGAAACATCGTTTTGTCGTTTGTTATTACAGCAGACAAAACGAGAAGAAAAAACAAGCCACTGCTTTCTATTTGTTTATCAGCACAAGAAAATCTTTTTATTCGGTAACTTGGGACTTGTATTTACTGTATGATTTTGCTCATTGTATTACTGTAGTTTCCTTAGCGTTAACAAAGACAGCTTAATCACGGACATCATATTGGGATTAAGCAAGACATTAGGCACGTGCGAACCAGCATTATTTCCCCGCTCATCCGTGTAATGTCTAGCGGCATACTAGAGTCATATTATGCCAGTGCAGGCAAAGAACATTTTAATGTTATTTTCGTTTGTCTTGAAATTTGTTCTTATGTTTAACTTTACTTTTAAATATCCCCAAGAGTGAAGAAGGCGATAATTTGGCAGCCTTCTTTGCTTTATATTGGAAAGCTTCTCAATGTTTTCATTTGGATTCTTTTAACTGGTATTGATATAAGGTGAGTGATGGTAAAACACACAACTACAGAAAACAAAACAATGCGCATCTGAAACAAGTAAGCATTTGGAGAATTTTGTCGGATTTATAGCGAGAAATTACAGGCTAACTTAACAAATAAGAGGGTATGGCAATATTGCTCTTTCTTCGTCTAATATCTTATCAATTTCTCCTTAGAATACATATTATTACGCTGAATTTTCTGCTGTGTCATTGAACATATGTGAGACTCGCAGAATATTACTGTTATATATTAAATTTCAGTGTTACTGACAACCTTCAGAAAAAAAAATATGCTTCAGACAATTGTTCACGCTATAAATCCGACACGCAGTTGAACATCGGGCAAAAATAATATTGAATTTAATTCTGATATTGTCAAATTTTGTAAAACAACATCTGCAACCATACCTACATAAGATATGTATCGATGAATCACGTGCAACAATTATACGATATACTGGTTGTTTACGCATTATGATTTTAAACGCAACAAACATTATTTAAATGTTCACAAACAATCATTCACGTCTTACTTATCAATTTATAAAACGACCAGAATGATGCGTCATCGTCGCGCAATATTTCTAGACACGCATCAAAATAAGGAATCATGCTTATTTTTTAAAAAAAAGTTATCGACATTAGTGCTGAAACAAATTTTCTATTTTTCCGCCATGTCAACACTAAAATTGTAAACGAATGATTGGCATCAAAATGTCTTTTAGCCAGAAACAAATGTCTTTTGTATTATGTAGTGATCAAGCCAATAACCACATATGGATGCACTGCTAAGATTGAATACATGTGTTATTTATTAGGCTTGTAGGAGAAAAAAAATGGATTTAAATTTCACCCACAGTATTTGTATAAAAAGTTGAAATACAACAATTGCCTGCCTATTTTCAGATCTTGTAGAACATTTTTGGGGAAATAAGCTTTATACTAAACTGAAATCAATAAACAACAAATAAACAAAATCTTAATGTCACAAGGAAAAGAGAAATGCATGTTTCTAAATCAATCTGGCAATCTAGGTATTCTATCTTAATAGCCAAAATGTGTTTTCTAAAATATCATTGTGTTGTGTTCAAGGATAAGGTCCAAGGATAAGTGAATATAAATTGCCATGACCTGTAGCTTATATTTCTATTATTGTACTGTGAAATATTGATATATGGTTTAAATTAGGTCAAGAACAATCTCCATTTCGATTTTATTGTTCTTTCGTCAGCTTTTTATTACCATCAGTTTGGGAGAATGGCCTCCAAATTTACCTTTAATCTACAAATATTTAGGTGAATTAAAAAAAACCATCGCAAAAACATTTTTTTTTTCAATAACACACCTTTTTGTATGAAAGTCAGCCCTTATAAAGTCATATGGAATGTTATTTAGGTAAAAAGTACACAATGCCTGCTTACTGTTACAATTTACTCATTGACACTGCAATTTTGCTTACTGGTATGGTCTCTGTGTATGCTGGCACTTTCACCAATGCTATCATTGTCAACAAGCGTGTTGAATGTGCTTGCAAGCATAATGACAGTACCCGTAAGCACTATAGCAGTGTCAGTGAATAAATTGTAACACTAAACAGGCATTGTGTAATTTTTACCTAAATAACATTCCATAAAGTCAGGTTTCCGAATTCGCAATGTCATATGAAACAAGACAATCACTCGTAAGTGTGTTGCTAACTATTATGAGAAAAAGTATTTTTGTGAGAACATGTAAAATGCAAATTGTAATAGATATGAAAGACGGTACAATTTTTGTATGATGAGAAGGAACGGACATAGTATAAAGAGAATTACACTCCCATCAATCAATTGTTGCACATTACAGTTAATTGCAATATTTGTTTGTTCCATAAACGGCATGCATTTGTAAATAGGAACGAAATATATTCCTGGAAATAAGGCTCTCTATTACAGATTTCGTTTTGGTTAGATTACCTTTTACAACTTGAAATAATTCTAACATCCAAAATGTTTTTAATGCTTGAACAACCCAACCATCTATGTATAAGTGTAGATCAATTCGACCAAAAAAGCTAGCTAATGCATCACTGTATTGAGCCCCTAACAAGCTCGTAGGATAATCGTATATAAAAAGTCTCGTGCTCGTGCGACTCCAGTTGCTATCTCTGTTATTGAAATGCAAGTCGATGGCATAATGTTTCTTTTCTATTAGAGGAAAATATTTGTTATTTTTTATCCTCACGGAATGCTGAGGACATAAGTTGTTGTGCTAGAATGGCGTAGTGCTTAATAAATACGTTTAATGTAAGAAACATTACAATGTAAGTACCAACTATTTTGTCTCATATTTATAATAGACATCAAACATTTTACTTAACAGCTAAGATAAATTTCTACTTTATATTTAGTAGCCTTCAATACTTCAGAGTTAACAACATCATCTACATTCAGTCGTATCCCTTGAAAATTAAAGATGTTTAACAAGGCTCCAGATTTCCTAAAAGGATAAGTAAATTTAACTATTTTGCAACCAACTCTTTCTTTAGTTTGTATACATAGTAAGTAAGAAAAACATAATTTAATAAAAATTATTTGATTTGTAAGTAACACTATTTGTATCTCAAGAAAAACGTTTATAATCACAATTTGAACACATCGGGTCAATGTCTTTTAAATATTTTTGTAATAAACTGTTTCGAATATTACAAAACTATTATATTTCCAAAAAATAAATTATAAATAATAATAACAAGTTAAATTGCAAATTCAAGTTAAGCTTCTACAAAACACATTTAGAAAACAACAACAAAAACAACAGATTTTGATGTAATATACAGGTATAAATCTATAGACTAAGTGTAATTTCTCCTTTTTCTATATCTAATGCTTTTTACATCGTAAATTCTTAAACAGTAGTATGTATTTCCTTTCAAAATTGCATACACAAATCCCAATATAAAATTAATTTTATTACTAATTCACATAATTTGTAAAACTTTAAATTCGTTTAATTTAGAAAACAATTCAAACAGCCTCTGCTTTTCGTTTTCCTTTGACCTGTATAATTACAGATGTAAACAACGTTGATGATGATGATGTTAAAAATAAAAAGTAAAATATCAACGCAACAGTGGTAGTATCTATTTTCGCCGCTATAGCATTATTGTTTAAATACTTAATAGCAATGCCAATTTGAATTACTATGTAACATGCATTATTTTTTTCTGAAATTAATTATTATATAATAAAAAAAATATTACAGGTACATAATAAATGATGTAGATGTTGCAATATTTGTCATTTATCCGAAATGTTTAATCAGATATGCATAGTTATATAACCTATAACAAAGAGATTTAATCATAAATCCAGAACTCATATGATTTACACACGATTTTCTTTATCGAACCTGATGTGTGTGAAGTGAGTTTCTGTAATGTGCAAACGCCAAGTAAAGCTAATTACATACAAATTGTAGTAAACAATTTTATTCAAATGTATATTTTTTGTTAATTATGGAAAATACACCAGAAACGAGATCATTTCCAAAAAGCTCGTATAGTCATCGGTCATTTAAATTTAAGCAATCTGTTACATTTTTCTTAATCATGGTTTATATCCAAACTGAGAATTACCATGGTCCATTAGCTAAACAAACATGCCTCCCATTGAGAATAACTTAGCATTATTCAAATTACTATGTTACAATGTCTGGAAAATCAATGGGTTTTGTAAATTGCATAACCATAAAAACTGTTTGATTTTAAAAGGCTGAACATTAAATGTCAGTAATCATTGCATATCAGTTTCATGTCTTTACTTTAATCACTATTATCATAAGATACGAATTCCTGATAGTGCTGATGAATGTTCAGATATCAAACTCTGCTGAAAGGAAAAAGTATCGTTAAAAGTTTTATTACTACTGCAATTCAAAAGACACATGCTCTTAGTTAATTGAAATGTTGAAAATAATCGTGTTATATGATAAAAACTTCTGTCTTAATGTAACAATATCTAGGGAGTTTGAAATTCAAGGGGACATATATACATTAAAAAGTGTTACATGATGATATTAATTTCTTGTTAGTTCACAATATGTATAGATCGGATATCGGTATACAATTAATATCGGTACAAATCGGCCATAGATACGTATCATAGGGATACACAAAATTTAATTTATAAACAATACACATTTTGTCTGAGTTAAAGGAACAGGAAAAAGATTGTATAATAATAAAACAGGCTTGGTACTGAAACATCATCATGAAACTTGAAGTGTAGGTAGAAAATGTAAAGACATAAATTGGATATGTATTCAGGGTCATTCCGACCAAGGTCTGGACAGGAAGAACAACTTTCCAATTATATTTTTTTACCATTAAATATTCAAAATGCAGGTCTTTCTCTTCGATTTTCACAACTTTCGAAAAAATGGTTTTCGTGGAGTTGTTCTATTATGTTTACGTTGTTTATCTATTTATTTTTTGCGGTGATACGCGTTTGTAAAACTGTTGCTATGGCTTAACACGTCCATATGAAATGAAATGGAACAAACTGGTAAAAAATAAAGCAACTACCTTATTCACCAGAGATCCAAATCATATGTCTTTTAACTAAATTACGGCTGACACCTGCAACATATTGCTGAGCTCTTCTAACAAGCTTGCTGGTTTAAAGTATAGATCATTATCTAAGTATTCAGATTTCTATAATTGTTAATTAACTACGAAGAAATGGCATCAACTTACTTATTCCCCTTGAAGACAAACAAGATCAGTGTTCGTGTTTTATGCATTCAAGTGTAACAATGTAACTTGCAGACAAGGTGAAAGAAAAAAAGCAAAATGCAGCTGGAATTACAAACAAAAACCTGCTTCTTACACATATAGCATACCGTTTAGTCTTCATACAAGAAGTATCGCCAAGTATGGTGCATATAGTTTCAAGTAGCAAGCATTTTACAAGAAATGTTTGAAGGAATTTCCTTACATTATATATTTTTTAGAAAATACAACAAACATTTCCGCATAAGAAACAGATTTCAGTTCTTGTAAACGTGCCAAATATTAGGTTAATTAATGTGAACTTAAATCATTTAATCACCTAGGAGTTTTTCATTTTTCTACATTTGCAACAAGTCACTCCAACATTTAGGTCTATGTGACAACTGGAAATCATAATTGAACTAAACAACTTGAGTTAAGGAATACCACATTGCATTTCAAAGTGCTGTTGGGTATACTTTCTGAAATGTATTCCTTCTTTAAAGACATGTCAGAACCGACAATACTGATGGAAGCGTTCGACTTCTAGCAAAATGAGATGCTTCTTGAAACAATAAAGATTATCTAAATATTCAGAGAGATACATTGACAACCCAAAACAACATTAATACCTTTAATCAAGATTACTAATATCATTAAGATTATAAATGAAATTGAATATTTCACTTCCAACAAAATTGTCTGTACAAAGCCTGTTAATATACAAAGGTTTGCTTCCTTTATTGAATTTCTATACTTAACTGGAGATCAATAAACAACAAACAACTGAGATGTTAATATCCCAGGAAAAAGAGAAATGTATGTTTCTCAAACAATCTAACAATCTAAGCGCACAAAAGTAATTGTCGAAATGTGTTTCCCAAAATATCCCAGTGTTGTGTTCTACACAAGACTCAAGGATGCGAGAGTATATTGTCTTGAGTGATTTGTGATAGTGTTTCTGTTATTGTACTGTGATGCATTGGCATACTGCATTGGCAGTCCTCTTTGTTCAGGCAAGCTGATTACCTAGAGGTTAATTATTTAAACCATTAATTTATTTTAAGAATACAATTTCTCTGGCTTGATAGAAGCTAGACAATAATTAACATATAAACCAAGTTGAACAACTTAAGACCCAATACAGAAATAACATCAAAACTGGACACCAAATTCATAGGAAAAATAGGGGAAAATACACTCAATTTGATACTTTAATATATTAATTACAGTGACTGGTTTATTTATTGAGCACGTTTTCAGAAAATTGTTAGTTTGAAGAGATGTTCATTACAATAAATCGTAGGTTTACTCATATCAGTATGTATTGGCTCATTCAAAACAGAGTTTGCTGCTTAAAAAGTACCAAATGGGTTATGCCAAATAATTAAATTTTACATGTGATTACACCTTGATGTAATTATTTCTTGCGATATTGATAGTTGTCTTCTTGCTCTAATGTTTCTGCCAATGTTAGTAACTATTGTCAGTGTGTAAACGAAACAAGTAATAATATTTCATTATCTAGTATTATAAGTCTTTACAAGCACAGGATATAATGAATACACTATGAAAGATAATCTTTTAGAACTCGACTACGACCAACTACTTTAGAAATAATTAAAGTATCGTAAATAGAGCTAAAAAGGGGAATTATTTAAAAGAGAACATCATAACAATATTAAGATGTTCATTTCCAGTATGTATTATATTCACTTACACATTTGAATTGAAACAACAATATCTTGCACTTTTATTGTCACATTTTAACATGTTGTATATTTAAGCCTGCATCCTGCAGGAGCAGTGGTCCAGTGGTAATGAGCTGAACTGGTAATTCGCAATTTCGCTCCCTGCTACTCCACTAACATTACTTATTCTTTTCGGATGAGACGTTAAAATCAGAGCATGGAAAAGAACCAGACCCGTCATTAAAATGGAATGCTTTTTTGTTTTGCACTATCCCAAACAACCTAAAATAATTCATCTCACGATAGGAAGTCTGTCAATTGGTCAACAGGTACTGACGATAAATAAACTTAAATGGATAGAGCAATGCATAGTTAATCTACCAACGCTCACCTCGCCTGCTGGCATTATAGGCATTTTCTAAATTCTGGGGACTTGTTCAAATTGTTGACGTTCTAAACGTACATTTGTTTTCCTGAGACTTCATTTTTAAATTATCAAATCGAATGTCTTTATCAAATGATTTCAGAAGTGTAAAACATGTTTCAACTGCAAAAACAGTTGCAAAAACGCGGACCTCTGAATTGTAAGTGCTTTTTTGACTTGCAGTAAATAAATTCCAATTTTATTTCTATCGTTATTAAAAACTATGCAAAATTGTATGCATATTTCAAGCAATTTTTCTACATTTAAACACATTATTTACCTAAAACGCAAACAAATATTTGCCAATCACAATGACAAAATCAGATTAAATACATTGAATGCAGCTTCCTTTAATTTTTACCATCGCTAATTAACATTTAGAGAAATCAAATGATCGCACATTGGTTGGGTCGAAAATAGGATCGCAGACCGTAGAATAAGGATGTCAGAAAATCTCCGGCTCCAGACACTCTGCTGGAAATTCATTTTCAATAGACGCTCTGTCTGATTTTGAAAACTCACCACTATACTGAGTAAGTCCCTAAGAATCGTAACCAAATTAACATAACTGATATTTAGAAGAAGAACATGTGTTTAAACAGTTGTGGGCATTAAGACTCGCAGAAAATGTTCATGTAGCATTAATGACTATCAAGCGAAAAAAAGTCCTCTAACAGCTCTTTCTAAATTAAAACTAATACTAATGCATTGAGCTATCCTGTTGCGCAAATATTTTACTGACACTTTGACATAGGATAATAATTCATTTAGTTTCATTCACATCCACATATAGTCAGTGTTACCACACATCTAATGCCTGCCACCTGTGTGGTGTGAGGTGGACATCTACTTCGCGGTTATTTGCGCAACCTTTTTTTGGGTTGTAGCGATGATCTAAGCGTTCTTACTTTATTGCTAGGCGAATCGTACTTTTCGGTGCTGGTTCGATTTCCGCTGAGAACATGATTATTTATATTTCACAACGGCGCAATTTGTGCAGTGGCGGCCGTAAAATGTCATATAGTCAGTGTTGTAATACATATAACGTCAGTCATCGGTGTGGTGTAAGGTTTACACTTATATCGCGGTTATTTGCGTAACCTTTCTTGGGGTTCTTGCGATGACCGATTGGTCAAAGGCCTCTTACTTTGCATTGTTATGCGAATGGTGCCGTTTGGTGAGAGTTCAAATCCCACTGGGATTATTTCTAATTCACAATTCCGAGCTTATCCTGTAGTGGCATATTCATGTGTTTGCTGTGAATAAGAATGTATATGTACGAATGTATGTCAGTCCTTTACTCTTTCTTTAAATATCAGTTAGACTTCTAACTGAAATTAGTATTCAGAGCACAAAAGCATTTTGTCTGCTGGTGTCATAATGAATTGCAGAGATCGTAAAGTCGGGACAACTACAGACATATGAAATAGGGAATATATTAACAGCAGGGTGATTTAAAAAATATTGCAATATTTGGCAGAATATCAAAGCATATGCATTATTGTGTAAATTACAAAAGACACACTTTAGAAAGCAATAGGATTTTAAACATTGGTTAAAACCAAGCAAAATACAAATTATTGTCATAAAAAACACACAAATCTCACCAGATAAATAAAATGTGAAACGCTCTATAAATATTTGCATATTTTGAAATAATCAGAAAATTATTAATCCAGCATTTTTATGCCCCCCCCCCCTCTTTGAAAAAGGGAGAGCATATTGCTTTGCTGCTATCTGTCGGTCGGTCTGTCTGTATGTCCACCAACAGTTTCCGTTCATTTTCTTCGCAGAGGTTGCGCATATTGAACTAAAGTTTGGTATACAGATTTATCATAAGAGTATCTAGGTCAGGTTCTGTTTTGGACTTGATCTAGCACTTTTTGACAGACTTATGCCCCTTGGACTTAAAAAATTCCAATTATTTGTAGTTTCCGTTCATTTTCTTCGCAGAGATTGCACATACCGAAATGAAATTTAGTATACAGATTAATCATAAGATTATTTAGGTCAAGTTCTGTTTTGGGTACGATCGAGGGATATGGTTCTGCTCTGTCGGTAGCGATACCACATAAACTATGAGATTATAACGTGTGTCAATCAAAAACATATTTATACCCCGACAAACGAAGTTAAGGGGGCGGGGTATATAGGAGTGAGCTTGTCGGTCGGTCCGTCCGTCGGTCAGTCAGTTTCATTGTTTTCGGATGATAATTCTTGAAGGAGTCAATAGATTGAAATAGTTTTTAGTACACAGGTGTAACATCATGAAATGCAGATCAAGTTCGAATTTGGATTCAGACCACTAAATTTGTACACAGTTATGGCCTCTTTTCATCTTCAGTTTTGCAAGATAAATCATTTCCAGATGATAACTGTTTAAGGAGTCAATGGATTGAAGGTATTTTGGGCACACACTCAGATGTAATATCATTAAATACAAGTGGAGTTTGAATTAGGGTGCAGACCACTTCATTTTTACATAGTTATGGCTCCTTTTCATCTTCAAGTTTGCAGAAAAAATGGTTTACACATAATAAACCTTAAAGGAAACACTGGATTGAAATTATATTTGGTACTCAGACGAAACAACATAAAGTACAGGTCGAGTTCGAATTTGGATACAGACCACTAAATATTTACATAGTTATTTTCATTTGTTATTTTGCAAAGAGATTGTTTCTAGAGGATTACTCTTTAAAAAATCAATGGATTGTTATTATATTTTGCACTCAAATGTAACATCATTAAATACTGGTTGATTTCAAATTTGGGCACAGACCACTAAATGTTTACATAGTTTTAGTTTCTTTTCATTTTACAAGTTTCAAACTTGTTTGGATGATTTAAAATCTTACTTGATACAATTATCTGTACAATGTTGTCTTTTAATCGACTAGAGAGAATTTCCTTTTAACATGTTTCTTTTTGCCACAAAAATAATTCCTGTCTCCATCAAGGACATCAGCGGGTGTATTAATCGCATTCAGCGATAGCTCTAGTTTAGATTGTTGTATATGGTCAAATAATGTATTGTAAGTTGTTGAAAGCAAATATCAATGACATAATGTCATATTTTGCTTTTAAAAGCTCCTTGATTATCGACAGACAAGACCGTCTCATGTAGTGTCTGATTTTATTATAATTAGTATTGAACAACAATGCAGTGACATAATGTTTGATGCTGCTGTTGATTGTAACAGCAATCTATTGGTCGAGAGACAAAGAGAGAAAGATAGAGAGAGAAAGAACATAAAAAGCATTTATACTAAATGTTATCTCCACATTAATATATGCAATAGCTTTTAGAATCATTGCAAAACATCAAAATCAAACAGTTGTAATTCAGACAAGGTAAATTATGTTTTACATTCATCTGTACTATTTTTACTATTTCAAACATTAAGGAACAACTCTATTTATCTTAATCTCAAGCAACGGTATGCTTCAAATTTGATTCCATACAAAAGTCCCAATAATAGCTCTTTTATAAAATTTGTCAATCTTTTATTCATTTTGTTTTATTTATGAAGTGTCATCGAATTCAACAACAGCTATTCTTTTTTTCGAGTACATAGTTTATTTCAAGCTTGAAAACCTTTAAAACAAGAGAATGATTAATGCTGTTTAAGCCATAGTCCTTTTTTCATATTACAATAATTGCACGAACAAAGGTATTTGCAAAATCACTTAAGTCACAAAAGGTCCCATTTGTTTTATTTTAAATGACGAAGCTGTAATCATTGACTATGAATTACATTTTTTTTTGTTTCAGTCGGTTTTATCATACAAAAACATTTTCCGAGAAAATGCAAACATGTTTATGGCGTTTAAGGTATCAGCCTTTGTTGATAGAAAGACAAAACATCGATTGCAAGCATTATTCTCCCTGAATGTCGAAAAATACCAGCTGTTAGTTTCTTTTGGTGCTGAAAACTCATCAGCAATAAGACTCAGCTTCAAGCAGTTGAAATCAAGTACTCTAAAATACAATATTTTTCATAATTTTTAAAGGAATGCAACGTTTCTATTGTATTCTTTCCTTTTTGGTGTTAATATTTTTGCGAAAAGCGGACTTTATAGTATAATAAAATCAGCACATGAACACTTCCGCTAAATATTCCTTTGTATTGTACGCCACAAAAGTCATTCATATTCGTAACTTGCTGAAACTGTGTACGAGTATCTATTGTAATAGAATCAAAGTGTTCCGTGAACCGTCGATCCTGTTACCATGAAAGGTAAATTCTATTACATAATTTCAATACAACGAAAATTGTGTGACAAATATAAAACCATGGATCTTCATGTCAATTGTTGCTTTTATTTAGAATGTCATATCTCATGTGGAACGAAATCGCATTTTTAAAAATCACCATTATCTTTGTTAAACATCTTTTAATACTTAAGAAAACATCGTAACATAAGAAGCTTAGAAACGTGATCACTTAAGACTGCAGAAACACCTAACGTAAGGCTTAACTGTTCTAGCGTCAGAGATTATAAACAGCGCCGATCGCAGTATTTGAAGCGGAATCGCTCATTTCCATTATGACAGTTATTACAAGTACATCAGATATAATGTGAAAAGAACAGATCGTTATCTTCTAACACGTGAAAACGCTTCTTTTATTTTTGGACTTGTGTTAAATTCTGCTTCTTTTGCACAGTAGTTTGTCTATACCTGCACTTTACACTTGCGTACGAATGGGCGGAAACTCTCACAGCTAAAGACAATTTAACTCAACAAGACATTAGAGTCACGTGAACTGCGATTTTTTCCACACTGGTCTATTTGGAGTGTAGTGTCATTCGAGTGTCACTTTATGACCAAATTACTTGGGAGTTTTCCTTACTGACTTTTCTATTCGTCCCAGAATTTGTAAATATCTTAAACCCCGTTTAAAACTATCCCCTGGCGTACAGTAGGCGATGATTTGACAACTTGATAAGTGTAAGGCTTCTCACGGAAATTTGTATTTAGAGTCCATTTGCATTTTGTCAACTGTTATTGATATTAGTAAAGTGATGATAGAAAGGGAGAAAACGACAGCAAATTTACAACGTAATGTGTTAAAAGGAAAATTTATTTTAGAAAGACCGCCCTAGTCGAAGAAATAGAAGATAAACTAAATTTAAGCAAATAACATCATTCTTTATTATAATAGCTTCAGCAGTATACGTTGTTCACTGAAATAATGTCTGTGTTTTAAGTATGTCGTTTTTTCATCTTTGGAATTGCAGAAAAAAGAAAGACACACACACACACACACACACACACACACACACACTTCTGTGAGTGTTTCAAGTGATAGAAATCTATGAAATATAGATATTTGATAATATTTATTGTATACAATATTTTCTGCTTGAAGTCTGCATGTAAGAGATACAATAGGCATATTGATTTTGAAAGTTATTTCAACCTGTCACGGTAGTTGTCTAGAGCGAGACAAAATTTGTCTTGTGGATGAGAACTTGGTGGTAATTGAATAGAATTTAAACTTAGTTTAGTTTATCTGTCAGTATATTGGCGTTAAGTTTAAATCTCAGTGTAGCACGTAGAACTATAACATCTGTTGATTATGTTTTGATCTTTGAATTTTAGTACCTTTTTAAATAAAAGAACACATTTTGAACATAATTTAACAAATAAATTGATATATTTTGTTCAGGAGACTTAAAACTATACTATCCAATTTATTTAGGTTCCAGAGATGATATATAAAACTATTCTTCTATCAGCTAATTGCAAATTATAAAAGAACGTTGACTGATACTTATTGACTGCACAAACCTCTTTTATTATATGCCCGAGGGAGGCACATTATGTTAATGTCCGGGGCGTCCGTCCATTAGCAGTTTGGTTTGTGAAGGATAATTTGAATACCTTTTGACCTACAGTTTTTTACCTTCATATGATGATTGCCCACATTAAGTGGATAACCCCTATTGATTTTGGAGTCAGTAGCCCAAAGGTCAAGGTCACATAGATCTTAACATTGAATGCCATTTCCGCGATGTACCTGTAACTTGACAATCGTTTGTTATAGAGACTTCAAACTTTATTTAGTGATTGCAAACATAGAGTGGATGACCCCTACGTATTTTGGGGTCAGTATTTCAAAGGTCAAGCTCATACTGACGTAAATCATTTACACTCTGTTACTTGTCAACCATTTGTCTTAGAGACTTCAAGATTTATATAATAGTTGCACACATTGAGTGAATGACCGCTACTGATTTCGGTGTCAGTAGGTCAAAGATCAAGGTCACATACCTTAACATTGAAAACCATTTCTGCCATGTTACTTGACAATCATTTGTTAATGAGACTTCAAGCTTTATATCTTGATTGAACACACTGAGTGGATGACTCATATACATTTTGGGATGAGTATGTTAAAGGTCAAGGTCACAGTGACCTAAATGTTAAGAATCATTTACACACTGTAACTCGACAAGCAGTTTTTTAAAGAGACTTCAAAATTCATATAATGGTTGCACACATTGAGTGATGATCCCTATTGATTTTGGGGCAGTAGGTCAAAGGTAAAAACAAATCAAAATTTAAAGTAAATCATTTACTTATCAAGCCTAAGGTTTCCTCCCTTATATCACAAAAGCATCATACTTAGAAAAAAAACACCCTTCGGGCATATAATGCTCCGCCTAGCGGTGCTTTTGTTTAGAATGTAGATACTACTTTCCTAAAAATTAATCTCCCAACATATTTTTCTTTGTCACATGCTTCTGTAGAACTGTTGTAATGCCTTTTCATTTCCATATGAACAGAAGCATTTTTTGTTACGAAAGAGTTGATTTTGCATTGAAGTGTTTAACCGAGAACTAGATTAAGTAAAATGATACGGTTTTAAGCAAACGAAACCTGTCACATACATCTTTATAAAACAATATTAAGATCTAAACGCACGTATTTTACACGAACCAATTTTTTTTCAATATAGAGGTAAGCTGTTTAAAACGCGCATAGACTAATCATATAGATCAATTTGTAATGATTCTGGTCTCTTTTAATGTGATTCAATAACATGCACTGGGATAAGTTTTCCTGGTTCGTGTTTTGTATTTTCATGTGTTGAAATGGTATCAGCTTTGACTTGCTAAAATGTTGGAAGAAGTGCTTGTTTATTAATTATGTTATTTATTTTATATCACAAGTAAATCTACTAAAATCACGATAGTTCTATAAAAACCATTTTTTACCAAACTGATATTAAGGTTGAAACAATTGGTATATTAAGAAATAGTCATTTAAATAGTTCCTAATTATCACGCACTAAGACCGTTAACGAAAAGAATAAAAATTTAGACATTGTCTTCGGTCAGACAAGAAAGATACTAAGTACTCCTGATTTGTTTCGCAGTAGTGGATAATAAGATAATACTCTGACAATTTTTTTCTTTCCTTTACATATATTTATAATGTTACAATGTGTTACACAAATCTGTTTCCCATTCCTTTTGAATAGCAGGTAAACAGTAAACCCATCAAATTTCAATTCTCTACATGTTAGTGTTCGTACTTACGTGAAATGATTAGCGTAAGAAGGATAATATGTAGTTTCAGTCATTCAGCCCCCTTCAAATAAACATATAATCATAAATACTTTTACGGATGTAGAACGACTTTTATTTTAACAAATATTGAATTACTGCATGTTTCCATTTTTAAGACTTATGGATGGTAGAAATGTCGTTTTTGATATCAACAAAATGCATTTATTTAGGAATGTAATTCGAAATATAAACAGAGAGCGTTTAGTCTTAACAACTTAAGCATTACCCAGTATGTTGTACATTCAATACAAGAAGAAAGAATTTTTTGACAAAGAAATTGTGGAAGAAAATACCTTACTTGAAAGCTTTGATTCCAAAAATACAGCAGACCTTTTATATAGGACCAAATTCAATCTCTTAAAGAGGCTGTACTCCAGATTTGACGTAATTTTTTTTCTTCATAAATTATATATTGAGATGCCGTGAGATTATAACAACATAATATTTTACTTCAAAACTGATTATAAAAGTCAAAATAGAATGAAAAAAAATATTTTTGCTCCAGCCTGATTTGAACTCTGGACCCTCATGTTAACAAAATATTTCCAACGCTTTTACTGTCACCACCATCACCGCATGTGATATTACAGATATTTACTTTAAATCTTATACGATAAAGTTATACCGTCGCGTTACGGTATAGAACTTTGAAAGGGAAAAAAATCAATTTATAATGTAAGTATTTGACTTATTTTTTGTCAGTAAGTTATTTTTTAAGCATTAGTCGTAAATAGTACAAGAAATTTATAATACAAGAAAACTTTCTTTTTTTGTCATCTGGAGCACAGCCCCTTTAAAAAAACATGCCAGCTGATTTTGCTTTACTGCCAGTTGATATCATTTAACATAACATCCTTTACATTTGCATCATGTGTTTACAATATTAAAGTCTATTTTACGTTTGGAATGATCATCATTATTACAACAACAACAACAAAAAAAGCACAAACACGCACAAAATAACTTTCTTCAACGTAGTCCTCTTTTCTAAATATGCCAGCTCAAAACATACTGACGAAGAATGTCTTACAAAGGCTGCACAGTATATTTTTTTTCATTCTTCAAATGGTCAGACGTAAAAAAACATCTACATGTTTAGAGCCACTTTGATCAAGTTTCCTGAATAAGTATTAATTATGGATAAAGATGCAAATGTATGAATATCACTTTTACTTACATTACCTGTCTGCAAGCCTTTTATATACAATAGTTTGTTTTCTTATTGCATTTATAAGATCATGTAGAGCATAGTGTAAGTAAAGTTTTAACACTCAATAGGAGATGAGTAAACAGCGAGAAACTGAGATTTTTATGTCCCCAGGAAAGAAAATTGTTTGTTTCTAAAACAATCTAACAATCTAGGCTCGCCTAATAAATAGGCGAGATATGTTTCCTAAAATATGTCTGTGCTACGTATGGATAAGAGAATATAAATTGACTTGAACAATATGAGATATCGTATCCATTATTATAGTACTGTGAATCATTGGCATAGGTTTTTTTTATTATTAGAACAGAAAAAACAAAAAATATTTTCAATTTAAGTTTCTTTTTTGATAAGATTAAAATATATTTGTTTGTTTTGAAGGACAGCTTTAAAATGTTATTATGCATGTACAAGGTGGTAAGAAAGGTCAAGTTTTTCTTCTATACACCTTTATCTGCTTTAAAAGGAGCAGGTCTGAAACTGTTATTATTATTATTATTATTGAAAAATATTGTTATTATTGTTATTATTATTATATAATTTGGTCCGATGATTTCTGTTTTCAGTTCAAATTACGGTCTCAAGGCCAGCTGACATACTTGAAGTTAGAAATTTAACCATTGAGCTTTTTACTAAATAATGATCTTGATTGGATACAACCTTTCGACGAATGAACTTCTTAATTGGATTTTTTTAAAATGTTTGGTACTTATCAGCTTGCCTTTTTTTACAGTATATAAATCTAGAAACTGGTTTGTGTTATATAAGATAACATCGTTTTATTGTTCGCTCCGCTGAAAGGGTTTTTTAGGCATGTTTTTTTTTGGCAAGAAAACATTTAAAAACGCCTTTGGCAAAGCCAAGGGCCCGGTGTTATATACTTAGCTGTTCCTTAATTAAGTTGAAATAACAATACTCTAATCTTTTGGTCTATGTTATCTTGTTTCAGTCAGTTTATATATAACATTTAACAAATCGTTTGCATAAAGAGCAAATATCATGAGATTGGGTAATGTCTGGTATTAAAACTGGTTTAATCTTATCAGATTCTAGATTAAGCTTTATAAAAGATAAACTCTGATAATAATGATTATCATAAGTACATCAAATTACGAACATTGCACATGGTCTCTTTTAGCCATCGGACAAAGTACATTTGGGCAATCGATAACTTGTTTTCTTCATTATAATGTCATAGCTGTTTATCCAAAATTAGATCTAACATGACAAGATAAAAAGGACGCCTCCCGTTGGGTATAACTTAACAATTACTCCATTAGCTACATTGCAAATAATTGCATGCGCAAAGGTTTTTGCGAAAGCACTTGAGTCGAAAACACATCCTATCTGTTTGATTTGAAGAGGCGAAACAGTACTCTGTCAGCAAGTATTGAATAGCAATTTCAAATTGTTTTGTTTCAGTCACTATTTTGATATGAGATCATTTCAAATAAAATGCATATTAAATGCTAATGGCTTTTAAGGTAACATTTTATATCGGTAAGAAAGCATAACATCTTTTTCATGCTTTGTTCTTTCTGGAGTTCGAAAGAAGCCAGCTGTTAGTTTTCTTAGGTGTTGAAAATAAAGAGGTTTTATTGTGATTTGATCAATCTAAATATCCGAAGAATGAATTGTTTGCATTTTCTCATGTCGCTAATTCATTTCTTGTCAGTTGAAACTGAAAATAATCCAAAACATTTTTCCCGAAAAACAGATGGTGGGCTTTTAGTCTAGGAAAGAATTAAACATGTACGACAGTGAAATATTAGCCAGCAATAGATATATTCTTTGTTTGGTCTTAGAAAGAACATGATTAAGGACTCAAGATAATTGCCCAGACTTACTTATGAACTAATATTGAGATATTTTCTAGACTCAAATACTATTTTAGAGGAAAAATTATCAAATAATAATATGTTTTTTCTCTTGAAATTAATTCGATAACCTTATACATTACCTGATTTTAATCTCGTCTAAATCTATTAGATTATGTCAGAATCTTGTGTGTTATTGTTTTACATAATTGCAAAAAAGGTTCAATAAACTCATCATCAATTAGAATTAGCATGGAACACGTTCTTGACTCTGGAGTGTAACAATGATCACAACTGCAAAATATTTCAAATTATTAATTATATGGTGTACCTTTGATTTTAGTCGTAAGAAACTGGCAATAAGACGTCTTAATAATGTATAATAATAAATTATAAGCACATGGATAATAAACAAATCTATAGATAAAAAAGAAAGAAAGAAAAAAAGAAACAAAGAAAGAAAAAAAGGAAGAAATAAAGAAAGCACAATTTATGCTTGAATGAAATATAAATTGTACTGTAATATAAAATGTAAATAATTGATCATTTTGTTTTGTGTCTACGTCCTTTTCTGATACAAGAATAATAATATCCCAAATAATTTTGTATCATTTTATCAAAAGTATTATTATTTATTTAAAATTAGTTTCTGACTTGTGTTTCAATTCTGCTTAATAAAGTACTGTATTTCAACTTCCGAAAAAAGCCCCCTGTAAAGCTAGTCACAACCAAAGAGTTAGGAACACATTTGGATTTTGAACAATTCATTAGACCCATGTGAACCGTGATTATTTCCATTCTGATCTGTTTTGAATGTGGCAGCACATTAGGTGTCAGTTATTGACTATTCCTCATAGAATTTGCAATTCGTCTGAGCTTTTGATCTTATCTTTAACGCAAGTTAAAAATGTAGAACTGTAGCAAGTATTTGACAATATTCTTTTATTTCGTTGTGCAGGATTCTCACAGAAATTTGTATTGTCCATTTTTTTATTTTAATAATTTAAAAGCAGAAAACGATAAGCAGTATATAAATCATTGTGCAAATGAGAACATAATTCTACATATACCACTGAAATCCTGCAAAATAATAATAATAATAATTTTAAAAAAAATAATAGTTTGCAAGTAACTGAAGATTGCTTTTCTAAATATAATAAAATTCTTCAAACAATATTATTTATTTATCATTAATCTTTGGTTTACTTGCAAATCCAAATATCAAACGCCTTTCAGGTAAAATATACATGCTAAGTTATATCAATATATTTTCAGACTGTTTTTTCCCCGAGTTTAATGAATACTGCATGTGAGAGAAACGTTGGAAATATTGTTTTCAGAAGTTATTTCAACCTGTCACGATAGTTTTCAAAAGCGAAACGAAACTTTCTCAATGCAGTTAAAATAGTTTTAACTTGAGTTTGTCATCATACTGACTTCCTGAATACACCTTGCTGTACTAGATATGATATACGAATTCTAGTACTTTAATAAATAAAAATATATATTTCCTATGTACTATCAAACATGTATTAGCTAAATATTTTGTCTTAGAGACTGAAATAAGTATGCTTCCAAAGCGAATAATATGCAACATCTCATTTTCCTGTATCTGCAAATGTCGGTTTGTAAAGACTGCTGTCTGATATTCCTTGACCTGACATCTTCTTTTAAAATCTTATTCGTTATTTGGAATTTGTATATTCGTTTTCATACAATTCATCTCCCAAATTATTTACTCTGTGTTACATAGTACTATTGTAGAACTGCTGTTATGCATTTGCACTTTCATTTGAAAAGGAGCGTATTTGTAAAGACATTGTTACAACTGTATTGAAAATCTATAACAGAGACCTAGATCATGTCAAATGATATAGTTTTAACTAAATTAGACCAGACGGCTGCATCTTTATGAAACAATAGAACAATCTATAGAATAGCGAATTTATAGACGCAATGTGTTAGCCAATATAAAACCGTATTGTGCTACTAACAAGCTTGTATAATAATCGTATGGATAAATCTCGAACGCTGTGAGTTTCTATATCTGTAATTTAACAAGGAAACATTGGCATAAGGTTACAACTGCTGTTGGAGAATAATCCCTTTTCGTGTTTTATATTTTCCGGTGTTGGATGAGTACCAGCTGTTATTTGCTGAATTGTTGAAAGAATGCTTAAATAAATTTGACAGAAAGATACTAGATATTTTTAACTTTCCGAGGAGAGCGTCTTAAAATGTGGCTCGTGTATTGTGTTCCAATTAACAGTTCTGATAATTGTGTGATGGTATATCAAGTTAAATTACAATTAGTTATTAACTTATTATTTGCAACATATTCAGAATTGGCATTAATTTGTAAGTAAAAAAAATAATGATTAGACTTTTGTTTTTTTAACATTGCTTATAGGACGGATTTTTCTTAACACAAAATAGTCAGGATTTATTGTCGTAGAATGCGTTTGGAAAATTATATATTATATCTGACGATATTTTACAGCTGTCAGGTGATTACAAGTAAGTAAACACTTTTCTCAGAGTCATTGTAACATTTAAGGAAAAGCCACGATAATCATTTTTCCCCAGATCTTTTAAATTACAAAACGTAACTTTGGCATTTTAAATATCAAAGTAAAATTGTTTAAGGCAAATTCGGTCGGCACTGTTTTTGAAATTAAGCCCTATAACTCTAATGGAGAAAAAAATAAGAGTCGTATAAAATCGAACCACAGCTTTTTACTTTTTTTAAATCTTCGACTCCTGTACGGCTCTACCTAATGTTAGATTTTGGTAAACTTTGAAGCTTATTACTAAATTCGATACGAAATATTCAATTAATTTATTTTGCCCATTTAGCACAGACCAACTCGACAACAATTATTTGTTAAACATCTTATTTCTCAAACAACAATGTAGGAGAAACATATTTAATTTAATATAATTTGAAAAAAAGTCTTAAAAATGGAATGTGTAACAATTTTGACTAGCTGTCAAAATTAATATTTTACAAAATAAATATGAGAAGATGGATGGATGACTAAATTACTAGATAAATTATGACTAAATTACTATATAATGACTTAATGACTAAACAAGGGCAGTCACTGAAACATATGCCCCGGAAATGTAGCTTTGAAATTAAACTGGTGTAAATAAAATATAATTGAATATGACTTGGAAAAAGAGATCAGACAAAAAATAGAGCATGAACAGAAGGTAAATGGTAAAGTAATGTTTTTCTGCTTCAGATTCTTATATGAAGGTTGAAGACATCATTATTCAATGAAATAGAAAGCTGTGAGCTTGGCCTTGAATATGAACAATATTATTTTATTCCCAAGCCCTACCGATGTTTTATATATAATAAAATTCCCAAAGCGGTTTTGGAAATGTAGCTTGGACCAGATTTTAATATAGAAGTAATAGTAAAACATGACTAAGGGCCTATAACACTGCCAAAATAATCTGACCAGAAACTCCTGACGATACGCACAGCTAGGTTTGGTGACAAATATTCCTGTTAAGTTTCAATGAAATCCTCCAGTAGTTTTGGAGATGACGCGTTGACACATTTTTAATATAGAAGTAAAGAGTAAAAATGACTAAGTGCCAAAAATAATCCAAGCAGAAACTCCTGACGATATGCACAACAATGCTTAGTAACAAACATTCCTGTGAAGTTTCAATGAAATCCTTCAAGTGGTTTTGGAAAAGAAGTGTGGAGAAGATTTTAATATAGAAGTTATAGTTAAACATGACAAAGTCCCCATACCTCTGCCAAAAATAATCCGAGCACAAACTCCTGATGAAGTGCACAACTAGGCTTAGTGACAAAAATTCCTGTGAAGTTTCAATGAAATCCTTCAAGCGGTTTTGTAGATGAAGTGTGGACAAGACTTTAATATAGAAGTTAGAGTAAAAAAAATGACTAAGTGCCCATAGCTCTGCCAAAAATAAATCGAGCGGAAACTCCTGACGATATGCACAACAAGGCTTGGTGACAAACACTCCTGTTAAGTTTCAATGAAATCCCTGAAGTGGTTTTGGAGATGAAGCGAGGACAATATTTAGAGTGCAAAACATGCCCATAACTCTGCCAAAAATAAATCGAGCGGAATCTCCTGACGATATGCACAACTAGGCTTGGTGACAACCACTTGACCTATTAAGTTTCAATGAAATCCCTCAAGCGTTTTTGAAGCAGAAGTGAGGACAGGATTTTACAGGACAGAAGGACGGACGGACAGACGGACAGTGCAATTCTTTATGCCCCCCCCCCCTTAAATTAATGACTAAATAAATAATGACTAAACAAAACAATATATAGATAGAGAAATAAATGAATAAAAGTAGTTACATGAGGTGATGAAACTCTGGGGTAATTTATTACTAAATTTTCCAAGAACGTCATGTATATTCTATACGTAAGTACACTATCAAAATATTATTTTTACCCAATCATTTAATAAATTATAAATAGAAAAAAGTCAGTAGTACGTAACTGCAACAGTAACGGACATTAGAATTGAAAAGTAAGAATAGTTATAACTGATTCGTTTATCGCTAAATTATAAACCATGTGTCTCACTTTTGTAAAAAACGCTTTTAACGTTTCTTGATGTCCTTTCCTTGCTTATTTTTTTGTCTTAAAATTATCATTGGAGGCTAATTTTTTACGGCCCACTTAGATTTCACTGGGTTCATGTTCTCCTAGAAAAGATTGTATATTGCTCTTTGCTATTTTGCCCACCGTTTGTCCACCGACATAGGGAACACAGACATGGAGAGACACGGTTTTGATAAAACTCAGGAGAAATCTTTTTGACAAAGTAAAAGACTATTTGCATTTCTTCGGTTATCCGGTTTATTAAGCGTTCCAAGGAAGTGTCTCACCTGCAAAAAAATATACTTAAGCGCACTACAATCTGTTGAGCCTTTTTTCAAACATTCATAAATGTATTTTGTTTAAGGAACATGTTAAAAAGTTCAACAAAGGAAAATTCTTTAATACTTGTCTCTGCTATTTTACCACGGTACCCGCGAAATAAAAAATTGTAACAGTACATTTTTTGTATCCTGAATGTTCTACTTGAAGTTTATTTTTGAGGGTTTTTTAATGTGTATAGTTATTCTACTGATATATTGAAACACGAGTGTTTCTATTATTTATAATTACCGTTGCTGTATCTAGTTTTTATCTACCGAAACATGTTGGGAAGAAATTAAGTTTATGCTGGAATGAATATCAAGGCAAGTCTGAAGCAGAAGAGACGTTTATGTTTCACAAAAAGGGTATCAAAAAGGCACACTTACATCAGACGAACTGTTTTGCAATCAATGGACAATACATAGCATTGTAACGTTTCTAACAAAGCTTAGGTATAAAAAACGCCTTTAAGAATTTGTTTGTTCTTTCTGTTTTGAACTACAAAGTACTTGCATGATGTAAATTGCGTTCTTTTATTTCTGTAATTTCGGTCCGGTGTCGAAAAGCTCGGTCTTTAGACACTAAGATGTACCATGTGAATCAAGACTAAAACAAGAGTTAGAATAAGCTCATAAAAATAAACACTTAATATAATAGTAATATTTTAAGAAAACGATCTTCTTATTATATCGGCTGCCTTATACCGTGATTCATAGATTTTTAAAAAACAATTCTTATCGCCATTTCAACCTACTTTTTGCCATATACTGGCGGTCAGTCCAGCTAACAAGTGTTCCTTGGTATCCAACCAGTTTGCTAATCAATCTCCTCACAAGCTACTCTCTGATTCCTCATTTAAATCAGAGGTAAGCGGCAAATGACCCTTAGACGCATTGTCAGGGATCAATTATAATGGGGAAATTTTAGGCGGCCCTGGTGGGCTGTAGATGCGCTGGTGTGGCACTACGAATTCAACTTGCTGGTTAAATACAACTATTGTTCTGTAGGCAGTAAATTGTTTTTTTATGGAACATTGAATTATATTTATTCCTAACCAGTAAAAGATTTATAAGCAAGAAAATTCCGCACTATAAGAAATATTGATGAAAAAATCTTTGATGAAAACAAGCCATTGGCTCAGTTAATTTATACATATATTTATCAATATATTCATTAATTACTTTACCACTGTTTTCATTTTTTTTTATCTATTTCTTCTCATAATACTCATCTCAGATCACGTTCAGAGTGCTTAAAAGCGCTGATTCACAAGAGTTATTGAAATGTATCCTTGATAGTTCTAATATTTATATCAAATTTCGCTTTAATAGTAATATGACGTTTACTGGAAATTATGGTTCAGAGTCGAATATTCTGCAATGCACTTCGAAGATTTCTTAAACTTTTTAGATTTCTGTTTTTGTTTTGTTAAATGGTTTACTTACCGTCTTTTACTGAATAAGCCTTGTACAGTAACAAAGAATAAATTTTGAATTTTCTTAAAATCTATTTTGATGAAAAATATTCCTCTTTTTTAACTTGAAACAAGTCTTATGAGGCCCGTTCTTCTCCTGAAAGAAACATACAAATGTATATAGTATGCCTTCAAAACACGTACACTTATTACTAGACAATGTGCCAGTAACAAGCTCTTTTGATATGCGAAAAGTAAAAAGGATTCTAATAGCTATTACTGCGATAAACTATTACCATATTAACAACAAAAAATTCAGCGTTAAAGCATGAAGTAAAGTTTTCTTTTCCTTCGATCCAAAATTCAACAGCTAATTTTTTATCAAAAGTCTCTAAATTGATAGGTGTGTCATGTAAAGATGATTAAGTGGAATAGCTGGTCTCTTTCTTTGAAACGAATCACAAGCTTACACTTAACTAAGCGTATGATTTTTTTTGTTACCTTTATCTTCTTAAATGGCTAGGGTAAATGGTCCTAATTCAGAAGAAGGAAAACTTGTCTTTATTGAAATTGTTTTAAGATTAAGATAACGTCATGTTACTTTCACTATCATATATAAATAATTATTGCAGTCAGTCCAGAAAACAGTCCAGAAAAGAACAAAATCGAATGATAAAGAAGTTTTTTTTCACTAAGCATCATATGAATGAAGTATGTCTAACAGGGCGTAAACGGGACATACTTTTTTACCAAAAAGTACTTCAAATTAAAATGACGAGTAGTGTGCTGCCACAAATAATGGTGAATGTGACGTCATACAGAACAGTCAGAGGATTTTGCTTTTGCAAAGGTTGTTATATTTTTTCTGTTATCTTTTTTAGAATGGTCAATATTACGAACTCATTAGCTTAATAGCAAACGTGGTATATCTTTAGAGATAAAGCAAAAACAACGAGTTATTGTCTGAAATAGATCAAGTATAATAAAATCATATTCTATGAACAATGCCATTTTAGAAAGAATGATATTGAACTATATTAATTGCAAACACACCGGGGGAAAGCTGATTTCTCTAAAGTGCGCTATCCTTAACCCAAATTACATTAAGTAATCGATCGCCATTTTAAAATGATTTTTGTCCTTTTATCAAAACCCAAATTAGATTGCATGTAACAGTCCCTTATAACAAACATGCCCGCAATGAGATCTTCCAAATCAATTACTATGGAAGCATAAAACAATATGCATTACCAAATACGAGAGGCCACATAATACATATATTTATACTCTAGGGTGCCATGACGTCTTTGTTTTGAAATCTGACAGTCTCGAAAATCATTTAGCGCTAATTCATTCCTAGTTATAATAGTATTTCATCAACCTGTTCGGTAAAAAGACCCTTTTTAGTAAAGTGCATCATTTCTTTTAGATTTTGATGAACAGAATTCAAAATGACCCACGATCGTTAAAGTTTTCAGAGAAAATTCTAAAAGATTGATTATGTTTGTCTATATAAAAGATCAGAAATAGAAAATAAGAAGCGAACAACGGTTTGTTGTAACAAAACGGAAACATATGTAAGTTTCGGCAATTTGTTTAAAATGCCAGAAATATACATTGAACTAATGCTCTTTTGACATACAGAATACCACATGAGCACGTGAGACTTAAACTGTACAAAAAGAAACAAAGTTTTGTTTGAGTTTACATCAGTACAAACCGAACTAACTAAACAATCTTGATCAGAAAAGACGAATTAATTGAGTAGGTACAGTTTATAGCCGTTGCTCCTTTCGTCACATACAAAAGCGTTACAAGCTGTTATTATTGTCAATATTGTATTATTCCTTATTACATAAACATTTAATTTATATATACATTATATCTATCATTTCCTTATCATCATTAGACCACTGGTTACACAGTAAATAAATCTAGTCATGTCCTTTTTCATTATTAGATACCAATTTGCATTTTTCTAACAGCTGACATATATACTTTTATGGACAGAACCAATTACATACAAGAGTGTGAAATGCATTGAAGGGAAAAGAAAGTTGAATATTTAAAAAAATAATACTGTTTTATCCTCGCCATTTGCTAATTTATTGCTTTCTTTTTTATATCAGCATGTCAAAAATTACGAAAAGTATGCACGTTTTGTATTTCCAAAGTCATGAAGTCATCGGTAAATTTAAAATCTGAGAACAGATTTTTTTAGGGCGGAGGAGGGGAGTGAAATGTACGGTTTCTGTTGTTATAATCTTTCAGACCATAAGCTGTTATGATGATTAGTTTAGTTTATTTAAATTAAAATAGCTTTACTAAAATATGTCCTTAGAAGTGGAATAACGCTTCAAACAAATAACACAATTTAAGAGTTTTATACAAAGGCACTGCCAGCATTTTAGTATCAGTTCGTTACATTCACTAAGATAGTAATTAGTTTAAATATAAAAACATTAAACAATGTCATTAACAAAAATGAGCGGTGTCTCATTCAATTCTTCTGAAAGTCATAACTTCTTCGAACCACTTATGTTTCAAAATAGTTTTAATTGCAAACACATTAAGGGCAACACATTTGCGTCAGATCACTTAAGCCTACGGCCGCAAGGCATTGGACCAATAGATGGCTATCTAAAATCATTTTTTATTCAAGTCCTAAAAAGATTTCATGTAACTGTCGACGATCACAAGAAACAGGCCTCTCATGAGATATCTAATATCAACTACACTGGCACTAAAACTAATGCATTTCTAAATAAGAAAATTGCCATAGTACATCCTTTGCTTTGTATTCTCCTGGGCGCCATGAAGGATAAATTTTGGAACTTGACATCTCAGATATTGTGTTTCGGTAACTTATTCTTTAGTTAAGTTAAATGAATCTATGAAATCAGGTTACTGAAGTTTATTGCGCTCACAGGCATTTATACCTCTTGAAAATATTGACCAGAAACATCACATGTACGGTAAAGTCAGCGCTTTATACAAAGAGTAACCTAGCAGTGAAACCATTTTTCCACTTATTTTTAAAGAAATATTATACTGTGTAATTATCAAAACACATAATATGTAAATGGAGGCTGAATTGTGTAAAAAACTACGATCTTTTGTCAAAGGGGCGAGGGGAAACACTGATGTTTTACAATATTGTTCTTGTCTTACAAAACTTTGAGGCTATAACACAAAGCCAGTTTCTCTGCTGACGCTGGGCTTGACCGTTGGCTTCTTTTTTTAAGCAAAGAAAGTTTATCATTTTTAACCCATTTAAAATACTTAATACTGAGTTTACAGTCACAAAATGACGTTTGCTACATGCTATTACAAAAATCGCTATCGTGAAGCTTTAACATTAATTCCAATTTGCTTGCGTGAAAACACGGTGATTTAACATAGTGTACATGATCGGTTTTACAAATGCTTGAGAACTTTTTTAAAAAAATAGGACGTTACAAAGTACTTAAAAATGTATGTAGAAAGTTTCCATTCTTATTTTATTTTTTGTCGAAGTGCTGTTCTGGTACATTCTTTAGTTTGCGTTGTCACGGAAATTTGTATTTAGCTTAATTTACATGTTTGACTTCTGTAATGGAAATGTTATGAACGGAAGAACAGTATTAGCTAGGTGTGAAAAATGGCAAATTAGAAGAAATATGGCGACAACCTATGACATTTAAGATAATATCCAAGAAAATCCTTTTCTTAGCTGATGCGTGATGTTATTGAAAAAGAACACAAAATTAATGTGAATATAGGAAGACTGGTAAAGAGACATGCACAGAATACTGCATGCGTGGACTCAGCAAAATGTAAACTGATATAACATGACAAGTGCAATCTTCCAATAAGCCTGTTTAAGACATAATTTGGGATAACGATGTTTAGAAAATGTAATATGTCCACTTCTAAAAATTAACATTTTACTGACACTGAAATCGTATTGTGCTCTAAGTTCCAAATCACATTTTCAAACCTTAATGCCTCTTAAGACATATTTGAATTTGTTAAACGGACTAGTGATACAGGTTGATCATAGTAGTCGTTTTTTTATTATTTGACTTACATTTACTGTCTAAGATATAATAGGATGGTATAAATATCACGGCTGTTGACTGGTTTTATCAATTTGGAGAACAGCGGTATCTTATTTAATTAAGTGCATTCGAAGCCGTGTACTGATATGAGGTAAGTCCTTTTTGGGCATGCAAAAAAAAAGAATTGTAGCTACTACTTGAGCATATTGCTATGAATAGTTATGTTCATTGAAAATATCAATATTAGGGAATACAAATGTCACATGTATTAAATGTTTAGTTTCTCTGTCTTATATCCAATATAATATTTGAAATAATATCTTGTCTTGAACATCTTGCAGTAAGGGGATTTCTTCAAACAGTTGCACAGTAAAGCTAAAATATTTTATTAAGTGTATAACCTGTAGAAACGTTATAAGAAAATAAATATTCCTTCGATGATCTGTTTATCGCCTAATAGCACTTAATCGTCTCTTTTTTCTGTCAATATTAGGAGGTCAACGTATCTTTCTGGCTTTTACCACTAGTAGTGTCTTATACGTGAAACAAGAGGATAATTTTATTGCCACGTGTGTTTTAATTGCACAAGTCATCTGATGAAAATACGCATTTATTTCCAATTTGCATATTGTCTGCTGCTTTGGTAGATATAAGTTATTTATTGCTATTGAAAGAGAGGTTAGAGACACAAAAGGAAATAATCTGGATTAGAAGAAGTCAGCAAGATTTCTTTTTCAGATATTTAGGACAATAATCAACAAAACACGTCTGTAAATATAACTCAATATTTTTATCTGATTGATAAAACCTAAATGGTGAGAAAAATATCTGTTGTTTGGTCTAACGGTAACACTAGACACACATGTAATTATTTTTCTTTATACTCTGTTTTATAGATGTTTTTGTTACTTTCATTTGCATTTACTTGTCGTTGTTTTCTTAAGAAAGCAATAAAGTAAATGAACTCTGAATTTGTTGACATTTTCGGATGAAAGCGAAATGTCTTCAACAAGGAGAAAACAAATATACTGGTCATTAAATACTCACTAGAAAATCCAAATGAATGGCGTATTTCAAACCAGTTCTCTTTATAAAACGAAGTAAGATGCAGTATTTCACTCTTATGGTATAAGTCATAGATGCAGCAAGGCTACAGTTATTTGATTCTTCTAAAACCATTTAATTTTTTAAGGCATTGAACATAGTGGGAGCAATATCATACTTAGCACGCCATGCCTGTGTAGGTGTAAGTAAATTTAATCATGAACAAGGCTTATATTTAAAACATTATCAGCATTATCTCTTTACTAAATGAAAAAGAAGAAAAAACAACCATGACTATAAATGTATAATTCACTAACTATACAATACTGAAATGCGAATAAAAAGCATACCCCGTCCTTTCTTTTATATATACTTAGGCCTTTTCTGATCAGTACAGGCAAGTAAAAGCTATAAATGTGAATATTAGCTATATTGCCTTGTATTCAACGGAGTATCTTCTCATACACTCTTTCTGATTTCTTTATATAAACCGTACGTAACCCTTAGATATTTTGCGTTTCTTGCTGCGCTTCCCATATTTACTGCGCTGCCTTGACAAACTATGCTTCTTAGACTTGCTGCGCTTCCCATATTTACTGCGCTGCCTTGACACACTATACTTCTTAGACTTGCTGCGCTTCTTATACTTACTGCGCTGCCTTGACAAACTCTGCTTCTTAGACTTGCTGCTTCCCCATACTTACTGCGATGCCTTGACAAACTATGCTTCTTAGACTTGCTGCGCTTCTTATACTTACTGCGCTGCCTTGACAAACTATGTTCCTAGATTTGCAGCACTTCCTGAACTGGACTTGCCCTCTTAAAACTTACTGGGCTTCCTGAAATTAGTGTGCTTCTTACAATAACTGCGTTTGCTTTACATAATTTGTGTTTTAGACGTGCCATGCTTCTTAGAATTCTTAAACGTATACTTTGAACACATTAAGTTAAAGCGACTGACTCACAAAATTGAGCCTTAAAATGTTTTTCTTTCAAATTAAAGAGAAGTAAATAAAACGAACTTTTATGTTTCTGTGCATTATGAAAACTGAAGAAAAAAATGATTTGAACAGGATTTAAACCCGTGCCCTTCAGATCAGTAAAGCGAATGGTAGCGGCTTAGACCACCGAGCTACTGCGGAATGTTCTTTTCAGATTCTTAATTAACAATATAAACAAAATATCTACCCCGTGACTAACGGGGTAATTGTTTTTACTGATAAAAGTGTAGAAAAAAAGCTTTATGATATGATTCTGTAACAAAAACTGAGACAGTAACTTAGTTCAGATATGTTCTTCAAAAATTCAACCGCAATTTGTATACGTATGAACATTTTCTTTTTTATAGAACAACGACCCATCTGTGAGTCGGTCGCCTAAACGTTTTCAATATTAAGTTAGCTGATGGCTCAAATTAAACGCACAAGAAATATTCATGAAAGTGTTTAGAAATAGAATTACTTAACATTTATAGAAGAGAATAACTCACGCGTTTTTATAATGAATAAGGTATTACTGACAACTTGCAAATAAGCTATAGAGAACTAATCTACAAATATTATGTTAGCCGCTAATGTTAAAATAAAAATATCAAACATAAATGCACAATACAACAGAATCGCATAACAGAACCTGGCTTAGAACTAAGCAAAACACCTAGCTCTATGCGACAGCCTTCCTAGTGGACGCGAGTAAATGAAAGTCTTGGGCGAGGTTGGCTAGTAATCCAGACCTTTTTTTCTCATCTTCTGATAGTTTTCCTCGCGGCAAATGAGGGACAAGCAGGGTCTGTATGAACATCATTATTCATTTTTTTCTATTTTCTTCTTGCAAATGTAGCCGAGGGCCCTTGTTTATACACACGTTATATGAGCAAAAGGTCTTAAGAATACAATATCTTTCATGTCAGCATAATGAAATAAATTACAAAACCAAAGATATTTCAACTGGAATGTTTGTGTAAAATTTGAAAATATACCGGCTAAATGAAAAAGAAAAGTTGTTTAGATATTTCTTTCTTTTATAAACAGCTATGAAAAGCTAAGCTTACAATTGAAATTCCACAACAGTTCAACACGTAAAAATTTGACACCTGAACTGTAATAATTTATTTAGGCTTAATTTGATGCACGTACAAAAACGACATGACTATACCACACAAAATTAAATCTCACTGAATTTACGGGTATTGATGATACCTCGATTTTGATATTTTAAAATGTGCTCCATGCAAAAATGCTATACATGTGGAAATAATTTAAATCAAATAAAATTCTTTTCCTTCTGATCTATACTGTATCTCGAGTGAGGGTGGGATTGAAAATAAAAAATACATTTGGAGAATGATAAAACAGACCTGATGGATATTTTCCTTTAATTAAAAAAAATCAGACTCATTATGCAATCAACTAAATTACATTGTTCATACCGGTAGCTGTTAAGGGCCGTGATATATTACTTTGTTATATTCCTCATAGGCTTCGTGCAAAAAAATAACGCCTCTTCATTCTCGAAAAAAAAGGAAAAAAAAAACAAAACAAAAAAAACGAGACAACGGTACAATACACTTTCAGATCAAATACTGTTTACAGTGTATCTTTTGTTTCAATCCCTTATGAACTGTTTTCTTTTGATGATTAGAACATTGTAGTTACCAATGGACATCATACTGATAATTTTTTCTTGTAATTCAATCATTATCAAACTGATAAATAGCGACGTTTTAAGCTGCATTTTCATCATAAAAGAGATGTTCCGCTAAATTTGTTTAAGCTGAAACCTTTTACGATATGCCGCACTCAGTGTTTATTTCATTACAAGAACATTTACAAGGTTTGTTGTTGTTGTTTTTTTTCCTCTCTCTTAAAAAAGTAGAGAACTAACTGAAATAATAATTATTAAACATAACTTCCCTATGAGCGTTAACTATAACCGTTTCAAAAGCAGTAAAGTATGCATTACAGGATTTGCCTGTCATGCAAAATGTTTCAAAGTGTCTTGCAACAAGTTTAGTTCTTTAGATTTTGACAATGTTATCTAGGAAAATATTTACAGCTTATTGTAGAACAATGTCAAGATTTTTTAAATATATAACGTAACATAAGTCACAGTCATTCGCTTCATTCGCTAACCTTTCCTTTTACTAACTGAAAAAAGTTCATATACCCGACATTCAAAAGGTACATCATAGGCCTCTCTGTAGTGTCTCGTCAGTTTGTATGCAGAGAGGTAATATCTGGAAACATTTCTGCACGTATGCCTAAATATCTTTACAGGAAATTTGAAAGTTAGGATTATAGAAAGGAGAAACGAAAATAGGATGATTGATACGTTGATATTTTTATCGCCGGATTCTACAAATGTTTCTTCTTTCTGTCAATGTTAGAATGTCATCGTATCTTATTGACTATTACAACTGCCTAACACTAGTTCCTATTTGAATCATTTTCGGAGTGAAACAAAAGAATAAATCAAAATAATTGTCTGGTTTCATGGCATGGAGAATCTGGTGGAATTGCTCATTGAGTCCTTTCCGTAGAAAATGAGTTTATTTATGACTATTGGCAGAGAATAGGTTTAGACGCAAAGGGATCTTGGTATATTCGAAGAAACCAAATTTCCCCAGACAGTCGAGTCATACAGACAAGATTTTCAGTTAAACTATGAAAATATGTCAGTATTATCCTAACTGATAAACGAAAATGTTTGACAGTTCAAGAACCAAATATTTATTTTCTGGGCTAAGCGGTAACACAAGCATATGCTTAGACACTATTGAACTGGTTTTCATGAAATAATTTCATCTACAATATCTAGCTTGACTTTTAAGAATTTGGCAAAACGTATCTCAAACTTATCGAAATTTAAGTCTACAAACATGTAATTTAAAGGCAAAGTTGATGTTCTTGTAAACATGTTAAAGTCATTGCCTTTATTGAAAAAGTCCACCTAGTAAAGATAACATTTATTTTCCCGTCTTCTTACTAAAATCATTTTAAAGCGCTTGCAATATTTCAGTTTTGATTTCAGGGAGAATAACTCAATCAACTATACTGTTTATATACCGTTAACCTTAATTTACTGTATTTAAAAATATTCATCCATTCCTTAAAAAAATCACTGGCAAGGAAACGGTTCGTCCACATCAGTAATGTATGAGCTCAAAATAAAAAAAAAATATGAGCTAAAAAGACACTGAATCGTACGTAGGAGAGAGATACTTACGTTCTCGTTTGTTCGAAGAAATACCAAAAGTTAACAAACAGGTAAAAAATTAAAATACTATCCAGTTTGATGTGGGACAAACACAACATTATAATTACGTTAAAAATAGCCTGACAAAGTGTTACTTTAAATATTAAATCAGAATGATTTTTAGACTATCTCGCTTTATTTAACAACAGTATTTTTCCTACATTTCTTTTCAATTATTTCTGTCGATATTTCTGACTTGTTTCTTTCAGTGTTAGTTAACTGAACATAAGTTTAAATATAATGCACACACGTTTCAGAATAATTTCTTTTGCTTTCAGGCGAAAGATAAAATAAAGATAAAATAATAAATTGGCCATTCACAATTAACGATAACCATTAAATTTCAATGAAAGTTTTTTTTCCAGATAGGTGCTCAAGCCGTCATGGCTGAAAAAATAACTGTCACATTTAAATTTTACCCGTCGATTGTAAGTCTTATACGGAAGGCTTTTGAAATTTACATGAAGTAGCATTTAAATGTGAACAGGAGTCAACTTTACAAGTAATTTTACGTCTATCCTATTTCAAGCAAGAACATTTCCTATTCTAACCTTTCACCTTCGTCAGGGTGCTGATCTGATACCATCCCTAGGTTGCTCTGTCACGGAAATATGTATTTAGCTTAATTTTACATGTTTGACTACTGTAATTGAAATATGTTATGAATGGAACTGAGTATTAGCTCGGTGTGAAAATTGCAAATTAGGGGAAATATTGCGAAAACTTACGACATTTAAGATAATATCCGAGAAATCAGAAATTTTGCTCGTGTGTGATGTTATAGGAAAAAGAAACCAAAAGTGAATATAGGACGACTAGTAAAGAGATATGTACAGATTAATCCATGTATGCAGTCGCCAAAATTTAACTGATATAATATGCATTGGACAGTCTTGCAATCGTCGTGTTGAAGACAATAGGACATAACTATATTTAGAAGATTTATAATGTTCTTTTCTGTATATCAATATATTACTGATACAACAATCATACTCTACCCTGTATTCCTGACCACATTTTAAGCCTAAGACTTTTATAAAGACCCATACATGAAAATTATTTATATATACTTGATCAACAGACATGTAACACAGACTGATTATAATTAATCTCTCATTTTTGCTTACATTTACTGTCTGAAATAAAATAAGATGATATAATTAATTGTCATCGCTGTTGATTTTTTATCAATTTGATGAACACCTTAATTTTATGTAATTTTATGCATTTATAACCGATAACTTATTTAGATGTAGCCTTTTATGGCATGCGTAAGAAGGAAATACAGCTGCTGCTACTGGACGAGGACAAACCGAGCTTATTGCTATATAGAGGTTAAAAGAGAAAGTATCAAATTTAGGGTAAGCAGTTGTTACATATATTGAATGTGTTTCTTTCACTGTCTTATATTCAAGATATTATATTTGAAATGAGCTCCTCTGTTTTATATCTTGAAGAAGGTGACTTCTCATATCTGTAGTAACGCTGAAATACCACGGAAATATTGGAACCAGCAGACACGATGATAGTCAAAAATATTATTCCGTCGATCTGTTTATCGCCTGATTTCACATAAGTGTCTCCTTTTCTGTCAATATTAGGATGCCAACGTATCTTTTCGGCTTTTACAATTGCCTTACACTGGTCCTGTCTTATGCTCTTTTAGCGTGGAACAAGAACACAATTTTATTGCCTCGTCTGGTTAGAGACACAAAAGGAATCTATGCGGATTAGAAGCTATTAACAAGATATTTTTTAGATATTTGAGAGAATATTCAGCTACTCACTTGTTATTTTACATGTATCAGTGTTTTTAATTGATAAAGCCAAAATGATGAGAATTAATATGTATATTGATTTAATGTTTACACAAGAGGATAATGTTATGCGGGCTTATAAACTGGTGCATAACGGTGACAGACTTTTAGAATTTTATAAGGTACTTCACAGTTATGACGTTCATCCTACTTTCAATCTGTTTCAACAAAACTATTGTAAACATTTGTTTTTCCATACAGTTTTCAACTTTAAGTCTTTGAGTTTGTTAATTTCCATGGCATTTACCTGTCGCTGAATACTTTTAAAATGAATGAAACTTACATTTCTTGAATATTTAAAAAAAGCAAAAAACGCGAAAGGCAAATGTAAGCGAAAACAAATACGCTGGCCACTGAATACTCACACAAAATTCCAACAGAATTCAAACTTTTTTCTGAATTAAACGGAACCTGATGTTCGTTGACAAAATGAGATGTAAATATTCACTATTTGGATATTATTACATACAAAACAGGAATTATTTGATTTTTTTCTGAAACCATTTAATTCTTTAAAACATTGAACACAGACAGTGCTAGCAAGTTAATTTTCTATTCGTTTCCTGAGAGTTATTGAGAGTTGTAATACTGTTAAAAGCCAATAAATTGCAAGCAAAGTATGTCGCATTTTAAAGTAAATTATGAGGCTTTTATAAGAACGAGTCTTTGTGATATCCTTTGGCATTGTATTATAAGTTTTATTCTTTTCTTGTTTGCCGCCGAGGTGAAAGCCTTGCAGATATAATTTTGTTTCCAGGAGAGATACTATTAAGGGACTTAATAATGGGTAGTAAAACCGAACAATGTATAATACCTGGCAGCTTCGTAATACTTTAGAATATCTAGGAAAATCAGTCCTGTTTCGTTCCTGGTTTAAATGATGCATGATAATGCAAAACCACTCTCCCATACCTGGCATAACGTCGACGTTTTTCAGTAACACACACCTATGTAGAAGCCAGAAGGAGTCATGAAACCTATAACATTTATTGCTTTATAAGTTCCATGTCTACGTCGTTGTTTTAAAGTCATGAACAAGTGAATCTTGATAACAAAAGTTTCCAAGAAAACCGGTTAGAAGAATCAAATTGTGGTTGTTCAAGCAGACAGGCGGGTGGGCAACAAACTCAATGGTTTGTACTTAGTGTTTTTAGTTACATTTAATCTATTATAAAGAAACATAGAGAGCTGGTAGATTATAGCAAGGCCTTACTTGGATATCTTTAAGGGTCACACGGTTCAAGTGGCTGACTGCTACCTTTTGATTTCTGCTGAATGTTTATGTTGCAATTGGCTTATTGTATTAAGATTTGATGAAAATAACTGAAGCAGGGGTCACTGTGTTCATTGTTATTTTATGTCTTAAGTATTATATGGTAGCGTATACTGTATTCATGGTCACTTGAGTCAATGCCACTGTTACTTTACATAATTAGTCTATGTTCAATATCTTTAACTAGAAATGATTATAAAGTAGCATGCATTAACATCTCACTTAGGGCTGCTACATGTGCTTTCAGGTCAAGAAAAGGATAAAAACATTTGCTGTTTTTCTAATGATACGTGTTAATATCTTTTAGATGTGTAAATTTCAGGGAAAATATTGAAGACATGATTAGCCAGGTATTTTTAAACAGTGAAGATGTTACGAACATATGATTTGCTTATTAAGTTTTTTTGATAAAACATAAGGTTTGATACATATGACGTTAATTGGTTTTGACAGTGTTTTTTCTGTACAGGTGTTGGTACATTCTAGGATATTCTTATATTTATAACATTTTTATCAGAGCATTATCTCTTTAATAAATTGAAAATAAAAATATCAAAAAGGAAATAAAAGAAGCATAAGTATACAAGTATAAAACATTAAATATATACAACTAAAATACGGACAAAAAGCATTCCCAATCATTTTCTTAATTGTTCCAAACCTAAAAGGCAACAATTGTTTTGTTCAGTACAGAAAATGAAAAGCTATAAATGTGAGCGCAGCCTTGTATTTTAAAAGCTGAATGTCTTATTATCAAATATTTGTGATTTCACACAATAAACGGCGCACAACCCTTAGACTTGCTGCGTTTTTTTTTATTTGCTGCGCTTCCCATACAAGGTTTCCTGGACAACTTGCGCTTCTAAGACTTGCTGCGCTTTCTGAACTTGACTCGTTGCGCTCATAAATATTGCAGCGCTTCTTTGAATTACTGAGATTCTTAGAAATAATAATTCGTTTTCTGGTCTTGCAGTGCTTTCTAGTCGTGCCGCACTTCTTAGACTCCTTAAAATTATTGCGCTTTCTCACATCATGGCGCTTTCTAGACTTACTCTGATTCCAGGCCGATTTTTTAAACAGTACCTTAGAGGTTCCTCTTACGGAAACATTTTTTTTTCCCACATTAAAAAAAGCCAAATATATACATTGAACCAATGCTCATTTGACATACAATATAACCAAATGAGCACGTGAAACTTTAAAGGTACAAATAGAAACTAAGATTTGTTCGGGTTTAACACCAGTACGAAACAAAATTGGTCTAATGTAACCGAAGTAATTAAGGAAGTATTGCATATATCATTTGATCTTTATGTCACACACAAACACATAGCACGTTGTTATTTTTGTCAACCTGTGGATTTTTGTGGGGGATACACTGTTTCATTCATTGATGAAACATAAAAGCAATTTTTTTCTATTTATCAGTTAATCAAAAAAAGGACTTAAGACAAATCTGATTGAGTGGTGTCTGTACTTCAAGCAAATAAAATAATACATGCGCAAAAGTTATGTCTGTGAAATAAATGTCTAAACTAAAGTAAGTAGTACCTTGCTCTTTATGCCACTTAACTTTTAAGCATTTACAGTGATATTATTGGATATAACTGTTCATATCTTAACTGTAAAAAGCTGAGGACAGTAAGGAATAATTTATTTACAAATATAGATTTACATATGACGACATATTGATGAAAAATTAAGTCATTATTATTATACCCCCGAAACGAAGTTTTGGGGTATATAGGAGTCACCCGGTGGTTGGTCGGTCGGGCCGGCGGGCGGTTGGTCTGTCCGTTCCTTGTCCGGAGCATAACCTGAAAACTGCTGGTTGGAATACAGTGCATCTAAACACAATGGTCAAACACAATAAAGGGAAGTGCAGGTTTAAGAGTCATAAGTCCATCTTCTATTTTTGCAGAGTTATTGTCCTTTGTTGGGTTTCCTTGTCCGGAGCATAACTTGAAAACTACTGGTTTGAATTCAGTGCAACTTCAAACAATGAACAAGCATAACTAAAGGAAGTGCAATGTACAATAGCTATAACTCTGTCTTCACTATTTGCACAGTTCTTGCCCTTTATTGGTTTTCCTTGTCCGGAGCATAACTTGAAAACTGGTTGGAATTAAATGTAACTTCATACAATGGTCAAGCTTTATGACAGGAATTGCAATGTATAAGAGCAATAACTCCATCCTCACTACTTGCACATTTATCGCCATTTGTTCGTTTTCCTTGTCTGGAGCATAACTTGAAAACTACTAGTGGAATTCAGTGCAACTTCATACAATCGTCAAGCACAATGAGAGGAAGTGCAATAGTGCAATATTCAAGAATCATAAGTCCATCTTCTATATTTGCAGAGTAATAGTCTTTTGTTGGTTTTCCTTATCCAGAGCATAACTTGAAAATTAATGGTTGGAATTCAATGCAACTTCATACATTGATCAAGCACTATGACAGAAAATGCAATTTACAAGAGCTATTACACCATCTTCATTATTTGCAGAGTTATTGCCCTTTGTTAGATTTCCTTGTCCGCCATATCAACGGTGTGATTCGTCAGTCATTCTAGAATGGACATTTGTATACCTGAGAGGCATAGTCTAAAAATCAAAGAAAAAATCCATTTTCTTTCAAAGTTTGTTAATGTCAATGATATTATTATGAGTGAATTTTTACCTGATATCAAGATATAAAAATTCTAAATGCAAATGATTATTACACTGAAAGCTTTACTCTTTATATAGAAAGTAGCTGTTGACCTTTTTTGGTGCATAGCAATTCATTCCAACATAACGCATAAAGGAGAATTTTTTAAATACTAATAACATGTTTCATTTTTACATCATCACATATGTTCATTCCGATTGCCTACTATTCCATGGTTGTTGGAAACATGTTATGGCAAAACGTGTACATCTTTATATCATACGGTATTAAAAATTCAAAAAGATACAGTAAAACAATATAATCAATGAGTTCATAAGGTACAAACAATATATCGGACATTAAATATCAGATGATAAGCTGCCACGGCAAAAATTACTAAGAAATGAGTTAAAATGACAAACAAATAACGCAATTTAAGAAGGGTTTATACAAAGGCACTGCCAGTATTTTAGCACTAGTTTGTTGCATTTTAATAGTATCTCATTAGTTTAAATATCAATTTAATTCAAACAAAATCATTAAAAAAATTAGCGGTCTCATTTTTGTTATATATAATCAACTTTCCTGAAGGTTAAGTTTTTTGTAACCACTTAAGTTTAAATATATTAATATTTTAACAGTTATAATTAAAAACACATAAAGGGGAATGCAATTGCGTCAGATCACTAAAAACTACGGCCGCAAAGCATTAGACCAATAGATATTTATATCAATTTTTTTTTACCAAGTCCTTACATGATTTTATGTAACTGTCTACGATCACAAGAAACAGACTTCTCATGAGATATCTAATATGAATTACACTGGCACAAAAAGCAATGCATTTCTTAATAAGTAAGTTGCCATATTACATGCTTTGCTTTGTATTCTTCTAGGCCCCATGAAAGTTAAATGTTGAAACTTGACATCACAGATATTGTGTTGTGGTAACTTAATTGGCTGTCATTCAAGTATTTTTTCCAAGACCTAACATGATATCATGTAACTGTCGACGAGCATAAGAAACAGACCTCTCATGAGAAATCTAATATCAATTACACTGGCACAAAAAGCAATGCATTTCTAAATAAGAAAATTGCCATAGTACATCCTTTTTTGTATCCTCATGGGCGCCATAAAGGTTAAATTTTGAAACTTGACATCTCATATATTGTGTTGTGGTAACCTACTCTGGTTCAGGTTATCATCAGTTTGTTAAATCTGAAAAAAAACTTTATTGCAGCTGAAAGCAATAAAACCACTGGAAAATATTGACACAAAACATCACAAAACGTTTTGACCTTGGACAGTCAGCTCTTTTACCCCGAGAAACATGGTGAAACCATTTCTTTATACTTTATTGTTAGGAACTTTCATACTGTGTAATAATCGAAGCACCTACTAAATGATTTGAGGCTTAATCATGGAAATGACTACGATCTTTTGTCAGTAAGGGGTGGGAATAAAGAATAAAGAAAAGATTGTTCTCGTCTTACAATACATTGAGCATTGAGGCTATAGCACAAAGCAAGCTAGGCTTTCCTTCTTTCAGTTTGACATGAAGTTCGTTTTCATTTTTAACCCATTTAAATACTAAATATTGAATTCACACACATAAAAATGTTTAGTGCATGCTATTACAAAAAATAAATTAAGCATTTATTCTTAATTTGCTCATGTTTGTTTCAAAGCATGGATACACTGTTTTATCACAATATATATGATAGGTTTTACGAATGCAGAACAATACACGCTTAAAGGACAAAGCGCTACAAAGCATTTAAAAAGATTTTGAAAGGCTTTCAAAACAAGCAAATCCGGTTCTTTTTGTTTGTTTGTATATGATCTGAGAGTAGACTGTGTCACTTTAATGCCTGTCCTCACGCATTATTGACATTTACAACTATCACATAAGATTTCCTATTCTAACCTTTCGTTTGTAGTTTAGGTGCTAACTTGATTCCTTCGTTAGGTTGCAATGTCACGGAAATGTGTATTTAGCTTAATTTACAGGTTTGACTACTGTAATGGGAATATGTTATGAACGGAGCTCAGTGTGAAAATTTGCAAATTAGAGGAAATACCGAGACAACCTTCGAGATTTAAGTTGATATATCCAAGAAAACCTGATCTTAGGTCATGTATGATGTTATAGAAAAAAGAAAGAAAAAAAACACAAATGTGAATACAGGAAGACTGATATAAAGGAATACATATGTACAGATAGACCATAGCATGGGCAATCTAACAATATTCCTGTTAAAAACATAATAACGTATAACCATGTTAAGAAGATTTATAATGTCCACTTCTGAAAATAACCGTTTACCGACACTTTATTAATACTGTGCTCTGTGTTCCAGTTCACATATTAAAATCTCAAGCCTTTTCTACAGACTCATATTTCAAAATTGACATATTAATTTGATAAACGGCTGATTACAATTATGCCCCGTACCTTTGAAGAAACAAGGTTACATTGTTTTGCCCATGTCATTCGGTCGGTGCGTCCGTCCGTAGACCAGACCAGATTTATTTGTATTGAAAGAGAAAAGTTAAAGACACAAAAGGAAACTATGTGGATTAGAAGAAATTAACAAAATTTCTTTTTCAGATATTTAGCACGATGATCAACAAAACACACCTGTAAATATATATCAGTACTTTTCAGATTGATAAAACCAAAATTGTGAAACAATTGTGTATGTTGTTTGGGTTAATAATTACACTAGACAAAAATTTTATGTACGGTAATGTTTTTAAACGGGTGTATAAGGGTGACAACTAATTGGAAGCCTATTTTCTATAAGATTCAACAAAAAAGTGATTATATTTCTTTACTTAATGTTAATAGATGTCTTTGTCGGCTGACAATATGAGATGTAAACATCTATTATTCAGGTGTTAGTCTTAGATGCCACACGGTAGTTAATTGGTTTTGTTTTTTATAACCTTTACTTGTTTAAGCCATTAAGCTCCATCTGTTTCATATCATTATCATATTATAACTTCCTGTAATTGATAGTCCTAATACTGTAAAAAGCGAATAAATTGGAAACAAAGTTTCTAGTTAATAATCAGACATTTTAAGAACGAGTCTTTGTGTTGTCTTTCGGCACTACATAATATATTTGCTTTACATTTCCACCCCTTCTTTGCCGCCGTGTAAAAAGCTTTGCAGATAGTTGTTTACAGGAGAGAGATTTTAAGTGCATCATTTAGGGACTAGATAATGGGTAGTAGTAAAACCGAACAATTCATAATATCTGTCAGCCTCAAAATCCTATAGTAAATCGAGGAGAATCATAGTCATGTTTCGTTCCTGGTTTAATAATGCATGATAATGCAAGGCAACACTTCCTTCTCTGGCATAACGTGGACGTTTTTCATTTATTATGAATACATATGCGTATTTCTTTTCAAGTGCCACGCTGTCGTTGTAATAAGTCATGAAAGAAGGACAACTCGTTACTTAACGCAATGCAGTATTTGAAACATGTCCGCGAAACAGCTGTAGAAATCACTCATAAAAATTTAAAGGCAAAACCATCAAAAGACATGGCAGCGAGAAGGCAGTAGTAAAACGTTTGTTTGGTTCATACCGCGCATATTGTTCTTAAAGAATTGCGTGTAAATAAAAATGAAACCTAAGTGCAAAATTACTGTTTATGTCATTACTTTCCCCCCAAAAAAGCATGTTTACCTGGACAAGTGAATTTTGATAACAAGTGTTTTCACGAAAACCGATTATTATAATCAATATGTCGTTGTTCGAGTAGGCAGGCGGGATAGCGACATCAGACCTAATGGTTTGTGCTCAGTTTCATAAGTTACATTTAACCTTTCAGAAGCAAACATTGAGAGTTGATAGATATAGCAAGGCCTTACTTGGATGTGCTTTAAAGGTCACACGTGGTATTTGGCTTAGTGTTACTTTTTTATTTCTGCTGAATGTTTTATGTAGCAAATGGCCCCTTGTATTAAGAAGTGATAATAATAACAGTTAATGTAGGAGTCACTGGGTTCACTGTTATTTTACGTCCTTGGTGGTATTACTTTTATAAGGTAGCGAATACTGTATCAATTTTGTGGTTACTGGGGTCAAGGTCACTGTTATTATACATAACTGGTTTATGTTCAATATCTTAATTAGACATTTTTTAGAGTAGCATATATCAACAACTCACTCAGGACTGCTTTTCAGACTTAAAAACATATATGACCTCAGGTCAAAAAATAGCTAATACCAAAGCATTTGCTATCTTTCTAATCATGGCATGTTATTATCTTTTAGATACGTAAATTTCAGAGGAAATATCGAAGACCTGATTAGCCAGGTATTTTTTAAACAATACGTATGTTATGAACATATGATTTGCCTTAGTATCATAAACATAAGATTTGATTCACTTTGATTAAATGGTTTTGACAGGTATTTTCTGTGTAGGTGTTTGTAGATTCTAAGATTGAAATGCTTATAATTTTATTTTTTTATCAGAGCATTAGCTGTTCACTAAATGAAAAAAAAATGTAAAAAGACAAAACAATCAAGAATATACAGGTATAAAACACTACATATACAACTAAAATGCAGATAAAAACATACCAATCTCTTTCTTAGATATCCCAAAGCCAAAATACAACGTTTCTCAGTTCAGTACAGCAGATGTGAACACTGCCCTGCGTTGTGGAAATTTTAACGGCTTATCAATAAATCTTTTTGATTTCCTACAATAAACCATACGTTTATACCTGTTGTGTGTCTTGACTTGTTGCGCTTCTCATACATAGTGCGCTTCCTGGACTACTTGCTCTTCTTGCTTTGCTTCACTGTCTGAACTTGATTTGTTGCGCTTCTAAACCTCATTGCACTTCCTTGAAATACTGTGTTCTTAGAATTATTTCGCTTTCTGAACTTGCAGAGCTTTTAAAAACAATGGTAGGATACTACGTCATCGTGCACCTATTTTATGCTCTCTTGCGGATCATTTTTCTCAACAATTTTCAACATGCATTCAGAAAAAAACTTTCATCCGTTTTCAGGCCTAAACTGGAATTTTACATTATAAGATTTCTAAACGAAAATACAAAGTACACAAGCCAATCTTCGGTGCACAACATGATTTTTTGTAACTATTCAGATTTCGTATTGAAAAAAACCATTTTACCTTTCAAGCGACGGATTGTTGATCCGCAAGAGAACATAATAACAGGTGCGCGATGACGTAGAAGGACATGCTGCATTTCTTAGACTGCTTAGAATTATTGCGATTTTTTTCACCTTACTGCGCTTCCTAGACCTTTTCCGATTCAAGCCGATTTTTTAGACAGTATCTGAGAGGTTCGTTTTTCGAGAACATTTTTTCTCCCCCGATATAATATTAGAGTTTTTCATTCTTCATTCAACACACATATACATAAACAAATTGACGTCTGCACATTTGACGACGCAATACTAGGGTAACGTTCCCAGGTTATAAGATGGTTGATGGCACAATTCAAAGCACAACATTTTCTTGACAGTGTTAAAGAAATTAATTTAATAAATATTTAAGGCACAGGAAAACTTGCACGTGTCATATTATCAATACGGATAACTGAAAAAGTGTGAAGAGTTAAAAGATTATGTAAATCACTGATGTAAAATGAAGATTATCTTACGTAAATACACCTCATTGCCACGGAATTTCATGTACCGAGCCCGTGTTATGATTTAGAAGTAAACTAAACTTCTAGCGCTAAGCGACAGGCTTCTTGCAGGACCCGAACCGTATCTAGTAAATGAAAGTCTTGGACAAGGATGGTTAGTAACCCAGACCTTTCTCAATCAATCAGTTTATTTTTCATATTGTTTACCAACGTTTATGCTCCTATATATGTTCTTTTTCCTTCTTGCAAATGTTATTGACAGCCTTCATTTATAAAAACATATTACAATTTAGATGCAAGTTATAGATTAAAAAAGCTTTGTTTTAAAGATAGGTCATCGGAATACAATTTCTTTCTGGTCAAAATAAATTTCAATTAAAACCTTTGCGTCATTTTTAAATTTTTGTACTGTTTTTTAAAAAAAATAGTTGTCTAGATGTTGTCTAAAGAAAAGCTGTTGACAGTTTGACCTGAACTGCAATATTTTTTTCCTTTTTCTTTCTCAAATATTTCTGTTAATATTTCTAACATAATGATTGTTTCATTCACTAAAATTACATTAAATAATATGCACCCAACATTTCTGAATATTTCTTACTGCTTTCAGTCAAAAGATAAAATAATAAATAGGCGATTGAAAACTTAGGTGAACAGTAAATTTCAGAGGAATAAAGCTTCCTTCTCCCGATAAGTATTCAACTGATGGCGGCTGACAAAATAACAGTAAAATATTTGCTCGTCGGTTGTAAGTCTTATACTGAAGTTATTTTAAATTTAGCAGGAATAGCCTTTCAATGTGAACAAGTGTATACTTAACAAACAAGGTTCGTCTAGTTTATCTCTATAATGAAAACTAATAGATAGTCTCAGACGTTGCAATGCTTTTATCAACTTTTTCAACTTCTAAATTAAATGATTACAAGCGAGATTTAACATTTTTTTTTAATTAAGTGGACGCTTTCATAACACGTCCAAGTCTAATTGTTCTACAAATTAAGAAGGTCGACTGTGATGACAATCAAGTATCTGTTTCAAATATTACGTATTTTAAGGTATGATTAAGCTGCTTTTTCTTGAGGAATAGGCGTCACACGTTCTCGGAGCTTTATTATATCTGCTTCGTATGTATTTCTTTTTTTTTTTAGTTTCTAAAATGTTCTTTTGTTAAATCTGAAGATCAAAACATGAACAACTGAAATAGTAAAACTACTACAGAATCAGTATTTTACCAGAGTAGAGATAATACTATGTTAATATTTGGTATGCCTTAGAATCAGTTGTTACAATGTATTAATTGGCATTATTATAACAAGCACCTTTTTGTAGGTGTTCGAGAACTTTAATTTAAGATAGCACATTGACTTTAAAAGCAGTATTAGCATGATCTCAAAACTGAATTAATTGTAATTTAAAAAAAAGTCTATGAATATACACATACAGTACAAATAAATACTTAATATAACTGCGGATTATTATATCAACGTATTTACATGAGAAATACTCTCTTTATTTATTTCTGTCATTTATTATTTTGTGTTGTCTAAGCGGGCAAATAGCATGTTTTGTCATTGCTTCGTATGTATTTCTTTTTTTTAGTTCTAAAATGTTCTTTTGTTAAATCTGAAAATCAAAACATGAACAACTGGAATTGTAAAACTACTACAGAATCAGTATTTTACCAGAGTAGAGATAATACTATGTTAATATTTGGTATGCCTTAGAATCAGCTGTTACAATGTATTAATTGGCATTGTTGTAACAAGCACCTTTTTGTAGATGTTCGTAGAACTTAAATGTAAGATAGCACATTGACTTTAAAAGCAGTATTAGTATGATCTCAATCTGAATTAATTGTAATTTAAACAAAAGTCTATGAATATACACATACAGTACAAATAAATACTCAATATAACTGCGGAATAAAAATCATAATTTTAATCTGTCATACAACAAAATGAGTGATGTCTTATTTTGATCTACGCTGGATTATCTTAAAAGTAACATTATTCTTGGAAACACTTGTTTTAAACGGTTAATATTGAATAGTTACAATTTCAGACACATAAAGGACTATATTTATAACTGCGTCAGATCACTAAAGCCTTAGGCAGCAAGGCATTAGACTAACAGATGGCTATCTGAAAGATTTTTTTTCTAAATCCTATGATGATTTTATGTTACCGTCTACGATCACAAGAAACAGGCCTCTCATGAAATATCTAAATTAATATCATTTACACAGGGACAAAAAGTAATACATTTCTAAATAAGGAAGTTACCGTAGAACTTTGTTTTGTATCCCCCTAGGCGCCATTAAGGTTAAATATTGAAACCTGACATCTCAGATATTGTGCGGGTTTTTTTTGGTAACTTACCCTTTGTTGAAGGTTAACATCAATCTGGAAAATCTGAAAACTGAACTTTATTGCGCCCACAGGCAATTAAAGCACTTGAAAATATTGACGCGAGACATCACAACTACTGTTCAGTCTATAAGTCAGCGCTTTATACATCGATAAACATGTTGAAACCATTTTCCACTTTATTGTAAGGAAAGAAGATATAATGCTATACCGCTTGCTTTTTAAAAAAGGCAAGGCAGTTCTTTATCATTAACGCATTCTAAATACTGAATATTGATTTTAGTCACATCAACACGTTCGGTACATGCTAATACGAAAATTGTTATCTCTTGTCTAAGTCAAACATTTCTTCTTAATTTGCACAGGTTTGCTTTATTCAATTTTAGTTTTTTTTTCATAGCGTAAAAATCAGTGTTTTAACGTAATATATATGATAGGTTTTATTAATGCAGAATTACACACTTCAAAGATAACGTTACAAGCATTTAAAAAGGCGTTGAACGTCTTTCAAAACGAGTAATTCAGATTTATATTCATTTGTTTGTATATGGTCGGACTATTACTGTGATTTTTACTGCCTGTCCTCACCACTCACCATCTTGCCTTTTACAGCTATCGCAAAAATGTCCTATTCTTACTTTCATCTGTAGCCAAAGTGCTGATCTGATACCTCTCTTAGGTTGCATTGTCACGAAACTATGTGTTTAGCTGAACACGTGCTTTACTACTGTAATCGATATATGTTATGAACGGAAAATCAGTATCAGCTCGATGTGAGCAATTGCAAATATTAAGAGGAAATGATGCGACAACCTACAACATTTAAGATAAATTCCAAGAAAATCCTGTTCTTAGGTCTTGTTTGATGTTATGGAAAAGGAACACAAATGTAAACATAGGAAGTCTTATGAAGAGATATGCACAGAATACTGCATGTGTACACTCGCCAAAATGTAAACTAACACAACCTTGCAATAAGCCTGTTACGGACATAATGTGATATAACTATGTTTAGAGGATTTTAATGTTCTCTTCTGATAATTAACATTTTACTTACACTGTATTCATGCTCCGATTTGTTTTCCGAATCACATTTTCCAAGATTAAGACACTTTTTACAGACCCATATATATTAAATATATCATATTGATATGATAACGGATTTGTTACACAGGCTGATTATCATTTGTATTTTTTTTGTGCTTTACTTACATTTACTGTTATATATTATAAAATGATTTAATCGTCGTGACTTTGACTGGTTTTATCAATTTTGAGAAGATCAGAAATTAAGGCAACTAAGTGCATTTGAAGCCTCGTATTGATTCAAGAAATAGTCTTATTAGGGCATACAAAGGAAGCAGATACAGCTGCCACTGGATGAGGACAAACTGAGCTTGTTGCTATAAATGTACGTTTAAAGAGTAAGTTATCAGTATTCGGGAAAACAATTTCCACGTGTATTGTATTCTGTTCCTTTTTCTATTAAGATCTGTAATAATCTCCTCTGTTGTATATCATGCAGTAACGTGACAATTTTAAACATTTCCACAGTAACGCCTAAATATAATAAATGTATAAAGTGTATTATCTGTAGAAAAAAGAAAACCTGAAAATATTCCTTTGATCTCTTTATCGCCTGATTGCACATAAGCGTCTCTTTTCCTGTCAATATTAGGATGTCAACCTTTCTTATTGACTTTTACAATCGTCTAACACTAGTCTTGTCTTAGTCTTGCTTAGCGTGAAACAAGAAGATAATTTTATTGCCTCGTCTGGTTTCATTGCACGAGTAATCTGATAGAAATTCGTATTTATTGCCCATTTGCATATTGTCTGCTGATTTGGTAGAAAACAAGTTATTTGTGGGCATTGAAAGAGAAAGGATAGAGACACAAAGGCAAACTATGTGGATTAGAAGAAATTAACAAAATGTGTGTTTTTCCAGATATTTAGCACAGTAATCAACAAAACACACGCTTGTAAATAAGTTCAGTATATTGTCTAACTGATAAAAATAAAATGGTGAAAAAAGTATCTGTTGTTTGACTAAATGGTAATACTAGGCCACCATATCATCTATGTTTAAAACAAGTGAAAAAGAGTGGCAGATAACATCAATCTGTTTCAGTTCAATAAAATTGTCAATCTGATTTCTTTACATATTGTTTTTCAACAAAAATGTGTAGCTTTTTCTTCAAATACTTTTTTTCAACGAAAATTCAAAACATTTCTTCACAGGCTGTTTTTCAACAAAAATGTAAACCTTAAAGTTTCGCTTTCAGTACGGGATTTCTTTTAGTTTGGCATTTACACGGCGCTGTTTTCTTTAAATACGTTAAAAAATGAATGGACCTTACATTTCTGAGAACTATTCGGAAGACATTAATGTCTTTAGCAAGGCGACAAGATGTATATTGTCACAGAATACTCGCGCAAAACTCCAAAAGAATGGCGTTTTTCAAAACCGTTCTCCGTGTAGGGAAAGTGAGGCTTTTTACCGTTTTTTCTTGATATTTGTTTTTCCCTTTTTTCTTTATTAAACGAGAACTGATGTCAACAGACAAAATGTGACTCAAATATTCAGTGTTCAGATGTAAATCTTAGATGCAACACGGTAATTATTTGATTTTTAATTGTTTAAGCCTTCGAGCATAGTGTTGACAAGCTAATACTGAACATGCCATGTTCTATTGGTCTTTTTTGATGTTGTTGTTGTTGTTTTTGTTTTTTTGGTGTGTTTTTTTACTATCGTATTACATATTCTTGTAATCATAGATACGAGTAATTGAAAGTCTTAAAACAGTAAATAGCAATTTAATTGCAAACAATGTTAGCCGGTTTTTTTTCCATTCAAGTAAATTATGAGACTGTTTAAGAACGAGCACTTATGTCTTTAGCACGAAATTTTCTGTTTCTGGTTGTTGCTTATTTGCACCTTTTTTCTGAATATTTTTCTTCTGTTTTGGTCGAAAGCTAAAACAACAAGAGGGCACTGACAACTTAAAATAATTTATGAGGAAGAATATTTTCTCTACCCGTTAGGTGCTCAAATGATATCAGCTGAGAAAATAACAGTCAAATATTGACTCTTCCGTTGTTAGTATTACACAGAAGTTATTTGAACTTTACAAGAAGTATTAGTTGTCACAGCCTTTCAGTGTGAACAGGTGTATACTCAACAATCAAGGTCATTCTATTTTTAGCGTACGATAATGACCATTAATAGAAAGTCTCAGGAATTACACTGATTTTATTGTGAACATTCTACACTTGTTTAACTTTAGATGAGTACAAACGACATCTTTATATATGTTTTAATCAAGTGAGTGCTTTTATAACACGTCAAAATCTAATGATTCTAAAAGTTAGTAGGTTCGGCTATTATAACAATAGCGTGTCTGCGTGATATAACGTATTTTACAAGCATAATTAAGTTTTTTTCTTGCAAGAATAGGCGTTGCAAATTCTAGGGATTTGATCATATCAGCATATGTTCAATGTACTTACTACTCACTGTCGTATACATGCGCCGGCACGAACTTTTCGTGGCCCGGCAAAGACACACCAAGATGGCGAATGAAAACAATAACATATGTAAAGCTTTGCAAATGCATCGTGTTTTACCTGGTGATGTACAATTAAGTCTCAACTCATATTAAAATGTTAACACAAAACCTTTCGCTGCATGCTCCAGTGTGCATTTTTGTCTTTACTTTTGTGAAAACGTCTGTGCTATCATCGCGTTTGAGAAAAATCAAAACATGAACCAAGTCCGAACCGTAGTCACATTAATTTTAGCTATTAGATTAGTTTTTGAATATCTGTCTAGCCCAATCTTCCAAGAAAACGAGTTACTCTCTACTTCAAGGGGAGCCGGAACAGACACCACGCTCTGGCGGAGAATTTACGAAAACTTTTTTTAAAATAAACCACTGATTTGTGTACGGTTGGGATAGAGTTTCTATGCTTTGATGACACAGACTTTTTCACAGAATTATCGGAAAAGTGCAAATTGCAGCAAGCGGAGAAAGGTGTTCTGTTAAAGCTTTGATTTGATTTGAGAATAAAAAGTACTCCACCGAGTAAAATACGATGCAATTGCAAAGTTTTACATCTTGTCATTGTTTTTATCTGCATCTTGTTGTAACTTTGCCGGAACACGAAAAGTCTGTGCCGCGCATGTTTGTGACAGTGCTTCTGTCAATTATAATCTAACTGGGCAAATAGCATGTTTGCCATTGCTTCATACAATGTCAGGACAAGTGGCAACTTCCTTTGTTTTATTTGAATCACACGTTTTGTTATCGCCTTGAACTGGTTTGAGTAGTGTATTATTTACCATATTATAAAATAGTTGTTTTAGGCTTTAAAAAGATGGAATGTTCTTTACTTCAGTCAAGGATATGTCGCTTGTTGACAGCTTTAAAAGACAAGACAAACATGAAAGCCTGTGTTATTTCTGGTTTATCAGACGGATATAAAATGAAACAGACAGTGTATATTTGAACGATGCAAATGAACTAAACACATCCTAACAGAAATTTATAAAGAAGAACAAATTATACAAACACCAGCGGATGTCACAAGAAATAGATATATGAAATTAACCAGTCTGTATTTAACAATTACATTTTGTCGTGTCATAGAAACAAAAAAAAATTACGTCTGCTGAAATTGTATGAATATTTAGTCCTGGGCAACATGCAAGTCTGGGATGAATGTTATTTGAATAACAATTATGTGATCCTATATGACGAAGTAGGAAATAAGTTTTAAGTTATTAGACCGATAATGTCTTACCTCCACTCAGAAAAGTATTCAGGCGCGTGATTTTTGTATGACCTAGACCTTTTAACAGAACGGCATTGGTTCAAGCCCCATTCAAACTTATTTCTTTTTCGCGAGTTTAATGTGTCTTTGTTTTGGTTTTAAGACATCTTTCATTGATTTAATTAAATTTATTTCGTTTAAAAATATACGTTAATTGCTATAAAGCCTTCAAACATTGCAAATAAATCGGCTGAATTTCAATTAACAGTTTGGTTTCTGTAAAGATCCATTATATTAGACATTAAATTTCGTTTGCCCTTTGTTGGAATCCTCGTAAAGTTTGAGCAAGAACATTTGCAGCGGTCGTGATATGTCACAAAAATAACCCAAAGCAACGAAGCAATGCACTTTTGAATCAATTTTCGTTTACATCATTTGATTCAGTCTCATCGGAGCCTTTTGTTGACGATGAAAGAATAACAGCTACTCCTTGCTGACATCAAACCGTGGTTTTTGATACTCAGACGTTATCAAAGTGAAAAAAAAATGAGTTGGCGATGTATTTGCATCCTATAATCAGACTGGTCTGCTACATCTCTTCTAAAAAACGCCTGTAAGATTTATACTAGTTTGAAGTTAGCAGTAGCAGTACGCAATAGCTTTTGGCAGTAATTAAAATTGTTGTGAAGTTGAAAGTAGCAGAACCAGAAGTAGCAGTAGGAAAAACGTGAAGTTGGCAGTAGCAGGAAGACCAGTAGCAGTAGAAAAAATGTGAAGTTGGCAGTTGCAGTACGAGCAGGAGCAGTAGAAAAATCTGAAAGTCTACAAGCTTGTCTGAAACAGATGCAGATTTGTGAAATCGAACCGGGAGGGTCCCTAGACATCAAAAATGACATTTTTCTGATTGACACCAAAATTCCTGAAAATCTGCGAGAGTGTCCGAAACAGTCGCAGACAGGTTAAATCTACCCGTGAGGGTCCCTAGACATCAAAATTGACATTTCCCGATTGGCATCAACATTCCTGAAAGTCTGCGAGAGTGTCAGAAACAGTCGCAGACCTATGACACAGACTCGGCAGGGTCTAAATGTTAAAACATGTCTTAATTCCAACTTTACATTTTCCCACTGCTGTGTACTACTTCTGTTCAGTTCCTATCAAAGACTATTCGCTTGTTCGTTTGTGTCTCTTCTAGACTCAAATGATGAAGTTCTTCAGTGCGGTATTCAAAATACAAGCGATAAATTTTCCTGAATGTCTCTACAGACAATATGTATTGAGTTGACCACTGCATACATTTCCTCTATGATATACCGACAAAAATTCTTTCAAAAATGTTAAAGCAAAAAAAAAAAAAAGAAATATAAGCACATCACTGTCTCCTTTTCCCTCAATATTATTTATCTTACTGAATTCTACAATTGTCTCATACTAGTCCCTGTCAAACGCATTCTTAGCGTGAAACAAGAATATAATTTAATGACCTCGTCTGCTTTCTTTGCACAAAGAATCTGCGGGAAATTCGTATGTATTGCCCATTTGCATACCGTCTGCTGCTATGGAAGAAATAAGTTTATTTATGGGTATTGACAGGGAAAATGTAGTGACGAAAAGGGAAACTTGACAGATTAGAAGAAACAACACAATTTCTGCAGATATCTAAGAGAATAATAGTCTACACAACTACAGTATGTTTTGAAAAAAAGCGTCAATTCTTTTGATACACTTATAAGTAAATAATGTTGAGTATCAAAAGTCTTTTCACAAATTTTTTATGACAGACACGTCTATATTTTTTACTACACTAATTATGAAAATAAAATGAAGATAAAAATGGAAGTATTAACATAAAACTTATTGGAACAACTAAAATGAGACTACTTTATGAACAAATATGTCAATATACTGATTTATTGACATTCACTTAGAGTATAAGCTTATATTGTTAGAGTCAACTTAATGTTTACACAGAACTGAGGTTTAATTGGTTGCAATTTTGTGAGATTGTATCATTAAATGAGCATTATAGTTTTAAAATGCGTGCAATTAATACTGAGTTAAACAACAAACGTCAAACCAAAGCATTTGCATTTGCAATTAATATTTAAGTTACAGGATAATTACAAAGTCGTTCTAAAGTTTAGTAAATCAACCATAAACGTTTAAATTATTTGATTTATTTGAATATTCGATCTTTTCAGTTTTAAAGACCTATCTAAAATACAATATCTACTCTATATCTTTATTATAACTAATGAATAATAATGCAAATAAAATAGAAAAAAAAGAAGAACAACAAGAAATTTCCTTCTGTGTTGCATGCAGAATGGAGAAATGATACAAAATGTATATCAAAAGCGCCTTTTATTTTATCAAATATCTAACTTATTTTCGAATACTGTCCACAAAATAGAGCAAAAACACGTCGAAAGTACATTTTGTTTCTAAAATTTTTAAGGAGAAACGTCTACACTAAAACAGATGATATCGACTGGTATAAGGTAAAACATTTTTAAAAGATACATTGTTTTGTGTAACTAAAATTTCTAATAGAAAATATTGTACTTTTCCTTTATCAATAAAATTGTTTACTCTGTTAAGATATTTTCATGTTAACATCTCACAAGTTGTGTTCCTTCAGCTGTCGCTGTTAACTTCATTTGGTGGCAGGCTATATTGCTATCACTGACTTTATCATTAACAATGTTCATCGCTTTTACTTAATGTGTATTTTTATTAACTTAACTGACAAAAATTTTAAGGCGTTTTTTGTTATCTTCTGATTTTCCCAAGCAAACTTGTTTAAAGGAAACAGATTCTACATTCCAATAAATTCATCCTTAAGTTGCATCACATTGAATAAACGACTGAGAATGAAGGTTTATATCTCAAGCATCCGTTTTGTCGAAACCAGTAGGTAGCAAAATTAGCTGGTTGTTTTATGTCATTCATACAAATATAAGCAGCAGTTCCCTACCATTAATAATACAACATAATGCTTTATTAAGCTCTGTCAATCCTTCTGTCGATTTTATTGTATTAATCTGCACAAATTATTATGCGTCTTCGTGGAAAAATGCAAGCTCTTCTGCTATAAAAAAATGTTAAAACATCTGTTATCATGGGGTGTTTTATCTTTTATTTGTGTTAAACGTCGGACGGATTTTAAGCCATGATTATCAAGCATTATTTGCTTTCTAGACAGCGTTTTTAAACTATAATCACGGTTTTAACATCTGTGCTTGCCTCAACATCCACTTATAAAACATACGGTTTCAAACTTTAGGGTTGATTAGATGAATTAAATTGGTGTTGACAGGCAATTTACATGAAGGTGATGACATCTTTCAAATGTGTTCATAAGCAATGTCAGCACGCTATCAGAAATAAATCTACACGAAATGACTTATAAAAATAATACTGTTTCTTATTTTATTTGCCCATAAAAGCAGATAATAGATGAAATGATATGTATGTATACTTTCATTGGAAGGTACTTATCTTTCCTAACAGCAGTATAAGTAAGCTGCAAAGTGCAACTATTTCAAAATTTACTTTTTAGTATAAATGAAAACAAAGTCTAAGGTAATCATATCCTATTACTTTCGAAACACTAATAAGTCTTTGAAAAATCTAGGATAAGAGATCAGTTTTCAGAAATGCCCAAAACGAAAATTCGTCACCCAGTTTGACGTATAAACCATGTTGAAATAAATAAATAAACAGTAGGTGACGACAGTTTAACTAGACAGTAGTTGACGACAGTTTAACTAATGTGTTTATTGTAACAAATCATTTTAAGGTAAATGTAAAACATTATTATATATAAGTTTATGTAATTAACAATATATCATATTATGTGTCTTGACAAAAGAAGAATACAGTCAGATGCTACCGCTTTTCATCTAAATGTGCAAGAGAGACTGAAAATATGTAAGAAATTGCTTCAGAACTGATGTAAAGTGAATGTTTTTAATCTAGTCTGAAATCAACATAGACCAAGTCATTTCCGTTCATGGTAGTCATCGCAGACAATGTGAAGAACTTGCCAGTTAAGAAACTGCGACGAAAACGCATGTCTTTCAAAGGAAAGGCTAATCTATTGACCGCATTTCTGAAGACATTATTCCAGTTATCTACTCTAAGAGTTCGCTATTCCTCTAGTCTGAAGAATGAAGTGGATCAGCCAGTGAATATTTGAATACTGCAAATGAAACAAACACGTCCGAAAGAGTATAAAAGGAGAACAAATTATATAAATCTTCCCCAGATGCCAGAAGAACTAGAAAGATTAAACTTGTCTGAGGTTTCTAGTAAGCATCTGTCATGTCATAGAGAAAAATCGTCTCTTATAGATTTGCTGGCTCAGTTAAAAGACAAGTCGTACGTCTGGAATGATTAATTAAGTAGTACCGATGTAACAAAGAAATTATGATCCTTCAGACCTAGTAAGGTCATGATTTCTTTAATCCATACTATCTACATGCATGATCTGATAGTTTAAATGAATGAAAACGACTATATTAAAAAAATTGCTTGACCGCTGTTTTATCTAAGTTTTATGACGCGACATGCTATTTTCCATTTTTTTTAATCAAATAGACCTCAAAACCGTTATAAAGCAGCCTGACAATTATTTAACGCTTGTAATAATCGAGTGTTCTATGTCTATTACCAGTTTAGGCTATAAACAAAAACTGTTCAGTTTAATGCTGAAAGAGTCAATTTAATTTTCAGTAAAAATGAATTTAGTTTTAGTCATATTTTTTATATATTTATTCCATTTAGTATAACTAGTCATGTATAAAACGTTTTTTATTCAATCAACGACTCTATTAATTTGATCATTATTGCATTATTTTAAGCGGCAATTCAGCTAACAATAACGAATTCTGCCCTGAATTTTCATAACATTAATAATTTTAATCAATGGAAAACTTGTTTCTTTAGCTGAAGATTTTGTATCGTTACAAATGTAGCTAAAAATTGATTATAATACAGCAACGCTCAGGGAACGTTGGACATTTTAATACATAGAATAAAAACATATCAACAAAATGCATGTTTGCAAAATCTTTCGGTGCAAGAATAAACAGTTTAATCTGATTAGGGAAAATGTTGAATAATTTTCAAATTCTGTTGTTGTTGTTTTAATCTATACGTCTCCATCAACAATCGTAGCGTTGCGCAGTTTATATAAACGTCTCCCCTTTATTTGAACTAAAAGGCTATATTATTAACCCGTTGTAAAGAATTTTGAAAGGTTAAATGGTTTGGTAATAACGGTTGTCAGGTTAAGACTCTTGTTATATGAGCTCACAACCGTTCATACCAGGCAGTAGCTAACGCCTGTCACCGATGTGTAGTGAGGTGGACACTTATATCCCGGTTATTTGCGCAACCTTTTATTCGGGTTGTTTTGATGTCCGAGTGGTCTTGGGCGTTCTTAATCTGCATTGCTAAGCGTTTGGGGCCGTTCAGTACGGGTTTAAATCCCACTGGTAACTTGATTCTTTAATAATTACATTTTGTCGTGTCACAGAAACAAAAAAAAAGTTACTTCTGCTGAAATTGTATGAATATTTAGTCCTAGGCAACATGCATGTCTGAGATGAATAAGCAGTCGTTTGAATAACATTGTGTGATCCTATATGCCGAAGTAGGAAATAGTTTTAAATGTATTAGACCGATAATGTCTTACCTTCACTCTGACAAGTATTCAGGCGAGTTATTTTTGTATGACCTAGACCTTTTAACAGAACGGCATTGGTTCAAGTCCCATTCAAACTAATTTCTTTTTCTCTAGTTTAATGTGTCTTGTTTTGGTTTTAAAACATCTTTCATTGATTTTATTGGATTTATTTCGTTTAAAATATACATAAAAAGCTATAAAGCCTTTAAACACAGCAAATAAATCGGTTGAATTTCAATTAACAGTTTTCTATAACGATCCATTATATTAGACATTAGATATGATTTTGCTCTTTGTTGGAATCCTCGTAAAGTTTGAGCAAGAACATTTGCAGCGGTCGTGATATGTAACGATAATAACCCAAAGCAACGAAGCAATGCACTTTTGAATCAATTTTCGTTTACAGCGTATCATTTGATTCAGTCTCATCGGAGCCTTTTGTTGACGATGAAAGAATAACAGCTTCTCCTTGCTGATATCAAACCGTGGTTTTTGATACTCATACGTTATCAAAGTGAAAAAAATTAGTTGGCGATGTATTTGCAGACTGGTCCGCTACATCTCATCTAAAAACGCCTGTAAAACACTAGTAGGAAGTTAGCAGTAGCAGTACGCAATAGCTTTTGGCAGTAAAAATTAAAATTGTTGTGAAGTTGAAAGTAGCAGAACCAGAAGTAGCAGTAGGAAAAACGTGAAGTTGACAGAAGCAGTACCAGCAGTAGCAGTAGGAAAACGTGAAGTTGGCAGTAGCAGGAAGACCAGTAGCAGTAGATAAAATGTGAAGTTGGCAGTAGCAGTACGAGCAGAAGCAGTAGAAAAATCTGAAAGTCTGCAAGCTTGTCTGAAACAGTCGCAGATTTGTGAAATCGAACCGGGAGGGTCCCTAGACATCAAAAATGACATTTTCCTGATTGACACCAAAATTCCTGAAAATCTGCGTGAGTGTCCAAAACAGTCGCAGACCGGTTAAATCTACCCGTGAGGGTCCCTAGACATCAAAAATGACATTTCCCGATTGGCACCAACATTCCTGAAAGTCTGCGAGAGTGTCAGAAACAGTCGCAGACCTATGCAACAAACTCGGCAGGGTCTAAATGTTAAAACATGTCTTAATTCCAACTTTACATTTTCCACTGCTGTGTACTACTTCTGTTCAGTTCCTATCAAAGACTATTCGCTTATTCGTTTGTGTCTCTTCTAGCCTCAAATGATGAAGTTCTTCAGTGCGGTATTCAAAATACAAGCGACAAATTTTCCTGAATGTCTCTACAGACAATATGTATTGAGTTGACCACTGCATACATTTCCTCTATGATATACCGACAAAAATTCTTTCAAAAATGTTAAAGCAAAAATATTAGAAATATTTGCACATCACTGTCTCTTTTTCCGTCAATATTATATATCTTACTGAATTCTACAATTGTCTCATACTAGTCCCTGTCAAACGCATTCTTAGCGTGAAACAAGAATATAATTTAATGACCTCGTCTGCTTTCTTTGCACAAAGAATCTGCGGAAAATTCGTATTTATTGCCCATTTGCATACTCTCTGCTACTATGGAAGAAATACGTTTATTTATGGGTATTGACAGGGAAAATGTAGTGACGAAAAGGGAAACTTGACAGATTAGAAGAAACAACACAATTTCTGCAGATATCTAAGAGAATAATAGTCTACACAACTACAGTATGTTTTGAAAAAAAGCGTCAATTCTTTTGATACACTTATAAGTAAATAATGTTTATTATCAAAAGTCTTTTCACAAACTTTTTATGACAGACACGTCTATATTTTTTACTACACTAATTATGAAAATAAAATGAAGATAAAAATGGAAGTATTAACATAAAACGTATGGGAACAACTAAAATGAGACTACTTTATGAACAAATATGTCAATATACTGATTTATTGACATTCACTTAAAGTATAAGCTTATATTGTTAGAATTTCAGTCAACTTAATGTTTACACAGAACTGAGGTTTAATTGGTTGCAATTTTGTGAGATTATATCATTAAATGAGCATTATAGTTTTAAAATGCGTGCAATTAATACTGAGTTAAACAACAAACGTCAAACCAAAGCATTTGCATTTGCAATTTATTATTTAAGTTACAGGATAATTACAAAGTCGTTCTAAAGTTTAGTAAATCAACCATAAACGTTTAAATTATTTGATTTATTTGAATATTCGATCTTTTCAGTTTTAAAGACCTATCTAAAATACAATATCTACTCTATATCTTTATTATAACTAATGAATAATAATGCAAATAAAATAGAAAAAAAAGAAAAACAACAAGAAATTTCCTTCTGTGTTGCATGCAGAATGGAGAAATGATACAAAATGTATATCAAAAGCGCCTTTTATTTTTATCAAATATCTAACTTTTTTTTCCAATACTGTCCACAAAATAGAGCAAAAACACGTCGAAAGTATATTTTGTTTCTAAAATTTTTAAGGAGAGACGTCTACACTAAAGCAGATGATATCGACTGGTATAAGGTAAAAAAAATTTAAAAGATACATTGTTTTGTGTAACTAAAATTTCTAATAGAAAATATTGTTCTTTTCCTTTATCAATAAAATTGTTTACTCTGTTAAGATATTTTCATGTTAACATCTCACAAGTTGTGTTCCTTCAGCTGTCGCTGTTAACTTCGTTTGGTGGCAGGCTATATTGCTATCACTGACTTTATCATTAACAATGTTCATCGCTTTTACTTAATGTGTATTTTTATTAACTTAACTGACAAAACTTTTAAAGTGTTTTTTGTTATCTTCTGATGTTCCCAAGCAAATTTGTTTAAAGGAAACAGATTCTACACTCCAATAAATTCATCCGTAAGTTGCATCACATTGAAGAAACGACTGAGAATAAAGGTTTATATCTCAAGTTTTGTCGAAACCAGTAGGTAGCAAAATTAGCTGGTTGTTTTATGTCATTCATACAAATATAAGCAGCAGTTCCCTACCATTAATAATACAACATAATGCTTTATTAAGCTCTGTCAATCCTTCTGTCGATTTTATTGTATTAATCTGCACAAATTATTATGCGTCTTCGTGGAAAAATGCAAGCTCTTCTGCTATAAAAAATGTTAAAACATCTGTTATCACGGGGTGTTTTATCTTTTATTTGTGTTAAACGTCGGACGGATTTTAAGCCATGATTAGCAAGCATTATTTGCTTTCTAGACAGCGTTTTTAAACTATAATCATGGTGTTAACAAACGTGTTTACCTCAACATCCACTTATAAAACATACGGTTTCAAACTTTAGGGTTGATTAGATGAATTAAATTGGTGTTGACAGGCAATTTACATGAAGGTGATGACATCTTTCAAATGTGTTCATAAGCAATGTCAGCACGCTATCAGAAATAAATCTACACGAAATGACTTATAAAAATAATACTGTTTCTTATTTTATTTGCCCATAAAAGCAGATAATAGATATTTATGTATACTTTCATTGGAAGGTACTTATCTTTCCTAACAGCAGTATAAGTAAGCTGCAAAGTGCAACTATTTCAAAATTTACTCTTTAGTATAAATGAAAAAAAAGTCTTAGGTTATCATATCCTATTACTTTCGAAACACTAATTAGTGTTTGAAAATCTAGGATAAGAGATAAGTTTTCAGAAATGCCCAAAACGAAAATTCTTCGCCCAGTTTGACGTATAAACCATGATGAAATATCTAAATAAACAGTAGGTGACGACAGTTTAACTAGACAGTAGTTGACGACAGTTTAACTAATGTATTTTAAGTTTATGTAACTAACAATATATTACAATATATGTCTTGACAAAAGAGGGATAGAGAACGGCGCAGATGCATTTCATCTAAATCATCTAAAGAGAGACTAAAATTGTTTCTAAACTGATGTAAAGTAAATGTTTTAAATCTAGACTGACATCAACATAAACCAAGTCCATTCCGTTCATGATAGTCATCGCAGACAATGTGAGGGACCTTTCAGTTGAGTAACTGCGACAAAAACGCATGTCTTTCAAAGGAAAGGCCAATCTTTTGACCGCATTTTTAAGACATTATTCCAGAAATCTACTCTAAAAGTTCGCTTTTCTTCTAGTTTGAATAATTAAGGATCAGCCAGTGAATATTTGAATACTGCAAATGAAACAATCACGTCCGAAAGAGTATAAAAGGAGAACAAGTTATATAAATCTTTCCCAGATGTCAGAAGAACTAGAAAGATTAAACTTGTCTGTGGTTTCAAGTAAGCATCTGTCATGTCATAGAAAAAAAACGTCTCTTACAGATTTGCTGGCTCAGTTAAAAGACAAGCCGTACGTCTGGAATGATTAATTAAGTAGTACCGATGTAACATAGAAATTATGATCCTTCAGACCTAGTAAGGTCATGATTCTTTTTATCCATTTGAAACAAAATTTAACTCTTAGACACTGTATTTCTTTAATCCATACTATCTATATGCATGATCTGATAGTTTAAATGAATGAAAACGACTTTATTAAAAAAATTGCTTGACCGGTGTTTTATGTAAGTTTTATGACGCGACTTATGCTATTTTCCATTTTTTAAAATCAAATAGACCTCAAAACCGTTATAAAGCAGCCTGACAATCATTTAACGGTTGTAATAATCGAGTGTTTCTATGTCTATTACCAGTTTAAGCTACATAAAAAAAATCAGTTTAATGCTGAAAGAGTCAATATCATTTTCAGTAAAAATGGATTTAGTTTTAGTCATATTTATTATATATTTATTCCATTTAGTATAATTAGTCATGTATGAAACGTTTTTTATTCAATCAGCGACTGTATTAATTTGATCATTATTGAATTATTTTCAGCGGCAATTCAGCTAACATTTACGAATTCTGCCCTGAATTTTCATAACATTAATAATTTTAATCAATGGAAAACCTGTTTCTTTAGCTGAAGGTTTTGTATCGTTACAAATGTAGGTAAAAATCGAATTTAATACAGCAACGCTCAGGGAACGTTGGACGATTACATAGACGGCTAGTTAATCGGAACACATCACAAGTGCTACACCTGCCCAACCCACTCACCCCACCCTCTAGCAAAAAAACATATCAACAAAATACATGTTTGCAAAATCTCTCAATGCAAGAATAAACAGTTTAATCTGATTAGGGAAAATGTTGAATAATTTTCAAATTCTGTTGTTGTTGTTTTAATCTATACGTTTCCATCAACAATCGTAACGTTGCGCAGTTTATATAAACGTCTCCCCTTTATTTGAACTAAAAAGCTATATTATTAACCCGTTGTAAAGAATTTTGAAAGGTTAAATGGTTTGGTAATAACGGTTGTCAGGTTAAGACTCTTGTTATATGAGCTCACAACCGTTCATACTAGACAGTAGCTAACGCCTGTCACCGATGTGTAGTGAGGTGGACTCTTATATCCCGGTTATTTGCGCAACCTTTTATTCGGGTTGTTTTGATGCCCGAGTGATCTGGGGCGTTCTTAATCTGCATTGCTAAGCGTTTGGGGCCGTTCAGTACGGGTTCAAATCCCACTGGTAACTTGATTCTTTAATAATAACAATTTGTCGTGTCATAGAAACAAAACAAAAGTTACTTCTGCTGAAATTGTATGAATATTTAGTCCTAGGCAACATGCATGTCTGAGATGAATAAGCAGTCGTTTGAATAACATTTGTGTGATCCTATATGCCGAAGTAGGAACTAGTTTTAAATGTATTAGACCGATAATGTCTTACCTTTACTCTGAAAAGTATTCAGGCGAGTTATTTTTGTATGACCTAGACCTTTTAACAGAACGGCATTGCTTCAAGTCCCATTCAAACTAATTTCTTTTTCTCTAGTTTAATGTGTCTTGTTTTGGTTTTAAAACATCTTTCATTGATTTTATTGGATTTATTTCGTTTAAAATATACATAAAAAGCTATTAAGCCTTTAAACACAGCAAACAAATCGGTTGAATTTCAATTAACAGTTTTCTATAACGATCCATTATATAAGACATTAGATATGATTTTGCCCTTTGTTGGAATCCTCGTAAAGTTTGAGCAAGAACATTTGCAGCGGTCGTGATATGTAACAATAATAACCCAAAGCAACGAAGCAATGCACTTTTGAATCAATTTTCGTTTACAGCGTATCATTTGATTCAGTCTCATCGGAGCCTTTTGTTGACGATGAAAGAATAACAGCTTCTCCTTGCTGATATCAAACCGTGGTTTTTGATACTCAGACGTTATCAAAGTGAAAAAAATGAGTTGGCGATGTATTTGCATCCTATAATCAGACTGGTCTGCTACATCTCTTCTAAAAAACGCCTGTAAGATTTATACTATTAGGACGTTAGCAGTAGCAGTACGCAATAGCTTTTGGCAGTCAAAATTAAAATTGTTGCGAGTTGAAAGCAGCAGAACCAGAAGTAGCAGTAGGATAAACGTGAAGTTGACAGTAGCAGTACCAGCAGTAGCAGTAGGAAAAACGTGAAGTTGACAGTAGCAGTACCAGCAGTAGCAGTAGGAAAAACGTGAAGTTGGCAGTAGCAGGAAGACCAGTAGCAGTAGATAAAATGTGAAGTTGGTAGTAGCAGTACGAGCAGAAACAGTAGATAACTCTGAAAGTCTGCAAGCTTGTCTGAAACAGTCACAGATTTGTGAAATCGAATCGTAAGGGTCCCTAGACATCAAAAATGACATTTTCCTGATTGACACCAAAAATCCTGAAAATCTGCGAGAGTGTCCGAAACAGTCGCAGGCCGGTTAAATCTACCCGTGAGGGTCCCTAGACATCAAAAATAACATTTCCCGATCGGCACCAACATTCCTGAAAGTCTGCGAGAGTGTCAGAAACAGTCGCAGACCTATGCAACAGACTCGGCAGGGTCTAAATGTTAAAACATGTCTTAATTCCAACTTTACATTTTCCCACTGCTGTGTACTACTTCTGTTCAGTTCCTATCAAAGACTATTCGCTTATTCGTTTGTGTCTCTTCTAGTCTCAAATGATGAAGTTCTTCAGTGCGGTATTCAAAATACAAGCGACAAATTTTCCTGAATGTCTCTACAGACAATATGTATTGAGTTGACCACTGCATACATTTCCTCTATGATTTACCGACAAAAATTCTTTCAAAAATGTTAGAGCAAAAAAATTAAGAAATATAAGCACATCACTGTTTCCTTTTCCCTCAATATTATATATCTTACTGAATTCTACAATTGTCTTATACTAGTCCCTGTCAAACGCATTCTTAGCGTGAAACAAGAATATAATTTAATGACCTCGTCTGCTTTCTTTGCACAAAGAATCTGCGGGAAATTCGTATTTATTGCAGCCCATTTGCATACTGTCTGCTGCTATGGAAGAAATAAGTTTATTTATGGGTATTGACAGGGAAAATGTAGTGACGAAAAGGGAAACTTGACAGATTAGAAGAAACAACACAATTTCTGCAGATATCTAAGAGAATAATAGTCTACACAACTACAGTATGTTTTGAAAAAAAAGCGTCAATTCTTTTGATACACTTATAAGTAAATAATGTTTAGTATCAAAAGTCTTTTCACAAAATTTTTTATGACAGACACGCCTATATTTTTTACTACGCTAATTATGAAAATAAAATGAAGATAAAAATGGAAGTATTTATATAAAACTTATGGGAACAACTAAAATGAGACTACTTTATGAACAAATGTGTCAATATACTGATTTCTTGACATTCACTTAGAGTATAATCTTATATTATAAGAATTTCAGTCAACTAAATGTTTACACAGAACTGAGGTTTAATTGGTTGCAATTTTGTGAGATTAGATCATTAAATGAGCATTATAGTTTTGAAATGCGTGCAGTTAATACTGAGTTAAACAACATACGTCAAGCCAAAGCATTTGCATTTGCAATTAATATTTAAGTTACAGGATAATTACAAAGTCGTTCTAAAGTTTAGTAAATCAACCATAAACGTTTAATTTGATTTATTTGAATATTCGATCTTTTCAGTTTTAAAGACCTATCTAAAATACTATATCTAATCTATATCTAATTATTATAATAATGAATAAGAATGCAAATAAAATAGATAAAAACAACAAGAAGTTTCCTTCTGCGTTGCATGCAAAATGGAGAAATGATAGAAAATGTATATCAGTGCCTTTTATTTTTATCAAATATCTAACTTTTTTTTCGAATACCACAAAATAGAAAAAAACGTCGAAAGTATATTTTGTTTCTTAGATATTTAAGAAGAGACGTCTACACTAAAGCAGATGATATCGACTGGTATAAGGAAATTGCTTTTAAAAGATACATTGTTTTGTGTAACTAAAATTTCTAAAAGAAAATATTGTACTTTTTCTTTATCAACAAAATTGTTTACTCCGTTAAGGTATTCTCGTGTTAACATCTCACAAATTGTGTTCCTTCAGCTGTCGCTGTTAAGCCTTCATTTGGTGACAGGCTATATTGCTATCACTGACTTTATCATTAACAATGTTCATCGCTTTTACTTAATGTGTATTTTTATTAATTTAAATGAAAAAAGGCGTTTTTTTATCTTCTGATTTTCCCAAGCAAACTTGTTAAGAAGAAACAGATTCTACACTCCAATAAATTCATCCGTAAGTTGCATCACATTGAAGAAACGACTGAGAATAAAGGTTTATATCTCAAACGTCCGTTTTATCGAAACCAGTAGGTAGCAAAATTAGCTGGTTGTTTTATGTCATTCATACAAATATAAGCAGCAGTTTCCTACCATTAGTAATACAACATAATGCTTTATTAAGCTCTGTCAATCCTTCTGTCGATTTTATTGTATTAATCTGCACAAATTATTATGCGTCTTCGTGGAACAAATGCAAGCTCCTCTGCTATGAAAACTGTTAAAACATCTGTGATCTCTGCTATCATGGGGTGTTTTATCTTTTATTTATTTTAAACGTCTGGCGGATTTTAAGCCATGATTAGCAAACATTATTTGCTTTCTATACAACGTTTTTAAACTAAAATCAGGGTGTTAACAAACATGTTTGCCTCAACATCCATTTATAAAACATACGGTTTTAAACTTTAGGGTTAATTAGATGAATTAAATTGGTGTTGACAGGCAATTTACATGAAGGTGATGACATCTGTCAAATGGAACATTGTTCCTAAACAATGTCAGCACGCTATCAGAAATAAATCTTAACGAAATGACTTATAAAAATAATATTGTTTCTTATTTTATTTGCACACAAAAGCAGATAATAGATGAAATAATATTTATGTATACTTTCATTGGAAGGTACTTATCTTTCCTAACAGCAGTATAAGTAAGCTGCAAAGTGCAACTATTTCAAAATTTACTCTTTAGTATAAATGAAAAAAAAGAATGTTTATTTTAAGGAAAAGTCTTAGGTAATCATATCTAATTACTTACGAAACACTAATTAGTCTTGGATAAGAGATCAATTTTCAGAATCTAGGATAAGAGATCAGTTTTCAGAAATGTCTTAAACGAAATTTCTTCACCCAGTTTGACGTATAAACCATTTGACGTATAAACCATGATGAAATATCTAAATAAACAGTAGGTGACGACAGTTTAACTAATTTGTTTATGACAAGCGTTGGCTAAACAAGTCATTTTAAGGTAAATGTAAACCATTATTTTAAGTTTATGTAACTAACAATATATTATATTATGTGTCTTGACAAAAGAGGGTTAAAGTGCGGCGCAAATGCATTTCATCTGAATGCGCAAGAGAGACTGAAAATGTGTAGGGAATTGTTTCTGAACTGATGTAAAGTAAAGTTTTTAAACTAGACTGACATCAACACAAACCAAGTCCGTTCCGTTCATGATAGTCATCGCAGACAATGTGAAGGACTTTTAAGTTATGTAACTGCGACGAAAACACATGTCTTTCAAAGGAAAGGCCAATCTTTTGACCGCATTTTTGAAGACATTATTCCAGAAATCTACTCTAAAAGTTCGCTTTTCTTCTAGTCGGAATAATTTAGGATCAGCCAGTGAATATTTAAATACTGCAAATGAAACAAACACGTCCGAAAGAGTATAAAAGGAGAACAAGTTATATAAATCTTCCCAGATGCCAGAAGAACTAGAAAGATTAAACTTGTCTGTGGTTTCTAGTAAGCATCTGTCATGTCATAGAGAAAAATTGTCTCTTATAGATTTGCTAGCTCAGTTAAAAGACAAGTCGTACGTCTGGAATGATTAATTAAGTAAAACCGGTTTAACATAGAAATAATGATCCTTCAGACGTAGTAAGGACATTATACTTTGTATCCGTTTGGTACAGAATTTAACTCTTAGACACTGTATTTCTTGCATCCATACTATCTACATGCATGATCCGATAGTTTGAATGAATGAAAACGACTATATCAAAAAATGCTTGACCGCTGTTTTATCTAAGTTTAATGACGCGACTTATGCTATTATTTCGATTTTTTAATCAAATAGACCTCAAAACCGTTATAAAGCATCCTGATTTGAATAAAAAAGCAGTCATTTAACGCTTGTCTATATCTATTTTTAGGCTATAAACAAAAACTGTTCAGTTTAATGCTTGAAGAGTCAGTATCATTTTCAGTAAAAATGAATTTAGTTTTAGTCATATTTATTATATATTTATTCCATTTAGTATAACTAGTCATGGATAAAACGTTTTTTTATTCAATCAACGACTGTATTAATTTTATCATTATTGCATTATATTTAGCGGCAATTCCACTAACAATGACGAATTCTGCCCTGAATTTTCATAACATTAAAAATTTTAACCAATGGAAAACTTGTTTCTTTAGCTGGAGGTTTTGTATCGTTACAAATGTAGGTAAAAATCGATTTTAATACAGCTACGCTCAGGGAACTTTGGACGATTAGATAGACTGCTGGTTAATCGGAACACGTCGCAAGTGCTACACCTGCCCCCACCCGGCCCTAAAGAAAAAAAAACATATCAACAAAATAAATGTTTGCAAAATCTTTCGGTGCAAGAATAAACAGTTTAATCTGATAAGGGAAAATGTTGAAAAATTTTCAAATTCTGTTTAATTTTGTTGTTGTTGTTTTAATCTATACGTTTCCATCAACAATCGTAACGTTGCGCAGTTTATATAAACGTCTCCCCTTTATCTGAACCAAAAAGCTATATCATTATACAATTTTGAAAGGTTAAATGGTTTGGTGATAACGGTTGTCAGGTCAAGGCTCTTGTTATATGAGCTCACAACCGTTCATACCAGGCTGTAGCTAACGCCTACCACCGATGCCTAGTGAGGTGGACACTTATATCCCGGTTATTTGTGCAACCTTTTATTCGGGTTGTTAAAATGGCAGAGTGGTCTAGGGCATTCTTAATCTGCACTGCTAAGCGTTTGGGGCCGTTCAGTATGGGTTCAAATACCACTGGCAACTTGATTCTTTGATAAATAACAAATACGGAAATAAAGAACATGTGGTATCCAATTTTACAAGTTTCCTTTACGCACATTTTCCTGATTTGAAAACTAACTACAAGAAAAATGCAAACAATATAAGGAACATAGCTTGTGAAGTGAAAATTATTGTTTGCATTTTTATTGAATGCATTAAGTATGCCTTTGAGTAGCGTCTGTCATTTTTTCAATCTGAAAGCGCAAAAGCTCACTGAAGAAAATTGCTTGCTTTACAAAAACTGTAGAGATAAGGTTAATTTGAAATTGGATTATGCAAATCAGAATCAATACAGCGATTTGAAGTTTGAAAAGAAATGCTTGTAAGACTACACTTATCATACTTTATGAAGTAGTAAACTGTAAAAAAAAGTCTCTGAATTCAGATTTTAGTGACCACTGTTTAAGTGAGGCGCCGTGTAATAATTTAACTGAAATGTCTGAATAAGACAAGAAAGAGTTCAAAATATGTGACATTTAAGGTAAAGTGCGTATGTTTTTTGTTGTAGGTTTTTAGCTCACCTGAGCTGGCTCAGGGTGAGCTATTAGGATCGATGAATGTCCGTCGTCCGTTCACATTTAGTTCGTTAACACTCTACTGGTCACATTTTTGCTCCAATTGTCACGAAACTTGGTCAGGATGTTTGTCCCAATAATTACTCGGACGAGTTCGAATATGGGTCATGTGGGGTCAAAAACTAGGTCACACAGCCTGTATATAGAAAAACCTTGTTAACACCCTAGAGGTAACATTTTCAGCCCGAATATCCTGGAAATTTGTCAGAAAAGTTGTTTCTATGATATCTAGCTCAAGTTCGAATATGGGTAATCTGGGGTCAAAAACTAGGTCACAGAGCCCAAATATGGAAAAACCTTGTTAACACTTTAGAGTTAACATTTTCAGTCCAAATTTCCTTGTAATATGTCAGAAAAGTTGTTTCCATGATTTCTAGCTCGTTTGAATATGGGTCATCTGGGGTCAAAAAGTAGGTCACAGAGCCCAAATATGGAAAAACCTTGTTAACACTTTAGAGGTAACATTTTCAGCCCAAATATCCTTGTAATTAGTCAGAAAGGTTATTTGGATGATTTCTAGCAAAGGTTCAAATATGGGTCATCTGGGGTCAAAAACTAGGTCACTGAGACCAAATATGGAAAAACCTTTTTATCAATCTAGAGGTAACATTTTCAGCCCAAATATCCTGGAAATAGGCCAGAAAGGTTGATTCTATGATTTCTAGCTCAAGTTTGAATTTGGGTCATGTGGGGTCAAAAACTAGGTCACAGAGCCCAAATATGGTAAAACCTTGTTAACACCCTAGAGGTAACATTTTTAGCCCCAATTTCCTGAAAAGAATGTCAGAAAGCTTGTTAAGATGATTTCTAGCCCAAGTTTGAATATGGGTCATGTGGGGTCAAAAACTAGGTCACAGAGCCCAAATATGGAAAAAAACCTTGTTAACACTCTAGAGGTAACATTTTCAGCCCAAATATCCTTGTAATAAGTCAGAAAGGTTATTTGGATGATTTCTAGCAAAGGTTCAAATATGGGTCATCTGGGGTCAAAAACTAGGTCACAGACCAAATATGGAAAAACCTTTTTATCACTCTAGAGGTAACATTTTCAGCCCAAATATCCTGGAAATAGGTCAGAAAGGTTGTTTTGATGACTTTTAGCTCAAGTTTGAATTTGGGTCATGTGGGGTCAAAAACTAGGTCACAGAGCCCAAATATGGTAAAACCTTGTTAACACCCTAGAGGTAACATTTTTAGCCCAAATTTCCTGAAAAGAATGTCAGAAAGCTTGTTAAGATGATTTCTAGCTCAAGTTTGAATATGGGTCATGTGGGGTCAAAAACAAGGTCACACAGCCTGAATATGGAAAAACCTTGTTAACACTCTAGAGGTAACATTTTTAGCCCAAATTTCCTGAAAAAACTGTCAGAAAGCTTGTTAAGATGATTTCTAGCTCATGTTGGAATATGGGTCATGTGGGGTCAAAAACTAGGTCACACAGCCTGAATATGGAAAAACCTTGTTAACACTCTAGAGGTAACATTGTCAGCCCAAATATCCTGGAAATATGTCAGATAGGTTGTATCGATGATTTCTAGGTCAAGTTCGAATATGGGTCATCTGGAGTCAAAAACAAGGTCACACAGCCTGAATATGGAAAAACCTTGTTTACACTCTACAGGTAACATTTTCAGCCCAAATATCCTCGAAATATGTCAGAAAGGTTGTATCGATGATTTCTAGCCCAAGTTCGAATATGGGTCATCTGGGTTCAAAAACTAGGTCACAGAGCTTAAATTTGGAAAAACCTTGTTTACACTCTACAGGTAACATTTTCAGCCAAAATATTCTGGAAATATGTCAGAAAGGTTTTTTCGATGGTTTCTAGGTAAAGTTCGAATATGGGTCATCTGGGGTCAAAAACTAGGTCACAGAGCCCAAAAATAGAAATATCTTGTTAAGGCTCTAGAGGCTACTGTTTCAGTCCAAATATCCTGGCAGTTTGTCAGAAAAGTTGTTTGGTTGTTCAAATTATTAGATTAGGTTAAAGGTCATGGAGGCTAAAATAGATTTATCTACTGTACCTCATAAAGCCTTCATTTATAGACCAATATCTTTGATATTCAATATATAGGTTCCTTGCAAGGATCTCTACCCATGGGTAGGGTTTGAGGTCACTGGGTCAAGGTCAAGGTCACCATAGCTTATAATAGATATTTCTACTTTCTGTCATAGAGCCTTTATTTATTGACTGATATTTTACATATTTGGTTTGTAGGCACTTATATATTTTCAATTAAAAAATGAAATACTGCGTAACAGCAAACCTACAGCCAAAGTACTCTGGTGAGCGATCCAGGGCCATCATGGCCCTCTTGTTTTATTTACTCTTTGGCCAGAATTTTCATAAATTATAAGTACATAACAAGTATTAGCATTTCCAAAAATGCTTGAAATCGCCGTTCAGCCATGCATTTCGTCTTATCCATAGATAAATGTATTTCATGTTCTTCATTCATTAATTTGATAATCTTACAACATGCTTTGCACTGAAAAGCGAAGTTATATTTGATAATTTTCACACAGAAATTATAAAGTAGATGAAATATACATTGTAATTTTTATTGTAGCTGGACTATTTTTGAAAGCTGACGATTTGGTTTCTTTATGAAAACATCCCAATGTCTTTATACATCATGTTAAAATTTGCAGCATTAAAACCTTGTAAATATTGCTTGGTTGTAAACCAGTCTACGCATAATTAATTGACTATTTGCGTAGTTTTTTAACTTTATTTATTACTAAAAAATGTATACTTAACAAAAGCTAGATACAGTTCTTCAATACCATAAGAATATTATATGTACAATTTAAACAGATTAAATTTTAGGTAAAAAATACGATATTGCCCTGACCCTAATCAAGCATATATAAAACACGGAAAAATCCTGATCAAACTCCTTGCACCGGTCACGTCACGCTTTGCTACTTTTACTGTACTAATCAGCTGAAGTAACCCCTGCGGGGAGTTTGTATCCTGATTAGAATCGCCAGGAAGCAAGCATTTATTTTTTTCTTTAAGTGCAAGTTTTGGAAAAAACAAATAAACCATACTCTTATTTAGACTACATTCTCTAGTTTAAAATGACATGTAGCAAAAAATATTGCGATTATCCTGTATTTATCCTACACGAGCCTGAAGACTGGTACTGAGATCGTACATTCATGATGGTATTTTTCAGTTGTAAGAATAAGTAACCCGACAAACATGGCGGTTGGGCGAGTCCATTTACGCATCCCTTGCTGAAGAATGTTGTCGTCCATTTGGTTATCATGTGATATGAAATGCTTTGCTTTGATTGGCTAAAGGCAGGCGGTGTACAGGCAAAACTGTTCAAATCTTGTTAATTGTATATATCGCCGTCCAGGAACGGCGATAATTATGATATTGCAACAACAAATAATGTCGAACAAACATCGTCGGCGTCCTTTAAATGTTAAATGAATTAAAAAATACCTTGCAAATGTATAATTTAACTTAATTATTTTCAAATTATTAGATTTCAAGTGAAAATTATGTCAAACAGAATGTACTGCTTTCTTTTCTCTCTCAAAGGTGGACTATGATTGTGTGACATTTCCTATTCCAAACCTTATAAAAACAGCAACATATAAATGCTTAACATTTTGAATATTTTGCATAACAGTCTAAGGAATGTGAAGACGGCGGATTAAGTCTAATATTTTGGATAACATGGATTACCAAGTAATGGCTTTTTTTATATCCAAGCAAACAGGACCTATCTTGTCACCTGTGCATGCAGCATGCAAAGGCAATGCAATACCTTTTTGTAGAGGAATTGCGTGTCTACTTTTATCACACACACACACACATCCGCCAACACACACACACACACACACACACGCACACACACACACACACACACTAAGCTTCTGTGCCAATTAATGTTTATATTTGAATACAAACGATTTTGTTTTGATTGGCTTGTCTGTATCTTTGAATCACGTGACAAGCACAAGGCACAAATCTAAAAGTTTATATCCTTGCTAAGTAATCGGTCGTATGTAATCTGCTGAAATCGTTTTGAGACCATTTCTGTAAAATTATTGCATCACTTTGTCTGATATGCCCTGTAAATAAGAACTCAAAACTCCTGACGCTGGAAATATATCACTTGATATTCAAGATGGCGTGCAAAAATGGTAATTAAATACATTTAACAAAGTCTATCTGGGAAAATGTATCATTATTTCAAACTGAAAGCGGTTTACCACGCAGATGAAAATGAATTATTACACATAAATCTGTGGAAATCTTAAGATATTGAATTTACACTTGTTCATTATGCAAATAAGAAGCAAAGCACACACATTTATATTTTGCACAATACTTTTTAGTACAATGCAGCATGAAATAGAGGATATTTGTTTGTTTTGAGTAGATATGGAATATTTCTCATCGTGAAGTGATACAATTAAATATTTTCACGAGCGCGATGCTAATACTAATAAACTTTTAGAACTGTTTCTTTGCTTACACGCGTATGAATACATGATCGTGAAACTCAAATTCAATACACAGTCCGCCATCTTGAATTATACATGACACATAGAAACGTGTTGCATTCTAACGATTTATTTAGTCTACACCTAATCATCAAACAAATCATAGAAATAAACAAAGATCTACTTGCATATTCTTCTTCATTTTCCTTCTTTCACTATCCACATTTTGCTGCTTACAAGGCATTCATAAAAGATATGCGGCCTGTGCAATGACGAATCAAAATTCAGCGCCAATCCAGAGGTTCATCCTAAATAAATGCCCTCACAAGATCTAGATTCTTCCATAGGTTGATCAAGAAGCAATACACGTCATCACATTTTCAAATAGTATAATTCTAGTGTATTCAATTTAAGATTTCACGTAAAATGCTATCCTGTGTTTATGTCTTGGGGAATAAATTGTTTGCCTACGTATGTGACATATAATTAACGAAATGGCATAGGATTCTCGAAATGGATCGGTCTGTTGTATACATATAATGACTCTTTAAAGTCGAACTCTGGATTTTATGTTAGAATTTATTTTTATATCTTTTATATTACTTGTAAAATTTCAATTTGTGGTTACTGAAAAGTAGTTCGGCACAGTGACTGATATAGAATCTATATCAGTCACACTGTGACTGATATGGAATAAATTTCACTGATAGAACTCGGTATTTCATTGGTTGGCATAAAATAAGACATTATATTTATCGGCACACTGCAATTAATGAAAGGTACTTGACCGAGCTGCTTCTGCTAACTAAAGAAATTGTCTGAATTCAATTAGATTCAAGACAATGTGTATGCGTTTTATTTTTCCATTTTTTGCTTTTGTGTTTGGAAATATTGTGTGTATATATTGTGTTATAAAGGAAAAACAAATCACTGTATTATTTACCCTTTATACGACTTTTATATACGATACAAAGTTCAACTAGACATTTTATTTTTAACTGTTCTGTTGCACTGGTTCCAAAGGTTCCCCCTCCACCCCTCCCACTTGATTTTTTGATACACATATCCTCTAGTATCATGTTTACATACTTATGTTAATCAGATTACAGTTCAACACCAATATAATCCCCTTTAAATTCATGTTGAAGGCAAGCGCTTATTACTTACAGTATATAAATCTTTGTTTCAACCATATGTTTTATCAAAGACATTTGAAGCGAGCCTTATGTTTACAACTTGATTGTTGTTTTAGAAAACACATGTCGAACACGTACGAATGATTAGCTCTTGATACCTCCCTTAATAAAAACAAACGCAAAAGATTAATAACTGCCTGTGGTGGCAAAGACTAAACAGAAGATTCTGATCTGTTTTAAATGGGGTTATAAAGGGGTTTCGAACTGATAGGTTGATTTATAAGTAGACAGTAGACTTTGAGTACTGAGTAGTCGTTAACAGTGTTAAGACATTAATTACAGTTTATAATGCATGAGGTACCGTCGCGTGATTTAACAAACTATTGAATAAAGCTTTTTGAACAGTGATAACATAAGGGAATGTATCAAGACAGATATGCCAAAGGTGTCGCATACAGGTCTGGTAGGATGTCGTTAGCAAAATAAATACGGGAAAAGATTTCAAGCGCATGTCATTTGGTTGCCTTTATATTTAACGTTAGGTCTGAATTGCAATTTGGACAAATAATTAATCAATAATAATGACATGAAACAAACGATCCTTTCTAATTGCTCTGAAAAATAAAAAAGGTGTGTCATTTTCTCCATCATTTACTTAAAACTTGTTAAATTAGTTCAGTTTAACATCGTTGGAACTGCTTGCAATGTATTTTATTTTTTCTCGATGACTTTTTCCTTGTTTCAAACCAATGTTCGTTTCAAAAGTGCGGGATATGGAAGGTCACTGGAGACTGTCACACCTGGTCGGATTCTTACCAGCAACCGCCGGATCTGGAGTAGGGCGCTGTAACCTTTCAACCACTGCTCGATTTGTCGTCTATATGCCATATTTATTATTCTGTACAACGTACAACCAATGCCAGTGAATGCATTCAGCACAAGCTCTTGGGAATGCCATATCATTATTTCAATCTGAAAGCGGGAAATTCATCAAAGAAAATAATTTGTTTAACAAAAACAAAAGATATTTGGCTAATTTGAAATTAGATTATGCAAATCAGAGCTCTTACTCAGATATCTGTATTTTGCACCTAATTTCCTAGAGAATGCATTTAGCGATGGCATAAAGTGCAACTCTGTGATGAGCATTCAGGAATGTATGCCTTATAAGACCTTGAGATTGGCTATTTCTATAAGGACTACTAAACTAACTGAACTATACTCAAACAGAAGCGGAACAGTGGTCCAGTGCTTGACTTATAACCCAGGGGTCGTGAGTTTCACCCCCCTCCCCCGCTCCTTGACTAACATTACTTCATGTTTTTTGGATGAGACGTTACACCAATCTAAAATGATACAAATCTCTGTAGAGGGCTCCGTTCATAATGGTAAAGCCCTACACTTATAGTCAAGGGGTGGCGAGTTCGATCCCCCGTAACGCCACTACTATTTTATAACTGGAGAAATGCTGACCTGAGTGTGAAGTTTTTTTTATTTATGGCATATATGAGTAAAAAGATCTATTATGTCTATAATCTTATGCTGATTAGCGATTTCAATTAACTTGGTGTGAATGCCGGGCTAGATCTAACACATCCTGCATTTTACAACATGGCTAAAATAGTTGTTATCTCTTTATACGTATCCTACACTGTCTGTTTATCCAGTTGATTATATACACAATTATTTTCAAATTATTCCAATTACGTCATCTGCTATATCTCAATGGATTTTACACATAGTTGACCACTTCCTTCGACATTGCACACAAATTGCAACATCTTTCGAAACGGGGCAAATAATTGGTCCCGTGTATCGACACTTAACACAAACGGAAACGTCAGTTTACACTTTGCAAATGAATTCCCTCTTCTTATCTATCGACACCTTCGTTGAAAAGATTTTACGTTGTATAGTCTGTGTTTTATTGTAATGTCTTTTTTTGGTAGTTGTTATTGTTCACGGCAAATAAGTTGTTTTTCTTTGGTACTTCTCAAAATGGCATGGAAATGTGGAAGCATCAGAACAATACAACATGGCAAATCTATTTTGTAGGTTTCAAACACTAAATTAGTAACATCGCATCGCAAGCCTCTAAATTTAGTATGTCTTCTCAACAGTCTAACCGTTGTGAGGTTCTTGTGGAGAAAACAAATATTGCCCACCACTTTAATGCTTATAATATTGCCACCAATTGAAAAATACTTTATACTTGTAAGTTTTATTAATAGTAAAATATTTATTTATTTATTTATTTATTTTATTTTGTTTCGAACACAAGAAGAAACATGAATCGACATGGAGGTTTTGTTTGAAACTATACACATTTTTTTCAGATAGCGTGCAAAAAGTTTAATTGAATGCGTTTAGTTCACTCTCTTGGAAATAAGATATCATTACTCTTAATCGAAAAAAGGGAAAATTCGCCGAAGGAATGCTCTGATTTATAAAACTTACAAAGATTTCCAAATGTATTATTTAAGAGTGTGTCAACTCAAATACAACTGGATTTAGCAAAAGGACCTTTTAGTACCGATGAAGGTTTTTTTTTCAATTCACAATATTTCAAAGGACCAATCACAGACGCGAGCATGAAAAGCTATTGCACCTAGTTACCATATTTTGTTGGGGTTTTGATTATTTTTGAACAGTCCAGCATATAATTTTCCACTGATGTATTTGTGAGTAATCTAAAAACAAATTGTTAGGGACAAGTACAATAACACAGCGTGTTATTAAACTCTCACATAATTTAACAACGCTGACATGCATCGCATAAGCTCGTTTTCAAACTTTACGTTTTGTTTTGGTGTTATTAAGTAACAGTCAGTAATCTTATGAAATGTATACAGTATCTTTACAAATGACAAGAGCATATGTGCGACTTAAAAAAGCCTAAGATGCGTTCTTTCATGAGATGAATATTAATTAATTAATTAGTTAATTTACTGCACACCTTTCACTATTGAGTACATAAATAATGCACTCGTTACTAAGTTACGTTAGATAGAACTCTTGAAGAGAAGAATATTTTACGACATACGACCACGGGAAATATTAAGCCTCTGAACCAAAGGATATTGTAAATTGTATAGAGAGAAAACATTTTAAAAGAACACCCCTACAAAAAAGATCCAGGCAGTAGTTTTGATTTTGAAATTTGAGCAGGAAAATTATCAAATTGAATTGTTGTTTGAAATACTAGTTTTGGTGGACTTTTCTAGAATGGAAGATTATATAAAAAAAAACACAGGACATACTGGAAAAGAAATGCAAAAGGGGCATTTCTCAAAGAAGATGAATTATATTAAGTGTCACTAAACATAGCAAGAAATAGAGTGATAAACACTATCTGGATTAGTTGAAGGCATTTGTCATGACACTGAAGCAACAAGTAGTATGAAACTCGCCATGCATTTATATCGTGAATCTATAGTACACTAAATAAACTTTTGAGCATCAGAATTAGCAATTGTGTAAATCTTTTTTATTTTGATGTATGTCTATCAGCCTTTTTCTGTTTGCAAAATCTAATGGGTTGTGACCAGTCCTTTGCGATGTTCTACGATGCAAAGTTTTTATTTAAAAAATGCAAAACATACAACCAACCAACAAACAAACAAACAACAACAACAACAAAAATGGAACTGACACGTTTTCTTTTAAGTCAAATACTTACCAATAATTAAATACGTATTTCGGGCATTTCATTATCATAAAGAACCTATGATCAGCGGTTTATAATTTTTATAAGCTGAAAGGGTTTTATACATCTAAAAGGGAAAAAAATGTCTTCTGGTATGAGCGAGAGAAAAGATTAAAGAAAAGATTTCAGATTATTATAAAACGCGTAGTACTGAAATTGCTGTTTAAGTTGTAACGTGTGTATATGAATAAACGTAGACTATGCAATCAAGTAGACCTTAACTCATACAATGTAAACAAAAGAGGGGGGGTCAATTAAATTATCTCCTATTTCAAAGACCATAATAAAGACTTCAGGGGGCGCACTTTAGATAATTCAAACTATTTAGAGTATTTGACTATAATACCTAATTTGATTTCTAGGAAGATCCTGCGCTCGATACGTCCTTATGTTATTTTACTGGCCATTCTACTGATAAAAGTATGAGTAATAGTTATATTAGGAATGCCTTTATCTTGTAAGGTGTTTTATAGAGACAAAATATTGGTACAATCAACGTTCTGCGCACGTTCATAGGAAATATTAAGTTCTCCAGGAACCAATCGTTTTTCGCTCACTTAAGACGTAATCATGATATTTGTGCTGCTTAATATGAAAATATATATGATGAAATTGAAGTTGCATGACAATGTCAAATTAAAATCTTAATATGTTACGTCTGTATTTTAAATTCGGTAATAAAACAGTTGATATTAAAACAAATGATTATTCACTGAAGTTTCTGTTGTCTAAATGTTGTTCTTTTTTTCATTCTGACTTTAAACAACAAGAATGTTTTCTGGTGTTTACATTCCTACACTCTATGCCAAGCGTTCTTGGTGTACGCTCTGCGGTATCATGTTTTAGAATTGTTTTGTTGATCAGGTTTCAAATAAAGCCCTTTATATTCCTCTGAGTAATACCTGTTGAAAACAATTAGTGTTACCTTCTGCTTTTCAGAGAGATATTTGAAGCGTGCCATATGTTTATACCTTGTTTGTTTTTTAACGAAAACAACAGTCATCATTCCTTTATATCTTTTTTCTTGAAAATGATTGAGGCAGACTTTTAAAGAAAAATAAACAGTTCGCCTCAAATTGTGAAAAAGATTTTGTAACGGATAAGCAGTTAATTACTAAACAGAGTCAGAAACCGGTCGGTAATGAAGATTTTTGCAGAATTTTCTGAATACTATGAGGTTAAACCTACACTGTTAAGGAGGGTAATGTTATGTGTCCGTATGATATTCGCAATTTTCCGATGGTTGTTAAGTTTCTGACTTGTTTCTTTTATTTAAACAAGTGGACAGCTCGGTGAAATTAAATTAAATGGACATTCATTCAGGGTATTACGACAGTTTTCAAATAATTGAGGGACCATAACAAGTTAAATAAATGGATGTATTTAGCTCTTTTCAAACAAATTATCAAATGAAATATTTGAACAATTTACACCTATACTGACAACGGTAAAGATTGCTTCCTGAATTACATAAAAAATGTTTTACAATTGTTCCGTAACGAAACGTCTGTATGAATAACTATATGCTTGATGCAGATTCAAATCGCCACTGCACAACGCATTCTGTAATAGAGGACAGTACGCCAAATGAAAACAGTTACGACCAATTACTCATATGTGGCAGAAATGTGCATCTCGTAAGGGAAGTGGTTTGTTTATAAATGATTTTATTTTCAAACACTGCGTACTTTTATTAGTATCTTTCTTTTATATAAGACGCCTTTATCAAGGCTTGTTTATCACATACTGTCAAGTAAATGTACAATTTTAATAAATAAATAAATAAATAAATAGATAAATAAATAAATAATATTTATACTTAACATAATAGTATAGGAAAAGAAACTGAGAAAGATTATCTCTGCCACTACTGCTAATACACTTAGATAATACTTCTACATAAAATTATTTCCCGATTTTTATTATTTCGTATTTTATGCGTTTCGTAAAAAATAGTGTAAGAATTTGGTTAACCAGCATCTTAAATCTTATAAGCCTGGAAGTTTACGTTCTCGCTAGAGTTTTACATAAAAAATCAAGTTTGCGTGCCATAAAAAATTGATTAAAAGGATTTTGCAAAATCCCTTTAGAGTAACCTGTCATTATTTAAATCTGAAGGCGCGTAACTTCACTTAAAGAGATCGGTATGCTTAGAAATCTACAGAGATTCAGTCCTCTGAAGTTAAATTATGCAAATAAGACAGAATTCTTGGATACAAGGATCTGTATCTTCTTACACTTAGTCTAATATTTTTGTAGTTATTTTTAGAATGAATTTGGTTTTATAAATCAACGATTTTCTTCGTCGAAACCCCACTCACTGACTGTCTTGTAAAACTAAAACAAAATTAAAAAAAGAAGAATATCGTTTATTTAATGCACTATCCCTGACAAATATGAGAGAACTCATATCGTCTATCAATAGTTGACGCTTATTTCACACGGCGTTGTCATTTTGAAACCACAAAGAGTTTCATATCTCGAATTCTGTCAAGTTCTGAACACTTGTTTGGTAATTGGGTACTCTGTAAAAATAAAAACTATTATGAAATTATACAATATTACAAATATTTAAATCTTGTTAAAAATATTTTAAAAATATTTACATATTAACATTTTTAAAATTTTTACCGTCCTAAAAGAAGTCTGTCTATAACCTATAACCAAGGGCAAAGTTTATACAGATCTTCAGGCTTTGAAATATTTAAATATTGCATAATGTAGTGTATATGCCGCCCAAACATAAAAAAATACATCAGAAGTTAGAATACATATACAGAATCCTCTGGTCACTCAACCATCATATCAGAGTTTAGTTCGTCCTAGGTTTAAAATTTCGCTGATGAAAAAGTACCGACACGTTTGAGCGAGGTGACAGATCTGTCTGACCACAGTGTGTAATAAGGTTGATATTCCGCTAAAAGATGTGATGATAGCGTTCCTTTTTATGATTTCAGAGTCTTGAATCGAAGTCTGAAGAGCTGCTGTAGCCAACCGTCGCAGATACAGACCACGATAAAGATACAGCAGTATGAATATTCACAAAACAGCAGATAACTCGAAATAAATTGATTTAAGATAGATTCATACAAGTGTCTGCCGTATTAATATTGTCAGTTTGTTGTGAATAATGAAACGAGTGCTGTGTGTATTCGATTATGCAAAATGATTTCTTTTTAGATACATTCTTACTGACCCGATGTGGACGACCTGATTGTTTATCTAAAATGATTGCACTTTTATGTTTCATATGTTCTCTGTGATATTGTAAAATAAATACTTAAGAAAAGAACAGCATTAGAAATTTGTGAAAATCAGCTATTTTTGTAGCCATCGATAAATCAAATCTCCGTCGTGATACGTTTTTGATAGATGGAATATAAATATTCATCGAACCGCGATTGCGTACAGTTGTGATAGCATACGATAGCCTATAAGCATATTGCAAATTGCATCCAGAATGATATAAAGGCAAAACAAATTAATTGTTGTCAAAGCCATCGCGAAAAATCGTAGTTTGTCAGTGAATAATATTGTCTTAGAAACGTTTCTCTGGAATTAAATTCGGATTACACTTGTGAAATATCAGAAGTGAGGAAAACAAGTAAATTGCATTGATCCAAAATCAAATACATCTCACAGAAAACTAGAGAGGAAGGCAAATGTCTATCGCCTATAGTGTCTTAGGTTCAAACAAGAAGAGCGTAACGGAATTTATTAAGTGTATCAAAACGCATTACTCAAAATGCCTAAGTGTACAAATCGGTATCTACTGAAATTCAATATTGTATTCATTCTGTGGTGCCTTATAGAGATAAAACCGAGTGAAAACCGTGTATTTACAAAGAAACTGTCTTCGAGGACAGTTTCCACAAAATATGGGCAAATGCGAGGGGCAATGGTCGAATTTTCCGACCAAAGTCTGAAGCCAGTAGAAGCGTATCTTGGGCTTCAGTATGCCACGACCTCGCCGTCTCAAATGCGATTTATGCCACCAAGAAGTTCAGGGGAGAAATGGAAATCTGTTAGGGTAGCATTTGCCCATAGATCAGTGTGTCCCCAGGTTTTGCTGAAGGAACAGGACCTTGTAAAATTTATGCCAAGGGGAGAAGTTGAGAGACTGAAGAGGATCGCGCACTATGTTCTTACACAGACAGAGGAGTGTCTCAACCTGAATATCTACGTCCCTACTGCACAAACAGGTAAGTTATGTGTTGTCCTATCCCAGTCGTTAAGTAGGATACAGATGTAGCGCCATTAGTTGCATTACATGACAACCCTAATTTTTGAGGCAATTGTTTTCAAAGCGATGGACCCAACTTAGATTTACTTTTAGGAGATACGTACGGCTTTAAAAATTCTAGGTTTCTTTGCTTGAGACTTGTGTGTTATTTTCATTTTTCTATACCAACTACTTTGTTACTTGAAATAACAGTGTTAACCTAAAATCACCTAATACGTACGTCGTGCATAGCATCGTTCGTTATTACAATAATGGTAAGTTAATAAGAACAACTGTAATTCATATAACCTTTCGGAGTACTAAACCCTTTACTAAAGCCTTATACCGTTTTAAAATAACACACTTTAGTTTAAAGCACGAAAACATCAATTGTATGAAGGTCCTATTTTCTGGCTTTTGTTTACGAAAATTAAGAATGATTAATCACCCAATTTAAGAGATTCTTTGCTGATTAAAATCTCACTCTGGAGAACGACCGTATTAACCGAGGTGCTCCGCTTGAGTTCTTAACCTCATCGGACGTTAATCTGATCAATAGCAGACGTCTAAATGAAACTTGGCAAAAACAAAAGGAAAAACATCCGTTAAACGTTAACATTTAAGAGATCCTGTCTCAAAAGAGAAATCAGAGAAGAAAACGAGAAGTAGAAAAACAGGAGGTGTGGTTTCCTGATTTCTAACTATCTGAAGTTTAAAATGTCTATCTCGACACCGAATATGTTTGTAATAGTGGTTTTGAATATTGATTAGTGTTACAATAGGTGTACTATCTTCATTTCAAATACATCAAGAAGTTTTGGGTTAACAAGGATATAAAATTAAGATAACTTTATTTTGAAAGTTTTTATTGTTTTTATTTCAATGCTGTAATCGATTCGTCCAATTTATCCCATGTTATTAATTCAGGCACACTCTGACAAAAAGCTAAAGTTTGTGACATTTGCTTTAAAAGACAAATAAATTCATTCGCTACCTTGTTAGTATCACCTTGATGTTGATAATAAAAAGAAAGAGCTTAGGTCTTCAAAATAATTTAAGCTTCTTGTTGTTGAAATAAGTAGCTTTCCTCCTGCTGTACATAGGCATTAATTATCCAACAGTTTACTTAAGAAACACAGTTTAATATGGTATTAAAGTCTCATATATGTTGTTATGTCTCTTAAGTTATCTAAAACTTATAACGATACTGATATACTGATCTGTTTCTAAAGCATATTTAAATAACTTATAAAATATATATGAATATAAATATATATATGCTTTTTAAAAGACTGTAACGTTTATACACGGAACACTTCGACTTACACCAACACATTGTCGTTTCTAGAACATTTCACTCAACAAAGATGTCAGTCATCTACAGAAACATTCACCCTAACCTTTTAGTTCTGTGACATCAGCACCACAAAATAAGTGATACAGTTTAAGACGTGTTTCTTTCTTTTTAAATACTCAGCAGATTGCGTAACAGTAAGAATGGTTTCCTTCCTTCGCCAGATGTTTTCTGTAACTGTATTTGTTCCAATGTAATTTAAGACATTAGAATGTTTATTCATGTTGAAACGAAAAGGAAACATGTTCAAACACCTGTTTAAGAAGGAACAATGTCAAAACAAAGCCACGACTTTCATGAACTAAGAACAAATCATCCAGGTTTTGTGCCAATTTATTTCGAAGACAAATTGTACTTATAGTCTGTCGCATATTTCTGATGTCTGTTATGCCTTTATTAAACTGATTATTTTACCATTAGAATTTCTCTTCGTCTGTTTAGAGTATACTTCGAGTTTTCCCCGAGTCACGTCTGGCAGTTTGCTACCTGTACTGTGTGATGAACTAACGCTGTATTTCTGAAGTCTATTACCGTTTTTCTACTGTTAGGCTCGGGCATTGTCATCTTTAACCTGGAACTCTGATTTCTTTTTATTTTATTATCTCAATACAAATATTCCATGACCTATGTAATGCATTTACTTCTTTTTCATTTAAAGTTTCGATTTCGCAATCCTTGTTCGCCGTTTGTTAAAAAATGAATCAGAAATAAAGATGTCTATTTGCCATAGAAATCGCTAATCCATGGCACATATTAACAAATAGTAACGCCGAACAGTACCTCCGACTAACGTTTTATATCATTTAAATGACGTAGTCTCTTAAAACACTTTGCAAGCAGCCGCTCATACTTTACGTATATGTATATTAATATTTGTTAAAGAGGAAAAAATGATATGTCCTATTCTATTAAGAGTTAAAAAAATATTCCAATAAATGATGCCCCTTTTATTTTGAACCGTCAGAGAATTTTGTGTTGAAATTATATAAAACGGTTATACTAATTAAGGCTAGTGTGCCAAATACACAGATTGTTATGATTCAACAAAAAGACCGGTGAATGCAAACAAATAAAAATCCATTTAGTAATAATATGTTGACATTTTACTTTATTTAAATTTATCAAACTGAAACCTTCTTAACTAATACGAAAAGCATTTAAAAATTGTTACTCACTTTGTTAGGCTAATTTTGTTGTGCAACCCATTTCATAGGATTTTCACTTTTTCAGTTATTCTGTCGAGATATCTTAAGCTGACGCACAGTCACGTTTAAACATAACAGCTGGAAACCTTAATCATGAAATATTACCGAATGATTAAAGTTCCTTTTTCTGTCATCGATTGAACAAAAGTAGAGAATGATTAATGGCCAAATTCGATTTATTCTGAACACTTGCATAGATGAATAACCATACGTACTGAAGTATTCCGCGTGTTTAAAGTCTGACGTCATCGGATTTAACATGATAAATAGCGAATGCCGTTAACGAAAACTGATACAAACAAAACAAAAACTGAAAAGAAATTATTACTTTAACATAGAGATCTACTAAAACTTGCAAATAAATACATGTATAAATAGAATAAACGGTGAGTGTAGTGATTACGAAGTCATGTTTAAGTTTGCCGAGTCACGCTATTGTATTGTAAATGCATTTACAAACATAACGCTTTAGAAATTATTTTCATTTTCGAGATAGCTAATAAAAGTCAGTTATGCTTATAAGATTTTAACACTTATCTGGAAACATAATTATAAAATTTTGTTGGACTGTTATATTTTCAAACAAAGTCCTTTATATTTACACTCGTACGTTTCATTTGGTTGTTTTTTGTTATTAAATCAAATCTACACAAAACATAAATTGAATAAAGATTCGAGCTCTCATTTACCCATTTTCAATTAACATCTGAATGTATTTGATTATCCTGGAGCTATACGTTCTGACATCTTTTCAAGTTTCCAGCTTTATAGTGATTGAATAGCATGTGAAATAACACATCTTTTAAAGATACTCCGCTTGTGTAGATTAGATTGGTGGAGGTTTATCTGTATATGTATATTTTATATAAATTATACGTACGTGAGCTTTACTATTGTTTGTTTCACGTATCTTAGTGTTTTCTGGAAGAAATTACACAGGCACGGTATATGCCTACCGTATATGCGTTACATAAAAAATAAAGTTACAGTGTGTGGTCTTTCTTTGCACACTATTTGTCCCAAAGAAGCATGCAAAAATGGTTTTCAGGCAATGCCATTCCTTTATTTAATCATAAAGAATGGTCTGCTCCGGCGATAGGATGCTCTTTACTTTTGCGTTGTCGCAAACCATTTGTTTTTATTGCGTATCTTAGGTCATTCAGTGTTATCTTTATTTTCACGATGTCGCAAAAACATTTGTATTTTATTGTGTATATTTCAGTTATTCGGTGAAGTCTTTTCTTTCTTGGTGTCGCAAAAAATCTTGCTAAACTACTACCCTGTCAAAGTGCAGCTTTGGCTCTAGTGTCAGAAGAAAGGTATCTCTGGTCAAAGAAAAATAATAAACAGCAATAAAGCTAGCGTAAATAGATTCGTTCGTTTTCTACTCTGGATAAAAATAAAATTGGAATAATTTAAACGTGAAAGAATTGACTTTGTCGGATAATCACATCAATTTTGCGAGAGAATTCAAGCTGTTTTTGTTGAAATTGAATATCTGTTTCCTTCTGATAAATCCCTTTCAGTAATTGTTTATTCATCGGGGGTTTCAAATGTCGCCTTTAGATAGTGTATATTTGTACGTACGATAACAGTATTTAGATAAAATGAAATGTTATCTTGTTTTTAGTAGAAGTTAACTGTCATTAAATAAATTTCATTTATAAAGGCATTGAAAAACTAGTTATGAGTTTATTGATTCCTTGTCGCAAATTTTGTTTTAAAAGTTTTCGAATGATACAATTCATACTACATGTATTACGTAAAAGAAAAACATTTTAAGGTTTAAATGATAAAAGAGTTATAAATAAAACGCGCCCAAAACTGAACTATATTTGGTTATTTGTTTTAAAATAGAAAGCGCCTATCCCAGAAGAACGTATTCCTTTTTATGGCACAGCCAGTATAAACAGCATTGCATCTGTTAAAATCAAGAAGTTCATTTACAAACAAAAGCTATGTGCAAATTTCCATTATCGTTATACTATATATGGTCTTTATTTGCGCCTCCTTATATTTTCCTAAAGCATTTTCTTTCTCGCCATGTGATGTATTGTAATTTGTATGGCACGCGGGTTTTTCCTTTAGACATTATCGCAATAATCATTCTGTTATTCTAGCCTACAACCACATCAAAAACACCAGTCTTACCGCAAGGTCATAATTTAGGTCAAGTGGTTTTTCTAAACACGTAATAGTAAAACTGATATACGAGCACGAATATGGGAGATCCTATATGACGGTCAATAATATTCATAGGGATTTTCTTTCGCCTGATTGTTGCCTGATAGCCTCGAAGTGTAATCTTACTTAGCATTCTTAGAAACAATTTAAGACCTTTTACGAATAATTTAAGACCTGATATAATTATCTGAGTAATAAGAACATAAGAATTTAGATATTAGTATGATATAATACAAAAGAAGTGTTTCAATAATCACCTTGAAACATGCTTTTGCTAAAATTGTGTACATATTTTATAACTGCTAAAACTATCAATTAATCAATTAATTTTGCATAGGCTTATATAAGGAAAACTTTAAATGTATTCTTGTCTGAAACCACAAGGCCCTGAGCCTTAAGGATTGGTATGTAGTTTTGTCTAGTGGACCTCTACCAAGTTTGTTAAAATTATGCCACTGGGGTCAAAGTTGGCCTTGCCCCTGGGTTCAATTGATTTTACATAGGCTTATATAGGCAAAACTTTAAAAAGCTTCCTGTCTGAAACCGCTAAGCCTAGAACTTAGATATTTTGAATGAAGCATCAGTTGGAGGTCATCTACCAAGTTTGATCAAATTATGCCCCTTGAGTGAAAATTGGCTCTACCCTGGGGGTCAGTCGAATTCATATAGATTTATATGAGGAGAATCTTAAAAAGCTTTTGATGGTTGCTCAACAGCAGACCCAAAGGCGAAGTGTGAGCGATCTAGCGCCATCATGGCTCTCTTGTTTCTACTTTTTCTCACGCTTTATTACCTAGACAGTTACAGTTAAAGCCAAACAAGAAGATTTAGGTAAACATTGAAATGATGATTTGTATAGAAATTGATTTTTTTTATTAAGCATTAAGAACTATGCGACAGACGGCCGTACATTTTTACGTTAAGAAGCTTGATTATCTAGCAGTCTAATATTCCTCTATACTTATAAAATATTAATGCCGGAATCAACTTTGAACAAAAAGGAAAAACACTGTTTCAGTGATTAAGTTAAACATTTATCAACAGAAATAGGCGCTTTATTCTACTAAAACGGCAATAGGACCTATCAATTTACATTTAACTATCAATTTATTGTACAATTAATATTATATTAGAAGTTATTCGTAAATTATCTTCTTGGATTTCAATACATTTTGGATCAGTTCAAACAATGCAAGAACTGCTTGAAATATAATAAAGCTTCGATAAGTACATATTTGTATTGTTGTGAAAGTAAGGTGTGGCAATAACTATCCCCTACCCCTCACCAAACACACAAAAGAAAAAGATAAAAGATAAATTAAAACATAATACACAATAAAACAAATCAAAATATATTCTTTTGAAAACTTCTCAAACGTTTGAAAGTACCTACTTCAGGTCATGCTTATCTGCCTTAATCAGGCACGAAAATTAGAGTATTTAAATGTATTGAACGTTATTCATAAAAAAACAAGAACAAAAAATATACAGTTAAAGTTAAAGTTGTTGAGATGACTACTTGATTTTCTGCAGCTTTTTCTTACATTTCAGTCCGTAGGTGTTATATTTACGCGTTATATAAGCGTATCATTCCTTGCCTTATGGCCTTGCGGTTAGATCGTCGGACTACGAGCCAGGAGACGGTTTAATCCTTCTGTGTCATCTTTAAAACGTTAAAAGAGTTTAAATCACTTTTTCTTGGGCGTGACGTTTATGTTTTCGGCTCACTTAAACATAGCCAAATGCACAGGCACCTCTTCATAATTTCAGTTCTTATAAAAATTGGGAACGTGTCTAGTCCTTCTTATCATTATTGTTTACTTTTCGACCAAAGTGTTTCTTTGTTTATTTTCTACACAGTTTGGTTTATTGTTATAAGTGTAAAACAAGAATGTTTCGTCAGACATTATCATTGGAATCTGCTTGTTATTTTAGCCCACCGCCGCACTGAAAACACCAACATTATAGCCAGGCAATAATTTAAGTCAAGTAGCTTTCTTTACAATAATAATAAAAATGATATACGACTAGGAATACACGAGAATCAATAGCGCCATAATCAAGGTCAATATTATTTAATCCATCTTTTGTGAAAGCAATAACAAAGAAATCAAAGTTAATAGTTTGAAACGTTGCCTTTGGGAAATGATTCAATGTTTGTTTTCTTTTAAATTTAGATTTCCTTGTCTGTTTTAGGTAAAAATGCCTAAAAAGATAAAACATTAATTTCTTTAAGTAACTTATAGGGTATAACATAATATTTGCAACAAAATTGCACCGTACCAAATGTGAAAGTTTGTTTTATACATTGATTTATTAAGTGAATTATTTTATCATATTGTAACATTTCCCTTTTCATGTTGCTGAAACAAACTCATTTACGAAATTCTGCATTGCTTCTTTTAGTTTCTTTATTTATATTAAGTTCTCCTTCCAGGTTACTTATGAAGATTCCTTTACAAAGACATTTACTAATTGGCATTGTTAGTGGCTTATATATTCAACTACAAAAACGTTTTAAACTTATTATTTCAGATGACTGATATAGTTTGGAAAAAACACGTCAAAAAAGTAGCCACGAGTCATTTGGTAATCTTAAAGTCTTGCTTGTACGTTTGCCGTTTTAAGGTTTCCTTAATTTATCGATTTAAAGTGTAAAAAAATATATACTGAAAATAACATTTTTTTTTAAATACTACATATTTGTGGAAAGTATATTTGCTGATTTGCTGCTGAAGAAATAAAGACCTTATATTTTTTATTTGTACATTTCATACAAGTAGAAGCAGTAAGCAATGCTCATTGTGTCATGCAGTCTAACTTGTAAGGACGCTTGTCCACTTTGTTGATGTACGAACTTTGAGTAAAGGGCTCACCCTAAAATTTACCGATAACTTTATGGATCTTATTGGCTCACTATCTTCAAAATTAAAAAAAGAGTTGACAATGGAAAGAAAAGCATGCGTTAAAATATTTATTTAAGGCTTCAAGCAACCACGTAAGTGAGCATGCGTAGTAAATGGCTATCTACAACAGTTGACTAAATAAAAACTGATATTTGTGCATTCATTTTGTAAGTGTACTTTGAATTTTCGACTGACACCTTGACATTTAGAAATAGTTCATTCAATACCATTCACATTTATATGATTTTAAAGAAAACGAATTACTCGAAATTTTCGAATTACTTTTCAAATTCCTTTTAGTAGTGTTTCCTAAATATGCCATTGATAGAGTTATGGCAGTTTGTGAATCGAAACCACGAAATAACCAAATATTCCAATTACTGTATTACCGAAAACAAACTTTTCTTATTTTTCAGGGCCACAATGTTTAATACTCTGATGTAAGACATTTGTCAAAATTGCTTAATTTGGTAACAATTATAAGATGTAACAATTATATGACGTTTTGCAAGGATTCGGTTATTGATTTCTATTGTCTCAAATTTGGTTACAATTATTAGATAAGAGATAACATTTTCAATAAACACTTGGCACATAAGATTGTAGCTTCATGCAATAATTTTCCAATTAATGGTTCATAAATGCAAATTGAGATACACATTTGATAAAGTCGGAACGGTTCAACATTAGTTGTCTCTTTAAAACATTGTGGTTATCTGACATTTTAAACCTGGGAAATTGGCTTAATGGTTTGATGTTTAAATGACTAAACTGCTTTCTTCTAAATAAATAAATAAATTCATAATTAATGTAGTTTTTTCCGTTGAACCAATAGTTAAAAGCTATATTTTTTAATTTGTAATCATGGTCAAGTCATGTACGAGAACAAGAAAAAGCCTAAACCGTACAATCCCAAAGAGAAGTGGCATTTTCCTGATTTATTTCGCCTTTTATGAAAGGTAGTTTGCAAGTCATCTTAATGTTTTACATTAAACGTAGATGTTCAGACTAAATCTTACCGTCCTTTCACTATGCCATAGGACACAGTTATGATGAAGCAGTATGATAGTTCGTGCACAAAATATGACATCTTAAGTGTGACAGCTTTGTCTACGTCGGTGTGAGGCTGACATTAAACAAAACATTGAATGACTGTACCCACACCGACCGGCCTCTCTACATATTTCTCTTGCATTTTTTTTGTCTCGGTTACTTGAGCATCAACAATTACAAATCAATTACGAAATCAGTTGATCATTATATCTACTACTTAGTAGTTTTATACGACCGATCGTAGATGATAATGAGTTTATGTTGTCTACTGCCTAAACATGTTCTGTGCAGCCTTTGATTAAACAAAATAAGACAAAATAACCGGCTGTTTCTTTAAGAGACAAATCCTAAAATAAATATAATTTCGTTTTAACTAAAATGATATTTAACGAATTATTGACAGCTATCAAGGTGTCAGACAAATCATTTAAGTAAAATGCATTACTGTTAGTCTTTATATAGAGAGTTGTTGTTTTACCGTTGTGGGTGGATAACCATTTATTCAAAATGAACATTTTTTAACGTGAACACTTTTTGTCTGAATGCATCCCCCACAACTTAACTGTTATCAGCTATTTTTCATTTTATTGCAAATTGTAGGCTATATCAGGATAAAGTAAATTTGTTATTTGTACATAATAAACTTCAGCCTTTAAGCCGTTTGCAGATAAAGTAGTTTCAAACTAAATTCTACATTTCCAATACACTACAAAAATAGATGCCTTTTATCAAGCTGCTTCTGTCTGCCTTTGAAAGATTATCGGCAAAAAAAGCTAAGTCCACATTTACGTTGTTTAGAGAAGCATCCAGTGGATGAGAAAAACAAACAAGTATTTTTGGAAATAATGTCCTTGACGAATGGGACAATCTGCCTTGCAAAATAAATTATTTAGCCTTCTGAGCTAAATAATTGAACTTTACTATTCAATGCAAGTAGTAACTCATCTGTTGTATTAGTTGTGAAAAAGTTTTACCGTAGACATCAACGTAATCACAGGGTTCTGTTCCATTTCAAAAAATAATATGTCACTGAAAGAAGACAGCCGTCTGTTTTTTTACCTATGAACTGAAAACATGTATCGCTTTCAATTAAAATGTATTTGCCATAAACAAAAATATTTTAGTAAGTATTTTCATTTTGGAATATATTTCAAAAGAGAGAAGAGGTTTAAGTGGATTAAGTTATTTCCTTTGATAGGCCAGAACGTGCTTTGGTATTTACTAAGTGTCTAACAATATATTCAGTTTGACATATATCTTGCTGAATAAGGTAGAAAAGGTGACACGGTCACAATTCATCAATACGTCATACCTCACATGAAAATAGCAGATTCTAAGAAAGGCTATAGCCCTTTCTCTGTATCTGACGCTTATTCACAATTAGATTGTCATGTTTGCTACGGTAACAAATTATATGGTATGAAATTTTTTGTTATTATCTAAAAGGTGATGTGCTTAAACGGTTGCTTCAGCTATTTCATAAACTATTATCTTTACTACAGTGATTAAGAGACAGAAACTTAATCGACCGTGAGTAAGGGTAGACAATAAATACAAGGGTAATATGACAAGAAAATTTGGAACACCACAGCTGTCTTTTGTTATCATATTTCTTTTTATCTTGTCCAGATAGTGGCTTCTTATACGATATATGTTAGTAATTATGTCAAAAATAGTTGTCACCTTGTCTTCAAATCATGTGAACATGTCTTTAAAAAAACTGCTACTATGTGAAGTATCCATGTTCTTTTGTCAAACTACGATGTTATCTTGCGCAGAAAGTGTCTTCTTATGTAAACAGCTATGTTATCTTGTCAAAAAAGTGTCATCTAGTTTATAAAGCAGGAGAACATATATTTTTACTATGTTATTATGTCAAACAGCTAGGTCATTATGTCAAAACAAGATGTTATCTTGTCCAGACAGTTTCTTATAATGTGAAACAGCTATGCTATTATCTTAAAAATATGTTTTGTCTTGTCTACAAATCAGGTGAACTTGTCTATATAACGCACCATTTTGTCAAATGCCCATGTTGTTTAATCAAAGTTTGGTGTTTTTTTGTCCAGAGAGTGTCAAAATTTCTTAAACAGCTATGCTATCGTATCAAAAGCACGTGTCATCTAGTCTACAAGTCATGTGAACTTGTCTATATACTGTGTTTATTTGTCAAATGGCCATGTTTTTTAACTATGCTATTATCTCAAAAAGATGTTTTGTCTTGTCTACGAATCAGGTAAACTTGTCTATATAACGCATCATTTGTCAAATGTCCATGTTGTTTTGTCAAAGTGTGGTGTTATTTTGTCCAGAGAGTGTCAAATTATCTCAAACAGTTATGCTTTTTTATCAAAAGCACCTGTCATCGAGTCTACAAGTCATGTGAACTTGTCTATAGAATATGTTAATTTGTCAAATGGCCATGTTGTTTTGTTTAATTATAATGTCATTTTATCAAAAGGTCTTGTTATGTCAAACAGCTATACCATTTTCTTATCTATCATGTTAACTGGTCTATAAACTGTGGTGTTATATCAAATGACCATGTGTAAATACATAATGTTTTATTTTCTTGATAGTGTAGTATTTTGTCAAAAAGCTGTTTATTATGTTAAAAATGCAAGGATTCAAGGAATCACTTGAACTTGTCTACTGTCTGTGTAATCATGTCAAATGTCTATGTTATTTTGTAAACACATCGTGTACAACATTTGTTTTTTTCTACTTAGCGTTTTACTGTGCCATTTTTTTGTATACGAATCATGTGGTCTCTTCCCAATTAAGCGCTTAAAATGAATTTTTCTTATTATGGCAACGACAGCATTTGGAATTAAAGCTTCACAAATGCAATAAGTAATTCAAGATATGAGTTGGAGGAAGTAGCGCAGCCTATAACAAGTTTTCGTGGTTCTTAGACAAGATGACATGTCTTTTTGACATAATAACATAGCTATTTGAAATAATAAGACATCATCTGGACAAAATAAGACCAAACAATAACAAAACAACATGGCCATTTGACGACAAAACACAGTCAGTAGACAAGTTCAGATGATATGTAGGCAATATCACACGATTTTTAACATAGCAACATAGCTGTTTCACACAAAAAGACACTATCTGGAAAAGATGACATCACATTTTGACAAAACAATGCCATTTGACATTATTTGACATTTAAACATCACGCAATAGATGTTTCACCCAAAAAGACACTATCTCGAAAAGATGATATCACATTTTGATCAAACAACAAAGCTATTTGACGTTATAACACAGTCAATTGACAACTTCTCAACATTAGACAAGATGACACGTGTTTCTGTCATAATAGCATGGCTGTTTGAGATAATAAGACTTACTCTGGACAAAATAACACCAAACTTTAAAAACAAACATGGCCAGTTGACATAACACGTTATATAGAGAAGTTCACGTTTCGTGAACATCATATTACACTTTATAGACAAGTCAAACTTAGACATCACAGGTGCATTTCACACAAAAAAATGTCATTAGACAAGTTCAGATGATTTGTAGAAAAGCTGACACATCTTTCTGACATAATAACGTAGCTATTTGAGATAATAAGACACAAACTGGACAAGATAACATCACATTTTGACAAAATAACATACGAATTTGACGTAATAACACACTATATAGACAAGTTCATATGATTCATGGACAATATGTCTAGCTTTTAAACAAAATAACATATGTGTTTGACATAATAGGACACTATCTTGACAAGATAAAAAGATATATGACAACATAAGATAGCCGTGGCGTATTTAAATATAAGATGAACTGTTTTCAAACATTCAAATTTAAATCGAAGGAAAACTGAAAAACAAAAATTCTTGAAAGAGGATTCAGACACTAAATGATAATTAAATGGCCGACGACACGGAAAAGTGCACTCAGAAATAGGTTTGCTATTGAAATAAACTGAATTGAATATCAGCAAAATAAAACTACAAAATGCTCGTCCTCACAGAACGAACAAAACCAAAGTTAAATTAAGAAATTGGTAGCCTGAATATTGTTCTACATAAAACTGCCTTTTTTGTCAAATGTCTTGATGACCATTACCATGGCAACCGTTTTCCTATGTGAAAATGATGATAGCTGAACAAAACGCAACTTTAAAATGATAAAACTAAAAGGTTTGTTAAAAGGTGGGATACATTTAAAACATGTAGAATTTTACAGTGAAATAGCAAAACAAAAAAAAAAAAAAAAAAAAAAAAAAATATATATATATATATATATATATATATATATATATATATATATATATATATATATATATATAAACTCTACTAATAGTACATTAACCAATGCCAACCAAAACTTAGCTAGAATCTGACGTCAAAGCTGGATTTGTGACGTTCTTTTAAGGAATATTCATTTTTCGCGTCATGTTCCTCTTCAACATGATAGGAAATCGTGTTTAATCTTTGCAGGCAGCTGAAATTTTCTGACAATAATCCTCACATAGCATTTGTTAAAACTTAGTAAAAAGGTCAATTTCCAAAAAAAATATATCAGAGTGCCCTTTTTCTCATGTCATTGGTCATATAGCTTCCTGCGCAGAAAATCATTTCCGGAATTACTCTATCGGAAGTGTGTTCTGTAACTTCTAACGGAATGAGGAGAGTAATTTATGTTAAACCAATGAATGCATCATCTATATTGATTTAATACATTCCGAAGAATGAGTATATAGCCAATGTTTTTTCGTTTGTACATCCATCCGAGTGTCCGTCCCCGTCCACGTGTATGTCCTTTAGATTTGCATGCCCCGGTCATTACTACAAGACCATTGAAAATACTGTCTTGAAACTTACATAAACAGAACAGACAAGAGCGGATTGCAGTATTTCAGAATCATAACTCTTCATTCAACAGTTTAAAGGCAAGGTCATTATTTAATGTTTTCCTAGTAAAATGAATGAAGTTATGTGGAAGAGGAAAGCAAATGCATCATGGAGAGATAAAGCGTGACATCAATGGTAGACTTAGAACAGATTCCTGAAGGTAATTATAACAGTAAGGTTAAGTAAACAGGACTGTTTATCTTTGGTCAAAAAGGATTAGATGTTTTAAAGAGTAACTTTACATGTCTTTTATTGATATTTTAATCTACGCACTTAAAACAATATTGAGCTTCTTTAACAAAAAACTTTCGCCATAATTAATATTTTGGTTGAGATGTGATTAACTCAATGGAAGAAAACAATTAGGGTCTCTGTTTTTATTCAAGCGAACAGTATTTTGAAAACACCCAAAATACCGGCAAACAATAATTTAAGTCAAGTAGCTGTCTAATCAATAAGGATCAACCTGATTTGCGACAAAAGATGGTGGAGAATACATTTCGGTAAATATCACGGCCAAACCTTTATGTTTTCGCAAAAGCAAAAATTAGCAAAGCAAAAACTAATTGTCTGGAACTGTTTTTGGGAAACATCTTTTCGTTGAACTATTTTATACATACCTCTGCTGTAAGAAATGGCATATATGTCTAAAGTCCTAATACGTAAGACATTTTACAACCTGTTCATCTTACTTGTTCGCGCAACGTCATTACAGCATACAGCCTGTCTATCTTATTTATCCACGTGTATCGCGTCACATTATACCTGCAAACGCCATCTTTATCTTGATTATTTGTAGTGTAATACGCCATATCATCACTGCACAAGGACTGTAAATCTGATGTGTTTATCCTGAAATGCGCCACATCATAACTGCATACGGCTTGTAAATCTTTTTATTTATCTTATTATGCTCCGCGTCCTAAGTGCATACAGCCTGTTATTTTTTCTTCACAAAGTGAAACGCGCAACGTCAATACAGCAAACTATCTATTTTTATTTTATTTATTTATTTATTTTTATCGTGTAATGCGTCATATCGTTACTGCACAACACGTTTTATTTTTAGTATAAAGTGCAAAATTACGCAGAAAGTGCATATTCATTCTTCATTTTTGGTAAGCGGATTTCGAAATTTATTAATAAAAAAGGAATAGTAGGAACTTTGTAACGGTATAAAAATATAGATTAATGTTAGTTATTCTAAAACTATTGATAAGCTTATCGAGCACAGTTGAAAAATAATAAACACGTAATACACACGTCTAAACTACCTTTGAGAGCTTGAAGATAATACACGATTTAACAAAAGCCAAAACTTTGCAATTACGGAATACACAGTACTGTACATTTGCACTTTTTAAACAATGCCTGTTCCTTTTTATTGTGTTTGTGATTTACGCATGCATGTTACTACATATTTTCTTCTTTGTCCGTCCCTTTATAACCTACAAGTTACGTAATGAAGCCGATCGAAAGCACTGATTATTTCGTCATATGAGCATCGGAAAGAGGATTTGTAAAGAATTTAATATGCTCACCTAAGAAGCTACTTCCACGCATTTGTTTACGCCAGAATCAGTAAGAATCTGGTTGGTGTTTGATCAAGGCAGTTACAAATGAGTTTTCGAACCTGAAGCAGGTACTTTTATTTTTTTTTTTTTTTTTGGTTGAGATTTTTTTTTTTTTTTGGGGGGGGGGGTATTTTTTGTTTCGTGTTTGTGTGACGCCGGGGAGGGGATGGGTGTTATCGCCACCCCTTACTTTCACATCAATACGAACATGTCCTATTTGAACATGAATAATGTTTCTAGCAGTTCTAGCTCTGTCAGAAGTGATACAAAATGTCCTGAAATCCTGGAAGATATTTAATGAATACCTTTTAACATAATTTCAGTTGTGCAATTAATTGATGGTTCAATATAACTTTAGACCTTATAGCCGTTTTAGTAGAACAAGGCGTCTATTTCTTCTGATAAATGTTTAATTAAATCGCTGAAACAGATGTTTCAATTTGGACAAATTTAATTCCGGTATTAAGATTTTATAAATATAAGGAATGTTTGGATCATTTGAGCATTTTAAAGCATTGAACATTATACACAGAAAAAAACTATAACAAACCAAAGTCAGTAAAAGCGTGTGATAAGTCTTTAAAAATAACTGCTTTTTTCTTATTTCTTATTGTGAATACTGAGTGTTGTGATTTTTTCTATTGTTTATACATTTTACTTTTTTCCGTGCAGATTAGTTTCTTTTAATTATAATATCAGAATTCTAAATAGTTAAGAAGTGCAGCTTCTTTCCACATTATACTAGCGCATTATCCCTTTCCTCATGGCCTCGTTGTTAGCGCGTTTGATTTCTGGTTCATTCCTCGAAAAAGCCTGTTCCGATATGACTTTCAGAACGTTTAACGAGCTTAATTTACCCTTCCTCGCCCGTCACGTTTATGTCTTTGGTACACTGTAACTTAGCAAGATACATAGGCTACCTCTCTTTTATTTTATTCCAGTTCAAAATTGGAAACGTGTGTGTTCCTCGTTATCATTATTCCAAATCCATTTGGTCAGCGTATTTTGTATTCCTTTTACATCATGTATTTTCTACCAAATTTGGTTTATTGTTATTGGAATAAAACAAGGATTTTCCGTCAGACATTATCACTGTAATCTGTTTGCTATTCTAGCCTCCAGCCGCATTGAAAACACCAACATTACTGCCAGGCAATAATTTAAGTCAAGTAGCGTTCTTTACAATAATAATAAAAATGATATACGACTAGGGATACACGAGAATCAGTAGCGCCATAATCACGGTCAATATTATTAAATCTTTTCCTTTCGTGAAAGCAATAAAAGAGAAGTCAGGGTTAATAGTTTGAAACGTTGCCTTTGGGAAATAATTCAAAAATGATTTTTTCTCAATTTATAAAGATTTGGTTGTCTGTAATAGCTAAAAACGCCACAAAAAATATGACAATACTTTTAAGGTAACTAAACATATATAATGTATTCTATGCAATGGAAGTGCACCGAACGGAAATATAAACGACTTTTTCAAAAAATTTTAGTAAATGAATCTTTTCATCATATTGTAACATTTCCCTTTACATGTAATTTCCCTTTTCATGTAATTTAATTATTATTTTATTATTATTTAATTTGTTTGTTCTTCCCTGTCCATGATACTAATAACTGTTCCTTAACAAAGCCAGTTACTAAATAGATACGTTATTGGCTAATATGGTTAAGTAAAAACATTTTAAATTTTATTATTTGTTATGACTGATATAGTTTGGAAAACACACATCATAAAACGTGCCTGCTAGTTATTTTGTTACCGTATTTTTAACATAGTTTACCGTTTAAATGTTTCTTAAATCTATCAGTTAAAAGTGTAAAAATATATTGCAATTTAACAATATGCAAACACTACACTTTTCTGAAAACTATTGATTCTGAAGAAGAAAATAAAGACCTTTTATTTTCTTTTTTGTACATCTCATACAAGTGGAAGCAGTAAGCAGTGCTCATTTTGTCATGCAATCTGACTTGTAGGGACGCTTGGCATCATTGATGATGCACTAACTTTGAGTAAAATGGGACTTCCTAAAATTTACCGATGGTTTATTTACCGTATTGGCTCATTCTCTTTAAAATTAAAATAATTTGACAATTTAAGGATTCCAAAGAGCTTGTCTTAAGATGTAATTTAACGCTTATAGCAACCAAGTAAATGCGCATTTGTAATAATTTTTTTTAAAATGGTTATCCACCGATAAACGGTACAACAACAACAGTCTGTAAAAATAAAATATGATAAAAATATTTGTGTATTCAGTTTCTGAGTTGTGCTTAGATATTTTGACCGGACCCTTGATATTTTAAAATAATAATTCATTCAATACCATTCACATTTATTTGCTTTTAAAGACAATGAACTACTCGAAATTTTAGGATATGTTCCATATCATTTGAAATTTATTTTGATAGTGTTTAATTCATATGTCATTGATATAGGCAGGTTTTGATATGAAAGCTGGTTTATATCATCGACAAACGGGGTATCTGGATGATATTTTAGAAACGGCTTCCGATTATATTTGCCAATACACATAATGCTGATTGAATTAACTCGTGACTGTTGAATAAAGTTATGGCATAGATTGTCAGTCGAAACCGAGCGGAATAACCCAATATTTCAATTATTACCAAATAAGCCTTTATTTCTCAGGGTCTATAATTTTGTCACAATGTTCAATATTCCGATTTGAGGCATTTGTCAAAATTGTTTAATTTGGTAACAATTATTACTAATAGATGATATAATTATGACATTTTGCAAAGATTCGGTTATTGGTTTCTGTTGTACAAACATGCCTTATCAATTAGATTTTGTTACAATTATTAGATAAGAGATGACATTTTCAATAACCACTCGACACTTAAGATTGTAGCTTCATGAAATCGTTTTCTTAATAATGGTTCATCGATACAAATTGAGTTGATTAAGTCGGAACGATGCTATAATCGTTTCCGCTTAAAACGGCTGCATTGAACTGACATTTTAAACCAGGGAACATTTTCTAAATGTTGTTATGTTTAAATGACTGAACTGCAGTCTTCTAAATAAATACATAAATTCATAATTATTTTTTTTTTGTTTCGTAGGAAATAGTTAAAAATTTTCGTAGTCTAAAGCTATATCTCTTAGTTTGTAATCATAGTCAAATGTTGTACGAGAAAAACAACAAAAAATAAACTGTACAATCCAAGAAAGATGCGGCATTTTCCTCGAGGGATTTCATCTTAAAAGTAATAAAATATGAAAATATAAAACCTTTCCCGCACTTCTGTTGTAAGAAAAGCATCCAGTGAATGAGGAAAAAATCAAGTCGATTTGAAAATAGCATTCATGCCGAATGGGACAATCTGGCTTGCAAAATGAATTTTCTTAGCTGAAACATTGAGGTTGACTATTCGATGCAAGTTGTCAATTATCCATTGTATTAGTTGTAAAAACGTCTGATAATCACAGGGTTCAATTCCATTCTAAAAATGTGTATGTTACTGAAAGAAAACATGTGTCTGTCTTTGAAACAGTTTTGTTTTTTTATTTGCTTAAGAAAAAAAACATGTATCACTTGATTTATTTACCATAACCAGAGCTAGTTTAGTTAATTTCATTTCGGATCATATTTCAAAAGAGAGACGTTTAAATATATTAAGATACTTGTATTGATCAAGCCAGAACACGCTCTCGTATTTACTCAGTGTCTAACAATGTATTCATTTCGACAGATATTGTGCTGGATTAGGTAGAGAAGGTGAAACATTCACAGTTCATCAATACGTCATGTTTGACATGAAAATAGCGGATTCTCAAAAAGGTCTTAGCCCTTTCTCTGTATCAGATGCTTATTCAAAATTAGATTGTCATGTTTGCTACAAACACACACATATATGATATGATTTTTTGTTATTATATGAAAAGGAAATGTACTTACACGGTTGCTTGCAGTTGTTTTATAAACTGTTACTACAGTGATTAAGAGACAGGAGCTTAATTGACCGTCAGTGGAGAAAAAAGAAATAGGTGAGCGATAATGCACGGATAAGATGACAATAAAATAGAAGAATATATTCAGTTTCTCTTACTCACAATTTCTTGAACTGAAAGGTGAACTTTTAAAGTTAATTAACTAAAAATTAATGTGACCTAAATCGTTTATACAAGCTTGAAATCTAAAGTAAATTGGAAAGTATTATGTCTCGTAATCTTGTTTTTCAATTGAGGAGTCGTTTTTTATTTCTGTTTGTGAGTATTTAATCACTTTATGAAATCAGTTAGAGACGCTCAAATTTAAATCTAAGGAAAACTGAATTAATTTTGCCTTGAAAATAGATACAGGCACTAAATGAGAATTAAATAGTTTCTGCGCATTAAATCATTTCCGATATTGTTCTATCGGAAGTGTGTTCTGTAACTCGAATTTCCCTTAACACGTGTATTTTCAAATGGATTTATGGGAAGAATTCATGTTAAACCAATTAATGCATCATTCATATTGATGATACTTTTCGAATTATTTATGAGGATATAGTCATCGCTTTTAAATTCGTCCGCCCGTGTGTCCGTCAGCGTGTGTGCCCTTTACTTGAAGATAGTTTAGATTAAAACATATGTTATTTCAAATATTTTATATAATAGTGTAAGTTTGCATCCATTTCATTTCCCTGTCTAAAAATAAAAATATCGTTCTGAAAATTGAATTTTATCAGAGATAAGAAAGTGAAACATTCGACCGATGCGCAGGAGAGTAATTGTATAATGCGCCATGTCATAACTACATTCGGTCTGTTAATCTTATTAATCTATTGTATAATGCGTCATATCATAACTGCATATAACCTATTTATCTTATTTACTTAAAGTGTAATGCGCCATATCATTATTGCATACGACCTGTTATTTTCATTAATCTATCATGTAATGCGCCATATCTTATATTTATATGGCCTGCATTTGACCTGTATATCTTATTTATTTATCATGTTATTGACTATTTCCTAACTCCATACGACCTGGGTATCTAATTAATAAACTTTCATGTAATGCGCCATATCATTTCTGCATACGGCCTGATTATCTGATTTATGTATCGTATAAAGCGCCAATTCATAACTGCATGTGGCCTGATAATATCATTTATTATTCTTGTAATGCGCCCAATCTTAGCTGATATAACCGTTTATCTTATTTTTTTCTATCGTGTATTTCACCATAAGTGCATACGGCATGTTTACTTCATAGATGTATCGTGTAATGCGTCATATCATTACTGCACACAACATTTTTTTCTTTTATTATTATTATTATTATTATTATTATTATTATTATCGCCACAGTCTACTTTCTTAATAGTACAAAAATGTTCTGTTTGAACCTGTATTATATTTTATTTCGAGCATAGTAAGAAATTATCCAAAATATCCTGAAGATAGTTTTAGGAATACTTTTAACATGATATTACTTGTGAAATAAATTGATGGTTAAATTTCGTTTTTGTAGAATAAAGCGCCTGTTTCTGGTGATAAATGTTTAATTAAATCGCTGAAATAGTTTTTTTCTATTCGTGCAAAGTTGACTTGAATATTATTAGTGCATTTCAAAATATTGAATAGTGAAAGCGTGTAAAAACTCGTTGAAATAACTACTTTTATATATTTTTTATAGTGGATGCTGAGTTTTGTGATTTTTGATATTGTTATACATTTTAGTTTGCTAAATTCTTTCTTTTAACTATAATAATATATTAGAATTTTAAAAGTTAAGAATTTCAGTGCAGCTCATTTCTACGTTTTCTTCATCTGTAAATTAAATATTTCGTTAATATCATAGCGCATAATCCCTTTTCATGGTTAACGCGTCGGATTACATGTCAGTGAATGCGGTTCATTTTATGTCTTTCCACTCTTGAACTCGGCAACAGACACATCTTTAAAATTTCATTCTATTTTGAAATTGGGTGCGTGCGAGGTCCTCGTTATCATTCGGTTAGTGTTTTTGTATTCTTTTACCGTCATATATTTTCTATATATTTTGGTTAAATGTTATTAGTAGAAAACAAGAATTTTCTGTCAGACTTTATCATTGTAATCTGTTTGTTATTCTAGCCCACAGCCGCGCTGAAAACACTAACAAAAGGCCGGGCATTAATTTAAGTCAAATAGCTTTCTTTATAATAACAATAAAAATGATATACGGCTAGGGATACAGGAGAATCAGTAGCGCTTTAATCAGGGTCAATAGTTTTCAGTATTTTTCTTTCGTGAAGGCAATTACAGAAAGGTTAGAGTTAATAGTTTGAAACATTCCTTTGGGGAAAAAAATCAAAACTGGTTTAGGTTTTCTCTTTTTAAAGCTTTCTTGTCTGCAATAGCTTTAGACGCAAGGAAAACATAAAAGAATCTTGTTTAAGTACCTTAAACGATATGCAACAAAGTGCACTTTTCAGAATATCAACGGTTTTTGTATACATTTGTTATCTAAGTGAATCAGTTTTTCATATTGCAACATTTCCCTGTTCATGTAATGCAAACAAAAGAAATTAACGAAATTCAATATTGCTTTTTTCCTTATTATTTATTATCTCTATTTGTTTTGTTATTTCCTATACGTTATCAACGAAGGTTCATTTAAAAAGGCAACGTAAGTGACTAGTATGTTTCACTACAAAAGCGTGTGAACTTATCATTTGAGATGACTGAAAACACTCGTCAAATAGACCGCGAGTCATTTTTGTTTCGTTATGTTCATATTTCGCTTACCTATGTAAATTCTTGATTATGGCAGATTGGCAGACGGTAGTATCTCTTTAAACTGTAGATATCGTAAAAGCGTTGCAATCGAACAAAATAGTCCAAAATATGTTTAAATATTAAAAATTTCCCTTACCATAGCAGTGTATGTGTAGTCTACTGAAATTTATAAAAACAAACAAACAAAACAAAAAAACATGCAAGTACTTTACAACTCGAACAAATGTGTGTGTCTTATTTAAGTGAAAGTGTATTTGTCAGTTTTCTGCTGAAAAAAGATCGCATTCGTGTAGAATCAGTAAGCAGTGTTCATTTTATCATTTAATCAGACTACGATGAACACATGTTGCCCATCTTGTTGTTGCACGACACTATTGAATATGCTTTACAACTCACGGTGCATATCTTTGCTATGTATACGCGTGTCTACTTTTCAATTATCAGTCACTGCGCTCCGAACTCGGACAAATTGTTCAATGGTGTACTGACATGAACAGAACTTCAGCACTTTCTACCGGCTGAAACGAGTTATTACTTTGATAAAGTTCATACCAATCCCATCCAAAATATTCACTGTTCAGTATTCGTCAAGAAAATACTAAAAAACTGGTCGCTATTTATTTAGAAATCTTGTACACCCTCTACTTTCGGTTTTGATGGTGCACAGGAGGTCTCTCTGCACAGCAGCTTTTAAAGCACAGGTAGGCTCTCTGCATACAGCACAGGCAGGCTCTCTGCCAGCGACAGATTTTAGCAGGAAAAGAGTCTTCTATCGATCATTGTGTTAATCGAGTTTCGGAGCGCAGTTGCTGAAAATTGAAAAGTAGGCACGCGTATATATAGCAAAGATATTCTAATGTTCTGTGCATTTATTAATTTTAAGCAACTCAGCTGTTTGAACTGATTTTTGTCCAATTTTTTCTGACTGTCTTCCATCACAAACTGTGTTTACAGCAGAGAATAACCGGTACCGACGCAGAGAGACCGCCGAAAAAGACAGATTTCGCAGAGAGCCTGCCGATATGGTTATGCACCGTGAGATATGATGATAAATTTATCGAAACGTTCTCTAATTGACTTTTAATTTCTTTTTAAATTGCTGTTGCAAGACTCCTAAACTGAGAATTGATGTAGCCAGGTTTTACTATAGCAGACGTTTTTTTTGTATCGAAGGACCTAAGGAATCTTTGTGATATTATAGAAAAAGTTTCTGAGAATATTTGTAACTATATATTGTACTGAGTGATTGTTAACCTGTCACTGTTGAGTAAAATTATGACTTAGATTGTCAGTCGAAACCGCGCAGAATAACCCAATATCCCAATTTTTACCAAAAGGAATATTTCTCAGGGTCTATAATATTGTCATAATGTTCAATGTTCCAATCTGAGGCATTTGTCAAAATTGTGTAATTTGGTAACAATTATTAGATGAGATATGACATTTTGCAAGATTTCGGTTATTGATTTCTCAAAAAGCCTTATCAAGCAAATGTGGTTCCAGTTATTAGATAAGAGATGACATTTTTAATAACCACTTGACAGTATAAGATTGTAGCTTCATGGATTTTGAATTAATGGTTCATCGATACAAATAGAGTTACAGAGTTAATAAAGTCGATGCTCTCTGTAATCGTTGTCCGTCGAAAAAGACTGTTGTAAATAGACATTTTAAACCAGGGAAATTGTGAAAATGTTTGTATATTTTTTTTATATTCACATGACAAAACTACTTTCTTCTAAATAAATAACCAAATGCATGCTCAATGTGGGACCGAGAGTTAAAAGCTATATTGATCTTTTTTACCATAGTCAAAAGTTGTACGAGAAAAACAAAAATTCTTAGCTATCCAAACTATGTAAATGTGGCACTCTCCCGAAAAACTGCATTTTTCATTCTAAGTCAGTTAGACATGTTACTTCGATGCGTCGCTATCGGTATTGAATTATGGATGTTGTATATTAAATAACTGCTCAAAAGATGATAAAACTAAACATTGCTTCGCAACACTGAATTTAGTTCTTGTCCTACGGATTTATTTTGAGGAAGGGGACGTGGGGAGGGGGGGGGTATTATATTTGAAGGGAGCAAAACAAGGTGAACAATCAATATATTGCTGAAAAATATGTGTATATGTGTCACAATTTAGACAATAGCAGTAACTTTAAACAGAAAATTTCATTTTGAAGCAATAGAATTTGAACTAATATATCTTGTTGCACTTTATTACAAAGACTTTAAATGTCAAGTCCATCCCATGTAGAGTAATAAATGAATACGATATAAATTTGACAATTTTACAGAGACATTGAACAAAAAATCTCAATAAATACCATTACAGCCACATGTACCGCTTTTGTTACATGTAATGGATTTTTTCAGTTTACACAATCTGAGAATTTTCGTGCACGAAATATGAAATCTTAAGCGCGGCATCCTTTTTTACTTTGGTGTGAGGCTTACACATACATTTGTATAAGACAAAACAGTCAATAACTGTACCCACATCGACCTCTCGCTCGACATATTTCTTTAGAATTTTGTTGTCTCGGTTACTTGTCCATCAACAATAACCTGACAATTAATTACGTGCAGTTGGTATTTATATCTATCTTCTACTTAGCTGAATTTATACGATGCGATCGTAGGATCTCAGCTACTGCTCACACATGTTCTATGCGGCCTCAGATTGGCTAAAATAACACACAGCGACCGTATGTGTCTTAAAGTAGCATACATTTACATTAAGGTATTCCATTTTCTCTAAAATCTTGTTAAATAAATGAATGATGATGAATAAGCTATCGCCAGATGTCAAGGTACCAGTCATAACTTCTAAGTCAAACGGGACAACTTACTGCATTAAAGACATTTTATGGTTTACCATTTTGGATGGATAGCCATTTATTCCAAATGGACACTTTTTAAATGTCTGAACGCACCCCATCCACACCAAAAACATGCGCATGGTTTCTTTTAAAGATATGAAATATTTTTAATTTATTTTTAGCGAATTACATGGTATCTCCCCTAAATAAGTTTCGGATAATGCAAATCTGTAATTTATAAATAAGAACTTCAATCTTAACACCGTTTGCAGACAGAGCAATTTCTGACTAAATTCTGCTCGAATGATACACGCCTTGCTGTCTAATTTTGAATGAATATCTACATCTATCATTACAGCGCGAAAAGGGAAGCTCTTTATTCGCTTCATTGTAAGAAAAGCATTCCAAACTCTTCCGAAAATAGTTTTCGTGCCGGAAATGGCAATCTGCCTTGCAAGTTTATGAGCTTGAAATTTTTTTTAAAAATAAGTTTTCTTTTAGATGCAAGTAGTCATTTGTCCGTTGTATTGGTTGTGAAAATGTCTGGTCGTAGACATCAACACAATCACAGGGTTCCCTTCTATTTCGAAGAAAAAGACAGACAGGCGTATGTCTTTTTAATAGTTAATTTGGTTAGAAGAGAATATACGTATCTCTTAAAGAACAAATATTATTTACTATAACCAGAATTATTTCTGTGAGTTTCATTTCGGAATATATTTCAGAGGAGAGAAGACGTTCAATGGATTAAGATACTTGTATCGATCAACCTAGAACACGCTCTCGTATTTACTCAGTGTCTTTAAATGTATTTATTTTGACAGATCTCTTGCTGGATTAGGTAGAGAAGGTGACACGGTCACAGTTCGTCAATACGTCATACTTGACATGAAAATAGCGAATTCTCAGAAAGGTCTTAGCCCTTTCTCTGTATCTGATGCTTATTCAAAATTAGATTGTCATGTTTGCTACAAACACACAAATTATATTATATGATTTTATTATTTCGAAACATGATGTACTTATACGGTTGCTTTTCATAAACTATTATCTTTAGTGATTGCTAGAAGCTTAACCGACCGTGAGTAAAGTAAAGTAAAATCTATTATCTTTAGTGATTGCTAGAAGCTTAACCGACCGTGAGTAAAGTAAAGTAAAATGACAAAGGTAAACGATAGAGACAGGGATAATATGACATAAAAAAGCATTGAATTACATTCAGTTTCTCAAATCATAGGCTGTAATAACTTTGGTCTTTTACTGAAAGATTAACTGTATTTTCTTTTTAAATTATCCTTCGAGTACCGGTATTCACGAATTTAAGAATTCAATAAAATATTATGAAATAAAGAGTTAAGAAGAAAAACATATTGTACATACCTTTAAGTTAGTTCAAATATTTAACCACTGTTTTAATCGACCGTGAGTAAAGTAAAAAAAGGAAAACGGTACCAACAAGGACATTGAATTACATTCAGCTGATCTTATTCACAAACTGTTATAAATTTCGTCTTTAACTGAAGGAAACTGTTTTCGTTTTGTTTTTAAGTTATAGATTAAACAGCTAAGCTTACTCGTGTTTGCTTTTCAAACCTAAGTGGGGTTTTTTTTATATTTGTTAAAGAGTATGTAATCATTTTTGAAGTCAATTAGAAACACTCAAATTTAAATGGAAGTAGAACTGAATTAAATTTCCGTTGGAAATAATACAGACACTAAATGAGAATTAAATAGTTTTGTGCGCAATAAATCATTTCCGATATTGTTCTATCGGAAGTGTTCTCCGTACTTTAAATTGTTCTTTCAACGTGCATTTTCTAACAGAATAAAGAGAAACATTCCTGATAAACTAATTAATGCAGCGTTTATACTGATTTAAACTTCCCGAAAGATGATTATATTGTCATTGCTTTGTTCGTTCGCAACCGTCCACGTGTCGATCCTTTCACATTTATTTGTACGACAATTACTAAAAGGCCTATGCAGATACTGACATAAATATATCAAACAAGGAGAAGTGCAGTACTTAAAAATCATAACTTGCATTCAACAGGTAAGAGTGAATGAAATTTTAATGTTATTACTTGAAATGAATAAAGTAATATGTATAGGCAAAGTTAGTCTATGCTTGAGTCTACCTGGCGTGTGAGCACGTCGTGCAAGATCCATTGTTTCCAACTATGTCCTTGTTTACACAGATGTGAAATCGCAATGTTGATTCAACGCATTGCCTATTGTCTGATAACTTTACCCACAGGACTTCTCTTAAAGTAATTATATAAAGCTTTTTATCGTTGCCATCGACTAATTGTCTGAAAGAGAAAAGCAAATGGCTCGCGGAGAGTTAAAAAGCGACATCAAGACTAGCCTTTGAACCGATTTCGAAAGGTATTAGAAGGTAAAACAAATCAAGTCGTCTTTTGCGCCCTAGTGTTTACTTTAGTCAAACTACTATATTATCCGAGAAGATATCACAAAAATGAAAAATAAATAAACAGAAATATCTTTAAAAAAAGATGATCGGCGTAGATACAGTACACAGTTTATGCCCCGTCGGAAACTGGCAAATAGTGTAGGCGCGTAATAAATTGCATTGTTTAAACGTTTTGATATTTAATTTACGGCTGTATTAATGTTGTTATTGTTCCATCATTTTCATCATTGCAATAAAACTAACAATCTATCTATCTATTTGAGTTTAAGACCGACGCCCCCTGCAAAAATTAGTTATTTTATGTTGTGGGGGATAGTGCAAGAAACAGGAAACGTCCAATTCCAGAGACACATCTGGTTATTTTGCATCCTCAGTGTATAGCACTGATAAATGGGACCTCGGTTTAATGTCTCAATCGAAAGACTATCGGTAGTGTTAGTAGAGGAGAGAGGGATCGATCTCGCGACCCCTGGGTTACCAGTCCAGCGCGTTACCACTGGACCACTGATCCACTCCATAAAAAGAAACTAAACAAAACTAACAATTACGAATTCTGCCCTAAAATATCACAACAGAAACACGTTTAACCAGTTTCAAACTTCTTTCTTCAGCTGAAAATTTTGTATCTAACAATTTCATTTGTTACAAATGTAGGGCGAAATCGATTTTGATACAGTCAGGCCGAAAGAAATGATCTCATGACGGAGTAAGTTCACAGGAGTACGTCCATAAATTGTCTTCACTAAAACATTGAAAAGCAGTGGTGCGTGTACTTTTTGATTATGGCGAGTTTCTAGTGTAGAATGAATACAGAGGATATCTCTGAAAAAACATTATGCATTACCAGGAAATGCAAGTGCTCCTGTTTCTCAGGATTTAGAGATCTCAAGTTCTGCGTACAGACATTTGTCTAAATTATTTAACACTTGTGGTAACAATAATCAGATGAGTTATTACATTTTGTCAGTTTCTGGTTAATTGAATGATATTTTTAAATACATCTAGAAATCTTTAAACAAGCAAACAGGGCTTTACAAGAATATTCGTACACTGTTGTCCTCAGTTACCGTTATTTATTAAGAAGTATACTTTCTTTAATTGTTATTTTCCTCAAGATATAAAAATTATCTTCAACAATCGAAAGAGGTCACCATGTTTTTACTTTAGCGTGATTTCTAGTCGTCTTACCTCTGTAGCTCATTTTAGTCAGCTTTTCAAACAAACCAATTGCCCTTGATTGATTTGTTAGAAATAATTAATCGTTAATGACTGTTTATTTACGTGATTTTGTCAACTAATTAGATATGCAGTACAAAGATGGATTGTTCATATTTAAATAAATCTTAATATTTTTCTTTAAAAATGCAAGCAGACAGATAAAACTGCTGATGTTTGAAATGAATAACTGAAACAATAAAATATGGAATGAAAAAAATAGATGAAGAATGGAAGACTGAAATTGGCCTGTTGTCGGTAGTTAAGTGTTACAAATTAATCCTAAACTTAAGGAAAGGAATGCAAACCCCCCAACTGCCAGTAAGGGGTACATTTTTAAAACGCACATTTGAATCCACAACTACATACTAGAAAGGGTATTATTTTGAATGCAAATTAAGATACGCGAATACCGGCCTCAACTATATTTACGAATGCACATTCGAATCCCAACCACAGGCGAAAAATGCATTTTGGAATGCATAACCTTGCCAAACAATGAATATAGATATTTTTAATACGTCAGTGGAATAGTGTAGTTCTACTTAACTAGACATGTAATTTTCGATCATTTCACTTTAGACAAATGTTTTTCCTTACTGTCTTTTTTAATAACAGCATATTATCATTAATTTTGAAGTTTGTCTAAATCGCCGCAAAATTACGAGAATAACAATACCCGTCGGAATATTTTGATGAATGAAAACGGATAAAAGATTTTAACGTCAATGAATACTTCTAGGAAACAGTTGCCAGGTCGAGAAATATTATCCAATGAATCAAGAAGTTGATATTGCCTGTATGTGTAAATTCAAAGGCTCCAGTTCTATTTTATAGACATAACCTACATCATACTTGGTTCATATATTTGTTTCTAATCTCTAAATATCTGTCCACAGAATTTAAGTTAATATGACAAATTCAGTCTGGAATTTTATGACAGCTAAGACAAAACATGTTGACAACTTAAGATGAATTCGGAAAATTAATGTTGTTGTCCCTGGTAACAGTGCAATCTATTATTGTCATCTTGTTTGCAATGAAAAAGACATTGCACATTTTCAGCGTATTAATTGTTTCTCAGACGGTCTGCGTTCAGTTTTATTGAAACTTGCACGCTACTGTAAAATATGAATGAAGGATAACAAACATAACAGCATTGTTTTTATTGCAAGCAGACGTTTTCTTGCACTGGAGCGTCCTTCATCATTCAACTTAAAGCTATATTTGTTGTAAACTTGACCCTGGATACTTCAAACCAATCAGTTTGTTCTGATGGGTATCCTTAATAAAACCGATATAACCAATCGTCTGCAAAATACATAGTAAATATGTGTTTTCAGTTGGTTAAAGAAATCAATTCCACAGTCTATAACTCAGCCAAAAAATAAGCAAACAGAGGACATTTGAAACTTGGTGAGACAAAGCTCTTTATAGGAAACTGGAGAATTCCGTTATTGCTGTTTACCAAGCGAAAATACGTATTAGGTAGATATTTATCGGATACTAATTTGACAGTTGTTGATATCTAACCTTAAATGTTCTGACATACTGACAGTAAAATATATTATATAACTGGTCTACAAAATGCTTATAGACAATAAAGTTTTGATTTAATATGCAGTGACGTATTAAATTTCTTTTATAAAGCCATAAATATACAGTGTTTTTTATGCCCCCGGAGGATGGCATATAGAAGTCTTACTGTCCTTGCGTTATTATGTCTCTCCGTCCGTCAGTCCCATATACTCTGCGCAACTCCTCCTACAATCATTACTTGATTTTCACCAAACGTTAACACAATTATCATTATTATGTGCCGCAGTGCATACTCATACTTATGCGATTCAGTCATTGTGGCGGAGTAATTGCTCTTTGTTTGATTTTACTTAATATATTTTTTGTGTACACAATTTCTCCTTTATTTTCCATGCGTTTTTTACCAAAATTTAATTAGAATGATCATTATCAAGTGCCGCAGCGCATATACCCAGGCTTTTGCGATTATTTTTGGTGGAGTTATTGCCTTTTTCTTAAATTTTACTTAATATTGTTTATTTGCGTAACTATTACAGTTTAAAGTTGAACTATATTTTCGCTTATGGTGTTCAGCTGGAGTTTTAACAATCTAAATCTTAAAAAGTATGAAACTGTTGTGAAACACTTTTTTCTGTAAAAGACCTATGGTCACCTACGGGTACAAAACACTAGTCGAAGATCAAAATATTTTTAAACACATCTGTTTTGGAAATTAATTAATTTTACCAGCCATGCAAATAGGTAAATGACATATAATAGTCTTGCCCCTACACGTATGGGTAATTTGTCAAGTCCACAGACTGCAAAAAGATTTGGCACAAATGAACAAGGTAACATCAAGTTATAAGCTACCATGACTGTGACCATTGCCATATTTCGGGGGAATTCGTGTCTGTGACACTTTTCTTGTTCAATTTTATTTGGATAATTTATATGATATTTTGGTTTTTACACTTGAGATTGGTTGCCTGAGTCTGTTCTGTCAAACCGAAAATACATACTAGTGTATAATTTACAAACAAATATAACAGACTTTCAGAAGATAAATTAAATTGCTACTTTTCTTTGTCTAGACTTGCAATATATCCTTTTATTAGTCTTTACTACTGAATTTACAAAACACGCAAGTTGTTTAGCAAAGTATTTATTATACCCCGGACAAACTTTGTTTTTAGGACTATCAATTTGAAACTTAGTGTGCATGATCACCAAAAACTGTAGATGTGCAAATGCGCATTAGATGGTTTTAAGGCCCGTCATGCGCGCGACCTTTCCTCTTTTTTCGTAAACTGTAATTGTTTATCTCTCTAAATTGTTGCTATTAAAACCACGGATTATGAGTAGCCGAAAAACGAAGACTGAACAAAGACATAAATTTTGTGAAAATAAAAACATTTATCGCTGTGTACGGCTTGTCAATTTACAAAACGGGAATCTGACAGCTGTCCATCATTTCTTATACCAACAAAATGTAAAAGGTTGTTTAAAAACTTTAAGAAATTGTCACTAATATGATGTTTTACAGATCTTGTAAGTATCTTCTTTGCTGCCTCATCTGCAGTCTGCAGACGACTAATAATAGGCGACAATAAGTTCACTGTAGTAGTGAAAAATGCTTTTCTAAACCTACGTTTTTATATCTCGTAATATTGCCATAGACAGCTGATACCACCAGTGTCTTGAATGGCACAACAAAGAATTCAGTGTAAAGTCTCAGGAGAAATATCAGTTTGAGATCGACAGAACTAGTTGTTAGAAAATATGCTCCGAGACTATTAAATGTAGATTTTTCAGGAAACACTCTATATTTGGTTGTATTTGAAATAGAAATGATGACAATGAGTAATCGTAGATATATCTACAATCTAATTTCACTTTCTTATTCTTTTCTAATATATAACGTAAGAGATACTTTTGGTTTTTCAAGCAGACAATTTAGAATGTTTCATCATTTAGTTTTCTCTTGACAGACTAGATTTTATTTTTTCCATATAAATTCTGAATTAGCTGACAAAGAAAAGCACATCGCGATATATTTTTTGTCAGTATGTCTGGAAACATTATAAACCGGTTAATATAAATTAAGTGCAGAGAAAAACTTGTCATTCTGAACGTGTTGCTAAGTTATTCAGTTTTATTTATTTTAAATTTTAGGTAACTAGTATAGGTTATTGTTTAACGACCAATTATTTTTGTTAATGCGTATTATTAAACATTGACCTATTTAATGAACAACATTATTTTTCAACTAAATATAAAGCATCTCTCTGAAGTAAGAGATTACCTGATTAAGTAAATTTAATTTTGTAAATACACAATAACCAAAGTTAGACTTAGCAGAAATGTGAAAAATACTGCAATGTGATTGGACAAAAAATAATGTTGATCATTTATAGCTCATATAGAACAATATATACCTTATTTTGGTGCGGTTACTACAGTAATCTGACAGTAATCTGAAAATTATGTTTGGTTTTGGGATGCCAGGCAAAACGTCTTGAAAGTTTTACACCCTTTGATAAATTTGAAATTAGCAAATGGTTTGACAGTATATCTTCCATTATCGAAAGCAGGTATTTTATCATTTCGCAGCATACACAAACATTTTAGTGGTTTTTTGTACAGATTTAGAGATACATGTACTGGTGTTGGATAATGTATCAGATTTTAAAGACAGAAACATATGTCAAATAGACACTGTTGTCCCTTATGAATTATGAATTTGTAATTTGATCAAACCAAACAGTTTGTCATAAAGCAGTATTATCATAATTTAAATGAAACGCTTATTCCTCCGTGTGCTTCATTATAAGTTCAGGTTATAATGACTATAGCGTGTAACTGTAAGATCTGACAGACTTCACTTTATTGATAAGGCATACGACAGTCATAATACAAATGACTTCAGTGTTCTTCATCACTGACAAAATTTAATTGACCAAGCACACGGTAGACTGTCTGACAGGAATCGTTTTATGGAGTAAGCATAATGTTTGTCTTATGACAGACATCATCTTGTCAGCGTGCATAGAACTATAAGGCATACATTTTTAAATTACTAAGTATATACTGTATACTATATTTATCGCATACATAATTTAATTGACAAATCATACAAAATCATGTGCTGTATGACAAATACCATTTGATTGACTAAACATAGTGTGCTGTTTGTAATACATCAATTTTAATTATGAGAAAGTTCAACATTGCGGTAATTATTTGTTTCATTTAGAGTAATGCAATTTACTTTGAACCGGGTGTTTTTGATACACTGGAACGTATTTCCTGTTAAAATGTCACGCCTAAACCTTTAGACCTGTACTATAAAATTCTTATTGCTTTAATTATTCATAAGCCATTGAAAAGAAAAGTTTCATTTTGCCCCGAGCAGCAAATTAACCTTAATACAAAACATATTAAATGTCACGAGGAAATGTGTCTTAACCATTGTCTATGTTGTTAAACTTCTTCACCAGAACTACAGCGCATTCAGTAAAAAAAATGTAAATAAATTCTTGTTGACCTAGCATTAACTGCATGCAAAATTCGCAACCTAGAAATCATTTTACCGTTTCAACTTCAATAATAATTCGATATCCAGGCTTCTATTGTAATGACCGCTTCATAGGTTTTATATCAAAAGATATAAAAACATTAATCTAAACGATTTCTTTTTACTCTCGTTACAATGGTTGACTGCTGTAACTGGGCCCCATTCATAAATCAATCAGAGCGTAGTTTGTTTGTGTTTATTTCTCTTGACATAGTTATAGTTTTCAATACTGTTCGAAAAGTTTATAATTATAACTTCTTTCAGCAAGCTGCACAGCATGGTAATTTTTTTCTTTCTGTCTAAGAAAATGGTAATATACCTTATAAATATAACCCATTGTTGTATGTTTTCAATAAAGCCCTTTGATATCCTAATTGCATTCAGGTTGCAAACTGTAATATCACATATTTCTACTCGTACTGCCTTCAACCTATATGTTTGGAGTTTAAGTTGCTGCAATAGACAGTAGAAAAACAGGATACTTTATATAAATTATGGTAGTGTAAGGCGATCTACAGATGCTATATTCAAGAACAGCTCTTTCTTTGATATTTTTAAATTTAATGTGCTTTCAATTATCTTTGGCTGTCGACCGGTTGTAACTTGCGTGCTATTCACCAGCTTTTTGTCTTACATTTTATAGCAGATATATAAAGACCGCTCTCTATCGTACGTCTTATTTACAACCTCAGATTTTTCAGCAGATGAAAACTGCCTGACATGTGCTTAGTCAACAAAATCAATAATATGATGTTTGTCATACTGCATGTGCTTAAGTCATTAGGGTGATATCTGTCAAAGAGCAAATTGTATGCTTTGTCAATAAAATGATGTCTGTCGGGTCTTACAGTCAGGTAAACGCTATTTTCAAATTTAATGCGTTGTAAAACGCGATTTATTGTAGGAAAGGTCTGCTATTACTACGTAAAGACATATTCATCAATTCCTTTCTTTATTATGATAGAAATCTTAACAGCCAAAAATACCAGAGCTGTTCTAAGGATTTGTTTTTAACAAATACTGTTATTTTGTGTTAAAGCATCATATCGTGACAGACGACAAAACTTCTACTGGTCTGATGTGAATGAGAAAAGAAAATTAATTATTATAAAACGAAAGTGGAACCTGTATATCCCTTTAGGGCTTGTATGGTTATAACATTGTTTACGTTTTATTCTTGCAACAATTTTAAACATGGCAAACCATTTCTGTTCAATCTAATAACATATCTACATACGAGGAAGTAATAATTCCAAAGTAATTCCCAAACTGGTTTTTTAAAGTCTCCGCTTGGTCTTTGAAATTCAAAGGCAATTAATTGTAGCGATAATAGACTCCAAGTCGACAACGCCAGAACTATGCTGATTAGTTAATTGATATGTTGCAAAGCTTTGACAGAGTTCTCTGATACAAATTGTCCTTTCTTAAAATACTCTTAAAATGGGGATGGGTGGGGAGGTAAATACATACCCTGAGTAAGTTATCTACTGTACAAAGAAACTGTCTGTTTGATATAGTCTTGACTTTAGTTGCTCAGGTTTTTGTGACTTTAAAAGTATAATGCAATTCAGATAGTCAGATTCATATTACAGAACTCAGCGAAAGCTTCGGAAAATGCCAATTGAGCTAATCGACGTTGTTCCTGTGTTATCATCTTGGAGTATATCGACAATTTATTGCAGCTGAATTTTCCAACCAGGGGAATACAAGTCAACTACCCTAACAATGGACTTGGACTTATAATTACCTTGTTTTGTAGATACGTTATTTAATTGATAAAATTTAAAGTTCTGCGTTTTTTTATTTCACTGCAAGTGACATATCTTCAAGGCCACATCACAATAATATTATGATTTTTTAAAGTGAAGATTACATATTATTTTAAGTCCATCTTTTATATAATATTTATTCTCACTGTCATATTTTTTTATATTTTTTCTATTAACAGTAAGTTGCAAAATCTTGCGTCCAAAGCGATGTTAAATATACAAGTTTAAACTAAACTCAACTTAGAAAATCTTCATAAGAAACCTCTGGTTAGATGAAAAAAATAATTTAGAAAAGAATGTTCATTAAATTTGAAATTAATAGTTCTTATGAACAAGAAAGTCCGTAACAGAAAGATGCAATGCGTCTTAGAATACACAGCCGAGAGCGTGATTCTTACTTTAATTGTAGCGCGTCGAACACCAATACCCTAACCAGTAAGCCAAGGAATCGATTCGCTGACGCAGTTGTCAGAGGCTGTATTTTTTACAATTATAGGAAGGTATGCACTAGACCGAAACATAGTGTTCGCTGTAAACAGCTTGACGCATTTCCTTGAGGGTATTTTCCGTATGTGTCTTTGTTGTACTTATGTAATCGTCTATATAAATTGTGAAACTTATATCCAACCGTAAAAGACATTGCTGAAAGAAATTTGGTTTATTTACCTTTCATAACAGTATGAGAAACTTGTTTTTTACTCATATACAGTTCTTTTTAAAGTCCATAACTTTAATATTAGTTGATCTTGGTCTCGGCCTTGACAGACATTTTGTTTTCTAAGCTTCAGCATAAAAGAAATGAATTACATGCTTAATTTTGCTAGCACTTTTTAACAGAAGACATTTGCGATTTGTTTACAATCTTTTGGATTCTCGAGTATGCTGTACTTTAGTTAAAAGTCTCCTTTTTGTCGTAAAATTTAGAACTAAGGTTCTAAGGTGAGCGATATAAGGATCATTATGGCTCTTGTTCGTGTTAAATAGCTGTCGAATTTCGTATAAACTGTGTCGTAGAAAAAACAATATATGATATCGAAACATATAGACTGAAACATTTGCCAATGCAGATAAGGAGATTGATTGGTACGCTGTAATCGCTTGATCAAGTATAAGATCCGGATTGATTGTCATCTTTAGATATTAATTGTTTATGACATAATTTATCGTGTAATCATTTTGATATCGACTATTTTTCGACTTTCATTAAGACATTTTCGTTAAAGAAAACATTCAGAAGTAACGACATTTTATTAGGATATTTAGACTAAAATAAAATATGTTCTCTTTTTCCAATGACATCTCATTAAGGTGCTTAAGTTTACAATCTAGTTTATTGTCAATCAACCGTCTGCTCCATTTAAGTTAGACTGCTTAAATTTCCTGTAGCATATTGTCATTTTTCTCTAGGGATGACTTGTGATTAATTGAACTACCTCATGAAAGCATGTGTTTATAATGTATTTATATTGTCCCCTGGAATAGACTGTCTCTCTCACTTTAGAAGTTATAACAATTTCAATATTTTGTGTCAAAAATGCTTTAGAAAACGCTGTCATTACAGAAGATAACTATTAGTTTTCATATAAATTTAAGTGTTTTTCTGAACAAGGAAAATCGAAAACCTTATTCGATTTAAAATATACAAATAATTTACCTGTTTTAAAAAAGCAGCTGTGCTGTTGAAAGAAACAAATTTGTTGGAGTTTGAGGTCTGAAACGAAAGTATATTTCAATAAAAAACTACCGAACAAACATATAAAAAATATTAAGATTCTACTGCGTGAAAAAGGTAGGGTGAAAATGTGCTTCTTTTGCAGAATTAGTTTAAAATTAGAGACAATCGTTTTTTACTGCTGTCTTTATGTTAGTAGCTGATAATGTGAGCATGCTAGGTAAAACATCAGTTGTAAACTTTGTAGATGCCTCAGTATTCAGACTGTTGGCGATTTGGTGTGGTTCTGCAGCTACTTCGAAATTAAATTACCTTTTTTTTTTGGTTTTATCGAGTGATTTACGCAGACACAGACGACTCTGTGTGATCGTATGCTATATCTGCCAATCAAGGAACATTTTATTACTATATGTGTGTCAGTACACATTACAGAACAATCATTTATAATAATCACTCGCATCTCGAAAACGTTTTCCAGTATATATGGCATCATGTTTATAAGATTGCAACAGAGTTGCTTATCTTAACCTACAAAAGATGAAATTCTTGCGGTCGATAAAGTTTTACTAAAATATATTAATACGGTTTCCCTGCGCCTTTGAAAGGCTTCAGTTTTAAAGAATTAATCCTGTCTTCAAGAAAATAAGCAGGCAACACGTATACACTTTAATGTTTTATTATTTTGATATTTCGATTTTCTTCACAAAAGATGACATGTTTTCTACAAAATTTTCCCACAAAATAGTTTTTCTTAATGCATTCATTTTCCTCCGGCTAATGTTCTGTGATACCAGTCAAAGTATGATGCAGGAAAAGGTAGTGAAAGATAAGCAGAATGTCAGTTTATAGTGCTTCAATGTTGTATCACTAAACTTTTTTTCTAAAACTAAAACCTCGACTTAGGTTACATAGGTATAATCAGTTATGCTTTCCTGCAAAGGAGTAGTTAAACTTCTGTATTACTGTAACCTGCAGACTTAACCGGGTGTCCAGAAGACTTTTTAATTACATAAATTGGACCGGATTGTACAGACAAGGCAATATTTAAAAAAATGTATCCAATGCCTAGCTTAAACACACCGAGAAAATGTTATCCCTTCTTCTGTCGGTTCTAATCAGATAATCGAGTCAAGTGAACAAAGTCGAATGTTTGTCCGGTGGTTGAACAAAATCATCTCGACATTCATCTGTAATTCAAAGGAGGTTATTAGTAACACACCGTTGATAATCTTCCTTCTTTTCGTAAACCGTCAGCCGTTAAGACGTTTTAGATGGTCAGGGTTGAGCCGACTCGGATGACTCGGATTCTTGATCCTGATTGGTTAGCTTTTAGCTTTTAAAGATTTTTGTTAGCAACGCGTCCATATCAATGGAAGATCAAACCAAAAGTAATTGACTACGAATAAAATTTGTCGAACGTAGATGACGATATTGTAAATTTATATAACCATTGTCCTATTCCCTTTAAGACATAAATTGAATCGGATGTTATTTGTTCAGTACCCAACAGAATTAAGATTTGATGCGGATGGGAAACAATCACATTTCGTGTCGGGATCTCAGGAAAATTCTGAAGAATCAAATGAGTAAGTAGCATAATAGGTTAGGATCACATATGACTTTCGTTCGTTGATTGCCATGTTTTTCTGCATAAGCTGAATATATGTTTGAGCAGATGTGGTTTAAATTATTTGTCAATCTTTTTGTATGTCAAGTAGCGTCCTAGAGGATTAACGCACAATTACGTTCAAGTGATTTATGACTATTAGGTGTCTGTTTATTCATTTGCTTTTTCACTTTCACCAATGGTAGGATACTTACATATTCAACGTTAAGGAAAATGTTGAATAAATGTAAAAATGTCAGCGATTTCCAAAAATGTTTTCAAAATAGTAGGTACAAATTTAAAAATATGTCTTAAATATGCAGTATATGTTAGATCCTGATATGGTTTTAAGCCGCATGACAATTCTTTTTTCATAACAGTTGTTCACAGCAGTGGTTTGTGATGATAAATACCAAGTTGTAAGTTCATAATTTAGCACAAAGGAACTTGTCAAAACATTCATACATAAGTAAATACGTCACACATTTATACACTAAGACCACATAATAACAATAGAGGATATATATGCGTGTTGAAGAGACAGGAAAAGAAATTAAATGGAACATCTAAATTATCTCTTAGGAACTATTTGTTCCTAGCACCAGGAGTCTACTCATCTTGAGAATATCTACATTTGTTACTGTGCCGACGGTAGAAAGTCTATGATATACTCAAATTTCAGTATCAGTTAGACCTCTGTTCGAATGTGCATCTGAATATCAAACTGTAATTTAAGTCGAGAAACGTTTTCTGGACTGTACATTCTGCATGAATCCAAAGCTTAACATTAATAAAAATTTGTTACATTTTGTTGTAATGAATACACTTAATCTAGTAAAGAATTACTGTAAAACATTTTACAACATAGTTAATGGTTAAAACTAATTTTCCCTCCATATTTAATATGTTTTTGTAATAACGGAAAATTGCTTGCAGACGTATATTACTCGTGGGCAACATGAACCTTTTTATTTTCAATTACAGATGAATAATTAAAACATTAAATTATATTATTCAATTTGGTAAATACATATGCGTTTCAGAAAAATATGGTAATGTTACGAGTGTCTAATGTAACGCAACCATAAAATAATGTAATAAATGCACAATTGTGTACATGCAAACAACGCACGAGTTATTTTCCAGACGCGCCATTAATAGAAACGAGCTGCTGACTGAGAAACTGTTCTATCTGAAACTTAAAATCATCTTTTTTCGGCGTAGCTGTAATAAAATCGATTTTAACCTATCTTTGTAACGAAAAAATTTGCTAGATACAAAACTTCAGCTGAAAAAAAAGGAAGTTTGTCATTGGTAAAAAGTGTTTCTGTTATTTTAGGGCAGAATTTGTAATTGTTGGTTTTATTGCCTCTGAAAATAATGCAATAATTATAGTATTAAAGGGGCTGTGCTCCAGATGACAAAAAAAGAAAGTTTTCTTGTATTATAAATTTCTTGTAATATTTATGACGAATGCTTAAAAAATAACTTACTGACAAAAAATAAGTCAAATAATTACATTATAAATTGATTTTTTTCCCTTTCAAAGTGCTATACCGTAACGCGACGGTATAACTATATCGTATAAGAATTAAAGTAAATATGTGTAATATCAGATGCGGCGATGGTGGTGACAGTAAAAGCGTTGGAAATATTTTGTTAACATGAGGGTCCAGAGTTCAAATCAGGCTAGAGGGAAAATATATTTTTTGTTCTATTTTAACTTTTATAATCAGTTTTGAAGTAAAATTTTATGTTGTTATTATCTCACGGCATCTAAATATATAATTTATGAAAAAAATTTTTTTATGTCAAATCTGGAGTACAGCCTCTTTAATACAGCCGTTTATAAAATATAAAAACGTTTCAGTCATGAGAAAAAGATCCTAAATGGAATAAATATATAATAGATATGACTAAATATATATTATAATATTTAATTTACTTTACTGAAAAAATTATTGATACTTTGAGCTTTAAACTCAATATTTGTTTTTGTTTATAGCCTAAATTGTTATGGAAATATGATATTCGATTACTGAAAACAACATACTTTTTGGGCATTAATTTTGTATTGTATCTACGCCGATTATTTTTTTTAAAGATATCTCTTGATTCTCTTACCTTAATATTGAAGTACATGTTCTAGATCATGAGACTCATGAGAGATCACAAATTTTTAAAAATTGATCTCCTGAAAAAAATGTTCTTATTCTTTAGAGGGAAGCCAGAAAAATTTGTTGGGACTGTTCTTTCTTTATTAAAAAACATCTTTTCACAATGATTTCTAAATAAGAAAGCACTTTTTTCTGAGGTGAGTATGTTCGGTTTAAGAAGAAATCACATTTTCTTCACTGTATTATTAAGATAATAAAATTATTCGTTTAATTGTCATTATGACTTTAAATATTTACTTGAGAACGATTTTTAAGACTTTGTACAATACTTATAAAAAATATAAATTGAACATATCACCATGTTTCTTCCGTTGTCGTCTTTGAGTCTGTTATCGCTACCATATATTGCCATTGTATTTTCTAACTAAACAGGGACTCTAAATCAACCACCCTAGGCATGGTTTGGGAACAATTATTACCCAGTTTTTTAGATATGGTATTTGATTGATAAAACTAATTGTTTTGCCGTTTTGAAATCAATATAAAGCTCATAGCCTCTGAGAAAAAAGAGAGTTTATGTCATTTCTAAACCTGTAGGGAAATGCAGGGTTCGGTCTGTGAACCGTATCTGTAATTTAATATACCCTGTTGTGGTCATAAAGTATATGACAATTGCTCTATCAACAATAATGATCTTACGAAAAAATATGCCAACAGACATACTGACTTCTGTCAAAGATTAGTTACTTTTGAAATAAGATTAGTTTTAACAGAATTTAAAAAAAAAGAAGTTCTGGCATCAGCTTTGATAGGACGGTTTATAATTCTGTCACTTCAAAGAAATTTTCCTTTGAAGCGTATCAACGTAAAAAGGGAACTGATAAAAAATGTTTTACGTCAAGATAGCAGATTGGTAACACAGACGTTCAACCAATTTTGCCTACAGTAAATTGAATATCTCGTTTTGGCATAAATTGATTACTCCTTATGCAATCAGCAAATGGCAGAAATTCCTATGGACCCCCTACGGGATTGAAAATGAATGACAGACATGTATTTTCAGACATACAATAGAACCATGTTTCTGTTTGTGCTTGGCTATGTGCTGTAAGCGCCGTTTATGACGATTTAACAGCATGTGTAACTGAAATTAAATATTTACCTTATATAAAAAGTAAATAAGTTTTGTAATGTCGATGTCTTATTTACCCTGGAATCATTTCTTTATTCATTACGTTTTCAGTCCTTTTGAGAATTTTCAAATTGAAATACAAGAAAATAGACAAGAATTGAAGATAAGATGTTTAGTCATTTGGTAACAGAAAATGCAATAGAGGTTATCAAGGCGATTGTATGTGTATGTGGTTGCCTTTGGTGTATCTCTCTTTCTTGATTTTTTTGTTCGCATGAAAAAGGGTTTATTAAAATGACAATTGGATTTCGTATAAAGTACATACTTCAAATAAATATTTTTACCGTAGCACCTTCGCGAACATTTGCCAGAACAGATACGAAGACTGATTGGTACATTTTAACAGTTACAAGAAGTAATGAAGTTTGATCGTGTGAAAGATCTGGCTAGATCGTTGTCATGTGTTATCATCAGATATTAACACTTTATGCAAGATCGTTTTTAAAATTTTGGTATCGGCTATTTTACGACAAAGTATGAGACACTTTCGATTTAGAGAATATTTAGGAGTTACGATATTTTCTTAAGAGTAAGTGTGCTGTCTCTTTCTCATCTCTTATGGCTGTCTAGGTCTGCAAGCTAGTTTAATGTCAATCAGCCGCCTGTTCCAATTAATTTAAATGGCTTATATGTCCTATAGCATGTAGTCATTTTTCTCTAGGGGCATCTTGTGTTTAATGGAACTCACTGAGGAAAGCAATTATTTACAATGCTTTTATATTGTTCCCCGCTCCCCTTCCATCCTGGAAGAGGCCGTCACTGTCATTACAGTAGTAACACTTAACACATTGTAATTAGAATTTCATGAAGAGGTTATGAGCAACAAAAAGAGACGCCGATCATTAAGGAGGAATATCTCTTGACAGCTGTTACGAGAAACATCAGATAAAAATGAGAATAAATTATATCGTTTTATAATGAGCCTTAAAGTTTACCTACAATAGAACTGTATTATGATTTTGATTTAGGTTAAATTTTGACAATATTATGGTCTAACCATTGTTGTTATTTTGAAATGCAGAACTTGTAACCGTACTCTACTAAAATCATAATATTCTATACGGTTTCCTGTCGTCTTTAAATACTACAGACACAGATTCACCTTAGTGGTTTATTGTCCCCCGCCTTTTCGAAGAAAAAGGGGGATATAGAAATGGGCTCCGTTCGTCCATTACACTTTTGTGTCCGGTCCATAACTAAGCCATTCATCAACATTATTTGAAATAGTTTGGCACAAATGTTTGTAATTATAAGACTGTGTCATGTGTGACATCCATACCCCTACCTCCAAGTTCAAGGTCACACTTGATAATTAAAGGTCAACATTGTCTGTTGGAGTGGTTATGTCGTGTTCGGGCCATAACTTTCTCATCCATCAAGGGATTTTGAAACCACTTGGCACAAATGTTCACGAATAATGAGACGACGTGTAATGCACAACACCAATACGCTTACCTCCAAGGTCAAGGTCACTCTTAAATGTCAAAGCTTAACATGGTCTGTTATAGGGTATATTTTGTGTCTGGTCTAAAAAGGGGATATAGAAATGGGCTCCGTTCGTCTGTCCGTCCGTCACACTTTCGTGTCCGGTCCATAACTAGGCCATTCATCAACAGAATTTGAAAAAGTTTGGCACAAATGTTTGTTATAAAAAGTCGATGTGTCATGCGTGACATCCATACCCTACCTCCAAGGTCAAGGTCACACTTGATAATTAAAAGTCAACATTGACTGTTGGAGTGTATATGTCGTGTTAGACAGAAGGGTGACCCAGAATTTTCAGCCATACTTTCTCGTGCAAGGACAGGCGACTTCTTTGATGAAGATATTGTGAATTTGCCAGAGCTACAAAATAAACTTAGACCCTAATGCAAGTGTGCGCATAGGTTTTCTCAACATTCGTTCCCTTAAAGCCCACCTCTCAGACTTGGCTGCGTAAAGACATATTTCAAGATTGAATGCTCTTTGTTTTACGGAAACTCACACTACAGAAGAATTTTCTGTAGAAGGATTCTGGGGATACTTTAAGCTGACACAACATGGTCTAGCAATGTTCACTAAAAAAGAGTCAACTGATTTTGAAAATAACAGTTCCCTCCAGTTTATGTCTAGAAAGATTTCAGACCAAGGTAGAAACTTTCTCATAGCTATTACCTACAGACCACCTCAATTCAACAAAAATGTGTTTTTACTCTCCTCTCATGTGCCGTCAATGCTATATTTAAGTCACATAATATTATACTTGGTGGAGACTTTAACTTGATGCCTGATGATCAAGTTGTGATTTAGTTTTGTCATAATAATCAACTTTGACAATATGTAAAAAAGCCAACTTATCAGTTGGGAAGAACATTGGACCCGTTTTTTTTGCATCTGGTAACATACAGAGCACTAGTAGAGTGATTCCAGTTTCTTGCACCGACCATTTCCTGACTATTTTATCTGTTTTCTAAAGGGTTTGATTTGATTTGTATTTGTCACATTTTGTGGTTTTGAAATAGTGATAGCAACTACACAAATATTTTTCTGTTGACACATACACAGGAGTTATTTCATTTTATTTCTTTAATGAATTTATGTTTGCATGTGCAGATCTAGCATTGATCAAAATTGTGCACTGAAAGTCCAGATCCATACCTCAATCTTTTGAAAGATCACAGTTTTGTTCTTCATGTAAAACTTCCCTTAGACGGGAGACGTTAGTAACTCTGTTACAAATTCTTGTTATTTTGAAAAAGGATGACATGCTTTTGCAGACATTTCCCACGAACACAACTCCTTTATATATTTTCCCTTTGTTTCCTCTGTGTCCTGATGTAATAAATCATGAAAACAAGTCAAACTGTATACTGATTAGGTCATTATCCTCTTTAAGGGACAAATTAAATCGGATGTTATTTGTACAGTAGACTACAGAAATATCTGACATGAATTAAGATTTTGGTGAGAATGAGAAACAATCTTATTTCGTGTCGGGATCACGGGAACATTCTGAAGCAAAACATATGTTTTATAAGTAGTCAGTGACACAATAAGTTAAGGACAAGACTTTCTTTATTTCGTTGAATGTCATGATTTTTCTTCTGACAGAAGCAGTCAGAGTTATACTAGTAAACCATGTGATATTATTGTTTAACGTGAAGTAGCAAGGGGATTATAACTAATTTTAGTTAAAACAATTGAAAATTAGGCAGCTTTATAAATGTATGGAAAGTAGGTCATGCTTCTGTAATGTGATCTTGCTTTAACTGTCGTAAACAAAACTACTAAATAGTTTGCCTTTGTAAGCTTTTTGATTTTTGTTTCTGTTAATGACGCCGAACTGCTTTCTTCTATCCTTCTAACAGTCACTAATTGAATATGAATGTAATTGGTTTAGGACACTTTGCGTGCAATGATTCTATAATTCATGCTGACGTGTGATTAGCAATTTAATGTATAAAATATAATTATGACAATTTTTTTAGATTTTATATTTCAAATTAAGACTTAAACGAGAGCTTTCAAAAAGAGTAGCATTGCACACTTATTGCCTAAACACATCATGTTACTCAATGTGTATTAACAGAATCACTTTGTAGAAAATATTCCTGTGGTAAAATTTATATAACACAAAAATTAACCTGCTCACATCATAATGATTTTTACGCGTTTTGAATTGTATGAAATCTTCTGCTTTATCTATCGCGGAGAAAACGTTTCGACTTAGCATAAATTTTACCATGACTTGGAATGGTGAGCTTGATTCAAGTATCAGTGTTTCAGAATGGGAGCATAAGATAGCAAGAAGCATTTAAATGTTAGAGAACAGAGAAAGGAAAACATTACCAACTTAAATGTTTCAACATACGACAACAATAAAGTATTCGATCTTGTTTCATTAGAAAGGTCGGCTGTGTAACTCAGTTAAAAGTCTGTTTTGTTTAATTGTTACATTAATCTCCCGTTTATAGGTAGTTCGTTAAATTTATGTATATAAGTTCAAATACAAAACAAGAAACTAATTAAATTCTATGATTTGAATCAACTAACATTTCTTGGTTGTTACCTGATAGCATTGTATTGTTGAGCTGCGGCAAATGCGTTGAAAAATATATCTTCTAATCTTATGAACAATAGTAAGGAAAACGAAGATACATTTCAAAGAAACAACATTCATATCGATCAAGATACACGCCGTTATGCTACCCATTAGTTAACGATTTAATTAGTGATGCGTGATATGTGTGTAGGTCGCGTGAAGGGTGACAGTGTCACTGTTAGTCAATGAATCATCCTCGACGAATATGAGAGAAGATTATACCTTTTATCTATAGTCGATGCTTACTTAATATTATGGTATTGTCAGTCTGACAACACAAATAGTTTCATATTTCGATTTCTGTCAAGTTCTGAAGATTTGTTTGGTAATTTTGTGCTCTGTAAAAATAAAACTTGTGAGAATTATAGAATATTACGAGATTCTTTCTACCAAGGGGAGCAATGTTTCTTTTATCGTTCAATAAATAATGGCAACCGCTATCATGAGCATCGAAAGAGGTAATAGGTAACTTCATCAGTGCATGTAAGCAGTTTAATGCTTAACTCTTGTTAAAAAATGATGTTAATAAAGTGCTTCGATTCAAAATATTATTTGTTTTTCCTACAATTATGTGGTCGCGTCACTCCATTTTCTGAAAATGTTAAAAAACATTCTGCAACGTTAAAGGTAAGACCACACGATAATTAGTACCGCTTTACCTGTCAGAGGCTCTATAAAATATATGTAAACAGTCGAAATTTATTGATACTATGTATGTATGTATGTATGTTTGTCTGTTGATGTTGTTTTGCAAAATTGATTGACAGGTAATTGATAGGTAGATTTACACGTAGCCGGCACAAAACGTTTTAATTATGCATGCAAGTACGACGACACAGTTTCTTCTGGAGCAGACACTGTTTATTACAGATTCAGATGTCTGGTTTAACACATGCTTACAACTCATAGTATAGATATTTTTACTACATTTCGTACATTGTATGCAATATCTGACTCATTACACTCAAAATAAAATAAAATGTGTCATATGTTTAAAACGATAAAATTAAATCTTAAAACATCCTATCTTATCATCTGTTCCGTATTCGGCGTTTCTGCGCTAGCGAAGGGACGGAACAATACCGAGGCGATAATGCTCCAAGTGGCTGCATTTCGTTCTGATGCTAAGGGAAATACAAAACAACAAAATTTCATCATACACTCTAACACTAATATTTTCTGCTGCATCGTTAACAACAAATACACGCCTATGATTCTTTTTCATTGGTCTTTCTTATATGTAATTGACATTTAAATGCAATTAGACCTCTGTCGACTGTAATCAGTTCAAGAAAATATACATTTTAACGCCTCCTCCATCCACCCCCTTCCCCACTTCCCAATTTTCTCTGTTGAAGTGATGTCATGCTAAGTGCAAGGAATGTACATGTTCTCACTTAGCGTAGAAAATCGGTAACGTGAAAATTACTGTGTTAACAAAAAGCATTATTTTATTTCACGGGGAAAGCAACATTTTTATGTAAAATTGTGTTTAACTGATTTAAAAGATTTTAACAGAATGCAGTAATTCACTATTAGATGGTAAAATTGCATGTGTAACTGTCTTTTGATAGAGTTGAAATTTCATTAAATCGAACATAAAAATAAACACTCTATTCAGGATTTACAAAACAAACAAACACTGCCTTTTTTGTTTCCTTAAATATAAGTGTTACGAAAAGCTTAGCACGCAACAAGAATCCAAACGTCAATAACAGTAACAACATGCTGTTTCCCAAGTTTTATCCGCGTCTTAATTTGCTGTTTGTAATCTTAAGACAACACATTTTGCCTCATTATACTCAGCTAAATAAATCTTTCTTTCTTCTATATTAAGTTGATTCCTGCTATTTCATTATTTTTGCATTTACTTTCACACTCAGATCTCATTTAATGTTGGTTTATTAGTTTGATTGGACCAGTTAATGTGAATTTAGTTAGCAGAGAAGGATAATGAAACAGTATGAAATAAATCCTTAAAGTCTGAGACTTCCAGAGGAACGTTTCTGCCATGTATTTTTACAATAAAAGGTTAACAGTTTTATGTCTTAATTTAGTAATAAATCCTTTCATGCTTGTAAATCCCATCTCAATGCTTTAAAAAGAACGATTCACCACAATGATAATCGATGTTAAATTCATCACGAATCGCGATTATATGTTAGTATAAATGAAACTACGCAGTGGGCCTAACGCCCTGCTTTAAAACCGTAACGACAACACGAGTATGTTAAAAACGAGGAATATTTATGCATTCTGAAAGTGTCTGAAATGCCAAGTTTTGGAGAATGCTTCGACACAAAATTAGATCGCTGAATTTTTTTGGGTGCCATTTCGATCTAATTTTGTGTCGAAGTGTTCTCCAAAACTTGGCCGTTCTCTGAAGAGATCTGTATAGACGGAGAAAGCGCTTGGAAGGGACCATATGTTAGGATAGGTAAAAACCCGACCAGTGCAATAACAACACGGACTTACCTGATTTTTTAGGCGAATCGACGGTGTCTGCGGCCATTTTTTCCAAATTTATTCACGTGATTCCCTGCATTGATCGTGTAAACTGACATGACAGGCAGTTGTAACTCTTTTTTGCAACACATTTTATTGTGTTTAGGCCAATCTTTAGTTTGAAGCAATAACATGCAAGTATGGCATAAGATACAGCTGTTAATGTATTTCTTACTTAAAGTATGCAATATTTCCCCATGTTCTTATTTATGATAAAGAATTGAAATATGCATGAATTATTTCAACATAATTATAATGAAAATAAACTTTAAAGGCTTTCAAATAAATTTGCAATGGTCTTTGTTTTTTTTTTTTTAATTTAAATACTTAACAGTAAAGTACCAAGGTTTCTCGTTTGAACTGACGGACAACGACTAAAATCATTTCTTATGAAGTATAATTTTCTTAAAGCATTGCTATTCCTCAGGATGAATGGTTTCTCTCAGACAATTTTCGAGAATATTATGAGAAATTTCTAGGAAACAAATAAACATATAAACTACATTTCGTTATAGTTAATTTTTTATTAAACTATATATACGAAAAATGGTGGTATTTACTTTCTCTGTGATTATGGAAGACAATTGTTTGTTTTTGGCGTAAGATCGGGATATATTTCACGTGGGCGCCGAAAGTAATATTTACATGAAAGACAAAGCCGCGAGTGAACACGGCTTGTTTTGGTACTAACGAATGAGATATAATCGAACGTTTAGCGAATCAAACAGTAATTTGGTTTCATCAGAAAAAATCACTTTTGTCTTCTTTTTTTATCTAACATTATTCTTTATTGCGCGGAACGATATACGTGTATGTGAAATGCCGTAATGATTTTTATGGTGACACGAAAACGTTAAGAAACAGACATTCAACCATGCTCAGGTCTAATAAAACAGTTAAATATATATTCTGATCATATCTCGAGGCAGTGAGTATCGCACAATCTAATGAACCGTTTCAGTAACATTTTTTTCAGTACTATACTAAAGTTACAACTGTTTCACTATTTTATTTTTAATTATTCAAGCTGATATTTGTTTAAAAAATAGCAAATTTCAATCATAACATGAATTCACGGTGTACTCTTAAGATAGAATCATCGTATGATTTACACGTGTTGTATGTCTTTTATGTGATATTTTTGCCTTCGATGAATGGTTTCATTGTGTTGGTTTGCCACTTAATGAAAAAGGTAAATGATTGTTTTATTTAAAACTAGGCAACATCTTTTAGACAGTTTTTCTCTAGTCAAAACAATATATTAAAATCCCGAGTTTAGTTCTGCGCTCAGCATGTGTTTAGTTGTTTTCTATTGCTCTGTTGTTCCAAAAGTGGATATCAAGACAAACGACATACTATACATATCCGCAATACATTTTCGTTACACCCTATAAATAAGTTAGCAGACTTGCAGACTTACTAAGCAGAGTCTGACACTTTCCGGTGTCTCCGGTACGTTTTATTTCCACACAATTATATACTAACGGAAAAATATAACTGTGCATACTTCAAGGTATAGAATTTTTTTTAATATTAGGAATAGTAACATAAAACTTTGCAAATTAGCCAATCAACGTTTTATTTCTAACAATCAATACAAACACTTCATCATGTAAAACAATTTTTACAGTAACAAGGCGCAGAAGTTGACAGGTATGAAATCTGATTTCACAAGGTCAGTATCGTGTGTGGCCTCCATTGGCGTTCAAGCAAGCACGGCAGCGACGAGGCATAGAGGCAACTAAGTTGGCGATAACTGCCTGTGGAATGGTGTTCCAGATGTTGACCAATGTCTGCGCTAGTTGGTCCAGCGTGAGAGGTTGGTTACGTCTTTGACGGAGGCGTCTCTTCATCTCATCCAAAACGTGCTCAATTGGTGAAAGATCTGGTAAAACAGCGGGCCAGGGTAAGACACTCACGTTTTGCTGAGCCAGAAACCCGGTAACTACACGTGCTACATGTGGCCGAGCGTTGTCTTGTTGAAACGTCATGTTACGCTCTTGACGTTGAAGAAATGGCAGCACGTGGGGTATGACAATCTCATCTCTGTAACGAACACCCGTTAAATTGCCACGGACAATTACAAGCTGGGTCCTGCCTTGAGATGAGATACCTCCCCAAACCATTATCGACCCACCACCACCAAAACGTTGACGTTGAAAAACACAGGGATCCAAGTAACGTTCTCCGCGACGCCTGTATACACGAACTCGTCCGTCCGAACTTTCTAAGTGAAACCGCGACTCGTCAGTAAACAGAACATTATTCCAATATGCTCTTGGAAGCCTTAGATACTGTCTGCACCACTGACGTCGAAGTTGTCGATGACGTAAGAGAAGAGTAGGACGTATCGCAGGACGTCGTGGAGTAATGCTGTGCTCTCTTAATCGGTTTCTAACAGTTCGTCCACTGATAGGTCTCAAGCCAGGAATTGTTCGTGCTGTTAATGTGGCCGGTTGAAATCGATTCCGTAGGTGTGTAAGCCGGATATAATTGTCTTGACGGACTGACGTCACACGTGGACGCCCTGGACTTGGTAGATCACGGACGTTGCCACGTTGCTGAAATCGTCGCCAAAGTGCTGATATGGTGTTTCGGTGAACACCAAAACGCTGCGCAACCGCATTTTGAGCAATGCCTGCTTGGAGCTTACCGACGGCACGTAGGCGATCATTTTCTGAGATGCGTGGCATTGTCTTGAAAGACTTAAAATCCAAATGAAGGTGTTTTTCTGAACTGCTGGGTAGCTCACTATAATTTGACGGTTAAAATAACTCGAAACAGCATGTACGAGGATGTTAACATAAAGAAACACGTAAAAAGCGCGACCGTTACGGGCTATAAATTTTGCACGTGCAACTCGCGAAAAGCAGTATTATTGAAACAAGATTACCTTGTGAATTACACAAAAGAAATCTGCTAAAATAATTTTATAACTAATAAAAGATATTAAGTATTTTAGTGTGCACAGTTATATTTTTCCGTCAGCAATGATAAAAACATGTTAAGATAACTCTTAGATATTGTTTACCCTTTTATGCCTAATCGATTATGCCCACCTTATCAGTTGGACATGCCCATTTTTAATTAAAAGGGTTTCTGACGTTAATATTCAATTATGTTCTACTTAGGGAAGAAAGTTCCTTAGGCAAACATGGTTGACTCTGATTAGACGCCGTATATTGCACTGTCTGATCAGGGTTTACACTGTTCGTCTTAGTCTAGCTTTGCAGAGGCTGGGAATTAATGGTCTAAGTGTCTTATATTACCGTAAAATTCTTCTTGACTGCTAAGTTAACAAGGACAGTTAAGGAAAAATATGGTATTCTATATTGGCGTGCTTCAAACAAAAAGAGGGAGCGAAAAAAATGCCCGTTACTCTTTCGCCATTAGAAAATTAAATGTAAGCCTCAGGGAGTCAGCTCTTGCACAGAAGTCCACAGACAAACAGGCGTGGAACTGTCTCCAGGATGTTTCCTAATTAGTTTAAGTGGTAAAAAAACTAAGTAATTTCACTAGAAACAAATGCATAAATGTTTGAATGTTTTATTTAGAAAATTGAGTTTACGTTTGAGTGATCTACCGTCAAATAGAGCACGGTGTCGAGTTCAGATGCGTAGTATTTTAATCACGAATGCCGTAAGCATATGAACGAGAGATCGTGAAATATATGACGGTAGATCATGGAAACTTTAAATTTATATCTATTCTAACATGTAGGTATATTTACACTATTTACAAGTGACATTCGCAGTGACGTCAGCGGTCGCGTGATTGTGTTCCGCATGATACATAACGTATATGGATCTATCACAGTCAATTTCTGATTCGTTTATCGTCGGCGAATTGCGGATAGTGTTAGAATTATATATTTTGATTCAATTTACAACGCTATTATATTTAATGAATGAGCAGCTAAAACGTAAGCAGTGAAAATAATTATTGCCACTGTACTTTACATTATGTAGAGTTATATAATTTAGAACATTTTTTTTTCATTTTATTTATGATAACTGTGTTATTAACATAACAACTTCAAGTCTACGAAACAATATATAAAGCCGTCTATACTAGATTTAAAAAAAAACATTTGGAACTTTCCTCTCCAATTATAGATTAAACGCCCAAAAATGAAAAAAAAATCTCAAAGATTATAGTCACTTGTTGAACAGTTATTTTTTTTTTCTTTTTAGTAGAAGTTCTATGTAACTAACACAAATAAAACAAAAAAAACATACGTCGAGTAATTATAATATCGGGGCATGAAACAAACTTAATCATAAAGAACGTATGACTACATTTGTGGTTACTCGGAGTACATGTTTGAAAATATGCAAAAGACTGTAGTGGTAAAACTTCTTACCATACAGCCAGATCATTATAATCGATAAAAAGAACATTCTGGAAAGTCTCCCATCATCGGATATTTAAAAGTATTTCAGGGTGTAATTTATAACTGAATGTTCGTCATACACTCCTGACATTTCAGGTTTATGCATTTTGCAGTTCCATAGCTTCTGTATGACGTTGATTTACGGTATCACTGCAAATTAGTTCGGTTTCGAGCCGGGTTTTTCTTTCGACGTCGGGCAAAATCGATCTGTGAAACAGCGATAACATGGAACACACTTAGTGACACCGTCGTAGCTTGATGCAGCCTTTAAGTTGTTTAATGCTTGATTATTGGACCAGCACTTCAATAAATATGAAACTACTGTCGTTATAAAACTTATGAAATTTAACTGAGTGACATAGTATCACATTAAATGTGCCTGGAAAGATAATAAAAAAACAAATCGTGTTTGCCTTTGTAGAGATGTTATTCTGTTAATATGTTTTATTATGCGAATATTTTCAAATATCATTTCAAAGAGAGACGTAAAAAAACTAATTTTTTTAACAGCATATAAGTGAATCCCGTTATTTTAGCATATTTGATGTTAGTAAGTGAAATAGGTATTCACAAAAATGACGACAGTTTAACAGTTTGAATTAAAAAATGTTTTTGTTCAATCTGTTTAAAATGACAAGAAGCTAATTACTTAAAAAAATTATCCAGGGAGTGTTTATGTATGCAATTTTTATCTTAAATGTTGGCAAAGCCTAAGATTGATATGTGTAACTGTACTCCCAAGTTTGTTGTAATAATTAAAATTGTTCTGTATACGCATATAAAAGATAAAAAAACGCCCATGACACGTAAATAAAGCATATGTTTTTGTATGTCAAATGTTATGATAAAAGACGTGAAAAATCATTATTACTTGTGAACAAATTTGCAAGACAGTGATCTTGTTCTATCTTGTTACTGTGTTTGAGGTACCCTACGTCTATACTACATATTATAACAAATGAGAAATCATTAGCAACAACGGGGTTTCTTCATTTGTCACAATTTACAAAACATGTTGGTTTTAATATCTCCGGATCACACAATGTTTAAATGAATTATTTATAAGTTTTCAGTTTGACTATGTTATTCTCAAATAAAAACACGATGGGCTTTATTTTTTACTATAAAATATTTGTGTATTTGCATTTTATTTTGTATTTTCTAGTAACTATTTACATTGGCTATTTGTTCTTCTTGTATTTTCCTAATATAATTTCTTGCTGTAACATAAACGAAAAGTATGGATCATACACTGGTTGCTAGTATGCGGCAAAATAAGTCGCATTTATTGTTACGTCTCTTCAGTTTTGGTAAGTCCTAAGATTTTATTTCATATTTAGATTTCTTAAAACATCGACAGTATAAAAAACAACAAATATTACAGCTTAGCAAATGGTACTTAACTGGGCTTATTTTATTGTAATTATTCGTTATAATTGGTAATAAATGTCTCTTGATGTAGCGTTATTCTCAGAGCTACTTCCAATTAAATTGGCCATCGATATCAATTAATTGTCATTGTTTATCATTTTGGTAGCATTCCGCCGTTTTCCTCTAAGGACAAAATTTAATTTAAAGATACTTCGCACACTGAAGTATTTTTAATGAATTAATTTGCCTCGGGCAATTCTGTTTACCTCTGTACTAGAATTATTCATATGAACACGTCTTTCTAGCATCTATCTCGCACATAAGAGCAAACGCGATTTACCTAAAAGTATACATAAATAAAAATTATGAAAAATAAAAAAGAGTTACATAGTTTATATTTGCTCTGCAAGTCCCGGACTGAAAGTTTAAATTGGAAGATACCAAGTATTGTGCTATCAGTATGACACATTTACAGAAGAAATGCACGTGTTCCTGGTTGTATGTAATTTTTTCAGTGCTGTTCTTTTTATTCGTAGGAAATTTAATTTTTTCTGGATCATTATTTTTCTTGTCACTTCACAAATCACACATCTAACTGGAATAAACAAAGTCCAAAATGGATTTAAACTGCCTGTGTCAGAGCTTCAATGAAGATATTTTTTATCATCTTGTTTGTTTTAGTCATCCACTTTGCCATACTATCCCTGAGCATAATAATATTTCTCAGTGTTTCTGACTACGGAATTGCTAAGAAGAAACAAAACATATGTCATGCTAAAACGGCCAATTTTATCTCCATGTTTACAAAGCAATGGCTGAGATTTTTTGTAGAGGATACCTATATATCCAGTAAGAATTTTCACGTAGGGCAGATGCATTTTATACTATTGATTTTTAACATACAGCAGCGAGAAAATGAATCATTAAGACGTTGAATCAATAGGCGTACCATAACTGCAAAAGTCATTTAGGTTCACAGGTACATTTCACAATAAGACTTTATCAAAAATGACTTTTTCAGTATTGTTGTGTTACACTGACAATGGCAAGACGAAGAAAAAAAGACTTATTTATTTCTAGTTTTTGAAATAGCAGACGCAATAAGCAAGACGAAAGTCTGCACCAAACAAAACCAAACAAAACGTACAGCTGTGCCTCAGTGATGTTAATCTGCAAAAAGTGTCGGAACAGAAGCCTTTTAATGAAACAATATTTGTATTGATCAGACAAGAACACGCTATAATATTTATTTTGTTACTTGTGATGTATTAAGAGAGACACATTCTGTCGCATCAAGAGGAAAAGGTGACACGGTCACAGTGCGTCGATACGTCATGTTTGACATGAAAATAGCGTATACTGAAGAAGGGCATAACCCTATCCCTTTATATGCCGTAAATTTAACATTAGACTGTCATGTTGCTTCGAAGAGGTAGCTGATATAGTGATTTTGAGATAATAAGAGTTGGTACTTTTCAAATAATTGACTCGACTTCACACTTTATCATACTTTTTTTTGACTTCAAAGGACCATAGTAGACCTTATGATAAACGCTATATAAATGTAATATGTTCTGTTGATCCTGTTCGTTTGTCTCAAATATTTCTATAGGCTGCACTTACCTTATCTTTACAACAATGTGGTTGAAAGCATCAACACTGCTATCAACAACTTCAGATGCAGATGTCTGTAATGCCATATAAACCTGCCGTCTGTGACAGGAAACCCTCTTTGGATAGGCATATCAGTTCAACTATCACCTGTTATTGTAAAATCTTTTTTGTCTAAAAGGAACAGTAACAACAATAATAAAAAATTCTCTGTTATACTTCAAAAAGCCATGTTAGGCCTTGGAAGTTGTATGTAGACAGGGTTTAAAAGTTCAACGAGTTCCAAGAATATTTTAAAGGTTATTATGAGCAATACTTTGAACAAAGGCCTAAAGTCTTCGAACAAGTACCAAGGAATTTAATGAACATTACTTGGAGCATTACTTGAAGACAACATCCTAAAATTTAAGGTCTTGCAGACATCAAAGCAGATTGTGATTTATACGGATTCTGAAAAAAATAGAAATTGTTTCTTTTAATGACCAATAATGTGATTAGGGTATGTTATGACCGAATGGATTGTGTTGATGTGTTTGCATAAATTGCAATCAACTGAAAAAAACACTATTAAAACACTGTTATCTTACGACAGAAATGCAGTACAATTAGGCAAGAAGTGCACTCTTTAAAACAAAGATTAAAGAAACATACCTGCTGTATATTAATACAATATAACCCATTTTGTAGTTTTATCTAACGAGTTATCAGACGGATTATATTTTCCTACCTAAATGATCTTTTTTATTTTGTGAAATAGAAAAAAGAGAATGCATACTTAAGTTGTACTCTACTGGCATAAATGACCATTAGAATTGTTATGATTTAGCGCCAGGATTCATGATGACGGAAGAAATGTTTGTGAACTGACAGAAAGTTAAGACAAGTCTTATAATTTATTGCTCTGTATTGATTAAACATTTTATGCTTGCAGTGTTATTTATATTAGGTTTTTCTGTTGTTCTTGTTCTTGTTTTGTTTTGTTATTTTCATCATGTTAGTTATTCCGCGGGAACCGGAATGGCAGAAAACTCTTTATTTAGTAAATTAACGCGTTGAAATGCATTCGATGTTTAATATTTGCTTTGGTTTAAGTAGATTTGTCCAACAAATGTTATGGCTTTAGATGGAATATCATTACTCTAGTAATGAAAATACTGCATTATCAAAATTTCTGTGAAAGGTCGGCCACTGCTTTTATACACTTTGGTTTATGAAAATTTACGTAACGTACCTTTCCAAAAGTAGAAAAAAATCACTATTTTTTTATCATTTTCCTGATAGGTACAAAACACTGGGGAAATCTTCCTGTGCTCTTTTAGGATTGTTACATGACATTTGAAAAATATGAATAGATTTTAGTACGCTAGTGTTTTAGCTGAATATGGATATGTGAGTGACACGAGTGAAATATTATGCACATTTTTCTTCGGTCTTCATTTGACAGAAGCGTGTGTTCGACCTTCCAGTGAATACTTTTACAAAGTGTTCCGGTAAACCAAAACAAAAACAAAAAAAGATTTGTGAAGTTAGCGGCCTAGCGGCCTGGCGGCGTGAAATTAGCGGCCTGGCGGCGTGAAGTTAGCGGCCTAGCGGCCTGGCGGCGTGAAGATGGCTGCCTTTATCACAATTTAGGTTGATCTTAAAAACGGATTGAAATCTATTTTTACAGCATATAATGTAAATTGCAGGGGTGTATAAGAAAGTTATCGACACGATTTAGCTTTTATTTTTTAAAATAAATTATTTAACAAAGTTCTAGCTTATCTGCAAAGACGACTCGGAATCTCTTTGTACATTTACTCCCATGTACTCTTTGTAAATTACATTTAGTTGATGATTAAGTAAAATATCAACAAGAACTAGCTCTGATTTTTTTTAACTTTTCGAAGCCTGGCGGCCTAGCGGCCTGGCGGCCTAAACTTAAAATTTATCATAATTTATGTTTATCTTAAAAACGTCTTGAATTCGATTTTTAAAGCATGCAATGTACATTTCAGGGATGATTAAGTAAAATATCAACAAAAATATCAATATTTTGCTGATTCACCCCTAAAATGTACATTACATGCTGAAAAAATCGATTTCAAGACGTTTTAAGACAAACATAAATTATGATAAATATTAAGTTTAGGCCGCTAGGCCGCCAGACTATGAAAACTTAAAAAAAAAATCAAAGCTAGTTCTTGTTGATATTTGGCTTATTCACCCCTGAAATGTACATTACATGCTGAAAAAATCGATTTCAAGACGTTTTTAAGATAAACCTAAATTGTGATAAAGGCAGCCATCTTCACGCCGCTAGGCCGCTAACTTCACGCCGCCAGGCCGCTAGGCCGCCAGGCTGCTAACTTCATGCCGCCAGGCCGCTAGGCCGCCAGGCCGCTAACTTCACGCCGCCAGGCCGCTAGGCTGCCAGGCCGCTAAATTCACGCCGCCAGGCCGCTAGGCCGCTAACTTCACAAATCTAACAAAAAATTAAAAAAAGATAAAAAATGGTGGCCTATAATAGACGCATGCATATATGTGTTCCGTTTCGGTATATTTAATGTTAATTATTTGCTTAACAGTCAATTTTCTGAAATTGATAATGAAAAAAAAGAAGGAAAAAAACATCTCTAAATGAACTTTACATAAACACGACACCGGTTTATGTATAACATAGAAATTATTAAAACTAAACCTATACATCGTGAGCTAAACGGGGTCCTACGAGGATTGTTCGTATTGTTAAACGGAAAAAAAACATGATCAGCAGTACACACAGGTGCGACGTAGATCTGCGTGTATCTGATAATAAATAAAATTAGAAATAACATCAAAAGAGTTAAAGGCCTGTGATTCGTAAAAATCACTGCGGTGAAAATTGGCCGATTTACAAAGGGCAACAAATGCGGCACTCGCTGGTACTACCAGCTTCATCGAGTTTCCTCTCTTTGTACAAGGTGGTACAAACCGTTTTCTGGGATAATAATATTTGCAAAAGGCCAGGAATGGAGATCACTAATTAAAAAGTCAGATGTTTTAAATTAAAACTTATGATGGGTCAAAAGTGAGACTTAAGTTAAATGTATTAAGTTGTGCATTTTGCTCTAAACTGTGGTGTTGACAAAATGTAGCAACGGGAACAGACCATTTAACGTAGAAAATGTTTAAAAGTTAAAGAAAATTTTAAACTATGTAAGGAACATCGACGCTTCTTATGTCAATGAATACTTCTGTTATATTTTTTAAAACAGTAACTGCGTCTAAGACTGTCTAATAATCTCGAAATATCTAAAATATCTTAAGAACGTTTTACTCTAGAAACGATTAAACTTTATATTAGTAAGATGAATGTCAAAAAACAATATGTTACTTGATGAAAATAGCTACACCATTGAGTTAGGATCTGTTTCAGAAATCAAGATCAAATGACAGGACAATTAATGATTTGGATCGCTTCCACTGTATATCAGTAATGGTCATATAGATCATGTTTAAAAATTCTTCGATTTAGTATTTTGAAGTCTTCATTTTAGGATAAGAATAGCTGAAGTCACATTTTTACACAGTTTTTTCACGGAATCAAGATCTCATTGCGCTCAGTTTGAATGGTTTAAATATGCTTTAATCGCAGGAGACGTTCCTGGACACATTTGTCATGCATGTATTTTCTCACTTTCTTTTAATATCGCTATTTATATTTGAACTGTTTCAACACCTTAGCTTTAATTTACATTTTTAAATGGAAATTTTATCTTCTTTAATATATTTAATCTAGACATTTCACATTATCCGTGACAAAATGTCAAGTATTAATCCAAGAAAACAGTTAGCTGTGTTTTGCATACGATCTTATCTCAGAGATGAAGTAATCCCTATTATCTAACTGAATCTGTCAGAGACGTTCAAATGGTCTTTTAGCATAAAATGTTTTAAATCTTTTTGTAAAAAGAGATTAAATGAATATTCATACTGCAAAGAACAGGTGTTTGATAAAAATCTTGCCAAAAGACGATAAGCAGTTTTTACAAATTCAAACAATCTGTATCAGTTATTTTCAGTGTGAAGTCTGGCATTTGTGAACTGTAACTCTCTTTTAGATTTTAATGAATGGCAAATGTCCTTACTTTTGATAGTAGTTCACTGTCTGGGGTTTTCAGGAGAATTTTTGGGTAAGTATTTCGTAGAGAAACATTTTGAAACGCTGCAACAAACCAGAATTGACTAGACTAAGTAATGTTAAAATGAAATACACTGGTGTATTTACTTTGTATGACAAATTGGAACCAATAAAAAGAGATTTTTTTACTATTTAAATGTTTTCTACAAGATTTAGATAAAAAGTGAAAGAATCGCGTAAAACTATCAGGAAAAAACACAGTCAGAAAACACATCCTCCCTACACAGTCAGAAAGGAAAGAGGAAAATATTGCATTAATTTATATCTTGATAAATTTTCAAAAAAATACAACAAAATAAGAAAACCAAGAGGTTACCGCCTCGGAACGTCAGTGGCAAAACATTTGCCACTTGAATTTTAAACGAGGTTCTAGGGTGCACCAGCCTCACACTTGTCCCAGCAGTTTCTCCTAAGAACAAAAAATACAAGTTGTCAAGGTGAATTAACTCAAACCAAACCATCAACTCGACAATGTTGCATGGAAAAACGCTCACAAAAGCTAATGGAATAATAAAGCGAAAAGTATAGGTACTCAATGGTCTTACTGAGACCAGAGCACTTGGAGACAAAATCAGCAAGAAAACAATGGCAGGAATAAAACAAACTGATAGAGTTTCTACGTTCTTTTCAAGTTTTCCCTAGAAATCTTTAGGTGTAGAAACCTTAGTTATCCATCGAACTAAACATTTTTCAAGTTCTGTGTTTCTATCTGAAAAATAATCATTTTCACATATATAGATATTTTCTTCTTACTGTAAGTATATATGATAGCGCCATAGCTGCTAGAGAAGAACTCTACCCCAACTAAAGCAACTTTTAACACTTGTCGACTAGTATTTGAAGACAGTGGAACAAAAATTATTGATTTCTAGGCCTACTATCACTCTCTTTAAATGTCTGACCTTAAGCAGAGTATGGCAAGAAAAGTCAAAAAGCATTACAATTGAATTATCATATAGCTAAGAGAACGTTAAAAATGTTGTATTATATTAGCGTTGATTCCCTCTTACAAAAATAATTCTATTGAAACTTAATCGTTCCTGAAGTCATACCATCTGTTTGTTGTCTAAAATTTGTTACGTTTTTGTTAGTCTTTACGTGCAATTCGTTTAAGTGCAAATTGTCTAAATGCAGGTCAGCTAAAATACCCAATGAAAAGAAAATCGGCTTCATAATATAATCAGAAATTTGCGTTAAATAAGTATTATATGATACTGCATGTGCGCTTATTGATTCATTTTGGTGAGATGCTTATCAAATCAATGAATTAAAAAATGAAAAACAGCAAATAAAAATGGATGTTACAGAAATGTCTGGAAATAAGCAAACGTTCAGATTCCTATTCAAAGTACGAGTACGTACGTCTGGTCTAAAAGTACCTTCATCTGTCTGGAAGTACATAAATTCTGGTCTGGAAGAATGAACATCTGGTCTGAAAGCATGTACATCTGGTTCGGAAGCACGTACATATGGTCTCGAAGTACATACATCTGCTCTGGAAGCAGGTTTTTCTGTCTGAAAGTACGTACATCTGTCTGGAAGTACGTGCATCTTGCCTGGAAGTACATACGTATGTCTGAAAGTACATGCGTCTGGTCTTGAAGCACGTACATCTGCCTGGAAGTACTTACAACTGGTCTAGAAGCACGTACGTCTATCTGGAAGTGCATACATCCGGCCCGGAAGCACATACGTCTTGTATGAAAGCATGTATGTCTGTCTGAAAGTTCACGTTTCCGTTTGGTTTTAAGAAATATTAGTTTCCTGAATATTAGTAGATCATTGTTTAAATTATTAACATAAGTATATTTGTAGCACTTATCAAGAGGGATAGGTATACGTTGCAAGAACTTGCTTCCTAATCAATGTAAAATAAACAAGTTTAAACTTATTAAAGTATATTTTTCTCACATTCAAAAATACGCATTAACTGTCTAATTTTATAGGTCAAGTGTCAGTTTCCAATAAGAGAACACTCCATTTGGAAATCATAGTTTTCCTACGGGTTAATTATTAAAATTCCATGCAATCGACGAAAGATTAACAAATGTGATACTTAAAAATGGATGTTTTTTAATACGTGTGTTCTTATTGCTAACAATTTATCATGTATGCTAATAACGAACTGTTATAAATCAAACAATATTGAAATTTAAGGTTCCCTATGTTTCGCAAATTCACGACAGGATGAAATTAAATGAATGTGAATGGATGAATTGGGGTGAAAACTTAAACTATAAAGAACTAGAAAAGGCGGAAAACGCGGAAAAAAATGAACTGATATCTATGCCATTTATAACTAAACGTCATGTTTACAATCTTTTCCTCTCCACGTTCCCAATCATCCATGATTTTTATGCTCCCCGAAGGGCGAGCATATAGTTGCCGCTTTGTCCGTCCGTCCGTTCGTTCGTCCGTCCGTCATAATTTTGTCCGGAGCATAACACAACAACTATGAGAGATATCAAGACCAAACTTCATAGGTAGTTAGATCTCATTAAGGAGCAGTGCAGTGCACAAGAACCATAACTCTTGCTTGATTAAGTTTTGAGTAATTGCCCTTTGAAATTTCTCATATTTATTTTTTGTCCGGGGCATATCTCACAAAGTATAAGAGCTATCAACTTGAAACGTTGTAAGTAGATAGATTTCATTGATGAGCAGTGCAGTGCACAAGAACCATAACTCTTGCTTTATTAATTTTTGAGTTATTGCCTTTTGAAATTTCTCATACTTATTTTTGTCCGGGGCATATCTCACAAAGTATAAGAGATATTAACATGAAACTTTATTGGTAGATAGATCTCTATGAGGAGAAGTGCAGCGTGCAAGAACCGTAACTCTATTTTGCATAATTTAGGAGTGTTTGCCCTTTGTTATTTTTCATATTTAAAAAAAAAATACATATTAAACAATAGCTCTTTTGGAATTGGCATTTATTCGGGGAGCATCCATCGGTTCTACCGATTTCTTGTTGTTTTCTAACACAAGAATGGCTAGTTAATAGCAGTTAATGAATATGTATGTACGATGTGTTCTTAATGTATATTAAGTCTTAATATTTTGTCTTTAACAAAGTAAGAAAACCTGCCCATAATTAGATAAGATGGTTACACTTGATTATGTGAAATGATCTTTACTCAGTCTTAAATATAGGTTCGGTTAACACATGGTTAACTTGGGCATGTATAAAATGTGTTGTTTCTTATCAATGATTAGAATTAATACTTCTTCAAGAAAACCCGAACAATTTATTGGCATTTGATCTACATTTAGGAGTTCTTTTGTCATTAATTGTTTGTCTGATGGCGGTCGATAATTTCAAGCCAAGTCCTAACGTTGTTGGTATTAAGTAAGCCAATTTTGCTTTAAACGACTGATTTCAGTCAAAATAGTGACATGTGGTGAAATTTGGGACAGACATAAAAAACAAGGAAGCCTGAATTTAAATATAAAAGATCATTATGCTTAACATTTAGCACACATTGAACCACACACCATTTGATTTGATCCGGTCATGCTCTTTCATTTATTTAGTTTTTTTGCATCTCTATCATTTTTGCGATGAGCCCGAGTGCATGATTTGAATGTGTTAACAAATAATAACAAAAGGTTATGTCTCATGCTAAAGTAGTTGTAATTATAGATAAATGAATAAAGCTGAATGTACGGTAGAAAACTTTAATTTCTTTTCGGCACTGCTGTTGCGGATTTTCTTATAAATAAAAAATTTAAAATCTTAACACTTACAGTGTACAATGACAAAGTTTGATTTGTAAAGTTTGGCGCCATTTATCCGACTAATCGAAACGATTTTGCACACTCCATCTTTAAAAAGGCTTGAATATTTGATTTAGCAATTATTTGCAGATATGTAAATATAAGCTGATAAATTGTGTCGTTTCTACAGTGTATCGTTTAGCACTGAGTAGATAAATCAATATTGATATTATTAATATTCGGTATTTCTTTGTCAGCCTGATTCTGAGGTTTTATGCATTATTTTATTTTGTATTTCTTTCTTTTTATATTAAAAAGAATGTGATACATTTACCAACAAGCATTTACCATCAATTTTATCATTAATAATTATTCTGATAAAAAAACTTGTTTGAAAATATTATTTCTTTACATACTAATATTAAAGATATAATGCTGTCCATAATTGTCATAAAAAATACCAAATAAGAACTCTAGAATGCTTAAAAACACTATCAACACCCTATCTGCATGGTTATTGTTAATGGATGGCAAGAGGTGCCTGAAATACATCAGGACTAAATTATCAAAAATATTTTATGACCTGTCGATCTAAAATTGCTTCGAAAATGCCGAACGTGCTTCGCAAGTATCCATAAAACGGGTCTTCAATGTCACAATATCAGTTGTGATGGCACAGGGAACAATAGTGGATCATTTCTGTATCGGTAACAGGTTCATTTGCTGAATTCTGCAACAGACCCATACCCTTGAACATAAAAAGTTATTATCACCGTCTGATGAAATAGCTATTTCGAAAATACGCGTAATGTTAAACATTAAAGTTTTAGCCGGAGCCGTCCGTATGAAGGAATTTTAAATTACAATTATTATTTTTTATGAAAAAAAGTATTGCCTGTCTGGTTATAAATTCCAGTCACGGTCGTGGAATCTGAAAAGACGGAGTTTGTCGCAGATGTTGAGTTATGTTGTTCATACAGTTCAGTATAAAGTTTAAATCTTATTTCTTTTTGTCAAGATAAACCTCCTATTGAATAATGTTAATCAGACACTGCTTAACTGTCACTTATTCAATTTAGTTGATTAAACAATAGTCACTCCACGATAAAAATGGCCTATCTTAAAATTTCAGGACATGTCCACTTGTTAATACTTAAATCGACTTTCTTTATTTGTAAATTATAAGTTGAACGTTTCCAGAGACTAAATTCCGTACATTAATGGATGATATCTGTATAATTGTCGGATTTAAAAAAAAAGATATTTGCATCTTAACTTAGAAGAAAATTATGTCGCTGGAAAAAACAGCGAGTAACTGTTTTACAGTTATAAAATAACGAGGCTCTATAATATCAAATTTCGATAATTTTGACAAAATTATAAAAGCGTAGCATAAGAATTCATAGCAAATTCTAACAGAATATGTCTACCTTTTCCCCTTTATTTTGAGATTCAGTTAATCTCCATCAAAACCAAATAAAATGTAAATTTACTTACATTTTAATAGTTTTTAAATTAACTGGGAGTTTTAAAGCTTAAAACATAATTGAACAGTATGTATTCTGAACAATTATTTTATTTTGGTGGCAGTAGTCGCTTCTGCCATTTTACTTTGTTACGCACACGATTGTATGCAACTATCCATGATCACGTATATTATTTACTTAAAATTTCTGTATAATCATATAATTGCATTAATCAATTAATCATTATGCGCTCATCACTATTAATCCAGAAAAAAACTGTAGCCAATGCAGTCAAATAATTATCTAATAATGTGCTTGTTTCGTGTTTTGATTGCGCTCTTTCTATATTTCAATATAATACTTTTTTATGTTTTGTTTCAATGGAGAAACCCCATATTAATTGCTATCAAAGGTTCCAGAAAAGCGAACAATTTGTAAAATTTGTAGGATTGATGCTATGATTTAAGGAGTCAGTCAGACCATGTACTTCGTGACGTGTGCCCTGGAAGAACTTGATACATGTAATTTTATATTTGTAATTTACAATTATAAGGGTAATTCAAGTTATTTGTTTATTCCCTGCATAAAATGTAGTTAAGCAATATTATGTTTGTTCTTGCATTCCAAGATCTAGATATTCTTAGTCTGTAGTATTTTCAGCGGAATTTATTGATCATTTTACTCGACTTTTCTGTACGAGGAGTGGCATATTTAAGTAAAAAAAAAGGCGTTATAATTCAATCATGTTTTTTTGAGGAGAGAAACGTCGTTTGACAAGAAGTCAGGTTTGTCTTTTTGCTTTAAATTTTATTTGTTTAAGACATAATCATTAGTGACAACACGGCGTCTCTCCTATTTTTTCCGATTAACTTAAAAGGCACAGAAAGCGCTGACACAATGAAACTGCAAGCAACTTCATACTCAACATTTTCTAAATTTGCAGTAATTACAAGACAGGGATTGTCATATCATTTTTTAAAAATCAGTTTATATAACATATATAATAACAAAATGATATTACTGACCTTTAAATCATATAAAATACAATATAGTGTTCAGACAATATGATTATTTTAATTAAATGTACGTTTTGTTTGAACAAAAACGTGTAAGCTAAAAACGTGATCCAGAAACTGCTCGTACAATCAAACATAGTGACTCCGTTCGACGGGGCAGCTGCTACATTATACTATACTATTCAGTGAAAACAATTGTAGGATACTACGTCATCGCGCACCTGTTTTATGCTCTCCCGCGGATCAACAGTCTGTCGCTTGAAAGGTTAAATGGTCTTTTTCAATAAGAAAACTGTAGAGTTACAAAAAGTCATGCTGTGCACCGAAGATTGGCTGGTGTACTTTGTATTTACGTTACGAAATTTTATAAATAGAGTATAGGCCTTAAACGGGTGAAAGTTTTTTCTTTCTGACAGCATGCTGAAAAAAATCCTTCACAACATGATTTTTTGCAACTCTACAGATTTCTTATTGAGAAAGACCATTTTACCTTCCAAACAACGGATTGTTGACCGAAAAATGGTCCGCAAAAGAAAGCATAAAACCGGTGCTCGATGACGTAGTATCCTAAAAGGCAGAGGGCGAAAAATGCTTACACAAGGCAGGACGACGTCTATTTTACTGGCGTTAAGTGACTACTGACTTAACTGCAACCTGTGCCCAATTTCCACCGCATAGCCTATTCATCAATGATTTGCCATATTATTTCGAAATTTAAGCTAAAATAGAAGCATTTTAGAATAAACAAATGTTATGATCATTTATCTTCAATGGACATCAGGTTTATTCTAAGGTTAAAATTAAAATTATGTAAATTTTCAGTACATTCCCGAAACTCTCTGAATTGTTACAAATTATTAAACTTCTCAAAATTAAATGAATATTTTTATCCATCAGTTAACGTTTGTTTACTAAAAACTAAAGTTAACTGAAGTCAATAGTTTGAGGAATATATATTTAAGACTTTTGGAAAATAAAAGTATTTGATCCGGAAAAAGAGAGGAAGTATCGTTCAACATTTTCAGCATATTTGTTTGTATCTTTGCAGCACCGTGTTATTGAAAGCTTAGATTTTAAGTGAGTTTGCTAGTCAAGGTAATGAATGATAAGCCAGCAGTTCAGACAAACAATAGAAAAATAGTGTCGACTGTTTGCAGACAATTAAACCTCAGATTGATTTCTTTGTTCAAACCAGAATGATGTTCTGTAATTAAGTTCTCTAATTAAGTTTCGCCAGCGGGTTTGACCTGCCTAGATTTAATCTGACTTGCGTTGGAATAGGCTTATTATAACACTAATTTACCTAATTTGGACATGTGCTCGAGACGGATGGGAATTTTTTGTACAAAACTAAGATTGATGAATACTAAATCATATTGGAAAAGAACACTTTAGTTTTTGGAATTATTGCGCCATGACCTGTTAGACAGAAAAAAACTGTTGCTATTGAACTGAGAGATTTATTTTTTAACTCGGAAACATAATGTTTTCTACAAGAAAGCTTTCTTTTCGCACTGCTATAAACGCACCAATTTGATGACAAACAAATTTAGCTACTCCTATGTGTTCCTTGTGATGAACAAATTCTTAATTTTGTAGAATGCACTCTTACTGAAAACAACTTTGTTTATAAACTGATTCAGCTTTAATAACAGGTATAATTTTGGAACAAAATAATAAAGAAGCATATGCTGCATAGGGTTTGAGTGACTTAGTACATTTTTCAACCGCAATCAAAAATGAAAATGTCACTTTCTAGACATTTAGTTAATGTAGTATCATGTCTTTTCTCTTTTTTCATATCCTAAACTGACCAATATTTCGAATGATAGTTTCTCATGCATTCTTAACTTATATTTGTTCATAAAGTTTAACTTTGGAACTCTTAGTACAATCAGTCAATAATGATGTCAAGCTTGATACATACCTCACTTTTCTTGTTCTGGATAGTTTCTTATTGAAAACAATCGAACAGATTAACTCTTTCAATGAACCGCTAGTTGTTTTTGTGAAATCTGGCGCCATTTCAGAGATCTGGCGATAAGGATAGCGCATATCACGTCTAGAATAGTCGCCTTAAATACTAGATTTAGCTTTTAAATTCATATATGTAAAATATAGGAATTGATAAAGTCTCTAATGCCAGTAGATTATTTCGGATAGATATAACTCGGAAAAATGAATTGTCTCAGTGAATGTCGTCGATATAAACTGAATTTTCTCCTGCACTGTACAACCTACTACAGACAACAAATAAAACCGCTACATTTATTTACGTGTGTATAACAGTGACAAAAAACTTATGCTTAACAAATTATCAGGGTAACAGGTATACCAAATCATTTTAAGATTCCCCCGTGATTAACAAATGTTAAGCTTGGGTAATAAACATATGAACATCCTTGGTCTGAAACATAGGTCAGTCGTAAGAAACATTAATACGAGCCAAGGGTAAAGAGAAAGAAAGCCAGCAACAAACCTGATCGTAACAAGCTTTACCAACAACAAACTATATGACATTGTACAGTATGAGAAGAAAATAAATGACTAAAGAAAGAATATAAGAATTCTTATCATATTTCAATTCTAATAAATAAACCTCCAGAAGCATGTGTCCGTTGAGAAAAAAACAAAACAATCTAAATCGAAACAAAGAAAGATTTCAGTGACGTGAGAACTCAACCTATTTGACACTACTTTTGTTTTTGTTATACCAAAGTGACTTAAGAATACCTTGCAAAAAAGTTCTTACCTTTTCCGTTGAAAATTTTAACATTTGAACAAAAAAGTCAAGTATGTAAGATTTCCTTGCCAATGAATTGAGCCGTCTGACATATTAAAACACAATGTCAGATTTTAGTAGCATTTTTGTAATATGCACACACGCGACCATCGCAATTAAATATTCAATGACTAAATAACTTTCGACCTGAATTGCCAACGGTTAACTTTTATTATTTTAGAAAACGTTTGTTTACAGAGATATAGGGCATAAGTTAGAGCAAGGGCAACGAAGATATTAGTTTAACGGAACACTCGAACGGATAGTGACATTTATCTCAATCCCACAAGGTTCACTGACATTCTCTAAATATAATTTTCCTGCATTCATTTATTGAGATTCAGTTTTTAATCGCCACGTGACTGCCAATGTCAATGAAATGCTTATTCAGATTTACTAAATGTAAAAAAAATAAAAAAAAGATTTAAAAACGCTAATAACAGTGGTGAGCATAAGTAGTGGCAACTGTGACGAATTCATTCTCCTAAAATAATAAAGATGAATTTGTAGATCATGCCAAAATTTACGAGATATTTGTAACTGCAAAGGTGGTTTCAGAAACCACTTTGTTGTGCAGATGAGAAAACAAGGAACTATGAATGCAAAGATGAATGATAATTCGTTGCAACTTATTTGTATTTATCACTTGATAATAATTGCATTTACAGTAATGGCATGAAAACTGTTCATGCGGATTCCTATAATACTTAAATGATTGGAGTATCGTGACTGGTTATTACATGCAAGCCGTCGAATTTGCATGCCTTTCATGATGTTTTATGCTAAGAGTTAGTATTGCTGTCTTCAAACAAATGTTAAAACCCAGTCTTTAATGTGAAATCATTAAAGAGAAACAAGGATTATGTTCTAAAAGGCTCCATTCCATTTTACAAAATATATAGAATAACTTTTGAGGTACATGCCATAAGTCATTGGAGAGATATAAAGTTGCTGCGGTACATGCCATAAGTCATTAGAGAGATATAAAGTTGAAAGCGATGAATAGGCTTCTGAATGCAATCACACATTCTTTTAAGCTACGAAATGCTGAATTAGAAATTTAATTATTTGCTGACTGTACGAGACGTAATTTTAGTGACAATTATTAGAAACGTTATACGAACATTTTACATAAACAAAAACAATATTGTGAGTCATTGTAAAAGGAAATCAACAGGCACTGACTTATTTGTTTTCAAGAGAGTCCGATTTCTGAATAAAAACCAAAGGGAATAAAATCATTATTAGATCAATCAACTTATGTGAAAATTATCATCTCTAAAACTATTTTTTTTTTAAACCAGAACAAAACGACACGAAGACATATAATTAGTGTATATACTATTAACTTATTAATTTCAATATCATAACCAAGAAATAATAGACTGCAGCTTTTTTGTAAGGATTTATAAACTCATCATTTAAAATTCACATGTTGTCTGAGAGTTGTTAATTTAAGTATCACTTGCGTTTGAAGTTTATATAGGGGATCTTTTTTGATTACTGAATGCTTGTTTTACACATTTTATCTCTAAAAAGAGTATATGCAAAACACATGTTTATCAATTTAATTAATGCAGTTATATTAAATTTAATCTATTCAAAACCAAAGCTGCAATGAAAAAATATACTATTAATACACACTATGAATCTTTAGCAAACTAAATTTTAATTACTTTTTAGCAACTTTAACTTTTTAGTAATTTTTGAATATTCCTATGAGGAAGAAATGCAACTTAAATTGTTGAAATTCAGTTAATTTATAGTGTAAGGTTTAAACTGTTTTCAAATTCTGTTAAATGTAAGGATAATTTTATCAAGGATTTTCTTATAGCATATTTCCCATTTAAACGATGTTTTTTAAGATTAAAAATGAAATTATAAATATTTTCAAAGGGAGAAATGTGTCTTTATTGTCTTATCTGACTAATCGAAAGAAATGCATCTCACCTTTGATATAAACTGCACAACCATGAATGAAAATGGACATTTTAGATGGCATAATACCGTCAAAACGTTTTCATGATGGAGGAAATTGTAGACCTTTTTCTTACACAGTTTTATTGCTGCCTATCCTCAAAGACCGTCAAAATTGTTTAGAACTTGCACGTAACACTTGAAGATTGCTTGGGAAATATTTTGATCTTGGTTTAGGCTGGTACATTTATCATTACATATGAGAGATGAGAGTAACAGACAAGAAGTTACATATGTAACTTTGTCCATCTAAAATACATTTTTGACAAGTTTAGGCTTGTTAATACAATGACAATAATTATATGAAAATCCGTCCATGTTTTGTACAGGAAAAACTTCGCCATATATAGAAGTTACTGTTTTCACATGGAGAAGATTGTTTTGTCTGTATAAGACATGGAAGGTTTCCATAATAATAACTAAGGAGCAATATATTGGAGAAAAATAATATAAGTATATGTGTCACGCAATGGCTTCATGTACACTTCTTCTTCTGATCACAGTTATTATCGTTAAGATTATTATTTTTTTATTATTATTATTTATGTATAATTAGTATTCTGCTACAACAATTGAACCATCAATATTTATAGTACGATTAATCAGCTTCAATATTACGGACGTGCTTTGTACACTTTACAGAAATGACAAGGCTGATCTTTTTATCAACCGGAAGAAAAGCTATATCTTTTATAGACATCTCTACAAAGGAAATATATATTTCAACGGTGCTGCGTATTTTATTTTATTTTTTTTATTTTTTTCTTATCGACATACGAGATTTCTCTTCAGTAGAGGAAACTTATTCGTTCTGTCTATTTGTTATAATTCTTAAGATATTTTAACAAATATGAAATTATTGTTTGTTAACTTCATGCAGGTGTTTGGGTAATGCTTTGCTAATGACGAAGAAAAATGTTCAAAATTGATATTGTTTATTTTATATATCTGATTGGTTTGTCTGGTAGTAATACAATCAGATATTAATATAAAACAACACATGTCAGGTGTTGTAAGGGACTGATATTCATAGGACTAGATATATTATAAGCAGAAAAGATGCTTAACTGAAGTTTAATATTTTCCATTTGATGTAAGATCAAACAGAAAAGACGAGTTAATGAAACACAATAGACACTCACATAGTGCTTAAAACCACAGTCTGAAATTACATATTTTGCTGAAACGAAAAACAAAACAACAAAAAACAAAACGAAATTAAAAATTATATATTTTTGAATGGATTTACGACATTGTGTCAGCATGTTCGATGTTAAACATGTTAGCGATAAACTTTAAAGTTCCTTAAAGTATTACCTTCACTCCTTTGATTGTTTAAATAGTAAATATTCTACATTTTAGTCACTGATCATGAAGAATACTATGATAAATAAGAAATATAAAGCTTGATAAGATATCACATGTTTATAATTTGATTGTTTTCTGAATAATTTTTATTGCTTTACATATTTTTGATTGTTTTCTGAATAATTGCTTTACATATTTTGTTTGCTTCTCTATTTCAGGTAAGTTCCAAAGTGCAATTGACGATAGATTCGTGGTATGTATGCATGCCGAATACATATTTAAACTTTGATGTTGTGTGTGTATTTGGATCCACGGTTTTAGACCTTTTGAGATGCATTGGCGCTTATGTCGTTAGAAGATTATAATTGAAATATTTACGTTTATAACAAGCCTAAATGAAAATATCAGTTCGGTTTTTTCCGATTTTCGTCCAATCAATTTGCATATCATATCATTCTGATAAACTTTTTTTTTCGGTTAAATGTAGGTTTTTCCGTAATAGTTAATTCCTATACCAGTATTCACTTCTATCATTTAACCTTAATGCTGGTTTTCTATTTCTTTTTAAATTAAGCCCCGGGTCCTAGTGTATGGGAGATAACGGACCACTTTAAAAGACCAATGTCAGTAATAGTTGCAAAGTTAAGATGTGATGAAAGAGATGACCAAGGAGTTTAAGTTACATCCGTAGGTCTTCTCCCAAAGCTTGTTTGATAAAATGCGTTTGATTGTCATTTATAACATAACGTAAACAGTTACGATCTAGAATGCGATTGGTTATACCAATGCGTGTCATTTAATGACTTATTTCTGGAAGGCCGTTGGTAGTGTTAGTGTAGGAGCGGGGGATCCAACTTGCGACCCCTAGTTAACAAAGTCTTGAGCATTTGTATTCATCACCCCGATGATTGTTCTCAACGCAATCAACATAATTCAAACTTTTGTTTTCAGCATCTGTCAACTGTAAAGGTACTTCAAAGACATACTAAATACACCTTCTACATTTTTTCTTTTTTTTTGACAGCAGGGAAATTTATTGATCTCTTTACGTCCCTTGTCCCTTGTGTCAGAATGTTTACCAGAATTGAAAGTCAGAAAAGGCGTTCTATTAAATAAAAAAACATGTTCTGGAAGGAGAAAACTGCCGTCAGATATTAGGTCTTCTTTATACATTGTGCATTAGATCGTTTTCGTTTCAGAAAATACCATCTGTGACAGTATAAGATCTGTTTATGTTACTATCAGAAACTTGATAATCAGAAATTTCTAAAACAATAATGTATTTACAACGAAATGTCATTTTAAGGAAAATATTCCAAACGCTTTTCTGAAAAATAACTTTCAAAAATTATATAGTATGTTCCACTAAAAAGAGAACGCAAATGTACAAAATTAAGCATAAAAACTTTCGACAGTGTGCAGCTGCTACGTATCATTTTAGATGCCTCTGGATAATAGAAAGCTTACACAGGACATAAGGAGCCAAATTTACAGATGACATCAGACTAAATACTGAATAAAAAGCAAAATGTTTACTGATTTTCCCCAGGGAGAATATTTAGATTACTCATGTTCTCTAATGTTTCTGAGTTTGTGTTGAAATAATTTTCTGTTGTTTGTGAATAAAACGTGATGGTTAGAAAAGCTATCTTTAAAATACACAAGGTTTATTTCAAATTTGATTTTTTTCGTAAGACAGCAGTCTATTACGAAAGTCTAAAAATTGCGCAAATTCATATTTAACACTGTTGCGTATTTAAAGCATCATTCATTTGAACGCAAATAAATAATTCAATATGTTGGTGTAAATCAGTTCAGCTTGTGCAACAAAATAATAAATGAACAATTTCTGCATACGAGTTCGAGTGACCTTTTACACTTATTCAAACTATTTAACAACAAAATGTAAGTTTCTATTATTTCATTTGTAAAACCTATAGTGATATGTCACTGTATTTCAGTTGTTTGTTTTGGTCTCCTTCAAACAAAAATTGGTCAGCAAATCTTGCTTAGAAACTGTTTAGTTAGTACAATCAATACATAATGACGTCAAAAGGATCTGTTAATGGTTACTTTTGCCAAGGCTGTAGGTCTATATGAACGGACAATACCTTCACACCGCACATCAAAATTGCTAGTAGCAGTACCTTGTTGTTATGTAAGATAAAGCTATCCACTACAAGCTGTCACGAAAACAACAGCTAAACAACGACACTTGGTTTAATGACTGCAGCACTGCACACTTTATAATGCAAGAGTGATAATAAACGTTATGATGAAATGCTTGCAGACAGCTTCATTAGCCAATCGTTCGTTAATTGATTAATAAAACAAGAACAATTCCATGTGTTCATTCATACCCACAAACGTCTATACTACATTGCTGCAGCAGCAGTAAAATGTTAGAAAAAAATGTTATCACCTGTTAACAGTTACTGGGTATATTGTGTGTTATTGTTTGCAAATTGAGAACATATAACAGTATAACAATAATCTGTTTGCAACTCCCACGTGAAAGTGTGTGTTATGTAAACAGGGCTACATTCTACGGAACCTCTAAAGCGACACATTTCACGCTTATTTTATGGTTGTCACATTGATTTTATTTCAAATGAACTAATTAATATTTAGTTTCAACGAAATATAATTTCGATTAAAGAAATAAACGAATTAAGATTTCGTTTAAAATAAATAAAATTATAAATGTGACAACAAAAAAATAAGTGTATAATGTCAATTTAAGGGCTCCGTAACATTCAGTCATACTTGGGTGTTCAACAATATCAAACTGATTTCCTGATTAAAAGGCCATATACCAGGTATGTATACCTTAAACATTCTATCGAAAGATCTGTCTCGACCTATCGTGATGCATGATTTTAAAGTTGACGTTTTCCGTTACGCTAATTTATTTAATGGTAGGATATACGTCATCGCGCACCTGTTTTATGGAGCATCAAACAGGCGCGCAATGACGTAGTATCCAACTATAGTTTTATTTTAAAAAGTCGTAATTAACAGGGTTTTTTTCTTGCTTTGACTGGACTTGAATTTAGGCTTTCGCACGACATAGTAAATCCTTAACATAAAATGAAGTATGTTTCATACGGATTGTAATCATGTCCACTACGTAAAGAAATACGTTCATCATAGGGAATGTTATAAATAAGTTCTGCCAAACAGATAAAATGCATAGAAAGTGGCGATTCTTGCCAATTACACGATGAATAAAGGTAAAACTCACATATTTTCTTAAAGTGTGTAGAATAACAATTAGGACAATGTACATCAGCAAACCATTACCTATACTTCTTCGAAGTTAGCACCCTACCTAAGTGTATACCAATTCAGCTGGTAATTTTACTGAAGCTGAACTGGCAAAATTGAACTTAATGTCAAGCTACTGAATAACAGTTGGGATTAATATTAATACAAAAGAGCTATATTTAAATTGTACTGTGATATTCTTTTCTGTAGTTGCTTCATTTGGACTGCACATGACTTATTATCATAAGTTTATTTAACTTCTGTTTTGTTTTAACTTTATTTAGATCAATATTAGTACATTCAAATATTAAAGGTATGGTATATTATGATACCTTTTCGTGATCTGTTTGTTGTGTTTTGTCTATAACTGTTATCGAAATTATAACAGCCACGGCGTAACTGTATTACTCTGAAATTAAACATCATGCAGGTGTTTGATTAAAGCCTTGCCAATGACGATAAACACTTTTTACTAGTGATTATTTCGTTTCGTTTATCTGTTTGTCTGGTACATATAAAAATCAAGTTTTTTTTAAAGTTTGTAAAACACATACAGGATGTTATTTAAGATTGATCGGAAAGCCTGATAATAATAACAGGAATAAACAGATCGCCAGAAATTTGAAGTTTGGTATTTAATTTTTATGGTTTCCGTTTTGATATCAAGATCTTTTAGCACGAGTGTCTTGTGCAAACAGAGTTCTGGACATTTACGTATGTCTATTACAAAATATTTTGCGACCATATATCATTATGTTTTTGAAAAGCAGATCTTAAAGATAAATGTTAAGCTATCCTGACATCAAGATGAATTTTAAGTAAGCGTGTTAATTGTCTATGTTAAAAACGTGACGTGTTTTAGTCAATTCTTTGTTTAGTCAACGGTTACATTTTAAATTGAGAACAATGCAGAAAAAAATCTTCAAAATCAAAAATCTTTTAATACTTCAATTATCTCTTATACCTTCTTCATAGTATCTTTTACAATGTTTGTTGCACTTCCAGGCAATAGTACTACGGATTGCCAGACATTTTATTTGCTGAAATATGTCGAATGCCCGGTAAGGATAAGCGATGGGATTGCACAGACACCATTCTGATTCTCGACTAGTACTTCAACTTAATAGATTTGTCCACAAAGCTCTCGATAAAAAACCTGTAAATCTAAGGTTGACATTTTTTAAATATTTTGGTGATTGTTCATAACTATTTCCATTTTCTTTCCATCAGCTCAGGAACGGTGTTCTTTCTGGCGTTGTGGAAGGGTTGTCTGCTTCTTAAACACCGTAACGTGTGTACAAATAGGCGAAATTACTTGCAAAAAATAGTGGCAGTCCTGGAACCTTTGCCTGTTGTATTGTATCTGCAAGAAAAAGAAGCGACGTAAAAACATTACGACACATAGATATTTCGGAATGAGCCTAAGATGAAAGAGGCTATTCGTAAATTTACAACCTAGACTAATTTTAGTTTTTTATTCAAAATTTATATCCCTGGCTGATTAGACCTTTATAAAACGGTCGTAACTAAGCGATATAATTTCTGGCGTTTATTTGTAAACAGGATGTCTATTTTCCTTATTTTTGTCCGCCGTAATACAAAACATTAAATGTCAATACATTATCCTCCCGAGTCTGATTGGGAAAGTTATGCAACTTCGTCACGGATACTTATACAGTAACTACTACATTCAAATAGATTAAAAGATACCTGTTCTCTCCGTAACATTTTGATTAGAACTTCTATTTGAATAACCGAACGAACATTATCATACTTATTTAAACACTTGACCACTTCAAACTAAATTATTACAAATGCAAGAATCATAAAGTACACATTGTTTTATACCAGTGAACGATTTTATTGGCATTTTTAGTTGACGTCTACAATTTTGAAAACTGGCTGAAGGTGTTTCTAAAAAGCGTCTCACTGATTAAAAATTAAAACTTTTTTCGAGACACTCCAGTTTCTTTAACGTCTCATCCGAAAGACAATAAGTAATGTTAGTAGAGGAGCGGGGGATCGATCTCGGGACCCCTGGGTTACCAGTCCAGCGCGTTACCACTGGACCTCTGATCCGCTTTTAATATCGTAATGAATTTCACACATTGTGGAAGTATTTTCTTGCGATAAACATTTATCAATTTACGCGAAACCATATCGTATAAGTATATAGGACATAATTAAATGAATATTATATTTCAAAACTGGTACACTGAATGAATAAGGAACCTAATAAGGGGAGAACATTCTGTTGTCCACAGAAGGAGCTGATAAATGGAAGTTATACGGAACACAAAATATTAGGTACAATTCTTTCATTATTTCGGAAGGTCTGATTTATATTTATTCTTATTAACTTATGATTCTACAGCTGGGCACAAGGAAAACGGACGTGCAGTTACAAGGAATCTTGCTCAAGACATTGACATGATAAACTGTCGTAAGTTGCACATAAAATAGTCAAAGAAATGCACTAAATAAAACAGAGATTAATCAAGAGAGATCTGGCTGTTGTCTGCGTATTTCAGAACGGTATGTTCAATTTATCGCTTTCAGTCCAACTGGGAAATGTAACCTGTAAGTAAATAAAATCCTTTTAGCATTTAGTAAACGCTGAATAAAAAATAACGACCAATGATTTATTTTACATAACAAGCACGTGGCAGATGGGCCTACAGTTTCTCTTGAAGTTGTTCGATGTTTTGCTAGGTTTTGGCCTCTTCTTGTTGCTTTTAAACTTGAAATGGTCTATACGTCTTGTACTGACAATAGTAGTGCTGGCATGCGCGGAAAATGTCAAGACGATCCATTTCCCCCCCCCCCCCCCCCCCCCGCCACACACACACACACAAGAAAGACAATTTTAAGCGAATTTGGCTTGTTAAAACAGTCTACATCATTGACAGTTGTTAAAAAATCAGTGGTCACTGATCTCTTATGTAGTGTATTTGGCCTTCTTTGACGGGCCATACTAAAATATTGAACAGGAGGGCGGGGAGTGATAGATAAATCGGAATTCCAAACATACCGCGAAAGACAGACGCAATTCATATTTAAACACAATAACTGGCTAGTTATTGGTAACAATTAAATGAATATTAATATACCTGTTTAGAACGCTTGTTTTCTAGACGATGAGGAAACAACTTCCAATCAATTATTTACGAAATTCGGTCACGTCGGCAATTGTATATTGAATCGTCAAAACATACAACTTAAGTATGCTTTATTTTGATTGAAACACACCAGATGATACAATGCATGAGGTGCAATATTTCCTTCGATAAACACAATACAACACTCACTAATTTTGTCATAATAGTTAATTCATAAAACTTTTTTTTGGACTATGTTATATATATATACGCCCTGCATCTACTTGGAAGCGAGGTAGAAAGATAAACGGATGGGGGGAAAAGGCAAAGAAAAGAAGAAGGATACTAAATGAAGCAAACATCAATTAAGATATCATGAGAGAACGTGCTGTTTTATTAAGATGTTAGAAAAACACATGGTTCAATAAACTCTTTGCTGTCACGACGGGAAACAGGGAAATAACGTAATGTATAGATACAATGCTTTCAACATTTGGTTAAGGGTGATTTATCTTTAAAACCACTTCATGATAAGTTGAAAAAGAGTGTATTAATACAATACATGCATGCAGTTTTCCAGAAATATGTAACGGTATTCTATGTCGTGGTTGGTTCATCACAGGCATGTGTTTCTTTTTATTAAGTTTTAGTGTACATGTTCTTTTTTACGATACTTGCTGCAGAGTGTTTGTAAAAACAGATAAAATACATTTTGAAATTGGCGAACTGTTTAAAAAAATCTGTTCAGAAAATTTAATTTAGATACAGAATGAAAGGATCATTAGTATGATCTTGAGTTTTAGATAACATTATAATTAGTGTTTTGCGTGTCAGACTGTTGTACTAATTCCAAATTATATGATGCAAACAGTGCGCAATAATTTATCAAAACATCTACTGATATTAAACTTAAGAAAAATGTGAGGGTATCAACGCTAACTGCGGGGAACAATCCAGTTAGAGAGATTTGAAATAACCTTTCACCTTTTGTTACTTTTTTCGCATGAGTGAGGGGGTTTAAAGACACAAGAACAAAATCTGATTTTGTAACATGAAAAGCGATAAAACTGCATTGTAAAAGTAAAATGGTTTCTGTTTGTATCAAAATGGCTCAGCTCATAAGAACATGTACTGTCGAATGTTTAGAATTTAATGTGAAATCAGAGTTAGTAAGAATAGTTTCCTTTATAAAACATATGATATATTGTGATCAAATGAAAAAAAAACGTTTATTTACGGAAAGTACATTTATAAACGTGTTTGCATATCGTTGCCTATGGATTTAGTGTCTTTTGTTGAAATTTCTTGGTAAAGCAGTTCTTAATGAAATACTCAAATAATTATTCTAACACTATCCGCAATTCGTCGACAATAAACAAAAAAGGAATTGAGAGTGATATATCATATACATTATATCAAGCTGAATACAAGCGCCCCCCCCCCCCCCCCCCCCCCCCCCCGCTGACGTCACCGCAAACTACTTTTGGCTGTTCTTATATGTCACTGTAAACCGATAATTCTTTTAAAATATTTTTATAAGTGAAATATTGTTATGGACTAAATTATCTTCTTTGATGTTCATCTATGATAAAATTATAGATATTTATTTACACGTAAATTATTAACTGATAAACTAAAAATGACCTTGTTGTTTTCATTTTCACGTGGGAAATGAATAGCGGGGTAAACGGAATAGCCTGACAGGGACAATAACCATAAAATATGGCATGATAAGTAGTGCACACACCCTTATAACTATACACCTGTGTAAGAATTGAAATTTTTAATATTTTGGTAATCTACCGTCGAATATAGCACAGTTTCTCGTTCAGATGCGTAATTATTTAATCACGAAGGCCGTAGGCCTGAGTGATTAAATTACTACGCATCTGAACTCGACACCGTACTTTATTTGAAGGTAGATCACTCAAACTTAAAATGTATTTCCTAAATAACTGCTAATGGTGTAGACGTCTTCCAAAGCATCCGAGTTTCATAGATCAACATTGTGTAATGAGTATGAAATAACGATAATATAACAAAACAAATAATGAATGAAATTCTTTCAAATTGAACAATAAATCCTTGTCAAATCAGCGTCTTTTTATTCAGAAAACTTGCATGTTGCATGAAGTTAGTGGCTGTAATTATCGTCTAATGAGATAAGAACTGTTCATTTGGGGTGGAAACGATAATTCTAATGATGATGAATTCGACACCACTTAATTGTTATAGAAATTTCTTGAAATGAACTTGGCTTTTCCCACTTAGCTAAAATACCTTAATTTGGATTTTAGAGGGTTAGCGTAGGATTTGGACTAGAGATATTGCAGATATGATGCCCATTGGAGAAAAGTTTCCTTTTTATCCTTGTTTCACAGTTTTAAATAAATAGTGTGTAATAGGGTTTTCCACAAACTTTTCCCACAGCAGTCAAATAGTACACTTGCACTTTGTTGTTTTGCTGAAATGCATTTTCAATAATTTTTAATATGTTTCAGCTGTATCTTTTGTCATCACACCCAAAGAAAAATATGAATTTGTATTGCTTATTTTTATTTAGTTTATCTAAATATTAAGACTATCTCAAAAGTGACATGTCATATTATAAACTTCAAAAATTATTACAAAGAGTGCATATTTTGTAGTGGCAAGAAAAAATGGAACGGATATTGAGTATGTAAGGTGTCTTATTTGTCTGAGAATATCGAAGTGCATCTCCCGTGTGTTAACAATAAACGACTAACATTGCCTAATTTCTTTTTGGAATGTAAATTGCAAGGTGAAATATACTTTTTTAATCATGAAACGACAATAATTTCTGCTATAATATCCAAGAAAAAAGATCACTTTTGGCTTTTTTTGGCCACAAGATTTGTTCAGTGTGGAGATTTATACAGCACTGATGACAAATGCTTTTATTAGAAACAAAAGATATTGATCTAGTAGTCACCACAAAACTCTTTACAAAAAAAGTGTTTCAAAACAGTTTTGTACCTTATGTGTTTTGGATTTTTATGCTCCAGTTGAACACCGTGGTCCAAAATATAATCAGTTATTAAATTGTAGTAATTTTAACACAGAAGCTATATTGAGTAAAACTAAACAAAGGGCAATAACTCCACTACAAATGATCGAATTGCAAAAGCCTGTGTATATGCGCTGCAGCACTTCATAGTGATCATTTTTTGAAAGATAAGACTAAGTAAAAAAGTGCATGAGAAATGTAGTAGAAATTATATTAAGTAAAACTTAACAAAGGGCAAACAAACATTCCCAAAATAATCGAATCGCAAAACCCTGAAATTTGAACTGTGGCACTTGATAATGGTCATTCTGTGGAAGTTTGGTGAACATCATTTTGAAATTGTAGGAGGAGTTGTGCACAGAAACAATATTAAGTGACCGACGTCACGGGAAAAAGGGCACTTGGGCATTTGGTATACTATTGAAAAATACTGAATTGAAAATCAGCAAAAACGGTAAAATTTTTGTGCTCTTCCAATATAAAATTAAAGTGAAATATTGATAGCCTGAATATTGTCCTTCACAAAAATGACTTTTTTTGTATCAAATTTCTTGATTACCATTACCATGGCAACAGTTTTTGGGGACAGTTTTTCCTTGTATAAAATGATATCAACTGAACAAAACACAATTTTGAATGATAACAAAAATATTTTTGTAAAAATGTTGGATACTCTTAAAAGGTATAGAATCTTAGAAATAAAATAGTTAAAATTGAAGTGTCTGAAATCTGCCATGTTAATCTAATTCCAACGGGAACGAAGATGAAATTTGACGTCAAATTAGGGTATGTGACGTCATTTTAAAGAACATCAAATTTGCCCATCATGTTCCTCTTAAACATAAAAGTACATCAAATGCACTATGCAGGAAGCTGATATTTTCAGACATTAATTCTGGGATATCATTTGTTCAAAAAAAGTAAAAAGGTCAGTTTCCAAAAGTTATGTCGGATTGTCCTTTTTCCTGTGTCGTTGGTCAAGTCAAACTTTAAAAGTGTAATAATTCCACAAAAAAATTCAATCACAAACACTGGAGTATATGAGCTGCGGATCTTGATAATTATCATTCTATGAAAGTTTAGTGAAAATCGCATTGGAAATGTAGGAGGAGTTGCATACAGAATAAATAATAAGTCAAATTAAACAAAGGGCAATAACTGTGCCAAAATACTCGAATCGCAAAAACCGGCAAATATGCACTGCAGCACTCAGTAATGATCATTGTGTGAAAGTGTTGCGAAAATCTAATGAGAAATGCAGCAGGATTTCCGCACATAAGATGAGACGGACAGACAGATTGAAGGATAGACGGAATAAGACGAAATAGACGGACAGTGCGACTACTATAAGTCACCTTTCGTGGGCATAAAGATCCGTTGAAGGTCTGGCAATATATAAAACAAGAATTTGGACCTCAGTGTCGCTACATTATCGAAGCAAACATCTGCAACATATTTACTGAATTAATGTTGGACGGATATAAAAAAGTTAAACAATGGCTGAACTTTCTAAACTTTCTGGTAGCAATACAAAAGTAAACTGAGATTTTTGCTACAATATAGATGACTTTGTACAGTGTTACAAGCCGTCTTTCTCATTCTGTTCTACCTTCCTGGCGTTTCAGTCAGTGAACATGTTTTATTACTCTCGCGAAATGTACACACATGTTATTGTCTTGGAATATACATATTTAACCTTTATATATATCACAACTGACAAGTCTAATAATGTACTCTAAATCGTATTGGCAGATACTGTGTTACTTATCACACCTGGAACATAGGCTACGCTACGGTAAGAAGGGGTGAAGACGTTTTGTAATTAACGCACGTTTTTTTTTTCTGTGTGTTTTAAACATATGACTTGCAATGGTTTTTTAAGTTAAATATGAAAATGCTATATGCGGGTTTTCATACAATAAATGTTTCAGATTTTTTTCTGGCCGATGTGCCCTGTCGAATATTTAAAATCTATAGAAATCTTGTACAGTGTTTGTTTAGCATGGAAGTTATAGATGATAATAAACTGGGCTTAGATTTATTGAAGAAAAGGAACCATAGCTGCCATCACTGATTTAACGAGCTAAACGGCTGATTTAGTTTCCGTGCTATTTTCTTTATGAACTAAAAAATCTTGAACAAGGGCAGCAAAAAGGACTATCAACTATTTTGCTAGACAGAGAAAATTACAAAACAAATATGTCTTCTTTAGTTGCACTTTTAATACTGTGTGAAATAAAAGCAAAAAAAATGAAAAAATAAACACATGTGTTTAAGCGACAGATTTAACACGTTAAGAATGACATTGTAAAAGTCGTGTGTTATGTAACTTATGAAACAATATATACTTACAAGTACATATGTGGATAATGGACTTGCTAAAAAGCTTGAAGCTTCTAAGATATGTGACACTTCGTGGCACTTTAAACAGTAATTACCGATGGAGTTGAAGAGAAATCGTTCTATCTCTGCTTCTCTTTTTAATGGAGGTTTAGAACCTTTTCGCTTTCATTCCCAAGACGTTAAATAGAAAATAAATTATGAACCCCGAAGTTGTGAACATGTACCTACTAATAGAATTTGTCCGGCGGGCGCGCGCTCATTTTTACAGATCTGATTATGCTTTACTTCTCGATATTTGTTAATTAGTCTCTCCGTCTCAGTTTTCGAGAAAGATCAAATTATTATTCTGCTTACAGCTAGCAACTTTTTGTAAACCCATTTACAGACTGTCAGCAAAAAAGTGTTCCTTTCTGCGAAACGCAGATGGTGCACATTGCTGAATATACCAACAGTTCTAATCAAGTAAAGGGTTTTTACCTTTTGTCTGTTTATGATATCCATATAAGCTTTTCTTTAAAGGTCAAGAAAACTGGACGAAATATATTTTCCATCAAAACCTCCCTTTCCTGTATTAACATTTTACCGTATTTTAAACATGGTATTTCAGTTCTAATTCGTCATAATTAATCCGTATGCCACACTTCCTCACAGAAGTTTCTATTATTTATCTATCAAATGAAAAAAAGTAAAAGACAAGAAAAAAAGACAAATACCAAAGAGTTACACTTAATTGCCTTATAGCTTGACATCTTTTAGCTTTGAGAACGTCACCTTGAAGTTTTAATGAAAATATTGTTTCAGGACCATGATTGTATACACTATAAAACGTGTGCTAAATTAATCAAAATACCGTTATACACCAATTCTAAAGCGGACATGACCATGCAAATTATAACTATATTATGTAATGTTACACTTTTTGACAACAAGGTATTATCTTAACTTTTGAGAAAGAGACGCAATTAATTGTCATATTGGCAACCAAAGTGCCATACTTTTTTTTTTTAAATCCCATGATTAACGATTAAGTTACTGAGCGGACGCGTAATTTTGTACACTCTCCAAGTTTGATGCTGACTTATAAGGCAGAGACCTTCAGTTTAAGCAAAACATATTATTAACATGTTGGCAATGGTTATGCAATGTTATTTCAAAATCTCTTGATGCATGCTTAAGATACATTGCGGACACAGAACAGGTACAACTTCTAAGTGTGTCAGCGCCCTTTGAGGCACGCATTTGGAAGCTGTACGCTTCATATTGCGCCAACATGTGTGCAAAACTTTTTTAATGCCTTCATGCATGAAAAAGCTAGAGCGCGCGGTCAGGTCGCGATTCATAACATACACATATAAGTAGTGATGTATTTTTTTCTCTGCAAAGTATGACCTAGATATTAAAGACAGGGACTCGCAATTTGAGACACTTCAAAATCATCTGAGCAATATCTATGCCAAATTATTTTAAAATCCCTGATGTATGTTAAAGTTACAGAGTGGACACAAATATGCTCACCTCTCTAAATGTGACTCTGACCTTTGAGATACGCATCTGGGAGTAGTATGCTACACATAATCTTAATGTGGTAGTGTATTTCGAAATCTCTTCATGCATGCATGATAGCCCGGACACAAAATGGACCGAACAACCGACATGGTGATTCCTATATACCCTTAAACTTTATTTGTAGGGGCTATGAAATGTCGATGATGATCATGAATACATTTTCTTAAAGAGACACTTCAGGAATAGCTTTATCTATATTATATGATACATGTCATACATAAATAACAAATCATACGCGTGTGGTTTGATATTTGCAATATTGAAGGAAATGGTCAGCTGAAGCATAGACTATAAAAACTGCATAACAAAATATTTCATACATCCAAAAATCCGTCTGCTCAGAAAACGAAAAGCAACATGTATTTTGAAACTTTGTTTCAGTTAATGGCTTTGAAGTCCCGTCGAAAAAAGAGAATAACATAACATATGTTCCAGCATGTTCTTAGGGGTAATTTACTTTTAATACCATTTAATGATTACATTTTCGATACTGGCACGTGGACATGCATTTTCCCATAGTTCTGTGTGCAAAATTGCGGCGGTTCAACACATGTATAAGCTCCACTAAAATGTGTCTGCGTTTGTTCTTTTGTTTGTTCTGTCGTTGAAACTTTCTGTTCTAAAACTTGATTACGATTTCTTTTTGCACTAATTCGGCAAATTGATTTTTTTCTGTAATAGAAACTGGAGATGAAGTTGTTGATTTAATTATAATTGCGTTTTATTGCTTTCAGTTATAGTATTCAAATTTCATTTAGCTTGTACAAACATTTATTTAAATTAATTGGAGGGGTTGGTTACTGGTTACTTGACATACTTTTCAAGTTACAGTATCTAAGTTTTTCAAGAAATATTATTTCCAAGAAAAACTTTTGTATGGAAAAGAAGCTCTGTTACGAAATGATGAACCATTGTCAACTTATTAGCTCTATTTATAAGTAGCGTGTATGTCTTTCATTACTCTCCTATTGAGCAGAGGTATTCTAAATTACAATCTTTAGGGCAGCAACGGAAAGTTCAGGATGTGCGACACACATATTGCCTTTATATACATTACTACTTATACACATATATTTTACTGGTTATGAAAGGGTGTGTACCCTTTACAAAGCTGCTGGATGCTATAGCTACATTACTGCAATTGAAAAAAAGAGAAACAAATAACTTTCTGCTTCTAACGACCTCTTGCATTCCCTCTATGAAAAAGCGTCTACTTCGGAATGTACGTACATGTTTGACTTGTGATTATGTCAAAACTGACATGTATAATTATATACACTAAAAATGAAATTGCATGAAAAGCTCAGCAATAGTAAGCATATTAGCAAACCACTTGAGCGTGTAAGTTGATGTGTAAAATTGTACACTGTGTGCGACTTTTTTGTTCACGTTTATAATGTAGTAATCATTTTCGGAATATAAATGGCAAAATGGTACGAACAGCATACCGTTATAAAAATATGAAAGATGACGTCATACAAACAGATTTAATGTTAACATGACGTCTTAAATTTAAAAGAAATTTCGCAAAGATGAAAATATAAAACATGTTTTTGTAACTTAGTGAATGTTTTAATTCATTGCACATGCGACCTTCACCTTATCTTACTTTCAATAGTGTATTTACAGCGAGTCTGAAATGTTTACTTAAACTTGAAATTGCACCAATTCTTGCGTTCAAGATTAAAACCTAAGGTGTCATTTTGTACGACATGCAGTGTTAGTTTATCTTATCTTTAAGATTGAAACTGACAGTTTGAGAGCAAGATCTTCAAAACTAACTTTACAACACTCTAGCACCTGTGTCTCAGAACAAAACAGTCCTATATTTGAACTATTATATCTTCCAATCTGTTAAGGCTTCGAGCTTTTCTTCTGTTTCTGAAAATTTAAAATTTTGATCCCAAGTGTATTGGTATTTTCTTAATAAATGCAAAGAGGTCCTTTATAATGAAGTGTCAACTAGAATATAAGGCAAACATTTTTGTAGAACTTTCATTAGGGAGTCCGTCAATAAAATAATATTTACCTTAAGTGTTAGAAGAACAATTTCAAATAAGAAAACATCCAAATAATTGTATCTTCGTTATAATAGCACGGTCTATTTCTGAGAAAGCTTTCAGATTATAGAGATATAGTATTTGACATGCTTTCTATAAGAAAGATGAATAATATTTTACGTATACGGTTTTGTTCATATGGAAACAAGTGATAATTACCAACGGACAGGCTTATTTTTTTTATTAACATTCGTGTTAACTTGGACAAAGGTCGAGAGATGTTTACAATTTTATAAGATGATTTTTTTTAGACAAATCCGTTTTGTCAGTTACCCTCTTAAAACAATAAATGCGGTTAAGGTTAACTGTCAGTTAGGTCGCATATTCTTCCAACTTTGCAAAAAAAAAAAAAAAAAAAAAGATTTTTTTTTTTTAAGAATTGAGGGAGTTGATAAAATCTAAATGGATGTTCTTGTTTTTATCGCATTACTCATCAGAAGGGGACATGTTCTTTGCGCGAAATGGATAGAACTTAATGATTAATATAGTTTATGCTTAAGTGATTTCCTAGACCGGGATTAGTTGTATAGCGGTCCGGATACCTAAGGCTCTTTAGATCAGTTACAAGGAACACTGTATTTTATCACTTCTGGGAAATGCATATGTATCATTCGGAGAAAAATTACAGTTTTATTGCATACGCTAGAAATGAAATGAAAAACATGTGAGAAAGAAAAGAAAATAAGTTTAGAACTGTAGTAGTAAATACTCTACTAGTCCTTATCATATTTGCCCTTTTATTTAACAGGCGGTCTGCTTTTTATTAAGTCAGGTGTTTGGTATCATACAAGACAAATAGTTCAAAGCTGTTAAATAGACTGTTTGCTTTGTACTGAGATAAATACACGAGTTATTCGAACAGAGTAATAGTGCGCGACTTCAGTGGGATGAACAAGTGCATCTCCGTGCAAATCAAATAACCGTTTTACTGCATACGAAGAACACCCAAAAAGAGTAAATTTAGTGTGTTCATTGTAATTGAATCGGTAACTACATAGTTCTCCAAATCAACAGTATTTATTTATTTCCGGGTATTACTACAAAATCACGTGAAATCTGTGAATGCAAATCTACATTAAAGTCCGTGTAGGTATGCACACCAGATACACAATACGTTACACATCTGGTATATCGAAATATACTGACTCATTTTCTTTTTGCGTACGCAATAAAAGTTTGATACATATCTAATGATAAACATTCAAGCTTCATATTTAAAAGTAATTCATGCGGTATTCGCCTGGTCTGGTTAAAGGCTGCGTTTGTTTAGACGGAACTGACATTCAACACGGAATGCACTGTGTGTTTGTTTAAATGTATTTATAAATAAACATTATCGCAATATCTCTTTTGCTTTCAAGTGTATTTAAACAAACAGAATTGTGTAAACAATCGGTTCTGTTACGTAAGCACTCCAGCACTGGTATAAGCCATTGCAAATTCCTATCATTACAGTAATTGTCGACGATCTGAATAGGTATGGAGACAATTAAGGATTCAAAAGTCTTTTTTTATCATTTGTTATAGCATACATTTAGTTTTGTGATGTTTTGGTGCATGTTGTTTTGAATCAATGTTTTAGTTCTTATTCTTAATGTCTGATTCCTTATCAAACGTATTTTCAGTCATGTATTAGTGCAAATGTAAACATTTCGAAGCGTAATCGCATCCGAATGAATCGGGAATTATACCAGTACCTGAAAGATAAAAAAAATAAGAAAAACTGCAACATATTGACAGCATATTCTCTTCAAAACATGTACCGAATAAAAAACTAAAACCAGAAACATAAAAATATTAAAATAACTAACATCAAGTAAACTGTATTTTTCCAAATCTGTGTCATAGACGTGCACTGTTGTTAGGTATCACGTTGCAATCAAAGCTTTTTCCCCAACAATATATTGATCTTTGAAGAAAATATCTGAGAAGTAATACCAGGAAATATATTTAAAAAAAGTTTGTTTGTTTGTGCAACAACTTGTACTTTTCCTGCCAACATCATTCTGGAAAACATTATTACGCATGTCAGTTGAGACATATTCAGTCGTCTACCATTCAAGTTCCAGGGAATTTACATGCAGCAGGGTACGAGAACGTGCGTTTTATGATGTTCGGTCAATGAAATTAACCCTGTATGAAAAAGTAAGTTTTTTTGTTTATGAAACAAACAAACAGAAATTGTTTCAGAGGTTTGATTTGTAAACAATTACCTTATCGTAGAATTGAGAAGTGTTATACCAAAACACAATTTCATAAAATAATGTCTTTTTCTCCTAAAGTTACAGCGAGTTGCAGCCATAAAAGTGGTTGTCACCATTCAATACTTCTGTCAAGTACTTAAACGTATGCATTGTCAATATAGTTCGTCAAATGAACTTTAAAAATGACCTAAAATCAAGTAATAGATTTCAATTTGGTGTTACTTAGAAGCTTCCAAGTGTTGTTTAAATATCAATTAGAACTGTCATTTACTGTCCAGTCATTATTATGTTAATTGAGTTAATGGAGAAAGAGACAGAACATCAGTGCCTTGAAATGCATTTAAATGTATGCATTTAGATAAACAACTGTTATATGTACTTGCTATTTATTTTCAAAGAATTAGTTTCGAATACACTTATGTTTTCAATATACTATTTGTTTATTTTTTATTTATTTTATTTTTTGAAAAAAAGGTATAAAAACTACAAAATCATGGCCGAGTTGTTAACGCGTCGGACTGGTATTCAAAGGATTGCTAGCCGCACGGGTTCAAACCCCGTCAGGGGCAAGCCGTTGTTTCCTTGAGCAAGAAACTTTACACTCATTGCTTAGTACTGGTTAGTGCCAGGAACGGATTCGAGAGTGTGTCTATAAGCTAAAAGCTTCCTACACAATCGAACTAAAATAAATTTGGTATAAACTAAAATCTATTAAAACTCGTAAACTGATTACGCACAAAATCGCAAGGATGGAACAAAGTGTATTTGCCATTTTTCTTCTTGCGTGCTGTATGAAATAAGTGAGTAACCAATCAGTTAAACACTGTTAATTCGTATTCAGATCTCTTTCTTTGCTACAGATAAAAACTCTTAAACTGATGATAAATTCCGTCCATCTTAATTGCTTAAGCGTATAACTGACACCGGGAATTGTAGTATTTGCTTAGCTGAATTATTTTGGTTGGTATTTAGGAGGAAAATTATAGGCCATTTCGACATCTCATTGCTGATTTGAGTAATGAATGACTACTACTTCCATGCGCCATGTTAGATTATATTTTTTTTGTCTTTCAGGCTAAAGTTTTCAAACTAAAATTTAATGTCGTCCGCGTGCAAGCATTGGCCGTAGCATTTGGTTAGCTGAATTTCTTTTGTTGGTATTTAAGAAGAAAATTATAAGTACATTTTGAAATTGTTATTACAGTTTTGTAGCAATAAATAATAATTCTTCTTAAATTATTTTAAAATGTAATGTCAGTAAGTTCTTGTTACCTTTGTTCAAAATTTAAAACGTTGAAACAGATAAATCGTGTTGTTTTGCGATATTCTCAGACAAGTCCTTTTTTGTATACGCGAATCCATAACGTGCCAGATAAAGTCTTAGATAAAACCAGCTGTTTCTGAAAATGTGTCAAATAGAAGCTTTCAAATGATTTGATGTATATATCCTCTTTCGGTGTGTGTGCGTGCGTGCGTGCGTCTGAAAAAAAAACATAGGATGAACATTCCCAATGCGTCTTGGTGGAAGCGCTCCACGAAGTGTTAATTTCACACTGTAAATGTGGTCTGCGTGCAATCGCAGGCCAGTCTGTTGTCTAGACTATCCATTTTGTATAGGAAATTAGACTTTCTCAATTATCTAGCATGCCAAAAACATCATTTAGACTACACTAGTAGCTAAATGGCAGAAACTAGGAATGCCTTTGTTTCTTTTCTTTTATTCTTTTATTTTCTTCTTTTCTTTTCTTTCAAGTACTGTCTTTGACTCAGCAGTCAATCTTCATTGCACTATCAAACCTTATCATGTATTTCTTTAAATATATATATACATAGGGCTATTCCTACGTGTAAACAATATCATTGTATCCGTAAGTAGTGATTTCTAGAATCTGAAACTGGTGATCTGTCGTGATTCTAATGCATTGCGTATCTGCAGTTGAAATTAGAACATTGTGATCTACGCACGTACCCGATTAAAAACTAAAGTTTATTTGAACTGTTAGCAATTACTTTAAAGTGTAAATCAGTCTTCTCAACACATTAATTCAGTAATATAATATTCTGTGTTATTTTTAACATGTATTTATTTGCTTTACAGACAAAGATAGTAATATTTAATAAAGTTACAATATGCCACAATGTCTTTGCTCACAGCACTTCATACAAGGAGGGAAAGCGTTAATTACCCAGCGATAGTCTCTCCTAATTTTATTCACCTCACACGTTATCTACCGTTACCTATGTTTTGCCAATTATCTTGTTGCTGATATAATAAATTGTACCTTGTATGCCAACATAATTCTAAAGTACATAATTAGACATGTCAGGTGTGACATATTCAAATGCCTAACATTTTCTCTGCAGCAAACGTTCAAGAACCAAGATAAGAGAAAACAACTTCATACATTTGATGCAAGAGGAATGATAGAAAGCTAAGGAGAAATAGCGAAGGGAGCACCAAGGTATTAACCTCTCAGATTCTTCCTGTGATATCTTTAAAACCTGGCACCAACAGTGTTTTGCAATAGAGAATCTGACATAACAGGAAAACATTTATCATATAAGAAAGCAAGGTCCACGTGTATTTGTTTACGATGTGTTCACAATAGTGTTATTATTTCTTCACTCAAAATACAGTTTAGGTCTTTACCATATGGAATTAAAAGAAATGTAAGGCAATAAATATCTGTGAGAAATTTTCTAATCAAATATGATTTTATCAGTTAAAGCGGTGTTCTAAGTTGTTTGCATTAAAAACAGGTGAACATAAACACTTAAACACAGAAGAAGACTTGTATCCTCGATGTTTTAATCAGGGAACTTGCGTGATATTGGCTATTATTTGTGCCCTAATCTTTAATCACTGTTAAAGATCATTTCGACTTATATTTGGGGCGGGAAAAGTCGACAGAAACGCTGATTATTTCGTTTATCCTACGTTATTTTGGCGTATAAATGACAAAGTTAATTATACACTGTGGCTAGCCAAATTATTTTGTCTCATATTTATGAATTCCATTGAGGGAAGTGTTCATTTACTAAAGCAATACAGGATAATGAATAAACGACCTGATTTAACATATTAAGTTATGATATAATAGGCTTTGTATTGTTACAGATTCCTGTACTAAGTTACATTTTAAGGACCACTCCCGAAACGAAATGCTTTCCAAAATGAAGTATATATAGCATCCAAATAGAAAGATCTCCATGGATCATTAAATAAGAGAATCTATTTTAATTGTTCCAAAATGTACAGAAATGACACAAGTTTAAATATTATATCTTAAATCAACAATCATATAATCTATTACGTTGTGACATGATTGCGTGTGACATTTCCCTGCAAGTTTTTGTCTCCATTTCTTATCTTTTACCAGTTAATCGTCTAGACTGTTAATTTCTAAAGGAGATATTAAACGTTCCTGGCATTGCAGGAACATCTGTTAGTATACAACATGTGCTAAGTTTTCTTCCGTCTTTATAATTGCAGTCTATGTTAGTGTTAAACTACCAAGGGGTGGATATTAGACAATGCTTATTTCGTTTATGCAATGATTAAATTCTTAATGTTTATTCGACACTCGCTTAGACAAGTTTTAGTGAGTCTTTCTCACTTACATGTAACATAATGTCTTTGTCTTACACTGTAAATTATTATCTTAATCAGAATTCAGTGTTCAGTTCAGAGTAGAGATCGAAGCCGTTGGCTTTATTCCGAGAGAGTTCGTCAAAAATTGTCAGTAGCTTTCTTTCGTGAGTTTCATTAATAGAAATATAAGAACCTTTACCATCTAGTTAGCGGAAATAAATCGTTCACTATATAAAAAAACATCGACAGCCAGCAGGCTTAATAAGAGGTTTCAATAAACGTTTATGTGTTTTCATATCTTACTGAAGAAAGCACAAAGGGAAATCCACTAAGATAATGGATAATGCAACATTTATAGCATTTTCATGTTAAGAATATGTTAAAGAGGAACAAATGATGTGTCTATGCAACGGCTTAGAACGAACAAAAGATAATTGTACGAACGCTGAATGAAAACAGCACTCAGTAGGGGAAAGCGTTATGTAATCGTCTGCATCATTTGAAAGGCAAACCTAAAAACAAATTATAAAGAGTAAATAGCAAAAAACTAAAAATGTTTTACAACCATATGCCTTTTTAGAGATATTAAGTAAAGAAAACATAAAATAAGCATGAAAAACTATAATAAGTTATTTCCTTAGAATGAAAATATAAGTACGAGTGTAGAAATGCAATTACAATAATAAAAGCATTGAATAAAGTGGACTAAAAATGAATAATGAAATAAAAAAGGAATTAATGAACGAATGAACTAATATATTGATACCAAAGAACACTCTAGCTCACAATTTGTACGTTACTTAGGAATGCCCTTTTTGAGAAACTTCTATATAAATTATTCTAACATTATCTGCAATTCGCCGACAATAAGCAAAGAAGGAATTGAGCGTGATATATCATAGGCAGTATAGCACGTTGAACACAAGCGCGCGCCCGCTGACGTCAATGCGAACGTTACTGTTAAATAGTGCACATACTTGTGCCCCTTATAGATATACCTACGTGTTAGAATGGAAATAGATTTTTACATTTTCGTGATCTACCGTCGTATATATCACGGTTTCTCGTTCATATGCGTAGTTATTTAATCACGAAGGCCGTAGGCCTTCGTGATTAAATTACTACGCATCTGAACTCGACACCGTGATATATCAGACGGTATATCACTCAAACTTAAAATCTATTTCCTAAATATATTATAAAAGTACCCTTATACAACATTTTATACAGAAATTGTCTTCTTCGTTTCATCCAAAACATTTTTGCGTCATTATTGTTATTATTAATATTATGATTTAATATTATTATTATTATTATTATTATTATTATTATTACTACGTTTTTCACATCCAATCATAACAAAATGTTGTCTTACATGCACATTAAGGTGAAATCATAACAAATTTCCTGTTGTAGACGTCGCTCGTGCTGACAAAGACAAGCTAAAAAGGAATAATTCTCTATAAAACATACACTAAGGTTTCAATCGTTCTATATATACGTCTGTATTGGACATTATTACAGATATAAACCACGATTCTCATTTAGACATTAAGCTCCTACAAGTGCACTTAATATCCTAGAGAAAGCTTTCTTCGAATGTTTAACCGATTGCTCTTTACATGTGGTTTGGCCTAAAGGAAAATAAGACTTCCAATATTTGTATAATTAATTTTAAATCATGTATAAGTCCACGGGGTTTAATATTTAATTGTACAACTTTTCGAGCGATGTTTTAAGAAAATAAAGAATACCGCAAACTAAATAAATTTCATAATATTTTGGCATTTTTATTTTGGAATGCAATCACGCTATGGATTTCGTCTCCAGAAACTTTACATCTCATTCATATTTTCTTAGAATGTTATCTAATAAAAGGAAAATACGCAAGTCTTTGATTAATGAAGTTACGTTCGGGGCGCATCGCTATTGATACAATCTGTATCAATTTATTAAACAAAATCACACACGACAGGGTTATTCTTGATTCCCCCATGTTTATATAACTGAGCAGATGCTGTATCGGAAATAACTTGTACTGCCTTTACCAGAGTGACATACGTTCGTTAACTGTATACTAGCGTCTCTGTTTCCTAAGTTCTGGCAATTTATGTATTGCCCCGTCGTTTTCTCTACAGAAAAATGACTGTGGCTTAGGATAAAGTCTTTATCGGAGTATCTTTCCCAAGTGTAAATAATGCTTCCATAAGCCTTGTTGGAGATGTTTCTTTATACTGTTAAGAACATCATAAAGTAATTTGGTTTGATCTTGGTTGCTCTTCTATTTCGGATTCATAACAAAATAAGCATTCGGTGCATTTGGATAATATTTCTTTTTTTTATAAATGCTGGCTAATTAACTACTTGGACGGTTAGTGCAGAATGATTTATTTGAAGCAATAACTTCTCATTTCGTGCTATTAAAATACAAGAAAGTTCTATGAAAGATGTAAATCATATTATGATTCCGCTTAAACGTGTGAAAGTAATTTTCGAGTATTTTTTTCAGAGGATCTAAGAGGGAGGAATTTGATTGTTCTGTTCAAAGTCGGATGTCTATTTCGTAAAATATTTACGTGGAATACGTTTACCTTACGCTATGTTTTAATTAAATGTAAAGAATACATTCCTAGTGTGTTGGATATAGCTGTGGAATGCATAATCTTCAGTTATTGTTTTGATTCTGTTAAATTGAATCCAGTTTGTATGTGCTTTTGATATAAAAAAGTTCTTCATAAGTTAGAGTTATGAAGATCTGGAGGTGTTTAGTGTTTCTGTATTGCTTGTCATTATGCTTAAATGAAAGCTACCAGACAGGTGTCACTGTGCGGCAGCTTGGCGACAGGCTGATACAGTTGCGGGTAGGAAAAGTTAGGGGCGTGAAAGTGGAATTCCCAGACAACCCTGACCAACTACGGTCAGTTGAAAGATACTCCTATCTCCAATATGCAACTCTTTGGGGAATAATGGGTAACGTACTGCGGTTCATGCCGCCGTCTAGTAACCTTCCTATCTGGGGAAATCAAGTGAAGGACTTGACAAAATTTTCGCCCGCATGTCCTCAAGACGACGTGCACTATTTGTCATTACTGCCTGAAGGCAGTGCCCGGAAGTTCAGCAGGGTAGCGGAAATGCTCAAGGGCCAAAATGAAAATTGCCTCTATCTGAACATTTGGTCACCAATTCAAGGTAAGTAGCTTGCACTGTGTCCTCGTGTTTCGTATTCAGCTGTCCGAAATACTTAACCGAAATAATTAACATCTAAATCACAGTCCCCTATGTACTTAACGTTCCTCTTTTATGGAATTTTCAACGTCCTTTTGGCCAACACTATCTGAAATTTAGATCTGAGATAACAAGTTAATTCAATATTTAAAACAACACAACACTGACTTCTACATATGCAGAAATTCGTGTTTGCATTCTGATAAACCAGTATCTAGCTATAACGTTCCAATCAAATTCCAATGTTGTTTTCGGTACATCTACCTATTTTATAGATACATTTACTCATAAAATCCGACATTTGTTTCTGGCGGTAAAACAACTGGAGATAAATAAATGATAAAATCTTTAAAGTGTAATAAATTTTATTTTTATCTTGAAATATTGCATTCAGGTATTTACCTAGATCTAATGATCGTCTAGTAATCTAGGTGGTTGAATCGTATTTCATTCAGTTCTTTGAAATTTTAAACACAAGGTAGTAATAACCATGTGTGATAACAATTTAGATTTGAGAGGCATTATCCTAAATCACATTGAAGAATACGCCAACAAAAATTTGGATAACAAAGTACAGAAATCAAGATGCGTAAAAAATGTCGGATATACATGTTATTGTATTAAATTCGTGATAAACTAATTAAGACTAGAACAATCATTTACATGTAATATTATGTGTTTTCTTACCTTAATTTCACCGTTGCTCAATAAGTGAACTGTATACTAATGGTATTTGGAAATTAGCAAAAACATTTATTGTAATTTTAAATCTTCTGAAACCTAGGCGATAACAATACGTGCTTATCTCTTATCAAACTTACCTGAATGTAACAAAGGGTTAGATTCAAGACATGTTAAAATAGTTTTAAGAAAATGTAAAGAATTAAACAGAAACGAAAACAAAACAAAATAATATGTTTAAAATGAAATAGTTTAATTTTTTGTTTGTCTGCAGAAATAGACTGGCATTACTTTGCGTATTAAGGGAGGTGGGGGGAGTCCCCCTTTAGTGACATGATAACACATTCCTGTAGTTGTCAGACACTAATAAGATACGTAAATAACGTTATCGAGAACAACTCTCAAATAAAAGGTAAGAACTACAAAATTAGTGTAGGAATAATTCAGAGGAAATTTTGAGCGGAAGTTTTGCTTTTTAATCGAATCAGTATATGCATTGTTAAGTACGTAATATTATGTTTTCAATTAAATTGATCAAACAAGCTATTTCTTTAAACACGTGCATTTACAGTGTAATTATTTTTGTATGAACAATACGTCTAGAATCAATAACAAAACATGTTGAAAACCAAAATATATATTTTCGTATTAGCAAATTATCTGCTTGTTAAAAATCATTATTATTTTGCACCCCACCACTCAAAAATATAACCCAATATTTACGCGCAAATAAATTAAATGTGAAAAGAATGAGTATTGCCAGAAGAGAATTAGAAGAAAAATTTAAAGTATATAACACAAAATGAATAACTTTTACAAACCACAATGAATAAAGTTTATGACGGTTACTGTGTTTTGGCCGCAAACAAATACATTTATTAGGTACCCTTTTCGCTTCGTAATTGTTTTATTGAAAAGGTAACATTTGTACCCACGTGGATTTCACGCTGTGCATTTTGCACGTTATATCGATTTAATATCTGCCATTGCTACAGTTAATTTCCGCCTCACATTTATATACATTGGATTTATGTCTGAATCCATAGAACGGCAACTGACAGCAGCAATCATTTTATTTTCATCCAGATAGACCAAGTTAAGTGTTATTCAATCATTTTGAATTGAATATTGAAATTATATCAATGGCGACTTTAAATATATAGCAGTGCCCATCTCATTCAGTTAGAAAAAAAGAAATGCTGTAGCAGTGAATAGTTTGACCCAGACTATTAAAATGTATCAATAAATTGTGTGTCCTAACAAACAGAAATCGTTTCTATACCTGAATATACCTACTAAGAAAGGCAAATTATGGTAAAACTCGTTTCAGACTAGTCCAGTTATAAATTTAATCTACTGCTGTACTGGATGGTATATTGTCATTTATATCTGCTAGAAGTTCGATGTTACTTCTAACTTACATGATTGCTGGATAGGTACTGTTTTGTTCTGCATTTATATTCACTGGTATATATCTTTGTAATTTTGAACACTGAAACAACTTCGAGTTCAGCATTTTTTTAACAACAACAACAACAACAATGTTTATTTAACAACATGATTTGTTGTTTTGTTTAGAAATAAAAACAAAAACAAAACAATAAAGCGAAATAAAGATACCTGCAGATGATTTAGCTGATAAGTTTTTTTTTCAATAGCACCTTAATTACATTCGCTGCTTATGAATATAAATATTTCTTCGGAAAATGTCAGTAGAAATCATCCAGTCGTTGTAAAATAAATTGTAAAGAGGAGCTAAACACGTTTTATTGCAGGATAGCATTCAAAGAAAAAAGTACAACAACATTATTTATCTCAGAATAGATTGGATTTTCTTTCTCAGATAAGCGTGTATCAAAATAAACTTATTTAGATAATAGAACTATTAGTGCTGTTTAGCTAAACACAATTGCATTTGTTATCTTTTTGATAGCATCCGAAATCCTATTAGAATTTAGGAGGAAAACTATCTGTTTTCTCGATCAACTAAATAATATAATTAAATTGAAAATTGCCATGAAGTTTAAAAGAATGGAAACAGACAATTTATCTCGTAAATGAGGAGCATACTAGAAACGAATCAATAAATCCGACGAGGGGTCACTTATTTTTAGCAATTAGCGGCTTTATCTAAGAGACGCGCCCACCGTCTTTTATCCACTTTTAACTTTAAACGTTTTGAATTTTGTATGTATTTTCCAGTAACAGATGCAACTAAATTCAATTCTGCTATTCGAGGTGGCAATGTTTCAAATCACCCGTGTAAACAATGTAAAATATCGATGAACACAAGATAATTGGTGTCGACTTTTTAAAGAGGTGGTACTCCAGATTTGACATAAAAAAAATGTTTTTCATAAATTATACATTTAGATGCCGTGAGATAAAAAAAAATATTTTCGCTCCAGCCTGATTTGAACTCTGGACACTCATGTTAACACAATATTTCCAACGCTTTTACTTTCACCACCATCGCCGCATGTGATATTACAGATATTTACTTTAAATCTTATACAATATAGTTATACCGTCGCGTTACGGTATAGCACTTTGAAAGGGTAAAATATCAATTTATAATGTAATTATTTGACTTATTTTTTGTCAGTAGGTTATTTTTTAAGCATTTATCATAAATATTACAAGAAATTTATAATACAAGAAAACTTTCTTTTTTTGTCATCTGGAGCACAGCCGCTTTAAATTATGAACTGCAGTAAATGCCCAAAGCCTTTTAATGCTACCATATTTATTAACATATTAAAACATGTACCGAAATATACTGGCCAAAATCCTGCATACCAGTGTATGTAAGTCCACCCGCATTTCGATGGTCAAGCGCTAGGATATGTTGGAACCGTTATTTACATGGAATTTCTATAGTATTGGTTCTGTGTCATAAATTTCTCAACAGGTTGTACAATCCTTATCTTCTAAAGTCTTCAGAAACATAACGGAAGGGTAGTATTACTATTGTATCACGGTTGTCCCAACAGCATAAAATATTACTTAAAGGTTTTGGACAAAATATTATTACTCTTTGTGGTAAAGCTTATTTTTTAAACTATTTTTAAATTCCTTTCGTTAATCAATATACTTCTACATCGAAGTCAGTTCCCTGCTGAGTCTCTTGCAAAAGTATTTCGATATTATTGTGTTATCTTGCACATTTATAGCTAATTTCCGGCATGCAATTTTATGCATTGCCTCTGATGCAGTGAATAAATGCCGTGTAGGCATTTTTGTCAATACGCACACATTCATATATTTACAGCTGCTGAAACAAAATAAAGGTGGTTATACAAATTTTTTTACCAAGCATTAAAAGCAATACTATCACATCAAAAATAACATTAATGTTTGTTTGTATATAAATTATATGGAGAACTAAACCTATACATGTAAAATAACGTTTTATCTATACGTTTAAATGGGTTTGGCTTACAGGAGAAAAGCTGCAAGATGTTAGAAGATACGATAGCAATAAAAAAGATAAAGTGTATTAATAAATTTTGCATATTGCTGTTGTATTTGCTTAGAGTACAGAATGTTGTTCAGTTGTAATTTGCCAATACTACTACTAATAATAATAATACTGATAAAAAGAAAGAAATAGAAAGAAAAAAAAGAAAAATACGTGGTACCGTAATGAAATTCAGCCTTTATATTTCAACCATTTCAAGCATTTATTTTCTATTAGTAGTAGAAGTACTAGTACTTGAAGTATTGGACAAACATACTGTACAAGTCTTTCTTGCAGACATCATAAAATTTCCCCAATCAATAACTCAATTACAAAATTGTTACAACGAATTATAACATTAAGTAGTCAAATTTATCATTGCTTTTTGTTGTTGTTTTTTTTTTCTACGAAAATCAAACAGCAATATATACTGCTCTATGTAGTAATTTAGAATCTTGTTAAAGAAAATGACACATTATATTTCCTTTATTTAAAACTAAATCTATGTATCCCTATCGATTGTTATTTGATAGAAAATTGCTATTTCAATGCAATAAAGAAAATAAAAGGAAAATGAGCTTTGGGAATGAGAGTTGATTTTAACATCTAGTTTCTATTATAAACGCTATGGCGCTTTTTTCCTTTTTCTCCATAAAATGTTGCAAAGTTTTAACAAAACAATTCTATTCAAGTGATGAAAGCAACATTTAAATATGTGAGTTGAAATAAGATAAGATTAAAGACTTTTGTTTTGACAAAATTAGAGACACGATATTTATTTTATGCCTACCAATGAAATATAGGGAAATATCAGTGAGATAAAAGTGATAATACACTGTTTTGAATCAGTGAAATTACCATTTTGATAATACACTGTTTGTGCCCGAACTACTTTTTTACCTGATTCAGCCAAGAACACACTGCTCCAATGATTGCAGGAAATAGTGAATCTGGTCCTGCACCAAGAGGATTTTTCATGAACAGTCACTTTCATGGAAATGTTACTTTCAATTTCAATTCCTCTAAAACTGCAACCCAGCAACTATCTCAACAGGTCATAAATTCCAGCCCAAAAGCTGGCCTGCTTGATGAAACTTCAGGAATTTCCCCACCACGTAAATACAAGAGAATCCGCTGTATTTCAGACAGTAACAGCGAGTGAAATTTATTTACCTTGTTAAATCCAGTTATAATATTGAATTCCTAGTTGTGAACAATGATGAAATTCGCCATAAATTATTTAAAATGTCTGATTTGTTTACATAACCCACATGGACAATATCCAATATGGCCGACATTCAATTCAATTGATTGAATATTGAATATTGAGTATTAATCCGCTTTTATAATTAAAGTATGTATGGCAAAAATTCAATAAATATTGATAAACTGTGTAGACAAAAATAAATGTTATTTGATGAAAGTGTATTCAGTTTATTTCAGCAGAAGTAAAGTTATCATATGTATTAGAGATTGTCTGCACTTTTTTGTGCGCAGTAACCAAAGTACGAATTAACTGATTTGGGGCTCACCATGGGGAATTTATTGAAGACCCTGATTAAAAATGTCATAAAAAAACCCATTTTTGACGTGTTGGCATAAAATAAAAAGAAAATTTGTTTGTTTTTTAGTGGAAGATGGGACACTCGTGAAAATATTACATATGGTGTTCACTCGATGAAATAAATTCTCATCTTTCACAAAAACAAACGAATATCCTCTATATAAAACAACATTTCAAACTGGTTTCAATTTTTATAATATGCACTTCTGCAGCCTGATATTTGTCTTAAAAGAGCTGTTGTCCACTTTTTAATAATGTACCTGCATGAAACATTACGTATTTAACTCTCATTTCTACAGATACATGGATTTAACTTGGTTGGGATGGACCCTAGAAAATGTTGCAGTACTTCTTGGCCTAAACCGTTTGAATGTATTTATTATAGTTAAGACAAAATTGTTTATTCGTGTGCGTTTATATACAATAAAATATTATTAACTAGATAGATTTTGAACAATTGAGGTATCAGGAGAAGATACATCGAACAGTTTCTAAATAGGGAAATGAACGTTATTTCATTAACTCGGTGGAAAAATAACATATTATTTGATTAGTTTCATATGTTATTTCATAAATGACGATAGAGAAATTACTGTAATTTCATTCATTTCATATCAAAATATTTCATATAATTATTTATTATAGCTTTGAAAGTGGTGATTGCAAAAAAGTGATATTGTTTAGTTTTGAACGGTAGTAAAAATTCCATTCTTTTTCATCAAACATCTTTTTTAGTAGGTGTCGACTTCATATTTGTTGCTTTCAGATGAGTTTTATAACGTAACACATGGATGGAACTGGGTTGTATTTTATACAGCATCTTATATCTAGCACACAAATGATAAAATTCATTTAACAAGTACTGATTCACCTCTTATCCTGCACTGTACTAATGCCAAGCAAATGTCAACGTCACGTTATAAGTATCTACAATTTTAGTTTACTGATGAAGTATTGGTGACATATTTTGTTTAGTTATGAAACAGCGATGTATAAGACACAAAAATGATCTCCAAATATATTCCTCATTACTTTTTACTACAAGTGAAACATTGATTATGCTTTCAGAAACAAGATTAAGATAAAACGATTATGAAACACCTTGCAGTTATTAGGTAAAGAAACAAAATGTGTACATAATGATTTATTGCTGCAATTTCGAAAGTAAATAAGTTAGAATTTGCTTATAGAAATCGACTTTTTTGGTAAAGTATTTTATAATCAATGTAATACGCATTTTATTTATTTTTTAGTTCGTAATAAAATATAGAGAGTATTTTTATCAAACGGGTATTGAAAAATGTTTTCCGCTGTTACTGCATAAATGTAGCCGAGGCAGATAAATGAAAGTATCTGATTTGAATACTAGATTTTTTTTTATAAACTTCAATGATTTAAAAACTACTTAGAATTTTGAAAAGAAAATGCATACACCAGTTTCTTAAAAAGTAAACAGACATCACCATCTGAATCATATTTAAAAGGTAAACCAATGTATGGTCGCTTGTGGTTGATGACGAATAGAAATGCATAGTAATGGATGATTAAAGAGGAGTGGCCAGAAAAATACGTCAATCACTATCAAGTCAACATGTTATGTTCTATCAAATATGTATTGCATCCTTTGAATCTGGAACATTATCTTCCATTGTTTTTAATTTAAGTCATAGTCAAATTTTAGATCGTATGGATCGAGTGACACGATTGGTTTATAAAGCTAAACTTATTATTCCAATCAGAGGAGAAAGAAAAGTTTAAAATCCCTTGCATGATAGTACGACTTTGAAATTTTATTTTTATTCTCAAAAACAGAATAAGTCTAGTCATAGGTAAGTAAGAAATAATAGGAAAGAATACTTATGCATATATGATATTTTGTGTTGGCATTTTTAATAATGCCTGTAGACATGATGCATGATTTACAAATATTTTAAGTTTAGACATTCATCTTGGTGATTAATGGCCCAAATACATATAGGAAAATCTGGAACACATGCGAAGTATTAAACCTCTTAAACGTTATCAAAATTGAAATAAACGTTGATTAGCTTCTGACAGTGAGGTGTGATCTGCATTTCTCATTCACACGTAAAATGAAATGTGTTCAGTAAAATGTTGAATGAACTCCAAAGAAAAATCGAAGAAATACAAATATACCAGAACTTTCCAATAAATGTAATGAATCATTATCTTTTGTTCCTGCATTCACCGATAGTACCTTATTATTTTGTAAGTTTATAGTATTTATAGAATCAATGCGAAATGCGTTTGGATGCAAATGAAATACACTTTAGGTTGTCGACCAAAGATAATTCGTTTAATATAACTACAGTTTCCCTATGTTTATGAATTGAAATTTGATATGAAATGCATATTTATAGACAAAGTACACAGCTCCGAGTATAATACGATGTGTTTGTATTACACAAAATGTTGATACATTTCAACACAATATATGTTCATTTACTATAACTTAACTTCGTTATCAGTTATCAATTGTTTCATGACGCATATCCCAGAGGTAAAACATGTACTGAAGTAGACCTCACACTGCTTTTCATTCAGATTATGTCAGTTTTATATCTGCTACCGTTAAGATAATTCCGTTGCTCCGGTACCAACATTTCACGGTGTAAATGTCTAGTGTATGTTGTCGCTGACTAGGTCACTTCATTATTCTTGGCTATTATACTACATTTAGCTTAGATATGAGCAACACATATAAAAATGAAAACTAAACCGAGCATTCATAGAGTTTATAAATTGGATACAGCACTCTCGGGTAACAAAAAAGCCTTTGAGTAACTACTGGAGAAGAAACAACAAAGCAATGAATAACAAAGCACTCGTACTGCCCAGTCGAGGGATTGTCGAATATGTCATGTATGTAACCAAAACATGTTCCTACCTCCTTTTTCGATCTCATAGAAATTTTGAGATAATTTATTTCATTTTATTAATTAAAATTCTTTTAATGAAATAATTAAGGTTTTTACAGATAAAAAAGTACGGAACATGTAATTATCAATCAGGACAAAATACATTTATTTTCTTAGTCACAAATGCAAAATATTCCATTCAAAATGCTCATTTTATACGCGTTCATTGTGAGAAAGTGCGCATGCGTGTAAATTTTGTTTTGATCAAAGAGCCATCTGCAAACAGACACAACTGCAATACAGAAATGTACCATAAAAGTTAACGATTTATCCATACAAATGTGTATCATAAAATTGTGTATCAAAGAAAACTATGTTTGGATAATACAGCTACTTGTACATGAAATGGCATACTAAAATTCCAGCAAAATTGTTTATGTAATAAAATTTGTTTCTTTGAAATCTGTGCGATAAAATATACCCTAGATAGATAATATAGCTATTTAGGACATTAGCTTTGCACAAAATGACTTGGCGTTCATGTGCATTCCTATTAGAATTAAGAGAATAACATAAATGTTTCGAACAACTGAAACTGAACTGAAATTACCCAGAATAAAATTGAAAAGAAATGAATACATACATTAGCCTCTTGAAATTGGGTAGTCATTATGAAAATGAGTTTATAAGTTTGTTTAAAATAGAAACAAATAATAGTCGGTAAGAGATATCAAAATGTTACTACTGAGTCGCTTTATGTTTTAAAGCTGTTAATTCTAGTAACAGAGCTTTGTTGTGTACTGTTTTTTGTGGGTTTTTTTGTTGGTTTTTTTGTTGTTGTTTTTTTGTTGTTTTTAGGAGAAAACTTATGAACATCTGCAAATTATTTCAAATCTTAAACGATATTTAAACCAAGATTGTGGAACGATGAAGCCGTGGTGATTTCTGACTGTACATTAATATAGTATATAAAGTGAAATGCCTTTATAATCCGTACTGTCAAATCGGCATAAAAGTATGATTTATGATTACATAAATATTATATAAATATAATAAATACTTTAGAACTGGAATTTTAACATCTGAAAATGTTCGTACAGTATTATCGCCCCCCCCGCAAACAATTATAAAATATATATATATATATATATATATATATATATATATATATATATATATATATATATATATATATATATATATATATATATAAAGGAAATGAAATAAATAAAAAAATGAATAACAAAAGAAAGAAAGAAAATAAAAGCAAAATACGAATTATGGTTTTTAAAGACATTCGCCTGAGTCAGAAACCTTTAAAGTAGCCATTAAACAGTACTAACGCCGCAGACGTCCATAAAATTACTCGTGGTATAGGTTCAATTCAGTAGGCATAAATATCAAAATTCGTATTCCACTTTTGTATCTCAGTGGGGCAACTTGCTTTAATATCATATCAATGTTTGTTATTATATTTCTACCACTTCTCTAGATAAATAAAAATTGAAAAATACGTTGATTATAATATAAGGTATATTTTATACTGTAAGCGGTGCATACGTTTTCAGCTCTGTTTATTGTGTGTGGGGGTTTTCTTTTAAAAGTTATTTAAAATAATGGTTATTAAGAAATGTGCATCTCTGTCATCTCTGCCTTAAACGATTTAATAAATTCGCCAACCCTATTTCCCTATTATAAATATTCTGAGTTCAAGATGAACTTTTAAAATCAGTGTTCCTAAGAAACAGTGTGCCTCACGCAACCGTTACACAGACAAACCCATGCGCATTTCTGTTTTTATAAATGTGATTACAGGATTCAGACAAAAATAGTTCACCAATAAGCGTTTAAAAGGCACTTAGTTTGACGATATATGCAAATGATCATGTGTAAAACCGTAAAACAGTTTGACGATATATGCAAATGATCATGTGTAAAACTGTAAAACAGTTTGACGATATATGCAACTGATCATGTGTAAAACTGTAAAACAGTTTGACGATATATGCAAATGATCATGTGTAAAACTGTAAAACAGTTTGACGATATATGCAAATGATCATGTGTAAAACTGTAAAACAGTTTGACAATATATGCAAGTTTGACGATATATGCAAATGATCATGTGAAAAACTGTAAAACAGTTTGACGATATATGCAAATGATCATGTGTTAAACTGTAAAACAGTTGTAATTTCATTTTATTTGAAGCAGATCTATTGTCATTTTCGATTTAATCGACGGAGTACAAAAGATGTGCATCTTTTGTCAACTTCAGAGTTTGCATCAATGAAAGCCAGCAAAAAAGAACGAGATTTCATTGATATTGACATTAACGCAAATCTTGTTACACAGAATATTTCCAGTATCGACATGCTATAATTAGACAAACGTTTGAAGAAGAAGAATAAATTCCTTTCATATCGACATTGGAATTCCTATACACCAGATGGTATTTACAGCGATCAGCCGTAAGATATTGTAACTTTCACTTTGTACAGAAGTGATCACGTTTGAAACCGGCCCAGCTGCAGCATGTCCAGAAAACATAGTTGAATTACCAGTTTCAACAGAAATTGCTGGATAAATATGGTTTATATAACTTTATCTAATTTCTTCTTCGGGTTCTTAAACGTAGATATTATAACGTTTGAGTAACCTTTAAATAAGTAGTAAAGATATCTGACTTAATGTACAAAATAAACAGTTATACAAGTGGTGCATACATTTTGTTATCTGAGTATCTTACGTAATTGTGAGATTTATCTAAGTATAAGCGATTCGAATTTCAAACGTTAACAAATCATGCGAATTGCTCAACATAAATCGACATTACAGTAACAAAACTATTATCGAAACAGAAAAATATGGAAATATAAATATTAACTTACTTTGTAATTGACCTCTTTGATAACATAGGTCTCTTTCGTTCATTAAGTCAGTTTTCACACTTATTCAAAATATTATATTTAGTAGTTGTTTTTCTTTATATTTCTTCTGCTATTAAAATCCTTGAGATGGTGTTAGAGTAAGTAGCATCCGGAGAAATCTGCGTACTGTAGCAATTTTATAACTCATACTGCTAATTAGCATTCATTAAGACACAATTCTATAGGTAAGCGTTGGCTGGTAAAGACGATTTATTTTTTTTGTGTTAACAGGGTATTTACTAAAAGGTGGTTATTATATATGAATTAAAATATCAATTTTATAACATAAAAGGATATTATCAGCGTATGTATTCTGCTGACGCGAAATAAAGTTTTTCTGACCTGACAATGTTTATATTTCATGCATAAGACACGAAAACACGAAATGGCAGAAATCAGCCACCATACTTTTATTATCTTAGATCTTACATTCTTTAGTTCATACAGAGTGCAGTGTTTCAAATTTCGACGAAAAAAACACCATTAGTTTTAATGTCATTTTTAGGTGTTACAGAAATAAACTGTAGTTTCGGAAGGGGGTAACGACAGAATGAGAAAACAGCAAACATTAAGTTCATCATTTCTTTTGTTTATTGTTGAGCTCGAAGCAATGTGAATGCGGTTTTTATAACTCTGAGATTCAACTAATATTGGTGGAAAAATACATACCAACTTCAACCAAAATCTCTTCATAAAACATTTATCCGAACTCACAGTTTTATTTATATATCCGCTATCAACAATATCGTAATGATAGATGCTACTTGAAAACGTGCTGCGATGAATATTAAGCGAGCATATTGTCGATCTTTTCAAAGTACTAATCTCAGCATGCGTTTTTTGAAGGATTTCAAAAGATATTTAAACAATTCTTACTTGTAATTAATGAAATTAAAAATCCGTTTAACCTTAAGGAAACGCGTGCTTTGTAGTTAACAAATTTAATAAGTAAACAAGGATAATCTTTGTGGCGACAGAGGACTATGGAACAAGTAGTAGGTATTTTGCTGTTAAGATTACGTTCGCCACGATGGTAAAGCTATAAAACAGCATGTAATCTCAGCGTTGTATATTTTTACAGGTAAAAAAAGGATTGTCTGTTGATCAAAGCTTAAGTAGTTTTAAATATATATAAAAGTTTATTTGAATAATGATCGTAATTATAATTAGAAATATTAATTATCATTATTAATATAATCGTTAATGAGAAAAAATAAATTAAAGAAAAAATACAGAAATTATTATAATAATATAAGATAGTACATGTAATAAGGAAAAAAACAACTCATTTTTCTAAAATAAAAATGTGGAAAAATTAATATCTTAATACATCCAACTGTTACACTCCTAAAAAAGTATTTAAAACAACTTTTTTCAGACTCAAGAAAAATATATAACTGTAAGGTACTACAATTGTCTTGTAATACTTAACGTAATGTAGACTTAATACTTAGGCTGCATTTCTACCTCAGTTATAACAAATGAATATTGTAAGAAAACACATGTCGCTTGTATTTCACGTTTAAACATGCAGTATATGTGAATAAACTGAACGCACTTAGAATTTACATGAATAATAAATTATGCTGGTAAAAAGCATTGTCAGTGCGCATCTTTTGAATTCTGTCTTATGTTTAAAAACATGATCGAAATCTAAAAACACAAAAGTCGAAATTCTTGAACGATTAAAGCCCGTACGATAACCTTTTCACGCGCGTGCATGTCAAACAAATACTCGAAATTACTTTGATCTTTGCAAGAAAAAATGTTGAGAACAGCTTGCAAGGAAGGAACAATCATTTCGTGCCGCCTTCAGAATGTCTGTTCTCCAGGAGGTAATTTATAGAGATCATTTCTTGTAAATCTCTATTTACGATAGGTATTTTCACAGGTAAAATGTTTTTTTGAACGATCTAACCAAAGTTGCGTTGCGCTCCTGACTGGTTCTCTGGGTCACGCTCATGCTGTTGCGGTTTTCTGCATTTTAAAGACACTGTGGTGATCTATTTGCAGATAATTACTTGAACCAGTATTCAATTGCCCTGGACTAGACCAACTCAAACGTCTTTTTGTTAAAAAAGATTGATACTTGATTACCTATTCTACAGTAGATAAATCGTTTCACAATTACAATTTAGTAAGTTTAAGATATGTCGAAATGCTTAAGGCCACATTTGAAAAGCACAAAAGAATATTTATAAAACATTAGACTTCTAGGTGTACGCATACAAGCTTAAAAATCATGGTCAGCCACATCTCATCATATTTCATTTGTAAAGTTTAGCGTTTTCTTATCCATGTCTGTATAAACTGTGAGAATAGCTGGCTGATTTTGATTCCAATACAAAACAAACTGAAGCGATGAGTCGATGCCAACTGTTTGACAGTGACAAAACAGATATCAATAATCCGGAATTGGAAACACAATGCCTTGTATCACTTGAAATAAGAATTGAACTTTTTATCGACAATGATCTAGTTTCATTCTCGTAAATTTCAATACAGAGTTTATTTGTATTGATGATTGATAAAATGACCTCCTGTGATTTTAAAACTGCCTTATATGGAGAGAAGCTTTTGCTTTTGTTGACGTCAGAAATAGATAAATAAAAGAACAAAAACAACTAAGATAAACAAAAGCTTGAAAAGTATTGTAGATGGTAGAAGAAAGCGGACTGTTTTAATGAGTAGCAAAATCCCTAATGCCACGAGGCTTCTACTTGCCTGACGTTATTTTGTTTGTCATACTTATGCTAAGATGCGTTAATTTGAATTTGCTTGAGTTATATTTGGAAGCAGTCTACTTTACCCATGTCAGTATGTGTATTTAGTATTATAAAACGAAACTAGTAGATATAATTAAAATCATAACCCCATCCTGGTGGTTGACGTGTTATACTTCTTATACTTCTGTAGTGGTGTAGTATTAACATTTACTTTTGTTTACACCCACAATAAAAAAAAAATACATAATTTTATTTTGAGTATCTGAACTTTGTTAGCAGATTTATGGGAAATATCTGCCGAGAAGAAATATATAAGATTTCTTAGAGATTTCCTCTGCTTTGACAACATATGCAACCTTTCCTAATCACTTCAATATGGTCCCAATGTGGTCTCAATATGGTCCCAATATTGAAAGTATTATGGTTAGGAATTGTACGTAATACCACGCTGTGAACGCGTTTGAAATATTTGCATTTATCATACACGTTTGTCCTAAATGTCACAAAATGCGAAATTGCCATATCGATTTACTAAATTATACGTATCTACATCAATTCAAACTTTATTTAGAAAATGGTAGAGCAAAATTGTTCCTCTAATAAACATTGAATTACTTTCTTGGAAATTCGATAATCAAAGTAGGGACGGTTAAGATAATTGAACTATTAGAGTATTTTTTCCTCAGGAAGACGATGTTTCCTATATTTTAACTAGAATCTAAATTCCCATAAGAAGAAACTAAAACATATCTATTTTCTCCATCGACTGGAATAAAATTGAATATTGCTATTAAGGTTAAAGAAATGGAAAAAATAAATTAATATCGTGAAATTAGGTAGGAACAAAATAAATGAGAAACGTTAATAGAAATGACGACTGCCGACACCTTCTGATTAAATTTAGCAGCAAGCGACACGAACAGTAAGATTTAAGAACTGTGAGAGGTCTAGAATTATATATAATAGCTATTTGCAAAGTTAACGCCCAAACAAAGTGGATTAAGTGAGACTTAAAGCAATCTATAAACCACGGGAGTTAAATATTTTAAGATGCCGTGAAGCAGGGTAAATGATGGTGATGATGATGATAATTATTATTCATGAATGTTATTTTTGCTTGATAGTGAATAATTTTATCAATTAAAACAGTATGTCCTTTTAGGCAAATGTTGTTAGTAAGGTGGTTTTGTAGCTCTAAACACACATTTTGATTTTTTAAGACTTGAATGATATATAATCATTATTCAAATAATATGCAGGGAAGGAAAAGAAAAATAAGACAAAGAGGTAGAAATTGTGTATTTACACACACAAATAAAATAGATATATCTCCATTTATATCTAGATTAAAATTTTTGTCTTACCTCTGATTGCACAGTTTTCAGGTTCTTGGAGATATGTAATTTGAGACGGAAATAAGGATAAGACACTTTTAAAGATATTTCCTCAGTATTTTGTTGTTATTGTTGTTGTTTAGCATGCTTTTATGCAGTCTAATATTCACTAAAAATCTGCTACTGGTATTTTACAGAAGGTTTTACAAATATTTTAGTTTCTTTTTTAATGAGATAGGGTTTTTTCAGAAGATATTGGAACATTTTAACTTAATGTCGGAGACAAAACTATGAAATAATGAGATAAAATAGCTGAAATAATAGAAGAAAAAAATAAACAAAACATACTATTACTGTGTTCAAACTGATAAAAAGGAGCTTCAATGAACTATTTCTGATATCTATGTCATATTATCACATTTAGAGACAACATAATGGTGCTAAAAAACATGATCAAAGAACCTTAAGTATTTAAATGATTGGTTTGCGTCGTGTCTCCTCAATCAGTATTTAAACTTTTTCAGAAGTACTCTTACAAAAAATATCTAAAAGGTCATAACGCGCTATTTCACTACAATGAATAGCAGACCTAAAAGATGAGTCTAGAAATATTTCTGAAAATGCAAAATTGTTCTTGCTGAATATGTATCTGTTACCTAAGTAGGTAATTGAAAGACAGAAATATATCTCGTAATTACTGAAACATTATCTCGGTTTTTACGAGATAATAAGTCGTAATATCGTAATTACGTGAAAACTCTCTTTCAATAATCGTAAAATTTAAATCATCACCTGACTTATCTTTCAAAATGTTCATACAAAGCACGTGCAAATTTGGCCCCCAAATATCTCTTTAAATCTTTATAATGACAGACATTGTCAGAGCATAGTCACAAAACAAAAGCTGTTTCTTTTTCAACTCAGCAAGTCTTTTATGCAGTAAAACTTACTCCTGAAGGTGATTTGGTAGTTTTTGTGTGTGACACTTTAGAGGCAAATGCAGGAAGTATTTTGACCAAAATTAAACACTCGTCTTATTTGGAATACCATCTGCCTTTGAAACTGGTGAAGGACTTCATTATAATGACAGGATACAAAACATTTAAGCCGTTTTTGAACTAGAATCTACATTAAATGCTTGAAATAACACGAGCATCTGTTACGATGACTATATACATTACTTCATCGTGTAAAATGCATCCAAACAGAGATTTAATGAACCAATAGCATGTTGATGTGCAAAAAAGTGTTGTGCAAAAAAGTTATTGTTTCTTATGCCACTTTGTTTCATCAGTTCAATCGCTTTACCTGCAGTTTTAAAAAGAATAAAGCTCATATTCTGCTATACAGCTATAATTAAATTGCGCGCGAGTTCTGAATTAAGTTTAAGTAAAATCTACAGGAAGATATATTTTAATCTTCAGAACCGTATGTAATTATCTCTGGTGGCATTTATATTTATATTTCTGTACATTTATGACAGCATGTCAGTTCTAATAATGGAGTAATACACCACTTAAAGTATATGAACCGTACGAAATTCACTTACATCACGGTTTCTAAGAAGATCCTGGATTATGAAACTGTTAAAGTTTTTTTGTCGCTTTCAAAGAGTATTTCGGTAACACTGTCAACTCAGCAATAAGCCGAACAAATAATTCTTTTAATAAAATTACCATAATTTAAAATTGTGTTAACTTACAATCTCCGTCTGGTGCCTTGATATTTATAATTCAGCAGGATATGAGTGTATGAGCGAAAGCAATGAAATACCACTAAATATACAATTCAATATGTAAGTGACTAAACAGTGAAGAAAATATTATAGCGTCTAGTCATTAACAGGGACAATTTGGTTCGTTTCTCTTTGAACTATCATAAACGATAAACAATTTCAAGTTACTAGAAAAAAATGATTTGGCAGAGTACCTTTCGTCTAATATTAGCTGTTTTGTTTAACATTCAACCGTAGGTGTGGATTGCCTAAGAGTTAGTATTATCAAGTCCGAGAGTTGAATTTGGTATAACCTGTATGCCTGCACTTTACCCGTAGGTAAAAATTTTCTTTTAACTAAATTACCGGTATGAAAAGTCGGTATTATGCAATACAAAGTCGGAATTTATTTGTTAAAAGGTAAAAATCTTTATGTGTAACTCCTCAGGTAATTGCAGAATTTCATTCAAACATTATCAAGAGTGTTTATGATGGGGTTTAGAATAAATACAAATATTAACAATTTTGATAACACATTGAAATAAGAGGACCAATGTTTTCTCTTTATCCGTACAAACATTATAGTTTTGGTCGTAAACTATGTGAACGCACTACCAGTCAGTTTTCAATTTGTCTATCTGATATTAATTCTATAAAGTGACCCTTACCTTAGAAGTACGTTGTGTTAAAATTCATATTAGCGTCTCAGGTTCGGCGAAATCCTAAACTGGGTATAGCTTAAGGCTTCTTCACCACACATTATATTATTTTGTACCTAAATTTATTTCTTTAACAGGGAAAGTTTATTTTGCATTATTTTTGGTAATACGTATGCAAATGAATTATAATAATGACTTAAGTATACAACTCCCATTTATTTCTTTTTAATATATGCAAACCTGTGTCGACAATCAATATACAAGCTATCCGTTAATCTATTTTGAGAAAATAATTGCAAATGAAGACTCAATATCCAGGAAAATGTATTCTCTTGGGAAATGTCTACTGTTTCTCCTTTGTAGTTTATTCCTGAGTTCAATAATGTATTACTGTTTTATGAACTGAAGAGTAAATTCACTATTTACGAAGGCGATAATTTAATTCAAAATACATGCAAACGAGTGCATTGGATTACGAATGAAAAGAAAACGGAATTAGAAAACTACTGTTTTATCTCATAACTTTCGTTTTTGTTTATGTAAATGCTATTTTTGATCTTGTAGGATTTACTTATATTCAAATCATGCATTAAATCAACAGTCGATTGTAATACTCACATTCACGTAACATACAGAGTTTAACTTCTGATATGAAATAATTATTATTTTACGGATAAATAGTAATGATAAGGCAACGGAGGTATATAGGCGTTCTCCGGTTATAAGACTCTTTACGATTCTTTTTATCAACTAAAACATTCCTATGAAAAGATAAATGAAGAAGTTTGCAATTAAATGATATTTCAAGAGGCACACCCTTAATCTAAGGGCATTTCTTTTCTTTCAAAATCATATAAATTTGAATGATGTTGAAGGAATTATCACTTGCTGCAAATGTGTCTGTAAAAAGATCTAAGTACAAGGTAAACAGAATGCACAAATACCAGTTCGTTGTGAATTATTTACTAATAGTCATTTATTACAAAGGAACACTCTTAGTGTGAAATATTTTTAATCATTATTTCTTCTTTACATTATAATTTATTCACCATTACACATAGAATGAGTCGATATATAAACATGCAGTATGTTGGCGATAAGTTAGTAGCATGTCCGTTGTAAGATTAAAAATTAACACTACCTCGAACTTTGACAAACGTTTTAGATAACCTCTAGCTTTCTAGAACGACGGACCCAGCCTGCAACTCTGCACTTTTTTATTTTATCCAATCAGCTCTCATATCATTCTTAAATCCCCGAAATATAGAACGTTTAGGTGATTTGTTTAGTAGAGAAATAGTCTGTTGCTAGGCTCGAAGTTTATCGAAAGACACTAGTAGTAAAATGTCTGACTACAGTGTTAACAACAAAGACAAATTGCCCCACTAATCTGTTTTATACGTCAAGTTACCAGGCAAATCAATACACTATGTGATGATACATATAGTAACATCACAGTTTATAGGTAATGACTGTCGTCTGTCTGTCTTAATCCATCAAGATTTTATATGTTAAATACTACTGAAGTAAGAGAAATGAGCAATACACGTTGACTAAAATTGCCTTGAAGAAACCGAAATTAATGGCTTTATCCAGCTCAGTTAGATCTGAAATAAGAAGTGTTTTAAATGTTTTCTTTTCTTTTTTCTAGCCATTATTTTCTCTTTGTTCGATTAATGTCGTTCTTCGTCCTCCAGTTGTTTGTAAATATTTCAGTTCTTATCACCCTTTATGTAATCTAGTGATAGAAATACCTGATAAATTCCAAAGGTATAAGTTTTTCCTTCCTTTCGATGATTTTTTAAAAATGTCTCTTATCCGATTTCCAGCGAAACTGTTTGTGAATAAACTAGAGTCTGTTTGTCATTACTTATTCACTTTGAGATATACAAATGACTGCAAATCATGTATTAAAACATTTTCTTTTCTATGCATCGGCGAACAGTGTGCGAGTCAGTCGTTTTCAGTATTCGACAATGATAATCGAAAGGTTGGAAGGTTTATTATATTTATGATTTAGAAAATAGTAATTTGGGTGTGGATTTGAGTGCACTCTTTCCCTGTTTTTTTTAATGTTAACCTCTCTCCGCGACCGACATAAGTCATTCAATGATTTGTTTCATAGTGGTTGCCTAAAATTCAGACGAGTGGGTATTGTATTGTGAAAAGTCAAGAACCGCTATTAATTGTTTTTTCTGAAGCACGGTTTGAGCTCTGGTTTATAGAAAAAAGTTCGATAAATTTCAGAATTAGCTCAGATTTTTCACTTTTACTCTTTTGGTAATCGATAACGGATTTCAATGAAATAATATGATTAAATATTAGTTAAATATAAAATTTTCTACTAAGTTTTATTCTTAGACGATGAGGCAAATATCTGTTTTGTATATTATCTTAAAAATGAATTCAATTTATCACTAATAGGGAGAGGACGGTAGGAAATTAAACATCCATACACCGTCTTTACCATAAAATGAACGGTAACTCGATAAAAGCAAGCACCCAAAGTTTTTGCTGAAATGAATAATAGAATACTGAAAATATTTTGTTTACTGTCAGTCTGTGGATATATTTTATATAACCAGTCTGGGAAATATATAGAAAATATATTAATCAATACAAGCAACTAGACCTTTGCAAATTAAGGCTATATATACACTCTAACGTAATAACATTCACGCTTATATACGCTCAAAGATGATGTCTGGCTTTATTCTGACTTTTGTTTGGATTGCAATATAAAACCAAAACGCAAGTGGCGTATGAAAGTTAGTGGAATGATATTGACAATGTATATCAGTAAAAGGAAATTGGAAACAAAACCGAGTCTAACTTAAAACAGACATTGATCTGCATGATACCAGAATGCTTTTGATTTATTTCTTTAAATGCCAATAAAAAAGTTCGGAATTTTGTTATACTTGTAAATGTTATCATTTTTTTCTAGCTGTGCAAATGTCTTTAAAATAAAGCGATCACACGTTTTTTTTCGTTCAATAAGATATATATCATATTTCATATAACATACAAGTTTTCCTTAGATATAAATGTTGACAATGCGAGTGATCTGCTTCTTCTGGCAAACATATTAAACTTTCACACACATTAAAAGATCTGAATTCATAGCTTTAAAATAGCCAACGGATGTAGTTTTTAAAATAATCTGTTGATTGTAACTAACCATACTGTTGGTTAAAAAGACATATCCCGTCCCTCAGTTGAATTAACTACAGTTGAGCACCAAACACATCAATAAGAGACTCAGACAGCAAACATTGAGTTAATGTGTTTCAATAAAGTAATTGTAACCAGTCCTTTAGTGAAGAAAAAGATATTTACAGACTTATAAAATGTCTGATTACAACAAATTGCACTCTTTAGCTATGATATATGACTTAGTTACCGCATAAAATAAATCAATACACTCTGTTATAGCCGTATAAACTTACCATTGTACGCCAAAAGAAACAAAAAAGGAAATTGCTGTTGCTTATTCAATATCTGACATAAAATGAAGTTTCATTCCATTGTCGTGTGTTCACTATTTCTTTGTTTACTTTCACGTGTGGACATGTCTTTTTATAAAGATGATTTAAAATATAATTGAATAAAAAGAAAACAAAAGAAAAAGTTGTTTTTCAGAAGTGGTATATAAAATAATACCTGACCACAAACATTTACGTTGACCATCATCGAAGGACAGCTTCTATGCCACAGAATGTGACATAATATTATGATGTATGACAAAAGCTTGACAAAAACAGTCGTCACCTTCACTTGTTTAAAATACACATCGAATGGCTGTGAAGAATGATGAATCTAAGTTGCAAGAACTTGTATCGCAATCAATGTAAAATAAATGAGTCTAAACTAAGAATGTCATAATACTTGCTATCCAAAATACCTTAACTGTTTAAGCGATAGTTTTTGGGAAAAAAGAAAATTCAAATATTACAAGAGTAACATTATTGAATCTTTAACGCATATCAATACAAAAGATCGTAGACGTAAGACAACGGAACGATTAAAATTAATGACTTATGCCAAAAAAAAATATATGAGCCGGATGGAAACTATCTATGTGGTATAGAATGAAAAAATAGAGCATTGATGTAAAAAGCTCGTAAAATATCTGGTTCCAGTGTTCTCAAATTGACCAGATTGATTGTCTGTGAATAAGCTAGTGTGTTTGGCACATTCGTGATAATGGGCTGTTTCAATTTCCTTTGACCTCATCTTCTTTAGACATACCGTTGTTGAAAATAATTTCCCTTTTAGTTCGATGATACTAACCCAATTTCCGATTTTGTTATTACAGAGATAAAAATAAAACTATTATAGACAAAAATCAGAAGATATGTCCAGTTAACATGCTATGCTTTAGACTGTTCCAAAATGTAAAAATATTAAGAAAATTTAGATGATTACGTATAACCAAGATCAAGAAACATCCATGAAATAAGATTTCCAATGCTAAAATAAACCAACCGGCTGATAAATTAAGAAACAGTTCTGCTCGCGGCTCAAGTTACGGAGGAATATTATATAAAATATCCGAAAACACAATCCATGATCAAATGAAACTTATTGTTCAAACAATTTTTTTCACTTCCTAAAATGTTAGTAAATTGATGTGTGTGATCCTAGGAAAAATAAAGTTTCTAGGGGATTTTATTTTGCTTTTCGTTTTTCGCAGGACGACTGTTTGAGTCTTAACTATGAACAAAATATAAAAGAAGTATAAAAGAAGGTCACACTCAGTAAAGTTACATATTGCCAAGATATTAACCATTAAGTAATCTTTTAAGACTTTGAAATGTTACATTTCACAACTCATTTAAACAAGCACTTTCAATTATATAATTGTTACTGGGGTGATCAAAAATTATTCTTAAATTGTCAAATATATTTTGTACAAAATTACATCGTTACTCATATCAGCAGCGACGATAGATTCACATGGAATCATGTTTACGTTTATTTTAATGTCCTATAATATATTTTCCAATACTATAGGTATTAACCTTAAATGATACTGATCGATATATATTATTTAATTCGTTCTATTTCAGTCAAACGAACGAAGAACACAATTTACTAAAAACGTGACATTTCACAAATTGTTTCTTTTTTTTTGCGTTGTGTAAAATTATTTCAGAAAATGAGGTTTGTTTCTCTTTCTGCAACACGGAAATCATTATAGTAACTGAGTTAAAGTACAATAACTAGAAACACTAATATATCGCAGGGTGTGAATGACGTTTTGACGTTAATTTCATTTGAAGCTGTTGCGTTGGTTTTACAGCAGAATTACAGGGTATACAAGCAAGCCATCTTAAAGACTAAATAATTAATGACTTTATCTACACGCCAAACATTTTGCACTACATTTTCTTAGCAGCAAACAAGTGCTTTAAAATTATAAAATCGGTATAAATGTGTTGCAATTGTAGCACAGATATTGCACGACGGAACAAAACGTAAATAGTAGATAGCTGACTTATAAATGGAATGAGCCTAATGATATTACAATATTGTTCCTCTAAAACGACTATTCGTTACGTTTTTTGTCTCAAGCTTAGATGTCCTAAAAGTTATGTCTTTTGTTCGTTCGCAGTGTTGTGTTTTGGAAAAGGGATGTCTTGATATTGACATGTTGTTATATTAGCTGCGAACGCACCTCCTTTGGTTGAAATATTTAAATACATACTGTTTTCTAGTGTTAGTGACATTAAGATGGCTACAATGAAAACACTGCTAAGTATGACAATGCGAGACAACTTTTTATACTTAATGAAGCGTGTATACCACACTTGATTTCGGCAAACATCCATATATAAACTCTGAATTGTACCTATAATTTTAAAAGTTTGAAATAGTATTTTGCAAGTAAAGTAAATTAACGATTAAATTACATATTGACATCAAACTGACTTCTGTATCTACAGAAGCAATGTCCTGTAATAAATTAGGGAAGTACGTTTGAGGGCAAACATGCGAATGAAATAATTATATAGTCAAATTAACACTTAAAATACGCACACGCACGCACACTAAAGCTCTGAAAGATATTTGTAAAAAGTTATAAAATACAAATCTTCTTGAAGAATTTTTGTAACAGTTCATCTTTTCCATATCATCGAATCAACCTAAGTAGGAAAAGAAAGAAAGAATGGTAGAAAGATGGAGAGAAATGAAGAAAAAACGGAAGAAAGAAAGAAATAAACAAGAGAGCAAGAAAGAAAAGAAGAATAAAAGAAAGAAAGAGAGAAACGAAAAAAGAAAGGAAGGAAGGAAGGAAAAAAGTATGTTTTATTCTTGCTGATTGGAACAAAAGTATTGACATAAACATATTAAAGTTTCAAGATATTTACTTAGTGTTATAGCAATTACATTTTTAATAACATTTATCAAAGTAGTCGAAACATTTCATGATTGAAAAATTAGTAATATCGAAGTTAATCTCGCTGCACTATTTTCTTAGTTGTTTTCCGTCATAAAAGTCTGCCATTTAACTATTACACAAACTAAATTGCAACGCGTTTCGAACCAATTACATATATAGACATATTTGATGTTCTTTCCTTGATGTTTGTTGTGAATCTTTTCTCATGTTCATATCAGTTTGTGACCGCACAACAGTGTGATACTATATGATAATCTTTCGGCTGAAGAAATACAAAGCTTTCTTAGTTTCTTCCATAGCATAAGAGCCACTACGCTCATTGGTATATTAACATAAAAAAGTCTCAATTGAGTATCAGTGCATTGATAACAAATAAGATCTAAAATCCATATTCAAACTTAATATTGCATATGAAATATAAAGTTTAACATCAAGAAATCAAATAGAGTTAGTAATATTGCAAAGTGTTACTTTCTATAAACTCATTATTTATAAACAAGCTTGGATAGAAAAAAACAAAATATGATATTACTCAATACCAGGAACTAGACCTTTGCAAATAAAGGCTATAAAACTGTCTGTCTAGCGTTATATTGTGAAAGCTCAATACGCTCAAAGACGATATCTGGCTTTATTCGGATTTTGTCTGGATTACAACAAGTGGCGTATGCAAGTCAATGTAATGCCTTTGACAAACTGCATATCATTACAAGATAATTGGACACAAAACACCGTCTAACTTGAAACATGCATTGATCTGTGTAATCAGAATGAATATTTCTTCAACTATAACTTAACGGTTTGACTTTAATAGGCATAGGACATAAAGCAAATATTTTGCAGTGAGTAAAAGGTGTAAAGTGAAAATAATGCACACTCCTTACTATTTTAAAAACAGGTAAACGATGTTGTCGAAAAAAACGCAGGTTTTTCTGTTATGTGGTGCTGTAGCACTTACAAATAAGTCTTCCAAGTACGGATATAAGGGGAAAAGTCTTAAAAAACCTTAGAGAACACCTGGGTCTTTAACAGTTATTTAATGAATTTAACTTTACGCTTGATTCTCGAAGTAATTCTTCTCTTTGTTAAAAAAAAGTTGATAACATTTAATCATACAGTTAGCACTGAGCTTCCATAGGAACCCCCGTACCTACACCCACTCCCACAGAACCTCTTGGATACCCTAAAATGTGTTAGAATACCATAAATCTGAAGAAAACTGATATAACTGCCTATAAATGTAGTCGAAAGCTATAAATAACTTTGAAACCGCCTCTGCCAAAGACAGAATAAACTTGCATGTAGCTGTGCTATGTATTGGACACGTTTAAAAAGGAGAGGATCTATTTGCAAAATGATCGTGTGTGAAGATTTGAGTTTTAAGAGAATCTGTTAATTGTTCTTTTAAAGGGGCTGTGCTCCAGATGACAAAAAAAGAAAGTTTTCTTGTTTTAAAAATTTCTTGTAATATTTATGATTAATGCTTAAAAAATAACCTACTGACAAAAAATAAGTCAAATAATTACATTATAAATTGATTTTTTTCCCTTTCAAAGTGCTATACCGTAACGCGACGGTATAACTATATCGTATAAGATTTAAAGTAAATATCTTTAATATCATATGCGGCGATGGTGGTGACAGTAAAAGCGTTGGAAATATTTTGTTAACATGAGGGTCCAGAGTTCAAATCAGGCTGGAGCGAAAATATTTTTTTTATTCTATTTTGACTTTTATAATCAGTTTTGAAGTAAAATATTATGTTGTTATAATCTCACGGCATCTAAATATATAATTTATGAAAAATTTTTTTTTATGTCAAATCTGGAGTACAGCCTCTTTAACTATAGGCAGTTTACCCGACTTCATGTAGGCTCTTAATTGCATTGACCTTCAAACAAATGACCTTCAAATTCATCAAGAAAAGACGCAGATGCTGAACATAATTCCAGTATGTTCAATAAAGTAATTATTACCAGAGCTGCTGTGTTGAAAGAAATATAGACAATTTTAAAGTATCTCTTACTACAATGTAAGAAAAAGGATAAATTGCACTGTTTGATCAGAATATAATCTATTTACCGCATTCATAAATCAAGACATTCTTTATTACCAGAAATGCTTAGCTCAGTTCATCTATAGTGTACAAAAGATTTTTTTTCTAATATAAATCATCTTTCATTTAAGATGTTGGTGTGGAAGATCGAGATATGATTCGCTTGTTGTTTCTTGTGGATTAATGACAAATAAAGCACTACCAAATTTAATTGAACACGATTGATAACCATAAAATGAAGTAATTGCTTGGTGGTTCCAATTTTCTTTTTAAATAAACAGTGCAGACATGTCTAAATTGTTATAAAAATGACGACATCCTAAACATCATTCAGTGTTTTCCTGTATTCAGTTGAACAGACCCAAAGAGATATGTTTAGGAGAGTGTGAAATAAAGTAACATCTGACATCAGTCGTTTAAGTTAGATAGATATAAGACATTCCACTGACTAGAGATCTTAAATATACACAAAGCATGTAAAATCTGGTTCCTCTGTTCTCAGCTTGACCAGGTTTGTTGTCTAAGAATAAGCTTGTGTGTTTGGCACATTTATATAATAGGCTGTTTCAATTTCCTTTGTCCGCATCTTGTTGAAAACAATTTTAATTTTCCGTTTATCTCAAATATATTAACCCGATTTCCGGAACCGTTGTTAAAGAGACAAAAATAACACTTTGAGTGGACGAAAAGGAAACCATATTTTTGTTAATATGCTATGCCGGATTCCGTTCAAATGAACGAATTTGCTTAACCATTAAAATTAGGCAAGTCCCTGATAATTAATTAAAATGTTTTGTAGGCCGTTATGTCATGGAAAAAGTGTAAAAGGAAATGTAAATGCATATTAAATTGTGTAACATAGCAAAACGAACACAACAACAAAAAAAACATTTTAGATAAAGCGGGTTGTCATTATTGTTGCATTAAGTATCACTATTATGTTTCATGTTTCAAAACAAACAAGACAATGCATGTCTGGATTTCTCACTACAAGTGATAAATCTCCTTATATATCACGTCTTTTTGCGTAATTGTTGAGAATGTTGAAATCATGTTTTTAATTCATAGTAACTATATGAAACATAAAGACTTTTTTTTCGAAATAATTAAGGATGACTATTCGAGTCTATACAAAGAAAAATGTATGACAGAATGTCAGTTCAAGTAACGTTTTAATATATTACCAAGTAATTATTCGCGTAGGATTTTTTCCAAAAGAGTGAAACGATACATTTACTCCATCAAAGAAGAATAATAACACTTGAATGATTGCTGCTGTTGTAATTAAGGATTGAACTTTATTATCAAGCACATTATTTTTTTAATTTTAACAATTATAGTAGTTTATTTTAACAACATTTTTCGCCTAATTCATTGCTATATAATATGGTGTGCAATATACGTCATTTACCTTTCCAGGTGATTTAATTATTATTGGTTTCTTTTTTGTATTGTGTACAATATGTCATAAAATGAGTTTTGATCCTATTTCTACAAAACAGAAATCGTTTTACTAGTGAGTTAATTAGTTACGCCGAATATATCTGAGGATGTAATGACGTCATTAATTACATTTGAAGTTGTATCTTTGCATTTTAGAACAGGCTTAGACTGTATACAAGTAATTCATTTAACAAAAATAATACTTATTGATTTTCTAGTATTTGTCAGTCTTTACATTAAGCAGTATTTGTTCTACAATGAAACAGACGATTAGTTGTTACCTTATAAAATACGTTAGCTTAAGTTTTTGGATCGAAATGAAAATATACGTTCCGTAGATATACTCCTACTTAGCAGCCAGATTACACGGGTATCTTTTCATAGATTGACTTGAATACTTTTCTGCTTCCATATTTTAGGTGCAGGATTGTACAATAAAGTGTTTAGAATACACTTACAAATTATCAATTTATTATAAAAATATCGAACAAGCTGATGTGCTGTTGTTTGAAGTATGCCTTTAATGATGACTAAGAATGATCGACTATTGCCTTCGCAATTGTAACCGACGCTTTTAATTAATAAACAATTTGATCTACCTGTGACTGTGTGCCATAGCCTATGCCAACATATACAGTCAGTACTGTAAAATATTTTGAAAAGTCAAATTTACACAAACTCTCAGCGTAGGATTTTCACCTAAAAAAGCATGTTAACATTATGCTCATACCACTGTATACTAAATGAAGCGTAGGATTAAGCTTGCATCTGGTAAATCAATTATACTTGACGAAGAATAACACACAAAAAATCACATCACATAAACATATGTGTAAGATATGTACACTTGTTGCTATAACATACATGTCATCAAAACAATTACGAAAATAAATGAAATGAGACATAGATCCAGATACAAAAGAAAATACAAAATCATGCCTGGCATTTTTTTCGAATGATTCGATTGTCTTCACGACGGTTCATCCGTCACGTTGGCAAAAAGGTAAACTCCTACTTTGGATATGCACTGAATGCAAAATGCAAGTGAATTAAAAAACTTCTTTATTTACATCGTTTGCACCGAGGTTCAAACTAAAATAGTTTATGTTTAAAAACTTGTTCCCATAGTAAATTTGTTGATCATTCCCACGTAAGAGCTTTCTAAATTATTTAACATTTTTTTAATGAGGCGTAAACATCTTTCTTTGTAGTTTTCAGTTCACTGAAAATTAGGTGTTTACACAAAGCGAGATATTGTAATTTTTGGATAATATTTTCTCTTGAACTCCGCATGGATTCCTACAACATATAAACATTGATACAATACAGAAATCAGGCAATTACATTATCTGTCAGTGTTTAGTTCATCATGACTTGAAAATCTTTGAACACGATGTTACGGCTTCCTCGTGCTGCAGAAGAGGGCAATTGTTAATAGTTTATTTATAGTATCTATAAATTGAATATTTACCAGACGACGTAAAATGAAAATGTTTTAATTTCGTAATCAAGTACGATTTTTTTGACAGATACAACCTATCAGAACATGGTTGAGAAGAAAAAAACGAAACTCTCAATTACAAAAGTCCCTTACAAGTCATCTAACTTTTAAGTTAAAAATTATATGAACTCAAGGTCAGAGAAGTGTATTAACATGACACTGTGTCAATTTCCCTGTGTGAACAATAAAAAAGTTAACCTATATCTAATAGATAACGTCTTTATGTTCAAACTTGTAATTATACTGTAGAACCCCTCCAAACTGGACGAGCTTGGGACCGTGCCTTTTGTCCGGTTTGAGGAGTATCCAGTTTGTAGGTTTTCTTTATTTGGAAACCAAGACCAACACAGGGGTTGTTGACTATTTTGCATGACTTCATTTTTTTGTAATGACAGCTGCAAAAATTACCATTGTTGAATGCAATTCAAGAGTATTTTGTATGGTGCTTTATGCTGCTTTCAATAATACTCCATTCATTTTGTAATTGGTAAAAAAGAATTGTTTTAAAGCAGTGCAAAACAAAGAAAAATGTATATTCTACAAAAAATATATCTAATTGTCCGCAAATGGATAATTGTCAGCTTATGTTTACAATCTGTTGGAAGCTGAAAACCAACTATTACCAGTATTGAAATTTAAATCCATGAATGCCTCCAAAAGTAGACAACAAATTCGTGTTCTTTATTTTGATACAGAACATAAGTTTGGCAAGTCAGATAATCGGAAATTCATGACGGTCACCGATTTTAATCCAGGGGAAGTCATGACCGGTTTTCATACTAGGTCGAATTACGTTGAAATTTACTTTTATTTCTAAAACTTTCCGATATCCGGAATTCAGGGGTATCCGGTTTGTAGGGGTACATTCCATAGAGAAAGAACTGGAACCAGCCGATTTAGAGGGGCTCCTGTATAGAGAAGGTCTGGTTTGGAGGGGTACTGTTATTTACTTTAAAATTAATGACTATGTAATATTGTTCATTTACAATCAAACGTGAAATTGATCTTAATCCTGATAATTTCTGCACAGTAGACAAGTCTAAAACCTTTTGATAAAATGTCTGTACATTCAGCCCTGTAGTGTTTGCTTTGCTCGATATGTTCAACAGGTTGCAATAAGCCTGCATAATATATGATTTTAATAATGAAGAGGACTTGGAAAAAAATGTGCTTATGTTATTCGCTATTTTTGGTAAATCTACTGGAATATTACGTTTAAAGAATAACTGAATGAGTATCAGAAGACACGTACAGCATACAATCAGTCAGCCCGGTTATTTATAATAATGAACAAATGATTGATCTGGACAACGGAAACTGATTTTGAGATTAGTTTTATGTGGGCATGCAGTAATACTGAAGTTGACTCGACAAGTAAAAACGTCTCATACTGCGTCTTAGTGGAAGAACAACTTCTCTTTGAAACTTTCAAACTAATCCCTCGACGAGTGCATATGGTGTATTAACTGTCATCTTAACCTACAGCATGAATATATCTTAGCAAAACATAAGAATGATAATGTGTGTCTTACTTTGACAACTGTAGCGCCGATATATGTCCAAACAACGTCATTTTGTGTTTCGATATACTACACACTGAAAGTTAAAACAGAATGCTTCCTAAAAAACGTTACATTTTGGAAAGTTGATCATATTTTAAAGTTGTGGAGATGGTCACTCACCACAGATTAGATACCCAACAATGATGATAAGTAAACGGCCTTCCAAAACGCTGACTAACCACTGCAAATCTTTAGAGAAAGTCACTATGACCATTAATCATTAATCTTTGCAGGAAAAAAGAAAAAAAATCTACACTATAAACGTGGAGAAATCCTTGGTATTTTGACTTAAAATAACTGAAAAAAATATTTCATTTTTCAATTTCGAAGATTTCATTTGAACAATGAGATGTTATCATAACAGAATAACATAAATCCCGGCAATCAGAGCGGCATTGGTTTGTTTTATTTAGTACGTGAAATTCTTGAAATAGACGATTTAGTTCGCTTTTAATAACGTAGTTGGCAAGTATAAATAGTAAGTTGAAACTATAACAGGTGTGTTTAAATAAAGCTTTATTAAACGGCATTACTTCTAACATTTCTTATATCCGAATATTCTTTAATTTGTGCCTAATTTAGAGATCCGACAATATAAACTTATTGAATTGAACTTAAGGTCAAGAATGTAAACATATTTCAGTGAATACTGAATCAAAGATTTCTCCCCGCTCAGCATGCATCAACTATTAAAACTTCTGAAAATATGTTTCAAGATACTGACGACCACGAAAAAATATTTCCTTTATACAAATGAATTAGTATTATAACAAACACACATGAAAAAAAAGTTATTTGTCTATAATATTAATGTTTGATTAACATACGTTTATTATAATAGAATTAAGTCCTTATGGCAAGCAAGTCAATATGTTTTCATAACAAAATCATAACAAAACCGACGTTATTTGTTGAATATAATCCTGGCAATAAAAGGCAAAATTTAGGGACTATTTAGTCCAACTAATTGTACGCAAGTCGAGATATTGTGTAATTTTTTGTATGGGGTCAATATCTCTCCTCTGCGTACAACATAGAAAGTACCTTTTCTGTGGTGAAAGTTCCGACCAAATTTTGGTCGCTGACTTTAACTCGTCTAAAATCATATTAAAATAAACATCTGAGTAAAGTTTTTATCATGCCTTGAAAGAATATTTATTATTACATCAATTCCATGCAATTTTCATTTGATTTTACCTAAAATGAGGAATTTCACAGAGTTATAAACACATGTACCATCGAAGTTTACACATCCCCGATAATATCACGTGACAAATTTACTGTTGATAACTACACTGTCGTGAACGGTTACTGCGAACAGTATTACGCAGCGTAAATGATTGCGTTTCTACAGTATAAATGTAAGTATTCATATTAAACTCGTAACTTTTGAGAATAATTTTTGCGCTGTTTATATTTAATATTCAAAATATGAATATATGCATTAATAATGACGTGAAAGAAAGAAAGTAGTATTATATCAGGTACATTGCCGTTTTACGAAAGTTATTAAACTGTCCGTTATAATAAATAAATCGAAATAGGAAATCTTAAAAACATTATCAAAACTGGAATACTTAAAATACCACGGTGTTTGCAAAACTCTCTTTGCATTTTTTTTCTTGAATGACAAAATATGCTTTTGAGAAAGGGTAAAAAATATCAGGCGTCTGGTTTAAATACCCGTAAGAAATGCCGAACGTTTTCTGCCGATATCCGTAAAACGAGTCACGAATTTGAATATGCAATATCAACAAAGGCCTAAAATACCATATTATTTTTGTCCTTTGGTATAAAATTGCAAAACAACAAGAACGTACTCGAAAACGTGTGACAATATCAAAAACAATTTGTTGTATGTTGAAAAACTCCAGTTTCAGTATATATGAAAAAGAAACGTGGATAACGAACGTCTATAAATATATTAAAATATCTGATAAACTTGTTTTTTAAAACTGAAAACAAATGATCGATCATTTTGTTTAAAATAAAAAAATGAAAGTAAGCAATGTTTTAAGATGAAGAAGACATGCTTAATTCTCGAATAATGGCTAAAATAACGAATGAATAATTGCATCTAAAAAAAAAAAAGAAATAAAAATCACTTTAAATAACAATGTTTTCCATTTTTTGCTTTCTTACGTATACTAAAAAAACGAACAAAAACCCGCGCCTTTTACGCTGATTTTCAAAATGCAAATAAGTAAGAAAATAAAATTGCAGACTTTTAATTCCAAAGAAAATTATCTTTGAGATTTGTCTTCATTCATCATCATTTTGAAAAAAAAGCATCAGTCAGTTAACGCACGATACGGTCTGGTACGGGACCAACGAAAAGCCATTTTCAGCGTACACGATTCACTACCGTAGTAGCATATAAATATGGCTGCGCGCGTAAACAATAGAGACGGTGAAAGGAAACTTTAAAGGTTTAAAGTCTTGTAACTTGATAGACTGGCATATTTTGCACCGAAAGTGTATTATAATTATTTTGTTGAACAAATTCTTTATTTAAATCACATACATTTACACATTTTAACCTAAATCTATGTTTCACCACAGAAAAGTATCTTTCTGGTTTTGACGTTATAGCGAGATTCTGACCCATAACAAAAATATCTCAGAATATGCTCAAGACGTCACTTGAATTATTTTGACTAGGGACTATTGGACATTATTAAGGTGGTAAATGTATAGAATAAGGAACTGTGATGATTTGTTTTATTCTGTGAGTATAGAAGTTCAGCACAGTGACTGTACATTCGATTTTTTATTTCTCTCTTCTTTATTAACTGTGTTTGACACATAAGTGATGACAGGCGGAATCAATTTCCTTTTTCCGGGTCCTTTTTATAACTTCAATTTGAATTTTGTCTATTTCGTTCTTTTTCATATCATTTCCTTAAGTAATATTTTACAGACAAAAGCATACGTTTCACAGACCGATATTGTATTTTCAATGATTTCGACGTGTTTATCTGAACAAAAACTGGAACTAGTTTTAGAAGACGGCTTCAGACCAGAACAAAATAAAAGCGAGTTTACATGTATGTGTATGATGGCAAACAATAACATGTATTCTGTGACCATGAAGGAAATGATACTCATACAATGTAAAATTAATCTTATTTTAAACATAAGGGATATGTTGTAATTATGACACAAATATCGTTACAAAAACATATTATTTTGATTAAAAAAAAACAACTAAGAATGTGTTTCATTGCATTTAAAGTAAGCCTTTTGTCTGCTTTGTGCGTTTATTTTGTCCAGACAGAACATGAGTTATTCGCTTTATTAATATTAAGCTAAATGAAACATGAGGGGAAAAATGAAGCTTCGACTTATTGCTCAGGGCAGCATTCACATGCTCGGCTTCATACACATTTGTCAGTCTGTCAGTGACAGTTATCTGGTAATAGTAAAAGAAAATGATAAAAGAAAATAATGGGCTAACAAGGAAACTTGCAAAATAGGTTATGTCTCAATTTCCAAGGCTGTAAACGTATACAGTTAATTCAGTTGCTCGGTGTCGAGACAAATGGAGTTGAAATTATACTATATTATACAATATTAGAGTTCATTTCAAAACGTAACGTCCATAGACTACATTGAATTTAAAATAGCACGGAACTGAGCAGACAACTGTAAAAGGCGTTGTTTTTTAAGATATTTTCTAGACTTCTTCCGCATGTAAACACACAAACAATGCCTACACACTTACAGCAAGGTAGCGGTAACACATTAACAGCATGGTAACAAGAATGTATACTTAATGAAGCGTGTGATTATTTCTGCATGTCAAAAAATAACTATACTTGCCAAAGAATAACACAGCTTCTAAAACATCTCTAAAACATACAGCTATCAACAGGATAAGTACGAAACATGAAAAAGTGTCTTCATATGGTATTTTCATTTGTTTGTCATCGTTCATTTTGAGAATAAATTGAGAGTTCACTGCAGAATTGTTGTAACTACTTATAAAGTAAGAAAGAGATACAGTAGTTATGCATTTATGTCTCAAAATGCAATGTTAAAGAAAACTAGACTAACGTCGCGAAAACTGAGGGTTCGTTTTTGCTCTTGACGTGCAAGAGTAAAAGGAGCAAAGGGGCTTGCGTAGGAGTTCCATTTAAGTTAATGTTATTTATTTTCTTTGTGTTAGGCTTCAGGGCAGTTCCACGGTAAAATTGTCAGATCTATACGGATGATGAATCCTGGAGTACATTTTGATTATATTTAACATTGTATAGTTTTTGTACTGCAAAACGTCGTTGCTGCTAAGTAACCTTTTTTGCCTATACTAACACTAATTACTTACTTTGAATGTAAAGGATTATTTACATATAAAAGAGATTTTTTTTTCGAAAATCAGATCGTAATCGCTAGTTTGTCTTCCTTTTGTTCGTAAGAAAACATTCAGCCTCGGGTTGCATGCTTACAGTCCGGAACTCCAGTAATACAATATATGTCATATGTTATTTCATCAGTACGCTAGAATTTTGGAACGTGGTACAATTTATGACTTCTTAACAACCTCTGCCAAAAACTACAGGAATGCGGGTGATAACTGGTGATTTATTAACAAACTAGACAGATGCCGCCATTTTCTTAAGAATGATATGTTTCTACTGTATCATTGTAGGTATTTCTTGCCCTGTACAATACGGAGAAATATATGGATGCAATATTCAGTTTTGTTCAAGTCAAAATAATTATATTTCGTATTTACAGAAAAAATGCCGAATAATAGTAAGTCTTTATCTTTTATCTAACTTTTAATGTGTATTAGATATATTTAGTACTGAAAGAAAATGCTAATTGTTTTAAATTTTGTAAACAGCAGCCCGGAAAACCCGTACGCGGAGTCTTCTGTTTGTTTCTAACAAAGAGACACGTGCACAGCGAGAACATGTGTATCGGCAACCATTCAATAAAGACAATAAATAGGATTTTTTTTATCCAGGAACGACATATATTGTACTGTTATGCGGAATGAATTCTTAAATTCAAGATAGAGTAACAGTTTGTCTAATATTGCAACGATATGCATTGTTTTACAAGGATATGTTTGCAGTTCGTCTGTTTTGTAGACATGCTTAAGTGAAACCTGAAATAAAAGACCGTTACGTAATGGGCTCTACTAGAAATCGAAAAATTTGTTCAACTAAATAAGCTTTATTCTAGCAAAATATGCCTGTACTGTCTAGCATTAATGCGTGTGCAACGACAATATACGAAACGCAATTGTATACATTTTGTTATGGAGAATGATCTTCGTGCATTTTTAAGCATTGAGCTTTAGTTATGCAACGCATTCGGCATGCAAAGGTGAACATCATTTCGACTGCATTTTGTAAGAGTTACCTAGATATTATATTTTGTTCCATCATAAAATGTATTCTTGGGTATGATTAATTTAAAGACCCATTCGGAAAAAGTGTTATTTTTACTTTTTCGATATTAAAGTGCACAGAGGTTGTTTATGTATTCCTTTGAAGAAGTTTGCAAACTTTCTGCATAAAGACATCAAATTTATAGGAGTATTTGTAAATATTTTCAAAGCCCCTTTTTTAAAGTAAAAATAACGCACTATCGCCTCGTCCAGCTGTGTACTCATCCAGATCTCCATGTTGTTCAGAACCATGTTAACCCTTACCATGCTAAATATCTAAAATGGACTTGTCCATCTTTCAATTTGGACAGATCCATTAATTGTTTATGGGGGTGCCTATTGAAATTTTTCTGACTGAATCTTGAATAGTGCACTAGTCGCAAAGGCCGAGTCAGTTGCCTCCAGCAGGGTAAGATTTAAATAACCTAATATTTCAGATATATGTAAAAGAAATTCAGAAATGCGCAGTTAAGGAGAATACCGAGTATTTAAGAGTTACCTCATTTATATGATGTGCATATTGACTTCTGAAGTATTCGAATATAAACTTCATACAGACAGGAAAAGAAGAACGATTTTAATAGACATTTATACGTTTTAAATTACATCGATTTAACCAAATAATTTTAACTAGATACACTATTTACTCACTTATTGCTTTGCTAAAATTTCATTAGAGGACAGAAAACCTTCAGAAAACCTTCGACATTTCCTTATTCACCTTGCCACGGAAAGGAAAGGACATTTTCTTTTAATTTACATTAAATATATTTATGAGAGCGGTGTGTTGTTGGATAGAATACTGAACACACTAACACTACATACTCGGCAGTTCCTCAACATTTCAATGACATGACTAGTGCTTTAAGGTTGGCATTGATTTGCATTTTTAGATCGTTTTTGATACGTAAATATTAAACTTATAACGATAAATCGAAATTTAATTCTGAAACATGTTTATACTATAACAGTAATGTAAAATGTCTTTCATGCGTACATTCCCCGCTAAATGCTTTTTATAATGTAAACGGTTGTCTACATTCAAAAGAATATATCCATTTACGAAGAGTAATGAATTGAAAATATGTGTTAAATATATCCGGAATTGAGATCTTTCTAGAGACATGTTTTCATTCTTTTAAGATTGTTTCTATATGTGAGTTGTCATAGTCATAGTGAATCAATAAAATACAATCTGTAGGTAAAAAGTCATACAAAGGCGATAAGCATATTGCGTACATTTTCAAATGCAATGTTTAAAATAATTATACAAAAAATGGATTTATTTAATCATTTATTTAAGCTTATGAACTTCTATACATTTTATCTTGTTACATTAAAATACATAATTATTAAACAAATCAGCAGTGTGCAACATGTTGGGATTGTTCATCAAGAAATGATATGCGTAGGATCATAAAATATCAAGGCATGAATTTACACGAGGAACGAGACAAAAACATGAATTAACGTTCTAACAGTGGTGTGCTTTTTTACTATCTAATCTCTTTAGATAGTTTTTCTTTCTTCCTAACAAGATTTAACGCATAAAGAACCCCGGATGTTTAAATCACCTCTTTTATTACATTCGGATTTATTACTTTATAAACTTATTTGCATTTCCGGTTGACAACATGAAACTTTTTGTGTAGCATTAAAATGAAGCAGAGTTTGACACTGATTAAACAAAAGTCAGTAGCTGAATTTTGAAATAAAATGCAATGCAAACGGACAAAATATAATTTCTGCAACTAATAAATGTTAATATTTTCCATTGTTCCTAGTCTTTCTACCATCTGCTTTTACATGTAATGATTTATGTGACTGTAACAAAAGTAATTAAATCGAAAAAAAGGATAAAAAATTACAAAATTAATGGTTCTGCCTAAACAGGGAAATAAACTAAAATGACTTAAAAACATGTAACTTGATTTTCAGTTCTTCCTTTAGCGTCAAAAATATATGTTTTTGTTAGGAAATTAGGTTTATTGTCGCGGTTGAAAAGCATTGAACTCCAAAACAGCCAGTAATTGAGTTACAAGAAAATTAAGTAAAACTTTGAAAATTTGGAATGTACAAATGATAATGAATGATCCTCTGAATATTTGGTCTTGTGTAAATTCTAATAAAAAATAACACCAGACGAATGTAAGAAAATCACAAATGAGCTTTTTTGATGCATCAGCTGTACGGTAATAATCATCATGACTTTATCGCGTCCTAAAGATAACCGTTTTTGCTTTGTCTTTATCGTTAACATTGTTTATGTTTCGATAATGCAACGAGCAGCAAAAAAGCATTGAAGTTGTTAACAATTAGCACACGGTATCTATTTTTGCCCAACTTTTAAAATGTATAAGCATGGTCACTGCAGTAATTAATATAAACGAGGTTTGTAGTTATTTTTTAATACATTCTAATATAAGCAACTCTTCACAATCGTTTGAACAGTCAGTATGTTTCGAGAGCGACTGTGAGATGCGTCATTGTATAAATCGATTGATATTCGCAACAGAAAGTTAACCAGACGCACACATAGATGAGAATAATGACCTAGCATTTTGAAATGATGTTTAACAGTTGCACATAGAGTATCTCCGTGAAGTGGTTTAGAAAATTAGTTTAACTATTTTAAGACTTCCTGACAGCTCATTCGTAAATTTGTCATCCGGATGGTCTTATGTTTTGTATAGAGCAAAGGCCATCACCACTTCAAATGAAAACAATATTCTAAATAAAAGCTATCAAAAGCACTTTATGGTTCAATTTCTTTTTAATTTGTATATTTTGTAGAACAGAATTTTTACATCTGTAGAAATATTTTTTGTTCGCATATTCCATCAGCGTAAATACAAGGTGTGCATTGACGCACAGAAGAATCTGTTAAAGGCTGACAGGTCAACATAACGAGAAAATTTCATTGCAGACAACTATGTTTTTTGTTTATAAATCACATATAACCTCAAGTATCACGACAGCGATGCTATCTAACAGAACTCCAGTAATTATATTATCTGTCAGCGCTTGTTTCGTCAGTGGTTAAGAACTTTGTAATGTGGTAAAAGTTATGACTTCCTCACGGCCTCTGCCAAATTCTAAAAAAATGTGGTTTATTGGTAGTATTTTATTAGAGAGTAGATAGATGACGCCAGGTTCTGAAGGTAACTATGTTTCTGCTATCTATTTGAATGCCTGTTTTATATGTGATCGTGTAAATTGCTGTCATTTAATGTTTCCAATTATCTGTTGCTTTGTATCTACTACAGTGAAGGGCTGGTATGAAATATGAGCAAAAGAGAAGATACAACACAATACGTCTGCAGAATTGCGCAACGCAAATACATTACCTTAAAATGGGTCATACCTTTATGACGAATTGTGTTCTGTGTAACCAAAACTGGAGAAATTATCATGGATATTTACCTCATTAGCAAACATCTGTTCGCAAAATATGTACCATCTACGATAGGAAGATGATTGCTTAAAAGTAAAAAAAAAAAACGTTGACCAAAATTTATTAAACCGTACCTATAATGCTTTAATGCGCTTGGTTCTGAAATTGGTTTATTGGACGATTCTCTTTGAAAAAGGCTGTTACAGATCTGATTGTTGGTATTTCAGAAAGAAACAAAATGGAGGTGTTTAGAGTCTCTTTTTGGTAATCTAGCAATGCATCAGTGGATTCAAGTAATGAACATTTAAATTAAGTAATTGTCTAAAAGAAGTGCAGCTTTTTCAACGTTATGATAAAGTTATCGTTTTTAGCTTCACCATGAAAAACCTCGGATTTCTAGGTCTAAGAACGGACATGATCAAAATAAACTGAAGGACTATATACAAATTATCTTCTCTGAATCATATAAAGCCGAGGAAGAAGTCAATATATTCCATTACCCTGTTGTACATAAATCTCACCTTTTACAAGTACCACTCAAACGATGTTAACATACAGAACTCCAGTAATTACAATATCTGTCAGTGGTTATTTCATCAGCGCTTGAGAAATTTGGAACGTGGTTAAAGTTATGACTTCCTCATAACCAGTGCCAAAATGTGTCTAAATGCGGGTTGCCGCTACTAGGTTTCAAATCAGTCTGATCAAAACGTTGTCGGAATAACCTGTTTTGCTAATTGGGTTCTTGATTAATATAACAATATTTAAACCTTTCGGTTTGCTGCCAAGTTTATGATATGATCTATACATACAGTTGAATCATGTCGCTATGATTTGTTTTGAAAATTTTAAGCGTCTATTTTTTGTGTAAACATAGAATAATGCATGTAAACCCATCAACGCCTACCGTCTACAAAATAAGACATAGACACACAGTGCAGACTTAGACCAGACGCGGCGTCTGATCTACAATGTTTGCATAAAGGCCTTTTTCCCTGAATAGAATAAAATCGCAATTTTATACCAGAATCACTTTTAATTGTAAATGGACTCGTCCAACTAACAAAGATGGCATAATCCACTGGGTATAAATGGGTTAGTAGTATGTAAAGTGTCTTCCGTAACTATTTCATACATACCATTTGTAATTAAGAGATTATTCAGTATAAACTTGCATCATCTCTGATGCAGATATTTTGCAAAAAACACAAGTGTGGTAACAGTATAAGTCACGTTTTATGTATGTTTTTTTCAGATCTAGATTAGACGTATCGTTACTAATAATTTACAACTTCAAACTCACTTTAAAAAATATGCTTGTGTAACCCATTGTACATATATGTAAGACAATATTTTTACATTTTACAGCTATACGCAATAATATTTTGCCAAAACTGGAATAAGCTGGTTAGCTTAGTGAAGATAACTGGGTAGGCCTATTATGTCCTTGGCGGGGACACAGTGGACATCATGTTAATGTATTTAGGGACAAAATTTATAAAAATAGACATCACTAATTAAATGCATTTAGATGCTTCTTATCAAAACATACACGCAGGACTATTGAATCTTGATCTAGGACACGTAAGACATCGTCCAAAAATACAAGTAATGTTTTTACTCTACTGTGATAGGTAACGAGTTATTACTTGCTACGTTTCAGATGCCGCCAACTAATGAGGGATTTTCTCCATTTAAAAAACGAATAAAAAAATTAGTTCATCCCAGGTCATTTATACTAGGTGTATAGTTTGACTTTACAACATTTAAATAAATTAAAAGAAAATCAAAAAGAGAGTTTAGAAACACAAAACCAAAACGATTTGATAACTAACAGTTATGTACAAGGAATCCTGAGGTACCGTCGCTGATATTTTAGAGATTATAGAAAGCTGTAATTGTAAAAATTGAATTACTAGTTACACATATATAACGTTATTGATGTGAAACGTCTAAGCTCACAGAATAACAGAAAACAGAACATACTCTGTTCATTACTTATTTTGACGTCTCGATTTCGGTTCTGAAACTCGTAGCACATGTGTGAATGAGCTCTATAATTCTGGTAAAACTGACAGTTTCTATAAGAAATGTTGTCACAATGAGATAGAAGTTGGCATACATCGTGTTGCAACAAACACAGTATAGAAGAATAAACTGGCCCTTTGTAAATCTCTAGAGAATATAATACAAGCTCTCAGCGCTGTCTAAAAAAATATAATCTCATCCATGTATGAATGGTACATTTACATGTAAATAGATCTCAACAAAAGTAACTGTGATAAGCTGTGACAGGATTTCTGATGACTTGCTTGTGATCAGATTTTAATTCAAAGAAAATATAAGTCCCAGTTTTTTTTGTTTTTTTTTTCATTTATGCAGTAACATTCAAACAAATTTAAATGGTTTTAATGATCGAGTGTAAATAATTTCTATCCAGCACTAGCCTTGGATAACAAAGAAAATCAGTAGGCAATTAATGCTTGTGAGGTGTTTGTTGGGGGTTTGTGGTTTATCATTATATAAATGTGCCAAATAGAAATATAAATCTGAAAGTTTAAATATCCCGTTAAGATTTACACACATGAGTAAGATATTTATAACAGCTATGCTTTTAATATTTTTTCCCAAAATTATGAATTCATGACGAGTATTTGTGATAGATTATTGGTAAAATTACTTAATAAGTATAATATTATGTTTGAAATATATTTCAAATGGAACACTGAATATAGTCTAAAATGTCCTTTAGGTGACTTTATAAAGTAAAGCGACTATAGGACCCTCTGCAGCTATTGCGAATACAATAATCCGTCATTTTCCATTTCTTATTTCCAGCAAGTAAACTTTTGACGATCCTTTTCAAACAACAAGCCCTAGAAATAGCTTCAAGACAAAAAAGAGCGCGTCCCGAGACATCATGTCTTCTATATATACCGTTTGTGTGCAGTCACTTATTATCTTAAATAAATGAAAGAGAAATGGTCGATATTGAGAAATTTGGTCATACAAACACACCCTTCTCTGATTCATACAAACACACCCTCCTCTGAATCAAGTACACCGTTAACGCACCCAACAAAGATCACTTGTCTAAATAAATCAAGGAGAAATAGTCAATCAATGTGAATGTTTGTTATACAACACTTCTGTGAATCATTAATACTGGTCAACAGTCAGTATACATACACATGGATGAGGGATATATTTAACGTCATCTGCTGATTAACGTCATCAATTTGACATGCTTTAAAAACACCTGACCATGTTGTTCGTATGAGTGTATGTTGGCGCTGATAGTATTGTTTTAGTAACTTTTAGAAATCTATATTGGCGTTATGCATGTAAAGTTTCTTATATTTATAAGTAAAATGCGCATTTATAAAAAGAAAATCAGTACCAATCCGTAGCTTGAGAACCGGCGCATTGTCATGAAGGAGTCTAATGCACTTAAAGCTTTTAGAGTGATCCAATTTCCGATTGAATATTTAGGCTTTTAAGTAAGAAACGACGTCATATGATAGCAGTTTACTTAATATGATAACTTCTCAATGCCAGGAAAGAACCACGAACATATTTGTTCAAAGACACTCCTACATGTTCAAGTGTAAAGCATTTCCGAAGACAGAGGAAACAATTAGAAATGTTCTCCCCGTAACTTATATCATGACAAAGAGGAGTTTAAGCATATTATAGTCGTAATCAATCATACGAATTGTCAAAACATTTTGCTAACAGACAATTAAAGAAATTGCATTGCTGGCTTATGAGAAAGACATTATTCATGGAGCAAATTAACAAAGAAAAGTACATTTCTTAACACACTAAGACGGGGGAGATGTGCACACAATTTAAACTGATTTTTTATATCTGTCATGATTACAGTTTAATTAATTCAAAGACAAACTTAGTCTAGTTTCTCTAAATTCAATTCATCTTGTTCTGTAGTTTAGCTACAGTTATTTACAAGTAAATACTGTTCGACAAATTTAACGATAGTATATGACCTTCTGCAAGGTCATCATTTAGATCTTAAGATCGGCCGATTTTTAACAACTTTTTTCGAGTGTTTCCTAGTAACCATTGAATAATGTGCACATTTAAAAGACTTTCCATCCGTGCAACATTTGCAAAAAATCGACGGCAAATATTGTTTAAATTCCGTGTACTTAGTTGTCCTGTCTTCTGTCGTAACATAATGATCAGAGAGAGGTGTGTGCATATATGTTGATGATCGTTTTCCCCACGAATACTAAATTATAGAAATCTAAGAATCTCAAACCCTTCATTAAGTAGATTATTTACAATCCTCTCAGTTCTGTTATTCATAAATATTCTACCACTGTTCTGCCTGACGAGATTATTATCCATACGGGATATGAAATGCTCTATCAGCCTGAAACATACATCAATGAACGGTTTTTAATACAATGTAATTACGGAAATCTAATACAGTAATAAAAGGCATGAAGCGGGTCATCCTTCACTATCTGTCTCTGGATATTCGAAGTTGATATTTCATATAGTTCTGTTTTTGTATTGATTCAACGTAAATATATCAACTAGAATTTTCCAAACTTTGTTGCCTCGTTTTTTCCATTTGCTTTATTCATATCACCGGCATTATTTCTTTAAGCTGTTGACTGTATGCGTCTGATCGTAGAAATCAGTGTCTAGATAAGGACGTTCATGTAAATGAATTCGCGCAGAACAAAATATGATTGAAAATGTCGGCAGACATGAATAGTGGGTACACGCGATTTACGAGAATCTACGGTCGAAGACTGCAATCACATACTGATAATATATTGTAAATATTACAACATAAGAAAAATTGAAGGTTCAAACTAGGAAGCAGACTTTGGTGTAACTGATGAATTCTACAGTTATGCTGTGGTCAGCTGTTTTTGTATCTGGACACTTGGCCCCTTTTTGTTTGTCGGCCATACCTTGTAAAAAGTTCCCACATAAAGAATAATGTTTTATGTGCTAGTCAAACTTCATGTTAAAACTGATTTCTCTTTGTAACTGCATTTCTTTATGTTGAAGAAAACTTTTCGTAGGAAATAAAGTAAAATATACAAGCCTCATTCCTTCATGTATTTTTTTTGGAAGTGCCATCGGCTCTATTTTTATTCATTGCCAAAAACAAGAGGCGGGCAAATGTTTAAAGAAGGATGCTTTAAGGAAACATAATTGTTGAGCAAAAACAATATCGCAAACTTCGGTATATCTTTGTTTTGGCAGAGAAAGGTTATAATTCTTTACATGAAACAGTCAATTAAATGTGTAATAATTACGATCTATACTCGCATTTTTAACAGTATGACATTGTATTCATAATGATATTAATTTAACATTAAAACACATATATCACATTTTGAGAAGCTTGTGACGTTATTGGGTATGTTCAAATGTTTTCTTTTTTGTCTATTTCAGGTAAGTTGAAATTAACAGATTAAAAAAAAAACAACTCGGAGTACGTATGCATGGTTTAAAACATCTGAATTCAAAATGTGCCAAAGTTCAGGAAAACGAAAAATAAATCATTACCATGTTGCCAAAATGTTCGTCTAACTTACCTTTCACCTATTTAAGCTTTGCAGTCTGCATATTAAAATGGAGCAAACCATTCAAAACTGGAAAGCTTGGCTTTCTTCATTTGCTAGATACTTGTCTGAGATAGAGGACGTCAGAAAGTCGTATTTTATCCTTTTTTCTAAATATTTCTGAGGTCCACACACCTGTGAAATATTAAACACTGTCCAGCATATTGGTATTCGTCCAGGAATTTTACAAGTAATACAAGTAAGCTTTTGAAAAAAGAAGCATAAGCGAGGTTCATCAGCGTGCAGCGAAATATTATGTCTATCTTACTCGGTATATCAGCTATTTTTAATCGACAATTTGTCCCACTTACGAATGAAAACGTGGCAATAATTCAAGTAGTCATGTCATGTCTTCCAAATATTTGAAATCGTTTGCTCCAGTTACAACTACTTTAGTTTCAGATTGTAAAGGTTAACCATGAAAATGCTGAAATTTAGTAATGGATTTGCCCAGCTTAGATTTTGGAACAGTCCATTTAAAGTTTAAGGGATTTCAATATCAAAATACAAAAATGGAGCTACCAACAGTATAAAGCCTGATCAGACTGCACAGATGTGGCTCTAAACTGGTGGCAATGGCTAATCTTTTTCGGTTCCAGCAGGTTAAGGGTTAAACAGGTGACATTTAGACGAACATTTTGACAACATGTTATAATATTGTTTCGTTTTCCTGAATTCGTATTTTCAAGTAGAACATGCCTATTAAGAATTAATATATACTTTATGCCAATTTATAATCTGTTTCAACAGACCCTTGCAATAAAGAAAAATAAAAACAAAAAAAGATGAAGAAACATTGCCCTAAGTCCTGAAATTTACTTATTTGCTATTGTAGAGATTGGTTTGTTTAATTTTCTTTTCAGAAATTAACTGTTCATATCTCTAAAAGAACTGTCTTATTTGCGATTTTGTATTTGGCTTCATTTTGCATTTTCATTCTGTTTGTAAATTTTCCTTAAAAATATCTGTAATTGCCTAACGTTACGTACACACTTGAGAAAATTATCAATTCATTTGGAAGAAAGTTTACATTTTGATTTCTTTAAGTAGGCAAGGACGTGCAATCAATTTTCAAAGTGAAGGTAACTAGAAAATATTCAAAACAGACAAACGCAGTTGTATGCTTCATCATACTTCAGATGTAACGAACTTTAATGCATGCATATGTGTGAATATAGGCGCTTGACAACAAATATTAGGGATCTTTTGTGTCTTTTCTGGAAACCATATAACCAGTGATTCGATGATGTAATAGTTATGATAATAATGATAAAAATGTCCGTCTGTTTCACTTGGTTGTAAAACAGGGAAAATTTCTGAAAGCAGCATGTTTATTGCAAGAATCTATTAAAACGGATAATAAATTGGTATATTTCCATATATCCATAAATAACGCTGTGCATTTTAAAAAGGGATTGTTCATTCAATCCCATTTAAAATGCTTATTTTTGCATTTCTAGCCTATGAAAATGCATCAAAATTTTTATGTTTGAGACCGATGAGGCAAAAAATGTGACAAAAACAACAACAAATGACTTGTTCAGATTGTGTAATTTACAATAAATATACAAAAAAAGTGAGTTTATATTTCATTTGACAAAGCTAATAAATAAAATAAATATATATATATATCATAACAATATGTTACAAGAAACTATTGAAACTACCAGTAGCTGAATTGTTATGCTGGCATAACAAACTTTCAACAAAATTGCTCCTCTATTCCATAAGACTAAAAACTGTCATTAATCAAAGAAAATTTATATGAAAGAACAAATTGAATTTTAAGAAATCTTGAAAAAAAAAAAACTGAAATGTTATGCCGGCTAACAAATTTTACGAAATGTCTATTTAAACAAAAAATCTGAATTGTTATGCCAGCTTAATAATTAAAAAATGTGTTTGTTTTTACAAAAATGTCTTTTTTTTTAACAATATTCTTGAAATTGAGAAACTTTGTTATGCCGGCTAACAAATTTTTGAATTGTCCATTTTTAAGAAATCTTGAAAAAAAAAACCCTGAAATGTTATGCCGGCTAACAAATTTTATGAAATGTCCATTTTTAAGAAATCTTGAAAAAAAAAAACCTAAAATGTTATGCCGGCTAACAAATTTTTCGAAAGGTCCATTTTCAAGAAGTCTTAAAACGAAAAAAAAAAGAAAAAAAAAAACTAAAATGTTATGCCGGCTAACAAATTTTACGAAAGGTCCATTTTCAAGAAGTCTTAAAACGAAAAAAAACTGAAATGTTATGCCGGCTAACAAATTTTACGAAATGTCCATTTTTAAGAAATCTTGAAAAAAAAAACCTGAAATGTTATGCCGGCTAACAAATTTTATGAAATGTCCATTTTTAAGGAAATCTTGAAAAAAAAAAACCTGAAATGTTATGCCGGCTAACAAATTTTACGAAAGGTCCATTTTCAAGAAGTCTTAAAACGAAAAACCCTAATTGTTATGTTAACAATATTCTTGAAAATGAGAAATTTTGTTATGCCGGCTAACAAAGTTTACGAAATGTCTATTTTAACGAAAAATCTGAATTGTTATGCCGGCTTAATAATTAAAAAGTGTTTGTTTTTACAAAAGTCTTGAAATGAGAAACTTTATTGTTATGCCGGCATAACATTTTTACGAAAGGTTAATTTTCAAGGAATTTTGAAAGAAAAACCTGAATTGTTATGCCGGCATAACAATATTTAAAGTAAAAATGTCTTTTTTTTTAACAATATTCTTGAAAGTGAGAAACATTGTTATGCCGGCTAACAAATTTTACGAATTGTCCATTTTTAAGAAATCTTGAATAAAAACCTGAAATGTTATGCCGGCTAACAAATTTTAAGAAAGGTCCATTTTTAAGAAATCTTGAAAAAAAAAAACCTGAAATGTTATGCCGGCTTAACAAATTTTACAAAAGGTCCATATTCAAGAAGTCTTAAAAGAAAAGCCTGAATTTCTTGAAGGAAAAACTTAAATGTTATGCCGGCATAACAATAATTAATCTTAAAGTCTTGAAATGGGAAACTATATTGTTATGCCGGCTTAACATTTTTACGAAAGGTCCATTTTCTAGAAATTTTGAAAGAAAAACCTGAATTGTTATGCCGGCATAACAATATCTAAAGTATAAATGTCTCTTTTTTAACATATTCTTGAAATAAGACACTGTATTGTTATGCCTGCAAAACATACTTAGCGAAATGTCTATATTCAAGAAACCTTGTAAGAAACAGAATTGTTATGCCAGCAAAAAAATCTTTCCCTGTTTAACAATATGTTGTGCCAGCATAACATTTTTAATGAAAGGTACATATTCAAGAAACCTTAAAGAAAGAAACTGAATTGTTTTTCCGGCATAACATTATCTAAAGTAAAAAAATCTCCTATTTTTAACAATATTCTTGAAAATGAGAAACAGTATTTTTAAGCCGGCATAACATAATAAACAAAAGATCCAATTTCAAGAAATCTCGAAAGAAATAACCGAAGTGTTATGTCCGCATAACAATATTTAAAGTAAGAATGCCTCCCTTTTTTCACAATATCCTCGAAAATAATAAACTGTACTGTTATGCCGGCATTATTAAAAATTTTGAAAAATATCTAAAGCAAACCTATTCAAATCTAAAAATGTAAGTTGAATTAAAGAACAAGAGCAATTTTCAGAAGACTTAGAAATAAGTATCTTAAAATTTATTTTGGCATAGTAAAATCAAAGAGCCTCCTACAACTTATTGATGAATTTCATCAGGAAACTGTATTCAGTATTCAAAATAATATAATTCCAATTGAGTCTCTTTAATGATTCTGAAATATTAAGATCCGATACCATATATACTAACTTAAGTTCTTAGTAGACTGCCTATCTAAAAAGTCAATTATTTTTAAAAGCTTTATGCAAATGCAATAAATATCCCTTGTCATGACTCATAATCAATATTATGAAAACTCAAATAAAAATGTTACTGAAACTGAAGATGATGATATTAAAAATTTCATTGTCTGTTCTTCTACACTGCACTTTCTTCCTCGACTATTTCCTTGAGTGAATTAGAAAAATATCAACAGCATGTGTTTTGAAGTGTGCCCAACCTGATGAGAATGGTACATTTTTCAAATACTCAAATTGCATTTTAAGCTGTCCAGAAAGAGGTGCAACTTAAATATTGGACAACTACACATCATGTAAAAAACCATAACTGTTAAACTAGATACACAGTTGTTATTATGACTTTTCTCTCTCCAAACTTTCATTCAAAATACTATCAATGGTTTTATGAACAGGCCTCTTCATCAATTTGGTCCCATCTAAGTTTCTGACTGTGTTCTGATCCATGAGGTAGGAATGCTTGCAATGGCACTGTCAATGGCATATTGAACTCTGACAACTGAAATAAGAAATGTTAACTTAAATGAATCAATTACACAAGTTCATATATACTATGCAAGCTAATAAAATTGAGACTTGGATGACAAATAATTTGCTGTTATTATATCATAATAATCTGAAATTCAATTTAACATGCTGTGCATTTCTTACTTTTGGATTAAATGAGTTTGTTTCAAACAGCAGTTTTTTTCCAGTCAACCAAAGGATAAAATTTAGTGTTGTTAATTCCTTATTTCTAGTCCTCAAGTGCATCAGTTTAAATGTATACCGTTTTTTGTTAACTTTCAACACTTTAGCCTCCAACCATTCCTCCCCATTTTCATCTCTCCAGAATGCTTGAACCACCTGCCCTTTGTTGAGTGTCTCCAACTGAAAATTAGATATTTCCAATTTTTCACATAAGAAATGTGAGATGTGTCCTTAAGGCACTGACAACCCACATACTGCTGTATTGTCTCCAAAAATTCTGTACAATTACAAGTGCATATTAACTTTGTCCTTAACATTAGGGAATCAAAAAATGCTATTTTGCTTACTCAGAGGGCATAACTCAGTCAATCACTAGTAAATCTGCATCGAAATACCTATCGCACCAGTTGTTTTTGAGGAAGAGTCCAGACAAGTTTTGTGACAGATGGACAGATGGACAGACAGTCACACACACACACACACACAGATGATGGAAAAGTAATCCTGTTAAGTCGTGGCTACTTTGTAGAATATTGCAGCTACAGTTAAGCCTGCAACACAAAAATCATTAATGGGCCAAAAAGCCTTTTTCATTCAAGGGCCATAACTCAGCCAAAAAATCATTCAACCGCAAAACCCGTTAAATATGTGCAAGTACTTGAGATACTGATTAATCCTGTAACATTTCATTCGAATTGCTTTAGTAGCATAAGAGAAGTAGTTCTGACAAACTTCAAAAATAAATATCATTAAAGGGCCATAACCCTGACAAAAATCATTAAACTTGAAAATGCTAAAGATATGCACAACAACACTTGGTACTGATCATTCCTGTACAATTTGGATGAAATCGCACCAGTAGTTTAAGAGGAGTAGTCCGGAAAAGTTTTGTGATAGGCAGACAGACGGACGGATGGACGACACAGAAGTGTTACTAATTCCATTTTATTTTCTTTTCATTTCAATGAAATGAAATTCATAGTAGTATCTTATACCGGTAGATTTCAACAGGTGATTGCACACTGCCTTTTCTGTACAACTTCGGGTAGCCATGGTAAGAAAACGTGACTTCAGTTATCTTAAGTTTTTCATTGCTTATCCAAACTATAAATCAACAGCTCTGATGTAATGATCTCATTACATACCATTTTGTTTACTGTATATGCTTAAGCCAATGAGTACAGCCATTCCTGTTCACTTCTTTCTTGACTACCTGTGGGGGTCTGACACAATAACATCATTTGCTGATTTCTTCATGCTGCAAAAAATGTACACCCTGTCTTTTGAATAACTCACAGGAATAAAACAAGGATATCGTTCATCAATTCCTTGGAAACGATGGATGCTCCCGAAATGAACACAAGAGAGAAAAATATATGCAACTGAGGAAGGTGATTGCTGATTTTCGATTGTGGTATCATCCTAGTTGATCGGGGTGCAGTGGCTGCAAAGGCCATTACAATTAAAATACTGGTTACAACACTAATATGTAATACAAAATTTCAGGACATCAATAAATCACATTATCTGCCATAAAATATATATCACTTGATTGACAGCCCTAATCAATTATGATCTAATCAACAAGCTAGGGATCATAAAGTTCCAACTGCAGACCTCATGCTGTGTTAAAAACAAACATGTTTTCATTGGTGACATAACATACTTAAGATTTTACAATTAGTTAATTACTTTGAAGTGTGACCTGTCATCTTCCTAATAAATGTTTCAGTTTTTCAAATCAGTAATGACCAGGACAGCCCCTTCAGAAAGAATCTGCCAATCAAATACCAGGACAATAGTAAATCACATTATCAGCCATAAAATATATATCACTTGATTTGACAGCCCTAATCAATAATGATCCAATCAACAAGCAAGGGATCATAAAGTTCCAACTGCAGACCACATGCTGTGTTAAAAAAACATACCATCTTTGGTGACATAGCATACTTAGGTTTTACAACTAGTTAATTACCATGAAGTGTGAAATATCATTTTTCTGATTAAATTTTTTGCAGCAACTATTTGTTACTATATTAATTTTGTCAGTTAACAGTAAGCTAGGCTTAAATGATTTCATAATGCAATTTTGAGTATTCTTTTAAACTTGGATACCTTTAAAAATTTCTATCCTGACAGGAACAGATTTATGCCTTAAATACAAGTAAAATAGGACAAGGCCTGTATAAAATTTAAAAGGAGCTAGATGGGATGGATGCCTGCCCACTTAGCTCAATAGGTAGAGCACTGGATTAGTAATCCATTGGTTGCTGGTTCGACCCCTGGGCAGGGCAACATTTCTTCGTGACAATTGATATCAGACTTTGTGTCTTATGTTTATTTGTCTCTAACCACTGATTTAGAGTAGAAACAAATCTGACATAACTCAATGTTAAAGCATCATTAACTATCATAAACATGACAAAAGTCTATGTGAACTAGTAAACTGAATTAAAAATATGACTGGACAGAGCTTTAATGCTCAAAAAGGAATATTTCCTGTCTAAATGCCCTAAGATATATTTTCAAATTTATATTCTCCTTCAATATCATTTATCTTTTGGCAGTGGCTACGGTTACAGAACCGTAATCCTAGCCTCCGAATCTAGGATTACGGAAGTTCCGTAATCCTAGACAAACCTACTGGAAAAGACTACGGTTACGGAAGTTTTTTAAAGAAGAGTATTTTCAACAATTAAATATCAAATAGCATGTCAAATTTAATTTTTATTCATTCAACAAACCATTTTAATTGTAAAGTTGTGACGATGAATTTTCTATACTGTTTGATTCTTACACTTTGGAACGAGTGAGATGGAGAATGCATCCTCAGAAAATATGTCATACATAAATCAACTAGAAGCAAATAGAATCTGTACTTAAGCGCCGATTACTTATCATTTGCGTCAGATAACTGCATTGGTGTCGTAATTAAAGCCCATGGTTTGCTTACTTTATTTCTCGTTATACCACTGACGTGTGTATAGACCGACCGACAACACTTATGATTGTTCTTCAAGTATGACAGTTTAATTCTTTTAGTTGTTGTGATGCCTTAATTAATGTACTGGTCAACAAAGTAGAACTTACATGTACCTCTGGTTTCTCATTCCAGTACCCTTCGATTTGAATGTGTTTACTCCACCATGAATGCAAATAAATGCCACTTCATATTATCTTATATCATCACTGAACACTCTTTTAGGACAGTGACTTTTGGCTGCTGCAATCGACCTCGTGCTACATATGTACATTTGCACATGATTTGAGCGTTGATACCTGAATGAATTGAACAAAAAACTACAAATAGTGCCCAAAAATTAAAAAAAAAAACTGATTTCATTATACTGTTATTGTTTTGTACATCGATAAGATTGAGTGCAAGAAACGACATGTTAATGGAACTTTTAAACCTACAAGGATTTACAGAATAGTGCAAAAGTACTGTAACTAATTATTATCAAATTTAGTGAAAATAAAAACATTGTTTGCCAGTAACTGCGAAGAGAGACCCCACCCCAGTCGATTTGAAGTGTCTGTAGATGATGACAACGACATTTAACTATTTAACATTAGTCAATACAACAACAACCAAGATGGCGTATGGCGTATCATAACATTAGAGTTGACTCATTTTGGAGAAAGTGTAATATCTGAGACAAATAACGGTTTATCACTCGATCTTGGGTATGTAACCGTAGCCAATTCCACTGGGTTTGTCTGGGAGACTCGGAGGCTAGGATTAGACAGACCGGAATAGTACACGGACGCTACCAGTACGCGGACACCCCGGTATTCAGCACGTTTAAAAACGTGTAAAATATCACCTACGGTATTGGTGTTACATACCTATATTCGTAACTAACATATCCTTTTTCCGGTATTATACATGTATGTTTACACTTCCTGTTTATTGACTTATAAGCAGACGAACTCCAAATAACATCGTAAACAAATCAATATTGCAGTTTCACCGACTGTTTCAAAAGTGTTATTTTTAAACAAAAGTAAAGTTGTTTTTTATTGTATCATATGAAAATAAAATAAATACATATTTAAAAACATTTTCAGGTGAGTTCACCTTATTTGACCTCTTTTCCATTGATATAAACAGGTGTCCGCGGTTAAAAATAACAATAATTTTGAGTCGTATCTGTACCTGCCGCGATCCCTCTCTGCGCATGAGTAGTGTTTTGTTTACAATCGCAATTCCTGTAAATTTGAAGGCAAGGATTCATCTTTAAAACTGCAAAGTCTGGATGATTTGAAACACAACTTGATTTACACGGATAAGTTACATACAAGAAAAAGTGTCCATGTACTGTTCCGGTCTGTCTACGGTTCCGTAACCGTAGCCACTGCCTTTTCTTTTTCTGGCTTTCTATGGAAATGAATTTCTTCACATGATCTCTGTGTCAAAATATCTCTGGCTTATTATATTATGTTCATAATGTCTAACTCTTGATCTACTCACATGATGTCAAATTAAACTGATGATGCTACTTCACAAATCATTGAAAGAAAAAAAATATATTAGAACTTAGAGGTGAATGTCAATCAGATTACCGGAGGTTACGTACCATGGAGGATATGTACCAGGAGGTTACGTACCATTTTTGGAGGTTACGTACCACTTATATATTTTGGAGGTTACGTACCACTTACATATTTTATTATTTTCATTGTACTCATGTTCATTTCAGTTTAGTGTGTGTAAATATATTATTGTTGTTCAATATTTTCATTGTACTCATGTTCATTTCAATTTAGTGCGTGTAAATATATTAATTTTGTTCATTATTTTCATTGTACTCATGTTCGTTTCAGTTTAGTGCGTGTTAATATATTATTGTTGTTCATTATTTTCATTGTACTCATGTTCATTTCAGTTTAGTGCAAATTTGAACAATAAACAGCTTATCTGCACCTTTTATCCCTTATTATCCCTTTATAAACTATTTCTATATAAGTGGTACATAACTCCCAAAAATGGTACATTTATGCAGTGGTACGTTTCCTCCATGGTACGTAACCTCCAAATTTGAAGTTGAAGTTGATTCCGTCAAAGACACACCATCACAATATTAAAAATCTTACATTGGGTTACAGAATGCAAATTTACTCACCTCTGCTGTACTTCCACAACGACTTATTCAACACTACTGTCGATAAATTCATCGTTCAAAATATGTCCTTAACGACAAGTATCGTTTAAAACTGCTACATTTTGGATAAATCCGACTGGTAAATGAAATTGACCCGAAATCTCGTCTTCTCGCGCGGAATGACGTGTATATTTACTACTCCGACTAAGGATATTTAATTATCTATAGGGGTGTGATAAATGAACATCGAATACAATTTAATGAATTCAATGCTAGTTATTTTGACAGAACTAAATAATTTTGACACATGATTTAAAATATTTTCAATAAAACGTAATTTTTATATACTAAGCGAAAAATATATAGCGAACTTTTTAAGAATTTGGTAGAATCGACCGTGTAATAACATGGTATCGTCCAGATATGATGTGTAATGATTCATGCTAGCGGAAGGAAGGCTTTTAGATGTAACTGGAAATGTGTACAATATACATGTATTGGTAAGTATCTTTTTTCACGTTGAATTTGTACAATTTCTGAATTTTACAACAATCCGCAAAAGTGTGATTTTATCGAGGATTTCATTCCAATAAAATTCTTTATAGATTAAGATAGATAGTTTGTTAGAAGTGCATTAAAACTCTATTTAACTTAAAGGTACTGAGTACTGTACATTGTTAATGAATTACTGAACTTTAAACTGGCGTGGGGAGCTGGGGTCCAGGGGTTCAAATGTCCGGATTCCAAAAACATAGAACATTAAATTGTCAAATGTTCCTGATATTTTATTTGTGAATAAAAATACCAGCTTTTATTCAGATGTGAGCGAAGTAACTTCATAGGTCAAAGGTGTCTAAACAGATTTTTAAGGCAAAACATAATTTTATTAATATTTTCTTTTCTGTGTTATTATATGACTATTAGAACAATTTTTTTTAAGAAAAAAAACATGCCAGGTGCTGCAACCTTATTTTTGGCGAATTTCAGCTTTCAAATCAAGGGGATTAGTTTGTGTATTGAGTGTAGATGCCCATTCTAGTGTTTATGTAACTAATTGATAAATTAGTGCTTGATCTACATATCTCCATGTTGATTAACTTTTTTTAATGGCATTTATACAATAGTAAAGAAATGACTGGGCTCATTTATAATAGCAAACAAAAGGAGTTTTTACCTCTTTTTTTTTTCTTTTAATTTTGAAGCATTCATTAAATTCTCAAAGATCAGTACATAGTTAAATTAATAGAATTTTGTGTCTTTTCGTAGTTATTATTCCTTTAAGTAACCATCATTCATAAAGAAATAACTTACTTTTAAATTTTAAAGTATTATAAATAATAGTTTAAGTGGTGAGGCTCAGAGGAAGTGGTGTGTGGGAGAGGTGGGGACTTCACAGTGATGGATATTTCTTTCACATTTTATGTATGAATACAATGATAAATGAGACAAGATGCTATAGACTCCAGGATATTAACATGAATCAAAGTCCAAAGGCATTTTTACCTAGAAAAAAATAGAAATTATTTCAATGCATATTTGTTATGTCATTATGTCTCCCTCCAAAAATGGGGGAGACATATTGTTTTTCCCCCGGTTGTCCGTCCGTCTGTCCGTCACAAAATCTTGTCCGCTCTGTATCTACCAAAGCCCTTGAAGGATTTTTATGAAACTTGGGTCAGATGTTCACCTCATCAAGGCGACGTGCAGAACCCACTTTGTGGGTGTGGTGTCTCAAGGTCAAGGTCACACTTGGAGGTTAAATGTCAAATGCCACAAAATCGTGTCCGCTCTGTATCTTCAAAAGCCCTTGAAGGATTTTTATGAAACTTGGGTCAGATGTTCACCTCATCAAGGCGACATGCAGAACCCACTTTGTGGGTGTGGTGTCTCAAGGTCAAGGTCACACTTGGAGGTTAAATGTCAAATGCCACAAAATCGTGTCCGCTCTGTATCTTCAAAAGCCCTTGAAGGATTTTTATGAAACTTGGGTCAGATGTTCACCTCATCAAGGCGACATGCAGAACCCACTTTGTGGGTGTGGTGTCTCAAGGTCAAGGGCACACTTGGAGGTTAAATGTCAAATTTTACAATCGTCTGATTCAATACTGCCTGCAGCAACTGGCTGGGGGGAGACATATGTTTTTGTTCAATCAAAAACCATTTCTAGTTTAAGCTTGGTTTTAGTACTAAATAGAGGAAAAAAGTGAGAAATTGTATTATATTTTCACTTCATTTCATTTTGTATAGTAGAAATGGGTAATTCCTTCAGTTCTGTTTTCTATAGGCAATATTGGCATACATTGTACCACCTTCTAAAGTTTACAGGCCTGCTCATAGTTCACATGTTAATATTTTGCAAACTGGTCTTTTTTTACAATTGATGAAATAAAATAGTGAAATTTTAAATAATTCGTCTTCTAGTTATATTATGAAAATATGGTGCTGAATGATATTTATTAGATTTTAAATATTTCTTTAATAATTAGGTGTGGATCAAGGGTGTTAGCTGGATCCCCGCTCCTCCACAAACATTACTTATTGTCTTTCAGATGAGGTGTTAAACTGAGGTCCCACTGTATCAGTGCTGTACACTGAACATGCTAAAGAATCAGAGGTGTCTCTGGAATGTGATGCTTTCTGTATCATGCACTATCCTCTGTGCAAGGGGCACCGGTCATATGGGTAGCAGGTACCGATGATAAATAAACTCAAATAGATAGATAGATCTTAAACAATTAAATTATTTATTTTCAGCCTGGGCATAAATGAGTTCACAGCAGACCTATCCACATTACTTAAGGCATGGGAATGATCTATCTGTGAAGAAACTTATGTAACTAATTATTACGGTAAGATATTTAAACTGTGCTATGAAACACACAAAAAATTATTGAACATACATGTACTGTAATGCTATAATTTCTTGATTTTCGACCAACAAACCCTTATTTAAACAGGAATAGGTTATTATGTTTAAATACAACTAGTTGAAATGTAAGCATTTAATTCTTTTTTTCGCATATACATTTGTAGTAATGTCTGTCAGTTTGTGAACATACAGTTCATGTTCTTTTTACAACTATTCTGTAGGATTTAGATATGACTTGCTATAAATATTCATAACTTTAAGATGGTGTGTTGCAAGCCTGGTTTTTTATGCAGTGTTAAGGATAAAGAATACTTGAAGCTTTAATATACATGTACACTCAAGTTCATGATTCTGCAGTAAATTACAGAGTTTTGAAATAAGTGTTCTACAGATAAAGGTAACTTGTTGCAAACCATCCATCTGTCTTCTTTTCCATCAAATCATATAATACTGCCTTCCTATATATTCATGTTCACTCAGTAACTTACTGATACATGACAGAACTTCGAAGTAATTTTTAGCTCGACTTTTTTCAAAGCAAAAATTGAGTTATTGCTATAGTCATGGTGTCGTTGCTGTTGCTGTCCGAAAACTTTACATTGATCATAATATTTTTGTACCTTAATGGATTGTCTTCTACTTGGACATAACAACCCTTTGGACAAGACCTTCAGGTAAACAAGACTAAACTTGACCTTGACTCATAAATGACCTTCACCTTCAAGGTCAAAATATTGACTTTTGCTATAATTGGCCATAACTTTATTATTAATAAATGGGTTGTCTTCATGCTTGGACACAACAACCATTTGACCAAGACATTGAAGCAGACTTGACCTTGACTCATAAATGACTTCACATTCAAGGTCAAATTATTAAATTTTGCTAAAATTGGCCATAACTTAATTATTAATAGGTGGATTGTCTTCATACGTGGACACAACAACCCTTTGGACAAGATCTTCAAGTGGACCAGACTAAAATTGACCTTGACTCATAAATGACCTTAACCTTCAAGGTCAAATTATTGAATTTTGCTGAAATGGGCCATAACTTTCTTGTTTATTGTTGGATTTGATTTATACTTGGACAAAACAACACTTACGACAAAACCTACATGTTGAATAACTCAGATATGACCATGACCTAAAAATGGCCTTGACCGTCAAGGTCAAATTAATGAATTTTGTAAAAACTGGCCATGACTTTGTTATTTATGGTTTGATTTGAATCAAACTTGGACAAAACAACACTTATGGCAAAGACGACATTATAAATTATTCAAGTGTTACATTAACCTTAAAATGACCATGACCGTCAAGTTCAAAAGATTGAATTTTTCATAAATTGTCATAACTTTGATGTTTATGATTGGATTTGATTCATATTTGGACAAAAGAACAAGTATGACAAAACTGACATGTTAAATAAGTCAGGTATGACCATAACATTTAAATTACTTTGACCGTCAACGTCAGATGATTGAATTTTGCTTAAATTGTCATTACTTGCTCATTTATTTATGGATTTTATTCATACTTTGACAAAACAACAGTTATGACAAAATGGACATTTTAAATAACTCAGGAATGACCATAACCTAAAAATGACCTTGACCGTCAAGGTCAGATGATTAAATTTTGCTGAAATTGTCATAACTTTCTCATTTATTTTTGGATTTGTAACTTTATCATCCATAAATAATATGGCACAGATGTTGCCAAAATGATATTACTAAATTGTGCATAAACTTCAGCCCCAGTCTTAAAGGTAAAGGTCAAGGTCATACTTTGCAAAAAATTATCTACCACTACTTATGAATATTGTGAGACATGTTGTGTCTGGGCAAAAACTTTGTCATGCATGAAGGGATTTTGAAATAAATTGGCTCAAAGTTAAGCACATTGAGATGAGGAGCTGATGTTGTATGCAACTTCCAGGTGCATTCCTCAGAGGTCAGTGTCACATTTACAGGTTTTCCCTATTTCATGTCTGCTCTGTAATCAAGGGATTTTGAAATAATTTGGCACAAATGTTGCCCACATGATTAATTTCATCATAGTGTTTGTATCTGGCATTAATGTATATATTAAGCTGATTAAGAACTTCTAACAGTTTAGACTTTGAAGGACAGGGAGCTCTGATCTTATGTCCAGGGGTAAATAGCAAAAAAGGCACAAAGTGCAGTCTCATCATACACTGCCCTATATGCTGTTCTGTCAATAAGTTTTCACTTAAAAGTTAGATGTTTTTGTTAAATGATTTGCACTTAATGTTTACTGCAAGTCATCAACCTATAAATTTTATATTTCAGTTGTGATACTGTAACAAGAGTTCTTTGGACAATGGCTTCCTGAAGACTTTAGGTGAGAAGAATAAAAGTGGACTTCCAGATAATAAACCAGCTTGTTCAAATGTAGTGAATGCATCATGTCTAGGACTTTACTGCAAACATCTGTGTTTACTCATCTATGTTGACACCTATTCAAAGTTTTGTTGTTCAGAAACTAGTTTAACTAGACTTTAGGGGTCATATTATTGGCCCAATATTCATGAAATTTGTCAAATGGTTGTGAGTTCAAAACTTGGTCATGGTGCCTTAAATAACTGCAAATCAATGGAATTCCTGGTGAACACTTTGAGATGACACTTTTCATCCAACCTTTGTCACGACACCCTTCTTGAACATTGCTACAGATGTGATGATATTTTGGATATGTTAGAAACTTGGTCTTGTTCAGTCGAAAACTAGGTAACGAGCTCAGATCAATAGTAAACCATTTGAAAACTCTATACGTTACATTCTTTGTCTTATATTCATAATTATTTGCTGTGAATGTTTGTCTTGGTAATCTCTCAAATGAAATCACTGGCTCAGATCACTGGAAACACTGAGAACTCTGAAGAGGTCACAGTTTTACCCAGTTTAAATGAAACTTAGCACGATTCTTTGTTTTGGTGATCTCTGGGCTGAATTTTAAACAGAATCATGTTTAAATGAAAAAAATAAGTCACAGACAGCTGATGTTTTTTTGTGTGTGTGTGTGTTTTTTTTTTAAATTCAGAGTTTGTAACTTTGTATGGGATTTTACAATTTGTTAAATGCTGGGATGACATTCGAATATTTTGTATCTTAAGAATCCAGAATTTGTAATTTCAGAATGTGTTATGCCAGAATGACATCAGGATATTTTTTTACTCTGAATTTTTTAAGCATTTAGAAATTAAAATTTAAAAAGTTAGTGGTTTAAAATTTGTTATGCTGGCATAACATCTGAAATTTTTTATTACTTTAAAATTTCATTTTTATTATTCCAGTATAGGGTTTGGATATTTGTTACTTTATTAATTCAGAATGATTTTCTTTAGATTTCAGAATTTGTTATGCCGGCATAACATTTGAATATTTTGTAATTTTACAGTTCAGAGTTTGTAAAATTGGTTTACGATTTCACAATTTGTTATGCTGGCATAACATTTGAAAGTTTGTATTTTAAGAATCCAAAAGTTTGTAATTTAAGATTTCAGAATTTGTTATGCCGGCATAACATTTGAACGTTTGAAGCTTTTAGAAATTAGAATTTGAAAAGTTTGAGGTTTAAAATTTGTTATGCCGGCATAACATCTGAAAACTTTTTTTATAACTCTAAAAATTTCAGTTTTATTATTCCAGTATAAGATTTGAATATTTATGACTTTATGAATTCAGAATGATTTTCTTAAGATTTCAGAATTTGTTATGCCGGCATAATATTTGAATGGTTGAAGCTTTTTTTTCGAAATTAGAATTTGAAAAGTTAGAGGTTTAAAATTTGTTATGCCGGCATAACATTTAAATATTTTGTTATTTTACAATTCAGACTTTGTAAAATTGGTTTAAGATTTCACAATTTGTTATGCCGGCATAACAATTTAAATGTTTGCATCTGTAAGAATTCGGAATTTGAAAAGTTTGAGTTTTAAAATTTGTTATGCCGGCATAACATCTGAAAATTTTTATAACTCTTAAGATTTCAGTTTTATTATTCCAGTATAAGGTTTGAATATTTGTTACTTTATGAATTCAGAATGATTTTCTTTAGATTTCAGAATTTGTTATGCCGGCATAACATTTGAATATTTTGTTATTTTACAATAATTTATTCAGACTTTGTAAAATTGGTTTAAGATTTTACAATTTGTTATGCCGGCATAACATTTAAAAGTTTGTATTTTAAGAATCCAAAAGTTTGTAACTAAAGAATTCAGAATTTGTTATGTCGGTATTAACATCAGAATATTTCTTTACACTGAAATTTCAGATTTTGTTATGCCGGCATAACAATTTAAATGTTTGCAGCTGTAAGAATTCGGAATTGGAAAAGTTTAAGTTTTAAAATTTGTTATGCCGGCATAGCATCTGAATTTTTTTATGAATCTTAAGATTTCAGTTTTATTATTCCAGTATAAGGTTTGAATATTTGTTATACTCTATGAATTATGAATGATTTTCTTTAGATTTCAGAATTTGTTATGCCGGCATAACATTTGAATGTTTGAAGCTTTTAGAAATTAGAATTTGAAAAGTTAGAGGTTGAAAATTTGTTATGCCGGCATAACATCTGAAATTTTTTATAACTCTTAAGATTTCAGTTTTATTATTCCCGTATAAGGTTTAAATATTTGTTACTTCATGAATGCAGAATGATTTTCTGTAGATTTCAGAATTTGTTATGCCAGCATAACATTTGAATGTTTTATCATTAAAAAAGAATAAAATTTCATGATTTTACACATTGATTTTTGTCTGTTTTTTATTGAGTTGGTGTTAATATGAAAAAATATGCTTCATTTTCATAGGGTAAAAATGCAGAAATCAGCATTTTAAATGGGATTGAATGAACAATCCCTTTTTAAAATGCACAGCGTTAAATAAACTTTTCAGAATCATAAGACTTATTGCACATTTGGGGAACGTTTTCATATGTGGGTTAACCGTGACTTCATGCATGTCTTTGCCGCTTTATGAAGGGTCTGGCTTCATTGTGTAAGTCATTTAATTTAAATAAACATGCAAGCCCACTTTTATATTGGAATACCAAACCAAAAGTTGAAAGAAAATGTTGTTTGTGAGAAATTGTTAGTGATAATCTTTAACACAAACTGTGTGTATAAAACATAATTTAAGCTTTACTTAGATTTATTGATAAGGAAAACTTAACGTGTCGACATGAAAAAAGACATATTTGCTTTAAAACAGTGTTGATACTGATTTAACGTATTTAAACCAGTTAAATCACCTTTAAAATTAAAAGACAAACAACAAACAAAAGAAATCCCATTGAAGGAAAGAAATACAGTAATATAGTCATGTTTGTTATTCACTGGTCAGAAAACTTTGTTCGCTTGTTACACAGTCTCACTTGTTTCACTGTGACGTGTAATAACCCTAAGTGGATAGGTTCCACTAATTACAGGGATTGATATATTAATGTCTTTCACGGCAAACGTTCATCACTTTTTAACGCTTAAGATGTTAATTTGTCAATAGAACTAGACAACTGGAAATGACCCATTCCGGTACACTACTTTCTTTCCTGCATGAGCTGACCATAGAAAGCACGCCTCTGAACTCATGAGATAAAAGAGAAATAGTTCGTTGACTTGAAGACGATTGCAGCTACAGTTTTAGATTTTGTTATTTTGGCTAAAATGAAGTTAGTAGAATTAAATTTATGTTTGTATAAATTGCATTGGAAATACTTGCATTTAAACTTGCCGGAATATTTGTCATGTCAAAGTATGTGGTAATTGAACACTGGGGCTCGGAAAACCGCCCTTTTTCACAATTTCGGCATTTTAGCAAACCATTAAAATTTTGCTGGTCTCTGTCTTAAAACGTAGACTGATGACCAATCGATTTTTATTCATATCTTCAATTTTGTTGAGGTAAACGTGATTTGTAGAAAAAAGAAAAAAATCGGAATGTAGGAATATTTTGTGAAACAATAGAAATATTATTTTTTCATTACATTTTTGAGAGTCAGTTTTCGATTATTTTGCATTACTCATTCAAATAAAGGGGTAATATTGTGCTTATGTGTGCTGTTCATAAAACATAACATTAACTCTCTCGCTGTACATTCTTATACAACTTTTCATTTAAATCTTTGTTTGAAAGAGATTAATTCAAGTTTTGCTTTGTTACCATAGCTATCAGCAAAACAATAAAAAACGAACGTGGATAAATGTGCTTTTCTTTGCTGCATTTTGTTCAGCATGAACTTTTACATACTAAAACATGTTTACCTCGAACGAATTAAACTGTAGCGAGTGTCTTTAAGCTACACAACGTTTCTCGTCGTCTGCTACATACAGAGTATACACTACCAACATTGCAATAGAAAGTCAAATGAACAAATGCAAAAAGTAGGATCAGCTTCAATGAGATGATAGTGTTCAAGTGAAATTTGTCAGTGTCCTGAAATTGAAATTGGCATCATTTAGATGATTCTGTAAATAACATCATGAAAATTTGAATAATTGTTTATGGTAAAGGTCAAATTGAATAAAATACTACACCGCATGCTATATCATGTTTTGAGAGAGGCATTCAGATATCACTATAATTCAGACATAAATTCAGTTCCAATAATAATTATAGTCAGTCAAGTCAAACATTATTGGCATTAACATACAAACATTTTCATCGACACAACACAAATGAGGCGGTTTAATAACATATAAATATTGAATATAGGACTGCGTATCCTGTGCAGTTTGAAGGGAAATGTCTCGGACTTGCGAATTAAGTAAAAATGTTAGAAACTTTTCTTTATAAAACACATAGTATAATTATTAATACTTGCATACGCATCAGTTGTAGCCAAACATATTAGTTTTCCCTTCTGTTTGTGATGTAAATTCTCTGTCTTTACTATCTTCATCTATTCTAAACGAATCCCACAAAATAAACAAACATGTTCACTAACGCACTATCTCACGAAAATGGTATAATTGCTTCCTTTTTTAACAGAACAGATAAAATGTCTTGCGTAAGTTAGATACATGCATATAATGTATTAGATATACGGCTGTGTATATCTCTGGGTGCGCCTTATTTCCTTTTGTGCTTTCAACAGCAGGTGAAGATTACTATCTTTAAATTTCATTTCATGAAATTAGGTTTGTTTCTTAGTTTGAACAAGCATTAACTTATCTTATTGAATTACATGACCGTAAAGAAAAGACTTGTACTGAATATACTGTGCAAATGACGTAATTTGGATTGGGTTCTTGGAATTTAGAATCAAGTGAAGAATACATGCTACTTCGCAAACCATTAAGATTATAGTGAAGATACCGAACATGAAGTTATCACCATACTTCTTTTTTGTAACCTAGAGCATGACCTAGGTATTTAAAAAAGGAACGGTCATACTCTGGAAAACATACTTATTACTTTGTTGTTCTCTCTCTCTCTCTCTCTCTCTCTCTTCTCTCTCGGGACAACAAGACATGCACGTAGACAGTGTATATATTTCTTTTACATATATAGGTTTAAAACAGATTTTGACAAGTTTTACCGAAGGAGATACCAAAATGATATGTTTTAAATAATGGTAACAACAGTGTATACATAAGTATCAGAATATTAGTAAATTTACAAACTCCCGAATATGTTAATTATTACATAATTGTTGTTGTTTTGAAGCAAATTACGTGTAAGATAAAATCAACGCAGGAATTTCAGAAGGTCTTTTTACTTGTTTGTTCTTAATTTACACAAAGCCTCACCAATTATGACAACGATTAACATACAGCTAATTGGTTAATTTTCTAATAGATACTTATGTCAGTGGTTATGTAATTAGCGCTTGGACATGAAAAGTTTGCCTTTTCAAGGTCTTCCTCGGGCATCCTGCTATTGCAAAAGTTAATTCCTGTGAACTCTTTTATCTACAGATTGAACAAATTGCCGTATTTCTATGAAATAATTTGTATGCTTCTTAAGTGCATATTTCGTATTTGATTATTGTGTAATCAACTGGGCTTCTTTCTTTACGTTAACTTTTTATCATTTAGTGAAGGAACTTTTATATTCTTTGCACTTTCCTGTACACCATGCTAAAAAGAAATCCCGTGTCTATTATGCACGCCATAAGGAAACCAATTACCATTGCATTTAGTAGAACTAACCTGCGGCAACTGTAAACAGTGGTAATTACATTTCAGTTACCAACTGCAATTACTGTCATCTGTAAAGAAATATTCATTTATTTTGCCGTCGTGTAGGACATGTGTTTTTGACAAGATTAATTATTCTAATTCACTATTTATTGTTAGAAATATTTCAGTAACAAATCCGAATTAGTTTGTCATTCAAAATATAAAATTTCCATGTTAAAAACAGCAAAATCGGTAAAACTTGCTTTGACCTTTCGGAAAGGGTTGTGATTAATGTTGTCATAACTTGTACACTTTTTAGTAGATTTGCGTATGCAATGTATGTATTTGTAAAAAAACAATGAAATGGAATGTAAAAAAAATCAAGAAATGTCTTCGAAAAATGATGATCGGCGTAGATACAGTGCAATATTAATACCCCATAATTGTAAAGTTTTTGGACATTGGCAAATAGTGTTCGGACACTGGCAAATAATGAACGCGCTTAGTAATAGAATGTCCTATTTCCATAACAGATGAGGCTGAATGCAAAAAAAATGAGTTTAATGCTACAAGTGTCAATATCATTTTCAACGAAGTAAATTAAATATTTAGTCATATCTATTTCATATTTGTTCCATTTAGTAAAATTGTTCATGGTTAAAACGCTTTGATATTTAATGTACGGCTGTATTAATGTTATTAATTAAACCAACAACTACGAATTCTGTCCTAGACTTTCATAACAACAACACTTTTAACCAATTGCAAGTTTCTTTAGTTGAAGATCTTATATCTTACAATTTCATTCGTGACAGCAGTTGGTCAAAATTGATTTTAAAGGAACTGACTCACAGATGGGCCGACAATGAAAAAAAGAAAGAAAATGCTTATACATCTTGAAATTCTTGCTGTAATTGTGAAGAACATATCTAAACTAAGTTTCTGACTCATTTTTTGTTACAGAAAAACATTAAGTTATAGCATTAATTTTGACGAAACTTGATAACTAGTCTCTGTGGTGTAGATCGTCGCTCTATATTTTACCGACCGAAAGGTCATGGGTTCAAATCCGGGTTAAGTCAAAAAAATTTTTTCAGTTTTCATGGTGTATAGAACCATAATATTATGTTCTTTTCCATAGTATATTAACTTCTCTAATATTGTAATGAAAAAAATCGGCTAAATTCTGAGTCAGTCGCAATAATAGAGCTACGCTTAAAATATCGTGTTTAAGCATATTACCACGGTTAAAAAAACATATACACATATAGGGGTTTACGTCAGACGTGCTTTGTTATCTTAACGTCATGTTCAGACAATAGTTTCTTTAAGAACAAATTTATTTGTCTGGATCACGTACTTCACACATACTCATCTAAATGCTGTTTGCACAAAACATACAGTTACTATTTGATAACGGCGCTGTACTCGTAATGAAGCGTATGATTGTGTTTGGCATATCAGAGAGAATTACTTGTTCAGCTTGCCAAAAGTGATAAATCTACCAAAACACTTTAAAGAAATATTATAACAAGAATAATAACAGTAATGGAACTATGTTTTTGATTGTTGAAGATTGTCGATTATCAGAGAATCGACAATATCCTTTAAACGGTTACTGTGTCAGAGTGAATATATGGATGTAATTATTAGCCTTCATTGAAAACTATTCTGTTCAGATGTAAAATAAATTACGAGTTACCAGCACTTTTCCCAAAATCAATCGTACTCCAGTCGGCGAGTAAACTGTAATTTGCGTTATGAATGAACACTTTTGTCCCTGTGAAATTTAAATTTTATGCTAAAAAATGATTCCTTATATCATGGCAGTTATACATATTAGTAACAGTACTATTACAGCGATGTAGACATTTAGTGTTTACTGATTTTCCACCTCGATATATAATAATTCTTGCCAAGAAATCAGATAATTACTGGGTACCTACACACATGCTGTATAGTTTGTTATAACATAGAGGAAATATGTTTAAATCATCAATTTTTCATCGATCAAGGAAGAAGCGAAACATAATCGAGTTCAGGGAAATACATAAAGATGAATGCAGACACATTGTAGGGCATAAAAGTGGCTTTAGATTGTACGACGTCCGCAACAGGCGGGACTTTGACATGTTTGTTGATACCATTAAGCAGAAAACAGAAATATTTTATTTAATGATTTATTGGCAGGATTTTGGTATTCACTGAGCATATAGGACCCCGAAAAAAAAGGACAAAATCAGTTCAGTCAGGAAAGTGAAATGGGAAATCAGGTTAACAGTTCACCTAGATCCCCTTGGTGTGCACATCCGCACCTGTTAAGTAAAGCATTTATAAGTGCACAAGGGAGATGCAATATATCCTCGCAGTGCCCAGCACTCGCCCACTTTCTCGACCCCCCTCCCCCCACCCCTCCCTCGAAAAAATAATAAATAAAATAAAACATCACACTCATTATACAGACATCACGACGGAAGATTTGTGAAGTTAGCGGCCTAGCGGCCTAGCGGCCTGGCGGCGTGAAGTTAGCGGCCTAGCGGCCTGGCGGCGTGAAGTTAGCGGCCTGGCGGCCTAGCGGCCTGGCGGCGTGAAGTTAGCGGCCTGGCGGCCTAGCGGCGTGAAGATGGCTGCCTTTATCACAATTTAGGTTGATCTTAAAAACGGATTGAAATCTATTTTTACAGCATATAATGTAAATTGCAGGGGTGTATAAGAAAGTTATCGACATGATTTAGCTTTTATTTTTTAAAATAAATTATTTAACAAAGTTCTAGCTTATCTGCAAAGACGACTCGGAATCTCTTTGTACATTTACTCCCATGTACTCTTTGTAAATTACATTTCAGTTGATGATTAAGTAAAATATAAACAAGAACTAGCTTTGATTTTTTTTAACTTTTCAAAGCCTGGCGGCCTAGCGGCCTGGCGGCCTAAACTTAATATTTATCATAATTTATTTTTACATTTAAAAACGGCTTGAATTCGATTTTTACAGCATGCAATGTACATTTCAGAGATGATTAAGTAAAATATCAACAAGAACTAGCTTTGATTTTTTTTTAAGTTTTCGAAGCCTGGCGGCCTGGCGGCCTAGCGGCCTAAACTAAATATTTATCATAATTTATGTTTATCTTAAAACGTCTTATAATCGATTTTTTCAGCATGTAATGTACATTTCAGGGATGAATAAGCAAAATATTGATATTTTTGTTGATATTTTACTTAATCATCCCTGAAATGTACATTGCATGCTGTAAAAATCGAATTCAAGCCGTTTTTAAGATAAACATAAATTATGATAAATATTAAGTTTAGGCCGCTAGGCCGCTAGGCCGCCAGACTTCGAAAACTTTTAAAAAATCAAAGCTAGTTCTTTTTGATATTTTACTTAATCATCCCTGAATGTACATTGCATGCTGTAAAAATCGAATTCAAGCCGTTTTTAAGATAAACATAAATTATGATAAATATTAAGTTTAGGCCGCTAGGCCGCTAGGCCGCCAGGCCGCTAGGCCGCCAGACTTCGAAAATTTAAAAAAAAATCAAAGCTAGTTCTTGTTGATATTTTACTTAATCATCCCTGAAATGTACATTGCATGCTGTAAAAATCGAATTCAAGCCGTTTTTAAGATAAACATAAATTTTGATAAATATTAAGTTTAGGTCGCTAGGCCGCCAGGCCGCCAGACTTCGAAAACTTAAAAAAAAATCAAAGCTAGTTCTTGCTGATATTTTGCTTATTCACCCCTGAAATGTACATTACATGCTGAAAAAATCGATTTCAAGACGTTTTTAAGATAAACATAAATTATGATAAATTTTAAGTTTAGGCCGCTAGGCCGCCAGGCTTTGAAAAGTTAAAAAAAATCAAAGCTAGTTCTTGTTGATATTTTACTTAATCATCAACTGAAATGTAATTTACAAAGAGTACATGGGAGTAAATGTACAAAGAGATTCCGAGTCGTCTTTGCAGATAAGCTAGAACTTTGTTAAATAATTTATTTTAAAAAATAAAAGCTAAATCATGTCGATAACTTTCTTATACACCCCTGCAATTTACATTATATGCTGTAAAAATAGATTTCAATCCGTTTTTAAGATCAACCTAAATTGTGATAAAGGCAGCCATCTTCACGCCGCTAGGCCGCCAGGCCGCTAACTTCACGCCGCCAGGCCGCTAGGCCGCCAGGCCGCTAACTTCACGCCGCCAGGCCGCTAGGCCGCCAGGCCGCTAACTTCACGCCGCCAGGCCGCTAGGCCGCTAACTTCACAAATCTCACGACGGAGGGCTTGAACTAGTAGAAATGTGTGCAGACACATTATTATTCCGTTAGAACTGACAGCTCCAATAAGAACTGCTGTCAAAATGTTATAGTAGTTGGCATACATCGTCTTTCCACAACCATGATAGAAACGAATATTGGCTCTCTAAGTTTCTAGAGGATACAATACAAGCTCTCATCGCTGTCTGAGAAAATACAATCCTGGTGATGTATTAGTCGTGTATTTACATGTAAATAGATCTAATCCAAAATTACATTGATAAGTTGTGACAGGTTTTCGAATTACTCCCTGTAATTACAAAGGTCATACGATGCTACATTTTATTTGAATGCTTTTGAGATGTTTTTCGAATTCGGCTTTGGTTTTGTTATGTATGCCTTTGTTAGTCATGTCAGATACACACATTAACAGTGTATAAAAATTGTCTCAGAACTTATTAATAAAACGTACATAGTTCACTGTCTGTACCTAATTAAAATATGCAAATATTCTAACTTGGCACCTTCGAAGGAGGTCATTTTTTCTTGATACTTATAAATTACTTTATTTGATGAGTTGCATTTCCAGTAACTTCCTCATGTAAAATAAAACTTAATGTCATTACGAAGGAAAAGTTAAAAACAAAACTGACATTGCTTGAAATTAAGGGCCGAATACATTCTATATTGTTTAAGTTGAACCTAGTGGAGACAATTAATGCAAAATTGCACAGCAAATACATGGCACATGCCGAGAGGGTAGATGTTGTTAGTTCTGATACTGTCACTGCCAATTTATGGCATATACCGAATCATTCGATATCATTACCTCTGTAAGTAGAAGTGCTTTTTCATGGCATTTGCCGTGTCAATAGATGTCCTTACTTTTGTATGGACCTCTGCTATTTCATGGCTTGTGCCAAGCCAATGAATGCCACCATTCCTGTAAGAGCAACAGCTTTCTCATAGCTTTTGCGGAATCAGTAGATATCATTTCTTTTGTTAATACCAGAACTTTTTCATGGCATTTGCTGAGTCATACAAACTGGAAAATTAATTTCTGTCAATTAAATTTGGGAAGGATATTTGGTCTGCAAAAAAGTTATCAGTGTTGCGTCTAATGTTACTATTTCTTCTGCTACCTCTGTTGCTACAACAACTTGTACTATCACTACTGTTTTACTCAGATATCATCTTTGGTGTAATGAAAGTACTGCTTCGTTTGTGTTCCATATTTATTGTTATTGTTACAGCAGAGGAAAGCAAATAACCTTTTTTCATATTTATGCTACAAAGCATGTGGGTTTTTTTGTGTTACATATAATTTTATTTTACGCGTTAAGATCTGAAGTAGAACGTACTTGACCGAAAACCATTAACAACAGAGATATTATCCCATATACTTACTGTGAAGGGTTCCTTCTTAAGCGTTTTCATATTAACCTGTGCTAAATTATATGATAATTGTTATAACAATCATAAATAATGTACAATTCCACAGAGCAAAGCAAAATGAAGATGGCTTTTTATGATAAAAAAGACAAGAAAGGAACAGAACAGAAATAGATGTTGGACGTCAATAATTACATTCGCCAAACGAGTTATTCGAGTTAGCTTGATCCAAAAAAAAGTTGAATTTGACTGTTGTTGAACAAAATTTCTCAAAATACTTTTGTGTTATGCATGATGTACTGATACTTGGATATACATGTAACAACTAGCGGCTGAACAGCTGATGATGTGAATAAAACACACGAATAAATCATACCACTTGTCATAACATTTAGCTACGCAAGAAGAGAAATACCATAGTCTGGTGTAGAGAACGACTAACTTACACAGGCAAAAGGAAGTACTTTCGTAATGATGTTTTCTGATGGCGAGAGAGTCCAAAACGTAAAATCTTTAAAACGAAATATTACACGTCAAAAAGTAATAAGAATGGAAAATATAGTTCTATGGCATTTAAATTCGTTTTCAGTTTTCAGTTACGGTTTCAGACGTTTGTGGAGAGCAAATAAAAGGTTATAAATGAGCCTTTCACTTATTGTTTTGTATATGTTTTGTTTTGTGGAAAGACGCAAATGCAGATGCCTGCAGTACAGCTTTATCTTAGATAGACGGACTGACAGTTGTATTATCGCATGTTTAATGACATAACCATATATTTCTGTTGCAATTGACAAGTTTATATATCTGTTTATACCGTCAACCGTTTTCTTTACAAGTGTTATTGTCACTGAAATTGCTAAACTAAATATTTTACACTAATTGGCGAAAGTTTTTCTAAACGTAGCATATACTCTTAAACATAGATTGATGTCTTAAAGGTGTAGACACAAGACAAAAAAAAAATATGAATAAATGCACACTTCTGAATAAAATGACAATTTCATACGTAGAAAATTCATGGTTTAAGAAGATGCTTGATATCGATAACTTAAACTCTCACAAAAAAGTGGGAATAAATGCATATCAGAAAAAGAGAGTCAAAAAGTAGAGGGAAAGATAGCAAAAATTCATTTACAGATCAATTAAAAAAGGACACCACAAACAATTAACGAAAATGAGAACCCGTGGGGTTAGTTTTCAATTACAAAATCAGCTTAGTTTTCAGAAGCAACAATTGATACAAAAAGTAAATTACGCGCTTCTGAAACTAATGACGTTTTATTACGTCGATAAAATTAATACTTCATAACTTCTACGTTTCAAAATGAATTCTTACTGCCCAATCTAAGATATTTTAATATATACAGACTTATTACGTATGTCGACTGTGCTTGTAAGAAGAATTATATTAATCAGATATAAATGCTGCAACATATCTACGTCTATTTTATTCAGGTTGTTTTCAGATTCGGTGAGTTAGGCTAGCATAAACTACAACCAGATAATTCGAGTGGCGAAGAAAAATGTTTCTGCAGACAACACTGACACATTAATTGAGTTCTGACAAGAAACAATTAACGAAACTGTAGAAAAGGGATTATCATATGCATCAATCAGACGGCAAAATGACTGGAACTCTAATGTACTTACTACAAGGTTTTAAGTGAAGATATATGATTAACGGTGATTGTTTTTCCCGTCTGTTTGCGTGTAGGTCTTTGGTTAAAACTTAAAGACAAACTACACGGACTGTAATGGCTTAAACTGGGATCCGAGAAAAGTAATGTTTATCAAATAATTATGATAACTGTGTGTAAAATTGGAAACAGAATTATAAACATTAAATTTTGTTCGTTTAAATAAAATTAAAGTTGAACCTGCGGGCTAATCGTTTTGGTGTAAACGCCTTGTTTTCTATTATGGCATTAACGAGCTTTACAGCAAAGATATCAATTATTCATAGCTCTACGATATTATGTCTAATGATTCAATCGTCATTTAAATAGAGCTTTAAGGCATAGAATACAAAACGTCAGAAAATATTTGTAAATTATTTGTTTATTTCTCAGCAAATTATTTGTATATTGTTTAAAATTAAAACGCTAGGCTTCAGCTAATTTCCTCTTAATTGTCATTGCAGACGACAATTTATTTTTCTGTTCCTGTTTGTATAAGCTTGCTTCCTGTAAGTCTGTTTTGTATTTGTAAGTGTACGATCGATGACAAATTAATGAACATAACGTTTGTAAAAATGTTTCTTTTCCTACTCAATATTCACCACTATCATAACATATGTTTTATAGATGTTCTAGGCTTTGTTATTCTTTGGCAGGCACAGTAAGTTTTCGTACTGCAATAATAATCCCACGCCTCATTAAATACATAGCACTCTTATCATGCTGTTGTAGGGTTGTCTGTACCGCAAAATATTCTACACAGTAAACTATTAAAAGAGCTTCCATTTTCCCTGTTCTTCTTTCCCTAAGATTTCGCACTATGACTTTACAGCTAAAAGCAGTCAGCTTGTTAAAGGTGTGGTCAAAATGACTCGTTATTTAAAAAGATCACACTGATGTGTATTCCAATAACAAATCATTTTCCTTTAATAGATTTATCTAGAAAAAAAGATTTAATCTCACTGACTGAAGCTTAATACGGTTAAAATCTTTAAATCTTTAATATCTGGCCGCGTCACGATTCGCATTCACAGCTGTACTGGAATGTATTTTTCCTTAATAGATTCTTAAGAAGAGAAAGACTTTTTTTTAATTTACTTGATTTGTAACATCCTCCGTGTTTTCAACGTGTGTGTTGACTGTCTAGGTATCTTGGTCATTTTTATCACTTGAGTCATTTGACATTTGTGTTTTGAATGACATGTCTATTGGCTAGAATTAGTATTTATCAACAAAACAGTGAACGCAGTGGAATTCCTCCTATGTTGATCTATTTAACGTTAATATACAACCAAATCAAGTTAGTGTTTCATTTATAATTGAGGACAACTCCTGCCGGAGGAGACAATTTGCTAAGAAGACAATGGATATTTAATCAGCCTGCAGCATATATCAGTGAACGACTTTCTTGAATAATTACCGAAATCCAATGCAGCCACTGACGACACTTAGATTGTTGTCTTTTACAGTTTGCCTCTGGTTAATCGTATATTAATCGTGATAAACAAGGGAAGATAATTTTCCACCATATTTTGAAAAGTTATATACAAGGCTTTCTGTTCTGTTTTAGTCATAGGCACGTCATTTATTTCATGGAATGTGGAATATATCAAAAAGGAAACGAAACATTGTTAGGAACATATATCCACATGCCGTTGCTCGTTGTTTGACACTTGTTTATCCCATTTGTCTCAAGTCTTTCTTGCAAGTATTTCTGTAGCACCTGACTTTAAAGTCTGCATTAATAAATAATTATAGACTGAACTATTTCTAAATCGAAAACCTTATTTTCTGTTTCTGACATAAAGATACAATAATTAAGACATTTCTTAGCAGTTTTGTTCTAAATAAATTATAGATAGTTCTTTAAATACTTCTTGAAAACATAATTGATTTCAAGATTTCCAGGTGTGTGGTTAGAAAAAACTCTTTTCTTTGAATAGACTTATTGAAAGGATTTATTATCATTCTCAAACGCACAAACTTGAAGGTACAACATACATTGACATAGTATGGTGAATGTTGGAACGGGACGGTGATAGTCCTATAAGCATGACTATTTGAGGAAATAATAAGTTAAAGTAATAATAAAATAATAGAAATATAATCTGCATTTCAACCCTTTTGAATAAATCATCCGGCTACAACTTCTATATAAATTGTATTCAAACCGATTATATATGTTCAGTTATGTAATTTCCTTTTGATAATAACAAAAAGGAACGAAATGAATAAAACTCTTTTTTACTGAAAATGATTAATACATAAGCAGATCTAGTGCAATTCAAACGTATTTTACCATTATACATGATTATTTACTTGATACCGTGACATTCAAGTCAGTCCCGCATACAGGACCACCTTGATCCAATGATTATCAGACTGAGTCTATATCAGATTTTCGAATTCATTTGCAAAATCAGCAAAAACAAAATCTGGCCGTTTACAGTCGAACATATGCGTGCAATAAACATTGTTGTTGTTGATTTTAAGCTTATTACGAAATAATAAGTAACAGTATGGGTCTTGCCACTGCTAGTTAGCTTGACAATAAAACTGTGAAAATTAACTGCTGTGGAAAATGGGGAACTTGTATTGTCCAAAAAAATGATTCTTTTCAGCTCATGATGCTATAGAATTGCAAGTATATCAGAAATGGACTATCAATCATGGAAATGAAAGAAAATTCAGCTAAAAGGCAATTGGGGAAATTGCATTCACTGATTTATGGCATGCATTTCTCATATCTCATTATATTTGAAATAGCAGACGAGAAATTGAAAGGAAGAACTGTTTAGATTTTGCAGAATATATATACGTACATGTAAATGGTTTGATTGAAATGCTGAAGAAATAATTTGCTAAAACAAATCATGACACAAGAAATCGAAACAAAAGATGTGATACATTGATATGACATAGAAAGTATATTTTTTGTTTTCTTTTTGTACTAAATTAAAATACATAAGATAGCGTGTTTCATTATATGTCAGTCAAACTTGTTACTGAGGTCAAAAGTATAGATATGTAATTAACTGAATCTAGAAATTAGACTAAACTTACTGAATTTGTCTCTTTTCTTTAAGGTGCATTTTATTCTTAACTTTGCATACTTTAGTGTTATATATGAACTGATATTGTTATAATGCAAATGCCATTACAAATTAGAATCAAGTTTTGGTGTGACCAGGCAGACGTCTAAGACTTTTGGAAAATAGAATAATCACATATCAGTTATCGACGAATTTAAACATGATGAGTTAAAAAGTGAGTTAAAATGTCTTAATATGTTATAATAGTCAGGATATTGTAAGACAAATAACCGTAAAATCTATACTTTGAAAATAAAATTATCGACGAAACCACACCCACTGAGAACAGATAACACGTACATTAAAAAAGCAATGTAAATATAAAAATGCAGTCTTTGATAAAATCATATCATTATTGTTCAGAATAAAAATCAAAACAAAATCACTGCCTCTAAAAACATTTTAAGAACATAGATTAAATAAATGTGTTTTAGTTTAGATGCAAAAGCAGCAGCTTGTATTGAAGGTGCATAATTATTTTCTAGCTCGTGCAAATTTGAATAGCTTAAACTGTGAATTCTAGGCAAAACAATAGAAGATAAATGTTTCTTCACAAAACGGCTGACATTTTAAGTGAGTTCTGACAGGAAACAATTAACATACCTGAAAAAAATGATTAACACTCATCAGTCAGACAGAAATTGATTAGAGTTCTCATGCATTTTCTGCAAGGGTATCTTGTGAAGATCTAAGACCTATATTGTTTTGTTTGTTCTGGCTTTGGATACAAGTATTACGTAAAAAAATACATGCACTGAAATACAGATTAAAGTTTTTAACTAAATTCCTTTTATCAGATACGTTGACAATTCTCAAGAGTTGGTACAAGTAAATACAATGGTTTGAAACTGATACACATGGCTTACTATTATATATTCTGTAGGTTTACTAATTCTCAGAAATAAGGGTTCAATTATTACAAAATTTTGTATGCTTAAAGATAACTCGTATGTTCAGACGTAAAACCGATTGCGCACAACTACATAAATTACTGTGTGTGTTTTCATGAATATTGATGAGTGAAGGAAAGAAACTCTTCAACCAATGACACCCCGCACTACAAGTAAATACTCTTCATTTTGGAGAGTTGGCAAGTAACTTTATTATTTTACACGATACTTTTTAGTATTTTTTTTACTTTGACTATTAAGTGATTCGTGTAAAAGTAAAATGAGAATGATGTCATTAGCTGATATTACGTAATAGTAATCCGTCGGGAAGAAATGAAAGTACATCATTAATTATTCATGAGTACGAAATTTTCGCAAGCAGTACTTCCAAGGTTGAAAAAGTAAAACGAAATGGATCGAACGTGTGTTTTCTGACGATGTCATATGTATGGACGCAATGACTATATGGCTTACTGTAGTTTGTTCATGTTTTTCAAACGCAATTCGTATGTTTACATTTACTTTGTCCACAGTCACTCTTTCTCGTGTAATTTAACAAGGTTCTGCCTCAAGAAATAGTTGCCTAAAATTCAGTAATTTCTTGATGAGCCCGAAGCATTTGTTAGTGATCAGTTTACTTATGTAATTACCGAAATCCAATATCGTTTCCGAAAACAAGAAAATGATTGTCTTTCATGCTCCTCTCCTGGAAAGTCATAGAGAATTCCACAATGCAAAAATATTATAAATATAGATGAATGTTATTTTGGCAACAGAAAAGGAAAATTTATTTCGTTTCTCGTATTTTAAATGTTGCATAATTTGGAAAAAAAAGTAAGTCTTAAACACACTCTGAATAAATTTGCATTTGAGGGCAACAGTTATAACTTTAACATGATAACTTTTTAAAGGCGCACTGGTAGTTAATTGTACAACTCATTAAAATATTCTTACCGTTATCAATGTGTGCAGAGTCGACGAAATAACTGTACCAATAGACCCATTTTGAAAACATTCGAGATTGCATTTTGATAACGTTTAAGTATTCTGGAGGCTTGTTTTCAGTCTCACTCGAAATTTCTACCCCACTGAGGTGTTAATCCACTGTCAGCTGCTGTTACTACGGGTTCAGTTCTGCTTGTTAACACATCGTTTGAGTGGTACTTGTGGTAGATGTTATTTATAAACAACAGAGTAATGAAATACCTTGATTGCGCCTCATCGAGTTCGTAACTAATTATAAACAGTGCAGACATATTACAGCATAAATTATTTCTTTATGTCAGTGAAATTAATACGGCACATTTGTAGCAATAGCTAGAAATTATATAAATAATCACCCTTTAACATTGCAGAAGATAAATTATTTGCTAGATGATTTGCTATTCATGCATCTAATTTTAGTGTTGTTTTTGTTGTTTTTGGAATCGTCTCTGGTCAGGGTATTTTTGCTTCAGTACATTACAGCACCGCTTGTTGTGAATGACTGTAAAATGAGAGAAATACTGCGCGTGAACGGAGTTAGATATAAATTTAAATTTTTGTTCTAGTTGGGTGTATTTGATTATATTTGTAACAGTCATGTACTGTATTTATAAAGTCGTGTGAATGATCATAGTTTCTGGAATGTAGTGAAATAATTTCCTTAGAAAATGTGTAAAATCTTTTTGTTACGGGTAACTCCCTTTATCGAATACCTGTCGTAATACCCATTTGTATTCATTATGACTACACTCACAACAAGGTATTAAACATAATAGTTGTGGCAGATCACTGTTATAAAATAATAAAAGTGTTGTATGAACAGATGTATAGAAACAATCAATATCTTCATTTTTTTCATGTAAGTTTTAAGCAAGGCATAATATAAACTGGTGGTATGTACGCATGCTAAAATAAACTTTTCATTCGATTGTCATTCTTTCTCGTTGTGCCGTTCTTTTAGGGCAAACAAAATAATTATGAGACCATCATTAAAAATGCAAAACTTTTGACTGGTAACCTAAAATTCCAAATAGACTGAAATACCCGGTTGTAATTTAAGAATATTGCTTTGTGGAGAAGGTTTCAAATAAGGTTTTTAACTTAGACATGAAAAAAAGCCATTCCATTGTAGAATAATAGTCAACACCTCTTACTACTGCAGTAAATATCGACAATTTGTGCAGGTTTCTGAAAATTGTAAACCTCACAAAATAATTGAGAATTTCCTGAATATTATGGGGACAATCAATCACGGGAACTGTCAAAACATATAGCTTAAAGCAATACGAGAAAATGCATTCCTTGATTTAGAGCTTGCATTTCTCATTATGTTTCAAATAGCAAATTCACATAAAAACTTGTTTTCTTTGATTTGTGGGAAAACAACATAAAAATGATTGTTTTGTTTTCTTACTTTGGATTATTTTAGCGTTTACATCTTTTTTAAATTTAGTTATAAATTTGCGCTTGTAAATAAAATGACTTTGCATAGAATTTTAAAAGTGAGCATTTCGAAAAAAGAAATTGAAATAGTGAATATTATTCTTTTGACGGAACAAGAGTTTTTATTGCATGTGCACTCTGACATTTGCATGATTCAAAAGAAGCGAATAATCACCTCATAGTCCAATATATGTGTCTGTTTACCCTTAGATGGCTTACGAACTTTTATTTCTAGAAATAACGCCAAGCATGTTCATTTTCCAGTTTCTGTATACTTACTAATCTGTTTTAACTGAATATTTTTTTTCATAAAGTCTAAAAGATGCTAGTTCCTTAGAACGTTATTTTGAGTTTTGAGAAATATGAACAAAAGCCGCCGCCTGAAAAACAGGAAATAGAAAATGTGTATGCTATTCAGTCTAAGATATCTTTTTTATATACTCAAATGGCTTCTGCTGTTTTAATTATACTGAAGTCAAGATGTCACCCGATAGGTAGATAAGGAGGAAGGGCGGGAGAAAGGTAGGTAATTTTGTTTCTCCATGTTGGAGACCAATCATCACATTACAAACGACATAATAATTTAAGTACTATGTTGAGAACCACACTACAGTGCAATTATAAGGAAGCAAACTTAAATAGCACATCAAGGAAACCAAACCACATTTCAAAATAACAGTACAAAGCAGGATCGCATAATGTAATGTTCCTTATCTATTATGATTTGCATATAATACAGCACAACATGAGTTAGATGTAATATACACAGCAACAACAGAACAAATTGAACGTTGAACTTGAATTATATCTATGTCGTTGCAACAGTGCCTTCTTTCCGACATGAGGAAGTCATAAATTGTCTCACGACTGTATATTCTAAAGCGCTGACAAAATATCCTCTGACAGATAATATAATTACTGGAATTCTGTATGTTAACATCGTTTGAGTGGTACTTATGGTAGGTGTGATTTATAAACCACAGGGTAATGGGATATATTAACATTTCCGTTTTTCTTTAGGCACCGAAATAAATATGTAGTGCATAAATCATCAAAGTAATAAAATAAGAAATTAAACGTAGGCTTTCAATTTGTTTTCATAGGTTTGTTAAGATTCAAGAAGGAAAATGTTTTTTTTTTTTTTTTTTTTTTTTTTTTTTGGTGGGGGGGGGGGGAGGGGGGGGGGGGTGGAAGGGGGCGGGGAATGTCTTAGATAATTCATTGTTCTTTAAAGCTAAGTCACATTTGTTTATACCCCATAAGTCATATTTACATCGCATTTTCCGTTTGTCACAATGATTGATACCAATGACTACATAATCAGCAAAATTTAACGATTATCAAATTTCTTGATATTTGTTGATGTCAAAACACATGCCATGATAAATGCCATGCATATGTTCTTTGTTCCATAAAAGGACGTAATCAGAACATGTCGAGATATGTTAGCTACAGCTATAAAAACTGTAAATAAGATCAGAGAATGAGGTTTCGTTTATTATGATTGAAGGAAAACGGCATTCAGCAAGTAATTCAAATTTTAAATTAGATCACAAAAATCCGCATGAGAGCTAAGTCTAACAGCTTACCAGTTCATTGACAATTTCAAAAGTGTTTCTTTAATTGGTATTTTGTTTTAAACATCTTTCTGTTGCTTTTACATATCTTTTAACATGTTCAGCCATTTGTAGATAAAAAAAAACAAGTATTCATTTTATTGAAGGACTTCTCACTTAAAATACTTGAATTTATTGTATTTAACAGCTAGTATATCTAATCGTCTTAACATGTGCACACACATAAAGGTTTTTTTAATCTGATATCTTCCTCGAGAAGTAATCGATTCTGTAAATAGCAAAAGCTAAGGTTTGAAATGCGTTAATGTATTTTTTCATGAGCATTTAGATATGATCAAGGAGAAACTTGCATCACATAATCTGATTCTACTTTAAACTGTTTTCATGATCCTTTTATCTCGTCTGCGATTGGCAAAAATCTGCATGTGTGGTTGTAAATCTCGTCTGCTTCATGTGTTATTTGTAAATCTCGCCTGCTTCATGTGTGGTTTTAATGAAGTTGAGGACTCTATGTACTCATACGCTTTCTTTGCAAATTTGCTACTTTTCACTGAAGGTTTTCACTTCAGAATCATTTATATCTGTTACAATTAAAACTAAATGATGTGACACATATAGCAATGCGAACGGCATATTAAACGGCATATTAAACTGATTTTAATCTTCAATATGTATACTTTAAGGGTTTGTTGTTAAGGGTTGTGTTGTTTTGTCATCTTACAAAGATGATAACTTCACATTAAACTTGTGTTCTAATTCATTACTATATTCATCTCCAGATTTGAAATGATTCATCTCTAGTTTTATTACGAGCGTATTTTGGTCTGAGGAATAGAAATAACATACCGACATACTATTCCTGATGGCATTTACATAACATCATAAAAAGTTCAACAGCATGTTATTTGTCCTGCTTTAAAGACGTCACGTATAATATTTTCTACAGAAAGATGGCAATTTGGAAGTCTAAATTGCCTAAAGACAGACGTCAATTTAAAGCAAAAACCAAAAAAAATCAGACGACAATTTAAAACAAAATTGTACACGTGTTCCCATCTTTAAAAACCCACAGAGCGTTGCTGACTGTATTCTGCTAATAATTCAGAGGAGTTCATTTCGTTTCAAAACCAGTAACAAGAACAAATCAATCCCTTCTGAAAGAAATGCGAAATCAGTATATGTCTTTTAACTGTACTTTTTTATTGTATTCGACATTAACATTCTTAATTGTCGATAGATTTTTTTATTCTTTTTTTCTGCGGGTAACCGCATAGGAGGTGTGGATGTCAACCATAGAATGTGAAGATATGACCTTTTGTTTTAATGTTAAAGGAGATTGTTAATGTTTGATTGCTAACTTTTGATTTTAAATGATAAAATGATGGGAGTATTTGAAAAAAAGGAGTTTGGGTTTCTTATCCCACGTAATTTTAAATCTATAAATAATCTTTCACTTGCCCACGCAATCTTAATGTAATAGTTCTTTTAATATTTTATCATAACTCCTTATTTCAAATCAATATATTATAACGTTGGCTGATACAGAAGTTGATATACTATTATTTTTATATCTTGACCGTACTTTGATTTGATCTAGTTTGTGACTTCAAAAAACAACAGCAACAAAATATAGAAAACAGAGACACAGCAATTGACTTGAACATTTTAAAAAGACATTAACATATTTTTTCTTTTATCTTTTTTACGATTTCTGCATTTTCAAAATAAATTGATAGCCTTTTATTTTCTAAACGATGAGTCGTTCAAACGGACAACCAGTAGATTTAGGAGTACGTACAATTTAGTGTTATGTATGAGGAGTTGCATCACCACAAGAAACGCAAGCAGATATAACGCGTTTAAAACCAAGCGTTCTGTTGCTGCTCATTTAGCAGACGTTGTTGTTGTGTTTTTTTTCATGCTTTGTTTGCATTAACAAGTATACATTTTTGTTACACTATGTAGTTTCTCGTTTTATTCATAATCCCTCAAACAATTCTGCTGATATTTAATAAGACAGTTTCTAATGAATACCATCTTATATCGGTAAAGAAGTTCTGGCATGCACTTCCGGGAACACAAAATCTCAGTCTCATTTTGATGAAGACTTTCTGGCTATAGCACAAGACTGGATACTTTTGGATAACAATCGGATGCAGTAAGGGTATCTATATCTTATATTAATTACCGAACGTCCAGACCGTTTGTCGTATAAATATGGAAATTGTTTCTTTATTACGTCTGACCTAAGACACAAATCAAAGAAAAGATTCAAGACATGTCCAAAGTGCATATTCGGGAAACCGATCTCAAGGTTTTATTACATGCATTCATTTATTTGTTTCCTTTTTATTGTCGCCGTATATGGAAACAAACTTCGTTTGCTAATGTAACTATTTTTATATAAGATAAAAAATAAAGTTCTTACGCCGAATTACTTTTAAATTTCTTGCTTTTCTAGTGCTATTCCAACGCTTTTTTCCCCTTTGGTTTGCTTTCCCAATAGATTGTCGTGATATAATTATGTGTGTGAAGTTAGCTCAACATAGGACATTCGACTTTGGCAAAAATCAATGCTGTGCTAGCACGATGATCGACATACGACATTCAAATTTTAAATAATTTGGTTTGAATGTTGCGCTAGCAACTTGATGAGCTCTACCCACCAGACCTACTTAGAGGTCAGGGGGTCAAAGGTCCACGGCCTCCCTCTGGGTGGGGGTTGGGGCATGACGTTCATTCGAACGTAGCTCTTGTTTTTTGTATGTTTGTTTGTTTGTTTGTTTTTTTCCAAATTAATCAGTGATTATATGTCCACGTTAGTCACGGGTCAAAGTACTTTCTTTATATTGTAAATTAACGTCTGGCAATAATAGAAAAGAGGTTCTATGGCGCAGTAAGGTATCTCGTCGCTAATTAGTTACTAAATTGAGAGTCATGGTTTTAAATCAAGCTTCTAACAGTTTTTTTCTTTCGTTTTGTAGAAACAAACAATGCTTTTTAAAAATATGTATTTAAACTTCTTATAGTGGCGGCGTGGCCGAGTGGTTAACACGTCAGACTAGTAGTCCGCATGGGTTCAAACCCAGTCAGGGTCAAGCCGTTGTTTCCTTGAGCAAGAAACTTTACACTCATTGCTTAGTACTGGTTGGTTCCAGGAACGGATTCGAGAGTGTATCTATAAGCTTTAAGCTTCCTACACAATCGAACTAAAATAAATTTGGTATAAACTAATAAACTTCTTCTAATTTTGCTTTTGAGAAACGGTATTTTAAGTTTAATTCTTGAGGTAAGAAGCTTTATTTATTTCAAACAGACACAAGCAATATTTTATTCTGTTTGTGTCAGTTTCTTTCTATTTTAAAACAATATACACAATCCTGGGTGGAAGCAGTCGAAACAGGTGTTTTAATATGTCTCTGAGAGTGTCACAAAATTCAATTATACAACTGCTGTAAAATAAAAACCGCCTCTATGTCTCCAATTTATTTTAATTTAGAAACTTTCTCTACCAAATAATGGTTATTTGACAGACATAAATGTGTGATCATTTATATTAATTTCAAAACCATGAACCTGACTTCAACAGTAGTTTGCATTCAATAACAGGTTTTAATCTAATTTTTTGAAAAGTTAATCTAAATAAAACTTTTGATGAATTCTCTTGATAATCAGACGAGATGTATCATTTAGGTCTTGTTGACTGCATCACAAAAAATAATATTCAGGACGAACATTTATGAGGTATTAAACAAACATTAAAAGGCCGGTGTGTGTGAATTTGCTTTAGAACAAAGTCCACTGGTGTTGCTTGTCAAATCTGAAAGTACAATTGACATAAACATCAGTGGAAGACTTTCTCACCTCCACTATTCGAATGATAGAACATACTTTATTTGTTTAGAGCTTAAGTTACACTAACTGGTCACAGAAATGTATTAAAATTTACATAGATCCATTTTAGGCGGGCGGTAACAAACTTCGATCCTATCCATGGAATTTACTTAAAGGTCATGTGACACGACTATAGCAACTTTGTCTATTCAAAATAATCATAGTTTACTGACTAAAATGGTTTAATTGCGAAATTATGAAAATATTTCTTTTGATAAGAAAAATCGTGTTTTTGATGATCGGCTGTTTCCGTTTCGACATCGGTAGTTTCCGCCGCAAGTTTTGGCTGTGACGTAGATTTATCCCTACTGTGCGAGGCAGTAGTGCATAATTACACTGCTCATAACGCATCCGTTTTTAAATGAAAAAATAACACTAAACCACAAGCGCAAGAAACACGATAAAGGCACACTTATAAAAAAAAACATGCTAAAAATTGTAAATAAAATAAAATAATGTGATTACTTCTCGATTTTTATATTAAGTAAATTCAAACTTTGTGCCGGGAGAACATGTTGTAATTTTACCTTAATAAATATTAATAAATATTCCAATTTCTTCCATGTTGTGGTTCTATATAAAACTATCTCCTCCACGTTTTAACATGCTGCGTAACACTTCCTCACTTGATCTTTACGTCATAAACAAATTCTTTTTCATTTAAGTGTAGTAAAATTGAAGTGAATTTAGGTGATCTAATGTGTTAACATTTGTTTCACTGGAATGGAATTCACACTACTGTGTATTTTCACGTTGGGATATTGTTTGAAAATAATAATATGGCATGTCCATCAAGTAGAAATTTGTGTCTGCTTATAAATTAATATCCAATGAAATGTCAAAGATCCATAAATCACGCCTTATACTGTGGGATTTATGCAAATTAACCTGCCCAAATGGGACCCATGTTTATTCTGCATAGCTGTCAAAATAAAACAATTCACTTTTTTATGATCCAATCAATGATAAAGTTGAGACAAATAGCAAAATTTTATGGCAAGTGATCTTACAAATTGATTGAATTACTTTTGATTGAATTGTATAAAAAAGTCCCGTCCATTGAGACTTAATAATTATCCGTTAGCTATTATTGTCATGGAAAACAATCAAGCCCACTTTTTCTTCGTTGTTTGTTGTTGTTGTTTTTGCGGATAATGAGTTAAACAAAGAAAACTCAGAAAGAAAGAGAGAAGGATTCTCAAAGAGCACTCCTTTGTATATATCATACATGTTAATATCTTGTTAATATTTTTGGTTACTCCGTTACCTGTTGTTTACATTTCTTGCTCAGATATATTGCCTTGATTAATAAAACATACCTCATATACTTTCGCTTGAAAGTTGTTTGCCTAAGGCAGAGAACCCATTGTTTTTTCTATTTATGAAAGTGAAGGAATACAAAACGAAAATTAAAGATAACAGACGCACATTTAAATTGACTCAGCTTAATAGGTTTTAACTTTTTGAATTCATAACAAGTTCTTATGGGCTTCGTCTCAACATTACTTTAAATATTTTTATGTCTAATGAATGTATTAAATGGTAGCACACTTTTCGCTTTAAATAGCTATGAACATTTTCTATTATACATGTGTTACTGAGTTTACGAGGTTGCAAATTTATTCAATGTCATACAGTGATAGCAGCCTTTGTCCTTAAAGCTTGTAGAAATTATTGTGTTCTACTACGTGGGAAAAAGACAGACCTTATTAAATTCTCACAGGCTATCTTTGTTGTACTAATAGGTTTAACAAGTTAATAGCACGACTATGAAATTAAGCTACAAGTTCCAACAGTTAAATGGACTTTGGTATTCTGAGTATGCCATCGAATGACGGTTTACCAGATTGCTTTGGACTAGTATATGCCTCAAGCGTTTGGAAGACAAAAGTGAATCCCTTGTTATTTACAAGAAAAAAAAATAAAAGACTGGAAAAAGAATAGAAAATAAACCTTGTTAAAGTAATCCTTTCGGACAACATTTCGGTAAACAAGGCCTTTTAAACTGCTGTCTTTCAATTTAGCCTCAATTGTTCAACACACCAAGTTCTCAACAAAACATCCTTGTAGATAACATTGTTCTATATATAAAATCATTGATAGGGGGGAAAAAAGACCAACCAACTGGTATCACCTCATTCAGACATTGATTAAATGACCACATTCAGTTTGTTGTAATGAACTCAGACAGTATATGTATTATAAAGGCACGGCACGACACGACTCAAGCACTTACTTCGCTCAGTAATATATATCTTAAATGTGAAACTACCCTGCCCAGTAATATATATCTTAAATGTGAAACTACGCTGCCTGCTCAGTAATATATATCTTAAATGTGAAACTACGCTGCCTGCTCAGTAATATATATCTTAACTGTGAAACTATCCTGCTCAGTAATATATATCTTAAATGTAAAACTACCCTGCTCAGTAATATATATCTTAAATGTGAAACTACCCTTCTCAGTAATATATATCTTAAATGTGAAACTACCCAGCCCAGTAATATATATCTTAAATGTGAAACTACGCTGCCTGCTCAGTAATATATCTTAAATGTGAAACTACCCTACTCAATTTTCTTTATAGAAATGATTTTTCAAAAATAAAAGTTCTGTAGACAATTTATTGCATCACAAAAGTAAATGACAGTCGGTTCATACTTGATTTTAAACGCAGCTGCACAGCAATGCAGATATTGATGTCTTTCTTCATTTCAAGGCTTTGTTGCTTATACTTCATAAGGCAGAATAAGAACAGATGTTAAACTAGTACAGTCATCAGTACCAAAAGGTCTTTTTTTCAAGTACCATGTCTGTTTGTATCCTTTATTATCCCCCGTCCATCCGTCCTTCCGTCCAACATTTTTGTCCGGAGCAAAACTTGAAAAGTATTTAAGACATCAACTTGAAACTTCATTGGTGGATAGATCTCATTGTGGAGGAGTGAAATGTGTAAGAAAGATAACTCTACTTTTATGATTTTTGAGTTATTGCCCTTAGTTATTTTTCATGCTTGATTTTTGTTCGGACCATAACTCAAAAAAGTATTTGTGGTTTCAACTTGAAACTTCATAGGTGGATAGTTAGTTATTTTTATTTTGGTACAAATGTACATACACATGGCATGATAAAAGATACATAAAAACAAAGTGGTAACAAAATAGACTTGCAATATTGCATGTCATATAAAAAATATAATTATAAGATAAATAAATGAGTACCATGTAATGCCCACCAATACCAGGGATAACACAAAAAAGAGAAAAAGAATTCTCTCATTTCCATTGTGGTCCCTAGATCTCATTGGGGAGGAGTGCACTGCTTAGGAATAATAGCTCTACCCTTCATAATATTTTTAAAAAAAGTTATTGTTCAGGGTATTTTTTTCAGAGCATAACTGGTAAAATGTTTGAAAAATTAACTTGAAACTTATAGGTGAATATATCTCATTTAGGAGGAGTGCAGAGCACAAGAATGATAACTCAACCTTTCATAATCTTTTAGTTATTGCACTTTATTATTTTTGTGTTCGATTTTTGTTCGGACAACAACTCAAACAGTGTTTGAGATATCAACTTGGAACTTCATAGGCTGATAGATCTCATTAGGGAGGAGTGCTGAATGATATCTAAGGAAACACATTCGGCGGGGGATGGTCTTGTCAACATTGCGGTGACGTCAAGAAATGCACAAATCCAATGAAATGATTTTGGTCGAACATTCATATAAAGTTTTTGAGATATTGACGCTTTAAAGATAAGATATTGCTGTTGTACAAATTGTTTTGTTGTTTTACATTTTGGGTTCGTTTTCAGCGGAAAATAATTTTCAAAGGTGATTGGTTATGGACCTTCCTTTAAGGTTTAACGTCAGCATAAGCTGGAACCTCTACATAGTTCTAATACACGAAATGAAAGCAATATTAAAGTGGAAAAACGCTTGTTGTTTCTATTATGCAGTTTGTAAAGTAGTCAAACATAGTAGCACTGTCAGTCAAACAGGAAACTTATTTCTCTCAAATGGACGTCCAAGTTTCGTTTGCATTGTGTTACATTTCCGTTTTATGTCTATTTTAAGAACGTTGTTATTTGAAAGGTTGACACCGAGACGAGTTCGGTAGTCGGAGATGATTTATACAACGTAAGCATTTAATGTTTTGTGAGAATGTTCAGAATTGATTTTAGTTGCTATTTTGCAAATAGATAATTATTATATATTCATCTTAAGAAAAAAATGAATAAAAGACTTTCAGCATTCCAGACTAAAATCCTTGCAGCAGATAATGTTAAACGAAATAAGAATTGGAAAAATCTAAAAACTGATGTTTAAAGAGCAGGAGTTATTGATAAACTTTTGTTTTCTAAATGAGTTATTAAAGAGACCACCTCCTCCCTGTCCCGCAGTGTTAAAGTTTCGAAATATTAATGAGTCCGTGTTGTATTGTATTTATTTTGTTTAAATTTAAAATCTTGAGAGTCCAATGAAATGTTTTACCTCTGTTTTATATAGAAATGATTTTTCTTGATTGGTTTGGATTGCCTTAACATGATTTCACTTTTTTTTCTCTCTGGATGTTACCACTAAATGTGCCGTCAATTTTTACATCAAAATCCTACATGTAAGGCGTCTTGGGTCTAATGAATGTCAGGAAAGGTTATTTATTGCAGTGGTATATGATCATGAGCCTTCCAATCAAACATGTCCAAATTACATTATCCTGCTGTATTTGATGTGGTTATTGGAATGTCCATTTTTATGGTATGCATAAAGTAAATTAAGTGTACTCTAGAAGCAAGATGTCCAGAGCAGCTCTGATATCTGTTTCTTATTGTACAATCCGTTAGCTGATAAAGCTACATTCGTGATTGAATTGCAAAGGAAAACTTGTAACTGAAACAAAGAACAGTCATCATGAAAAAACTTTTGGAAACAATATGCTACCATCTATTGAATGTGTTTTATCCAGGAATATAGCCTTTTACTTTCGTGAAATGTGACGCTGTCTTGTGACCTCTTATTGTATATATATGGGTCAGTACGGTCTGAATACACAGTTACGACAGAGCTGTTTAGAGTATTAAACAAAAAGTAGTTATTATCGGTCTACTACAATTGTAGCTAAACGGGTTATTCAACAAGAAACTCTTTTACAAAACTTGAGAAAATTCTGACAATACTTACCAAATATTTTCATACTACATGTTATATGCTCATTGTATACCAGCAAAAATCAGCTAAGCCATCAAAAATATCAAAAAAAATAAATGTTAATGCATTAGTCTTAAAGCGACTGACTCACAGATGAGTCGATATGAAAAAAAAGAAGAAATTTTTTATACATGTACACTAGAAATTTTAGTTGTAATTGTTAAGAACACATCTAATTTATTTTTTGTTACAGAAAAAAACATCACAGTATAAAATTTTACACAATTTTATTGGTAAAAAAATTACCCCGTTGGTTACGGGGTACCGTAGGGGTAGATACTTTAGTTAAATAATTAATTTTGACGTGTCTTCATAACTAGACTCTGTGGCTCAGTGGTGCAGGGCGTCACACAATATTTTTACTGACCGAAAGGGCATGGGTTGGAATCCTGGTAAAATCAAAACGTTTTCTTCATAAAAGCATTATATTGTACTTTTTTTCCATAATATGTTAACTTCTTTCAATCTTAAAGAAAAAAAAATTCAGCTAAATTCTGTGAGTCAGTCGCTTTAAAGAAGAACACGTGTTCAATTTTTTTTTCTTTATTAGGCATATCAACCCGAAAGCGTTAATTTGGAATAAATCGCTGTCAGCCCCAAAAACAAACTCTCTATAAAAAGACGTAAAATAATAATTTCAGTGTATATGTGGGACTTATAATTTTTATTGACGCCTTGACATCTGGGTATAATTCACTCAATAGTTTTTCATATTTACAACTTTAAAGGAGAAACAAAACTTTAAACTTTCATTTTGGGGAATGTCACTTTAAAAACCGACCTTATTTTTCATTTTGCTGCCTTTGTGTAATTTTGAAATTATTTAGGTGGTTTTTATATCCAAATTTAGCTGTATTTGTAGACTTTTAAGACGGATGCTTTCTTGTTGTTTATTTATATTTAGATATTACAATATTCTTTTTATTTATCTATTTCAGGTAAGTTGTGAGCAATGATGAATTACCATGTATGTGGTACGTATGCATGTTGTTTCAAAAACAAAACAATTATTCATGCGTTTGATTATTAGTTTTATCATAATTTCTTACTCATCAGTGTAAGGACCATCACATTATTATATTTTTTTATCATTTCGTCAGAGAAAATGATATCAATGATATGTAATGCAAAACTTTGATAAAAAACGTATTTTGACTCAAATTTGGTGCGAGGGAATTTAATATAAGATTTTATCTTTCAAACTCGTTTCTAGTTTGTTAAAGAAAAGAACGAGACATACTACATCCTTGGCTTTTGTATCAAGAGCGCGTATTGATACTTGCATTGTGTTTTGTTTCTATGAAAGTATCTACTGTATTCATTTGGATGTTATATCTATTCACTCTTAAAGACAAAGACGTGATTAGTTTCCTCTACGAATATACACAGTTTAATTTGTATGGTGTAACAGTTGAAAAACGTCTATATATCGAATGTCAGAAAATCTAGTAAAGCTATTAACTACATACAATTCCTACAAATATTTGATTTGTATTTTTAATAAAAAACTAAAATATGATACAAATCTTAATCCAATGCTTCTGACGTAGAAAACATTTTATTGGTTAGGAATGTATGCAAGTGAAACGGGCCTCAAGCACTAGACTTATAAGATGCCATCACTTTCTTGATCAATATCTGATGATCAAGGCGTCTTTGTTTGCAACGAACGTCCGTTTGGGTTATTTATTGCATTGTTATATGACCAGAATGCATCGTATCAAAAACCCTAAATTGAGTTGCTTTGATGTATGTCCTTTGATTATTTTCATGTCGATTTTTATGATTTGATTCAATTAGGTGAGCAAGATGAATAGAAAATATTTTTAGATGATATCGTTGTCTTGCAATAAACAAAGCTAAAGTGTATTTGCTTTAAGATCCATGTCATAATTAAAGTAATAAAAACAAACAAACAAATAAAAAATACATATTTTGGAAGAGATGTATCAACCGCTTTTGGGGAATCCATGAAGTTTTTTTCCCAGAAGGCTTGGCTCTTGGTAAACTGTAAATGTTTACCGCCCTGCTTATTAAATTTATATGTCTAGTTTAGTTTTGTTTTAAAACCATGTTAAAGCAATTAAATAAAGAATATCTTCAAACCTTTGACCTTTTTTTTCTATTTTGGAGGAGCAGTGTTCCAGAGCGCCGGACTCCCAATCCGGAGGTCGCTGGTTCGAATCTCACCAGGAGGAAGAGTCTATAGTGACCTTCCGCATTCCTCACTTTCGGCTCGAGTACTGGTTTGAACCCAGGAAGCAGTCATCGAGAGGGATTAAATATAAGTTGCAAAAAAGTTGCTTCCCAATCGAAGTAAAGTAAATATATCTAAACGGAACCCTTTTTACCATTTCTTAGTATATAAATGGCTGTTGTAAATTATTTTTTTGGATTGTTGGTATCATTCACATTGGGCATAATGTGTTGTGTACTAACATTTCATTCGCTTGATTCCAGATGAAAGTCGTATAGCAAAACCTTAATGTAAATCAATATTCATTATTTGTTTATAAGATCATATTAGTTCCCTACTACACTATAGTAATAAAAAGTCATAATCAATCATGCATTTCTCATCATGTAGTTATAATTTTCTGACAGAGTTTATAGAAGACTTAGTATTGCATTCTCGTCCGATGTAATTTACTTAAACAAAAAATATCAATACAACAAGTCAGTATTTCTGTTTTACAGCCTTTTCGAACTGAAGCTGTAATTAGGGTTTTTTTTCCACCTAAACCATTAATTTTGCCCTCGTGAATTGTAAGACATTCGACAAAGCGAATACAAGAAGTTGCTTTAAAATTCTGATTTTGTCGTTTATCAATTATTTTTTCTTTAAGAAATAAGCTTTTGGAAGAAAAGATCAGAGTATAATTATTAAGTGACATCTGTTCAGTGTTATACATTTCTTCTCCTTCTCAGGTCATTCGCTACAACATAATGAGTCAATTACAAACGCCGTTCATTTTGTTCTTCCACTGCGAGTATCGTATTTCGGATAGCAAGTGGCATACAGCGCAAGATAAACTTTATTGCGTTCTCCAGTACAATACTCAGATTCTGTAATTAAGTAAGTAGATCATTAACGGAATGCCTCAAGCGTAACTAGCCATAAAAAGCTAAAACAAGTTCTTTTTTCTTGACAGGTTTTAAACTGAATGTCGTCATGGCATTTCAGTCAATCCCTTGCTTACTTGGACGTTTTGGTTATGATGTTAGTTGTAAAACAGTTGTAAATTCCAATACTTCTTTCTGTATGATTTGATTTGACGGTCACATGACTATTTTAATCTGATATTCAAACCACATAATTAGGTAACTGTATAACAATTGTATTAATCGATTGTTAGTCTAATACGTGCGAGTCAACTGTCAAAACGGATCACAGTTAATGCAGAATTCTTCATATTGAAATGCAAATTCGCACTCTATTTATCAAAGAGTTTGATTGTTTCGTCTCAAAGTTGAATACAATTTATTACTGTACTCCTCAGAAACGTACAAATTTTAAGTCAACATTCATATCTGTAAATCAGTGTTGATTCATACTCAGATGTAGGGATATCAGGATAATTAGGAAAACTTTGTTGTGATTTTTCTTTTCGTTTTTTCCCCGAGGTTTCTATGGGCATGGCTATTTCAAACATTTGTACATGATGCTAGGGACATAAATGATTAAAGTTTCAAGCAGCTCATCATAAAAAAGGAAAACAAAACGAATTCCTTCAAAAAGTTTAAATACATGTAACTAAGAATGAATAATCAATAAAATCTGTTTCCAGTAAAGATATATATAGATTCTTATAATATGTCGCTGATTTTTTTTTTGATTAACCTTGAACATGCTGAATTTTTGTAATGGATTTGTCCAGCTTTGAATTTGGAACAGTCCATTCAAAGTTTAAAGGATTTCAATATCAAAATACAAAAATTGAGCTAACAACAGTATACAGTCTGGTCAGACTGCACGGATGTGCAGGCTGGCCTGGCTCTATACTGGTGGCAAAGGCTAATCATTTTCGGTTCCAGCTGGTTAAGGGTTACAATAATCTGTATAAGCACTTTCTCTGTAGCGTTAACAAAAACTGAACGTCTGTTACTAGCTTCACGGAATTCGGAAGGCAATGAATTCTGTACCTTAAAAAAGCTCAGAACGGCGACCTTTCTAGACATTTAATTCATGCTTCAAATGTGCTTCGTTTCCGTTTAGTGTCAGTTTTCAGCTTATGCAGGCTTGATATACTGGCTTAGTTATATCAGTGACAACGAATAACATGTTATAACTAGCATAAGATACCTTCTAAAAAGCACTTGTTTAAGAAAAGTGAGGAGCTAGTCGCCACATTGTGAAGGAAAATGCATATATTGGTTTTTGTTTTTAATAAGAAGTCGAATATCATTCTTGTTCGTTTTAAAACTAAAATCTAAAAATATTTTTACATTATTTTTTGTCCGAGTTCCATCGGTGTTGAGATCGATAGTAAGGATTCCAGGCGCCTTGAATGGAATTAATATCAGTGAGGGTTATTTATTGCAATGTGATATGAATTTAGATCGAAGCTCTCGAAATAATATTACCCCTCTGTGTTTGATTTGCTAATTAGTAAGTCCGCTTTTATGGTGTACATAAACGGATCTAAGTGTACTCAGCTAACATTCTGTCTAGACCCTAGAATGTTTACAGAACCGGTTCAATTTTGTTTGTAATATAGTGGCATCGGATAAAGATGTTTACATATGGAACAAAAATAAATGGAAAATTGTATACAAGGAAACAGCAAAATAAATGCGCTTGAACTAACATGCAATTCTGTAACGCGTGCATTCCGCTTTCTTGATTTCTCTTAAATCTCTACTGATTTGATTAATATTCTCACATGCTCTTTGGTGATAAGTTTTAAGGTCATCCTTCGTGAATTTTGCAGACAATTTATACGTGTACTCTATATACACAGGTCCCCAGTATAACATGAAATCTTAAAAGTTACACCTGGTTCATAAAGTAATGAAACATCCAATCGGCGCTTGTACTTTGTGAATGTCCAAAATTTCGCGTGTAAGGGTAAAACATTCTGTACGTTTTGATATTCACAGAAAATAATAATAATAATAATACTAATAATTATAATAATAAAAGACGAGGAGACTTAAGAAGAAAGAAAACAGAATTATAACAATCCCCTAACGTATAAATAAAAATAGCTTTGTATGCAACTTGACTTTTTTTCCGCGTAGGTTAAAAGGTTATAAACCAGTTCCCCCAAAATATTGGCACCAAGTCGGTCATTTGGTATAGTAGAAAACAAATGGATCATGGTATCAAATTAAAATTATTTAAATATCGCCGGATGTTATTAAATTTATCCCAAGCAGTGTTTTAAGTGTTTTTGTAAATATAATAGCCCCTGGAGTATTTATTGATATTCTGTTCTTTGAAGTTAAATGCTTTACACAATGTGCTTGTATATTAGTTTATATATATAGTTTCTTTCTACAGTGTGTGTCTTTTACTAGTTTCTTTTGCCGGATATCTAGCGGCAAACAGTTGTAAATAGACTGGCTAATATTAAACATTGAAAATGAGTTTGTGTTTACCAGCATATGGTGTTTTAAATACAATAGGAGGACAATTGGAGCTCAAACGGCGTGTGAATAAAATTTGTCTTTAAAAGGAAACCCGCGTGATTTGTTAAATTTTGACAAGTGAATCGTCTCTGAGATTCACGTCTAAATGCCTTTCTTCACAGGCGATGTGATTTGTTTTAATTTTTCTTGATGGATAGAAATAGCATGCTGAAATAGAAGTTCTGCAGACAATTGTATGATGTTCAACATGATTTACAGATTTACTCTTTTTCTTGAATGAATCCGCTCCTTGTCTGAGACTATCTAAAGAAATGTGTGTTAATGAAAAACTTGATTTGGCACAGGATCGGTCTTGTCTGAATTAAACTTCATTATGCAGTGTAGTTGGGACTGTTTTCAATTATCCGGTTCTATGCATATGTTTTTATTTAATACATTATTACTACACAATTCTACGTCTAGTTGCAAACTTGCAATTTTACAGTTGATAATGTACAGAATTGCGTTACTAAAACAGACACGGTTCATTATTTTACTTTTTGGATCGATTGTCACACAACTGATCTAGTGTTATAAATGACACAAGGCTTATTACAAATCACCTATAATGTATTAACGGCCAGGATTTTCTATCTACCACCAAAACAAATAGTTCTATCAATTCAAACATTAAAAATATCATTTACAGGCTTAGTTCAGTGATCTGTTAGCAATATAGAAATTACCTTATTCAGTACGTTTCTAACTACCGTGGTTTGAGAGAACTTTTTATTTATTTATTACAAAATTCTTTCTTATGTGCTATGTATCGCAATGATACAAGATCATTGCTATTTTAGAATATTCGTTTTTCATCGTCTACTCGTGTGTGTTCCGGTTAGAACATGGTCTAGTTACAATTAGGAGATAATTATCGTTAAGCAATAACAGTAATAATTTAATATTTTGGATGTAGCGACTGCTTTGCTTTGATTATTTAATATTCTTAGTTATTAATTTATCTGGTTATCCTTACATAATATTTTTATCTATCTGTTTAGACTTTTATTCTGTACACATTACCAAGTTTGCAAAAAAACGAGATTACACAGTATGAAACTCGTGCGCGGCACGTGAACAGTTTACAAGAAACTTTAATGTGGATTCAAAAGCAATTGATCAGTCATTTTTTGCATACTTTGATTATGATTTCTGAGCTGTATTTTCAAAAGTGAGGTCAAACTGCAAGTAAGCATGTGCGTAACAAGACTGTGAAATAGGTAGAAGTGTCCTGTTTTCTGGTAAAGATCTAAAATCAATTAGGTGTTGTACCTAACATACACATTTCCAACTTGCTGTCATATTAAGATTAATACTTGTTATCCATATTGCTTTCATTTCACAACATGGTGATATATATACTAGGTGCATTATGTCATCCCAAGCATTCTTCTCTGTGTACCTTATTCGTCGACGGCATAACTATTTTAACAGCAAAATTGATAAACTTTTTGGACCAGCATATTCAGATATATCTATATGTATTATGGGTAATTTGCTATATATTCTATGAAACGTTTCGTTGTTCACTCCATGAGATCATTCCTTGTCTGACCAAAGGTCTGCTTGCAGAATTTGCAAGACAGGAAATAAGTAATTGCCGAAGATAACCATTTTTCGTTGTCAAACATAATTATTACCGAGCAATCCCAGAACAGGAAACTATCCTTTATTCATATTATGAGTTATGTTGGCTATAAAAGTTGATAGCTTAACGTTGTATTCATCAAAAAAATATTCTGACAAAAGTGTGTGAATGTCTCGACATTTCATGCAGTAAAGTTATAATTTATGTTTGGAACGTTTGTTACATGTCTGTTGTCAAGGTTGTCTTAAGAGAAGTTCACAAAATTGTGCGTTAACTAGTTTTAACAGGCCTTGACGGCGCTTCCTGAAATTGCTACACTTTCTTTGATTTGCTTCGCTTCCTAGACTTGCCTTGCTTCTAATAGTTATTGCGGTCTCTGCTACCTTGACCTGCTATGCTTCTAAGACGTATTCTGCTGCTAAGAACAAGCTTTGCCTTCTGAAGTTGCTTTTAAGACTTATTGCACTGTTACGAACTAGCATTGCCTCCTAGATTTGCTATGCTTCTGAGACTTATTGCGCTGTTCAGACGAGGTTTTTTTCTCGCCTTACTATGCTTCTATAACTTTAAGACTTATTGCGCTGTTTAGAACCAGTTCTGCCTCCTGGACTTGCTATGCTTCTTAGACTTATTGTGCTGTTTTTGCTTCCTACACTTACTATAATTCCAGAACTTATTGTGTTGTTTAGAATTAGCGTTGCCTTCTGGACTTGCTATGCTTATAGGATTTAATGCGCTATTTAGACGAGTTTTGCTTGCTAGACCTGCTATGCCTCTAAGACATAATGCGCTGTTCAAACCAGGAGTGTTTCCTTGCCCTGCTATGCTTCTTAGACTTCAAGACTTATTGCGCTGTTTAGAACGGACTTTTTGTTCTGGACTTGCTATGCTTCCAAGTCTTACTTCACTCCCTTTATTTACTGACTTGCTACGCTTCTTTGATTTGTTCCCAATTTATTGACTTGTGCCCTTTCTAAGCCGATTCTAAGTCAAATTGGAGCAGGTTTTGTTGCGTACTTGTTTTGAAACTAAAGAAACTGGTAGTCAGTTACAATTATTGTCGAAACATGAAATCATATATGTCATTTGTTGCAATATCGTTGTTTTAAGTTCCTAGTCGCACGCTCCTTCCTTTTAGCTAAGTTTTTATACACCCGAAGGGAGGCGTTTAGTTTTTGAACTGGCCGTCCGTCAGTCCGTCCGTCATTCCTTCCGTCAGTCCGTCCGAAAACTTTTACATTGGCCATTACTTTCTTATTAGTAAGTGGATTTACTTCATTCTTAGACACAACACCCCTTTGGACAAGTTCTTTCCACTGACTTATATTTATTTGACCTTGACCCCTAAATGACCAACTTGAAGATCCAGTTGTCCAAAAACTTTAACATTGACTATAACCTTCTTAATACAAAGTCAATTTACTTCATACTTGGACACAACAACCCTTTGGGCAAGGCCTTCCTATTGACCTTTACTTATTTGACCTTAACCCTTGAATGACTGGTTTTCAGCTCAAAGTCAAAGCACCACTTCGGGGGCATTGTCATCTTACAGTTCTTGTTTCTGTTATTTATTGTTTATCCTGTGTAATATTTTGATTTTAAGTACACATGTATACATGTTTCTGTGTGGTTTAGTTTTGGAAAAAAAAAACAATATTTATTTGACTAAATGTGATTTAATGCAAGTATAATGAGCACACAGGAAACTTTAATTTATAACCCTCATGAGGAAACTGTAAACTTTTATTTTTGAAAACTCCCTCTGTGTGGATATCATATGGGTACCTCTAGAAAGCATGAAATGGTCGTTATTGTATAGGTTATATGACAAAACAAAATGAATAGCAGAAAAGTGCAGAAAGGGCTTAATGGTCGAAAAAGTCAGACTTCCGCGGCCATGTTTCCATGTTACCTAGTATTATTTTCGATCACATGATTCTCAGCCTCGCAATAGGAGTGATGATGTAGAGGTACGTCTTAGTACAAATCATAAAGATAATACATAACTATAAAAATAAATACTGAAATCGGATTTTGAAACCAATGTTACAAAGCACATAGCCGATCACGTGTGCATACTTGTTGGCATTTTAATCGAAAACATAATTACATACATTCTTTTTTCGAAAAGGGTTATTTAAAGGGACATTATCTTCAATGAACTGATGATATACTGCATATCTATGTCATTGGCTCATGCGCTTTAAAATGAAAAAAAAATGTTGACAATCTAAAAACGAACATAATTATGTTCATTATTTTGTTGTTTAGGGATTTTGACAGATAGTGTTCATTCGGAATAAATGGTCATCTTCCCAAAAATATTACAGCAACCTTCATATAATGACTTATATAAACTAGTATTGAGTTTATCTGTTAAACATAGAATGTTTGCCTAACACCTTGAGACTGGGTAATAATTCAATCGATATCATTCACATTTTTAATACATGAATTAAAGAACTTCGAAAGATAATCACCGTAGATACAGTACATAATTAATGCTCCATAATGCTATAGTTTTCAGACATTGGCAGATATTGAAATATATACTAATCGAATTCGAATATATTTGTCCCATAATATTTTCGGCTATAAACAAAGAAAACTTGTAGAGTTAAATGCTAAAAGGGACTGTATCATTTTTCAGTAAATGATTTAAATATTTAGTCTTAATGAATATATACGCATTCCATATAGGATAATTTTTCATGGTTGAAACGTTTTGCTTTTTAATTTACGGCTGCCATATTGATATTATTATCGTTGCATTATTTTCAGAGCCAATCTAACAATTACAAATTCAGCTCTAAAATTTCATAATAGAAACACTTTTTACCAATGGAAACTTCATATTTCAGTTGACGAGATTATATCTAACAATTTCGTTTGTTGTCAAACTCGATTTAGTACAGCTACGCCGAAAAAAACGAAATACTCTGGACTTTAGGGTAATGCTGTGTAGTTATTACAACTACTATTGAATAACAAGTTGGCTTCCTTTAAAAAGTAAGCCAAAGAGAGGTCAGCAGCTGTCGTCACTGAAAGAATGAATCTACTTGTTTCCAAGATCATTTTGAATTTTTTAAACGTTCTGTGACTTAAATAATTATAAAAACTAGTAACCTAACTACTATTAATAGTTATAGCTTATTAGGCAAAATGACCGAAACTGACTATAACTTAGTTATTTCAAATGTTTTTATAGTGGCGTATGTATTATCTAAATAAATGAAACAAATTAATAAACCTCATGTATTTCATACCTTGTAGAATCTTGGGGATCTTCTTATAAGCCCCTAAGGCTTTACTCCCCCCTCTTTTACAACAATGCATGTAGTTGTTGAAGCCAGAACTCCCATGTTAAGCTGCTGCTTTTTTAGGCTCATTAAGTTTTGTTTTCCCTTTCAAGCTTTTATTACACCTTTCTTAGTCCAAATGTTTTACAAAATAATCAGCGATAGTATCTGTTAAGCTGGACTAAATATTAAAAGGGCGTAAATTTGATCCAAATCGAGGAAATGGACTTATCAAAAATGCTCTGAAATTCGTAAAAAATATTTACCATTTTTTCATGACCTTGGCTAAATATTAATAATTTGTTCAACAGGCTGATAAGTTTCTGAGAAAAAAAATGCATTTTAGAATTTGTAGTTTTTAAAAAGTAGCATGCATAATAAGAAATGCATCCCTATAATTGTATTTTTGTGTGTTTGGTTAAGGGAATACAAAATTATTCTGTACGTTCTGTTCATAATGGGCCGTTTTAATAATGGGCCGTTTTAACTATGAGCCGTTTTAACCATGGGCCGTTTTGACCCGATGTTAAATTTTGGTTTCGTTTAAATGAATTCGTATTTTGAATCGGAGCATGCGCAAACTATCTTTGTAGACTGGTTTTCATGATTTTAGGCTTAATATGAGATCATTAACTAAAATTTGATACGCAAAAATGGATGCCGCCAGCAATTAAAGCCAACACTGTGGAGAGGTCCGATGACCTCTCCAATCAAAATCATCAAGTCGTCATAGACGACCTAATTTAAGAACACTAGACTTGTTACGCCTATGTTAAGGTCACTGATAAGCCCCATAAAAAATCGTCAGCTACAAAAAAAATTACTAAAGACCTTGCAATGTCTTTTCAAAAGTAGATCTTCTGATGTTATTAAAATTCTTTTTCATATGTTTTGTCCAAGTGCATTTTTTCAGTCTACAATGACGCTTTCGTAAGAAGACGCATGTGTTAGTTCAGCAAAATAATCTCTAAGGTGATTGAATACAAGAAACACGAAACAAACATTCACGTCTACAAGGGTGCCATTTTCGTAAGTTATCTCTTGTAAACAGCAATTATAACGGGTTTGTATTGAAAAGACCAAACTAAGGGATGTAAATGCGGTAAATAAGTCTCAGATAGTGTAAGGAAATTTAATTACTTTACCTAAGAAGACACGATTTTGTTTTCTTTGACCAATTTTTTTAACCTTTCTCTAAACTTCTCAGCTTATTTTATCCACTGAAATAATTAAAGTTTAAATGTCTTAGAAGTAATGTGATGTCAGTATGATGTCAGTATGAACAGGTGGTAGCGACCTGAGATAATACAAAAAGTGGCGTTAGTGTCACCCTTTTATAAAGCATGTGTACTATCATTATCGAATCAAGATGGCACTCAGACATGAATTACTCTGAAAAATAATGTCGAAACTTAATTATAACACATTGACAGTTGTTCAGACATCAATCAAAAAAAATTAGAAACATTTCAGATTAGTGGTTCCGTCGCAGATTTTGCCTTGAAACATTACACGAAAGTATTGAAAATAGCAGATGATTTGAGCACAACTGTAATGAACTGTATGCAAAATTGATGTGTAGAAAACAGAAAAGCCAAGGGTTCAGAAAACCTTCGATGTGCAAGAAACACGGCTAAAATAGACACTTCAAATTTCGTCATAGCCAATCAAACTGAAATGTGAGCAGTCTTTTCTGCCGAATGGCTTAATTATTTGCCGTTTATCTTGCCCGGAATAAGCTACATTTCCGTTCAGTGTACATTTTCAGTCCATGGAGAGCTGGTTTACGATCTCCGTATAGTCAATGAGATGACCCTGCTTCCGGTCAGGACATTTTGATTGGTAGCTCAGTCTATAATTTTTTTCTTCTAAGTCTCCGTTTGCTCCCGATTTCTCAAGTTGCTTACGCAATTGTGACAGAATAAATAGGTTGCCTGTATTTTCTTCTATTAAAACTGTTGTCGTCAGTGATTTTAAATCACTTGAACTTATAAAGTATCTTTCCCATGTAGCAAGCTCACGCTGTAAGTAATAAGCCTGTACAAATTTTATTGACTCTTGTCTTTTTACCAGAAACATTAAAACGAAATAAAACACAGGGAACACCATATGCGTCTTTAGATTGATTGCCAAAGATTTCTCACATCGCTGTTGTGATTGTAGAAAATGAATGAGTTGGAAGAAAATGTGTATGTCTTCGAAAGATAAAAAATTTATAGTTGTGTATGCTTGTATGTATAAAAACAGGAAACATGAGAGCAAGAAATGACAACTTTTTAAAACATATGTTTTATGGCGTATGCATTTTGTTAAGTAAATTTAATATTCTTTGTAAATACATAAGTAAAAGACACAGGAAACAGAAAAGGTAAAAGAAATTTATCGAAATGGTAAACCTCTTCTTGAAATACCTGGTTTTCTGTACTATAGTTATCTAATATGCAGATACAGTAGAAGTTTATGATTTTGAGATGAAGAACTGTAAAGACTTGCACAAACTATTTTATTATTAAATCATTTTTATTGAATCATGTTTCCATAGGCGGCAATGTTCCTGACTTACATACGCTTGAAAGACCTTTGTCATTGACCAAAATGGAAAGCAAAAACACAGACCGAACATTCACAGCTGTATGGCGGTCAGTTTTCGGTTGCTGACACATTCGCATTGACTGCGTTCAATATTAAGTTCTCAAAGTTCGGTTATTTTATTTAAACAGTCATGAGTCAACCATTCCCAGCCTACTTTTCCTCCATTTCTAAACTTCCCTGTGCATTTTTGTTTTTTCGCAAACATGAGAGCGAATGTAGTTATGGGCTAAATCAGTTTTAGCTTGTTATGAGATATAAAGTGTTCCATTTTGCCTTTCAAAATGACCATACTTCCAATAGCTTTACACACAATGCATTAAAACGAAACGTAAGATTAGGTTTTCGTTGAAATTCTAAAGGAGAATTTTATCTCAAAAGAATACTTTTTATTGCCTATTAATGATTTAATACTTAATACTTTAAGAAAAAAAAGGTTTTTTATCATGTTTGATAGGACAAAAGTCTGCACTGCGTAATGGCGAGATAATGCCGGAAGCTGAATACAAAGGGCGGGCTTCAAAGAAATTTCAAGTGTTTGAATTGCAGTCTCAGCAATTTTAAAATTCTCTTGTTTGGAAAAGAAATTTAGCTATTATGTGCATTAAATGAGCTTTATCGAATATTCTGAGGAAATGATATTGCATTTTATTCTCATTTTACAAATATATTCAAGAAACGTAGCGCACTGTTCTACGCAAGGAACATAAATAATGTTTCAAACGATCAAAACAGCAAAAAAAAAAAAACAACAACAACAAAAATCGATATTGTTTGATATCACGTTTGATTAAATGATTTTATTTTGAAAAAATGTAAGCGTCTTGCTTATTCACAAGAATATTCTTTCAGAATTTCAGATGAAGCTTCTCTGCATTGCCATTTGTATTACGTTTGGTCTGGTGAATAGAAATGACAAAGCGAAATAAACATTCCGCAGAGGATATTATAACGTCATAAAACATATTACATTCAGTCTTCGCGTACAATAAAACTACCGTCGTTAATTCTATAAGTAATAAGACAGTTTATAGAACTTTTACGGCCTGCAAAAAGACTTAGACAACATGCTAAATTATCTTAGTCTCGTTTGCTCGAAGACTATTCATTTCAGTGATACCGTCTTCTGTATGTTTCTTCTTCCACTGTTGCCATTCTTCACTTTTTATGCTTTTTGTGATTTTGTTTTTCGAGATAACACGCAGCATCTTGACAAACAATTTGATTTTAATATCCGCTATTTTAATTTACTATCATAGCAAGGTATATTTGTATCAATGCATTAGCTTTGGTAAGAAAATTCCTACCTTCCTACGCGACCTTATAAAAAGGCAAAATTCACGTGGATATATTTGTCATCACTTTCTCGACATGTTCTCCTTTTTCTGATATATAGCCTTACTATAAATAAAGACAAAAGGTATCTTTGTATGACTTGGGCAAACTACAGATGATGCAGTGTTCAAAAATATTTGGCTACTTTTTTTATCGCAGACACGCTCCTTGTCTAATCCCGTCTTATTGTTTTGCAAGCTATGCAAAATTGTAACTAGAGAGGAATACCAAATATTGCCAAATATTATTTTGCGGACGCTGATACAGAGACATAAAGCTCGGTGTCTGTCTCATTAAGATGAGATATTTTCGCTTTTACAGCAGTTTGATACTTGTAGATTATGTTAGACTTCGTATCTGTCTAAATTTCTTATATTAGACAATGACTCTCCCGACCTCGTGTCATATAAACTTGTTAATTGTATGTTTATTACGTCTGTGCGACGTCCTAAAGATAAACCTTGTTAGTATAATGACAAACGAAACAGAAGCTTTAAAAAAGTTTTTCATAGTAATTTTTTTTTTCAAATTTTATTTTATTTCTTCGGAGGGGAAAAACTGAATTAGCGTCGTAAAGATTTATGCATCTGTTTCAGCTTGTTTAACTTAAGAAATGGCTTTCAAATTAGGGCAATAAAACATCATTATTTGGAGATAAACCATGTTATCTAAAGGAAGAAAGAATTAAGCACGTCCTTAGCACTAGAATAGTTCTTATATTACCAGTTGAAAGTGTTATGTCATGTGACTTTTCATTCGCACTTCTGATTGGTCTGAAAGTAGGTCAAAAGTTGAGTTACATAGCTACGCCGTTAAAAATGCTCCAATCGATAGCCTTTACTTATGGCATTTTGATTATTGCGACAGTTTATCTTGTAAATTCTTTTAATTTGAATTAAGAACGCTAACCGGATAGAAGATGCTGTCATTGAGTAAGAAAACATTGGGCAAATGATCAGAATGAGACAAGCTACAAAGCTATACTGTGCCGTTCTGGAAGCCATCTTTGGAAAGTACATCAAAAAATTGTTATCAGCCTCTGTGGAAAAGCACAGAAGATGCCCTTGAGATAGAGCAAGCATATTTGAATTATCTTTGTTATTATTCATGTTTTCATTGTTTAGTCAACCCCGCTTGCTTTATTGAATGTAATTGCTGTAACATTTCACACCATATGCGTATATTTATTATTAATTTTTAAACGCTTGAAAACCGTTGAGATCAATACGCAACTAAGCTTTTTTTGCACAGTTTGTCTTTTATGGAAGGAGTCATACACATTTTTAAACATAATTTGTTTCACCGATCCTGACGGAATCTATTGAACTTTTCTGTAACAGAAAGAAGCAATGTACCAGAAAAGATGCAACCTTAAACCTACTCATCCAGACTAGCAGTGAAAACCCAGCGCTCTTGGCCACTGAACTAACACCACATTACAGCTCAGAACTAGCTTTCACTACTGCTTGTCACCTTGAATGATGTCACTTATCTTTTGCAAAAACAGCCTGTTTGTTATATGTTGTATCTAGTTAATGTCGAAGCAAGGTGAATAAGTGATTAAGTAAACTAATGATGGACCAGAAGAAAATGTCTTTAATTTCACAGAGTATTTAAAAAAATCATAATTAAGTGCATATTTCCCCATTACAAGAGTTACAGTTGATAAAAAGCAGATTTTCATCCTCCTTTGTCTTTTAGATTGTGACAGTATTCTGACAGCCATATTTTTTGAAATATAAAGAACAGTTTACATAAAGGACAAATTTTCTCTTCACTAGTCATGTTTTCTCTTTCATCATAGAAACTGATCCACTTTAAAACATGTCTAAACAAAAGTAATCAAACATATTCGTAAAAAGAATACACTAAAAATATCGGATTTAAAATCATGTTTCAACTTTTTACCGATTGTTTAAAACAATAATACCCCCAAATATGAAGTAAAGAAAATCAAGTGTGAGGTTTGCTGTATGAAGTGTAGAGTTTAAAATATGTTGTGTTTTTGTAGGAAGTTAGAAGAGGATGTTTGAATCATGAAGTTTATAGGTCTTTCTTATCCAAAAAGTGTGCAATATGAAGTGTGAAGAAGAAAAAGAACGGTCTTTCGTATCCAAGAAGTGTGTAAAATTAAGTGTGAAGTATATTAAGTAGCTCGGTGTTTTGTATCCCAGAATGTGTGCAATATGAAATGTGAACTATGAAGTTTGAAGTGGGAAAAGTGAAACGTCTCCACTGGTCTTTCGTAAACTTTCTAGTAAATGTGTCCATTCCTGGTTTGTGACTTAAACAACTAAACCGATACTATCGGTGACAACGGAGAGAACAAGCTTTAACATATTAAAGCATTACCAAACTACCATTTCTTCTCTGAAGATGCCCAATATTCTTGAAGTTATTGTGAGAGACCTATCCTATACAGAAATGAGTTAACTTCATTCAGGATGTTCTATTTTAAGGATCTGTTCTCTTGAAACGATTTTAAATGATTTTGTTCATTTTCGGAACCAGGCACCACATTCATTTCTATAAATAAGTTTATGTTAGCTTTTTTACCGATTTTCTTAACTAGAAGTGGAAAGACGTAATAAATATCTGAAAACACCACATGTGCCTCAAGAGAACTTGTCATGGAATAGCAGTCAGTTTATATGGCTTGGTAAAATATATGATTTTTAAGGCACAAGCGCGATTAAACAAAAAGTTAATTTAAAAAGGTACAAAATGTCTGCAAATCAGAACTGCATCATGACACATTATTAAGCCAATCTTTAGCTCTTGCTTCATACGAATCATTTGACTCCATATCTACATATTAAAAGCCCCCCCCCCCCAGTCACATATTGAAACATGTGCACATGTTGCTCTTCGTTTTTACTATGGTTATGTAAGAAGATGAAGCAGACGTAATTTTAACCCTCTGTTGAAAAATAACATGTTAGACCAGAATTACAATTATGTCATTTATTAAACGGAATCAAGCCAGACATACATGACGTAAAACTAGACTACTTATCGATCTACAATAAGTTTGCCATTGTAATATCCTCGGTAATAACCAGTCATTGTTATCTGTTTACTTGTAATTATTTCATTGTACATATACTTTTTTTCATATTAAAGCAAATAGTTTCCTGGTCAATGATTGTATCTAAGCATCTTACAGGAAGTGTAATTACATCAACAATAACAAGCTGATCCATTGTTATTATAACATTTTGAGAAACTATTACATGACTGCTTCCTGAATATGTCTAGACATAATGTTTGAAGACAGTTCGCTCGAAATTATTTATCAAGGACCTTCGGTTCAATCCATCGCTTATTGATTGGAGGCAAATGCGGAAGAAAACAGATGCATTTTTTTCAGATGACTTTGGCAGACGTTCGTCTCTCGGCTGCAATATATGCAGTATAATAGGTCTGCTTCTAGTCCATTGATTTAAACATTTTGGCAAAACTACTGTTAATGTCCCAACCGATTTTAGAAATAAGTGCAAACTGTTTCTATCTTTTAATTTATAATGGAGTGTAAATACTAGCGGTACATAAGCAAACATTTAAACAACAGACACACTGTTTTAGTCTCATATAAGAGAGTTATAATGTAACTTATCTTGAAAAAGAAGTCACATCGGCTATGCGTACTCAAGAAATATCAGTAACCCGTTTAAGGTTTCATTTCACCATGATTTTGCATCTAGCAATAGAACCTTGTATGCTCAATCAATTGCCGTTTATTAAGCTTGTAGATTACTGTACTACTTGTGTTCATAAAGAGCACGGTGTTAAGTATTAGCAAAATGAAAATATATCAACGCAACAAGTTAAATGTTACTTCTTGGTAGATTTGTGAAGTTAGCGGCCTAGCGGCCTGGCGGCGTGAAGTTAGCGGCCTGGCGGCCTAGCGGCATGGCGGCGTGAAGTTAGCGGCCTGGCGGCGTGAAGTTAGCGGCCTTTATCACAATATAGGTTGATCTTAAAAACGGATTGAAATCTATATTTACAGCATATAATGTAAATTGCAGGGGTGTATAAGAAAGTTATCGACATGATTTAGCTTTTATTTTTTAAAATAGATTATTTAACAAAGTTCTAGCTTATCTGCAAAGACGACTCGGAATCTCTTTGTACATTTACTCCCATGTACTCTTTGTACGCTAGGCCGCTAACTTCACAAATCTCTTCTTGGTGCTGTTTGTCTCAGTGAAGGAAAATGAAGTTAAGCAACACCATGATTATATAAGAGCTATTCAAATTCATACACTTCTATAATGCTATAGAGACTAGCATATAGCATCCTGCGATCATTTCGTTGCTTCGCTGTTAGGAACACACATCTTATGTTGTCACTATGACAAAAATTAATGAATAATGCAGTTGCCTTATTTCACGATCCAAAACAATATGTCAGGGAAGGATTTGATGACAAAAAGCACTTCTGTAAAACAGTTCGCATATTTTACCTGTCTGATAAAAGACACCTGCAAAATATGACTAACTATGATCAAATGATAGGTCTAGCGGAATCCATTGATATGTACACTTCCTTGTGAAGCCACTCCACTTCGTCATTTTATTAATTCTGGTCTGGTGAAAAGAAATGACAAGCCAAAATAAAAGTTCCGTGAACGGTATTATAGCGCCATAAATGTTTTATTACTGCCTAGTTCTATAATAAAACTACGACTATTCGTCGGTAACATAAAACGGGACTGGTTCTTTATTTTAGAAAGTTATTGCCTGTAAACAGGCCTAGAATTGATGTTTAATCAGACTGGTCGCGTTTTTTTATGTCATTAAGACAGTACGATTCATGAAAACTGTCTTGTTTAAGGATATTCGTTTCCTTTTATAATTCTGTTATTTCTGTTATTTGCTTTAAATGATGTATGTTATGTTTATGCTATTTTTAAAATTAATAACACAGCGAAGATACATTGAAACTTCTATCAAAATTGTCAGTAAGAATTAAACAGTAGCTGACTATTGAAGTACGTCTGTCTTTTATGTTAAGAACCTTAACATTTTACGTGGATACATTACCTGATGTACAAAGGTAGATTTGTGGCTTAGAATAAATGTGCTATCTTCTAACAAGTTGACTCCGATGCCAGTGCAAGAAATCAGCGCAGCAATACTGGATGTGCAAGGGTTTTCCTGTCGAGGCGTTAAGTAATGTTGTTACATGCTCGTTATATGATATATACCATTTTAGAGTAACATACATTTTACGTATTCTAATAGGGTATCTGATATACTCGACCTTTTAGCATCCCTTAATCAAGCTTTCCCTGACTTTTATCATGCAACATGGTTTTTGCAAGTTGTATAACAAGACGACTTTGATTACTGTCATGTCTTGCTGCCAAAAATTATTTCATCGATATCTTCAAGAACATATAACTGTCTGCGTTTCATTTTGAAGAAATATATATATATATATATCTTCAGATCTTTTTATAAGCAGACATTCTGACTGCTTGTCATACAACCAACGGCATTCGTCCTTCCTCACTCAAAATGAAAGGGGCATTTCATTCTATAATTTCACACATTTTTGGAGTATTGGGCATTTCTCAATTTTATATATTGTATATATCATGTTAATTAACACATTAGTCAGATATATAGCATTAATCCCTCGAAAACTGTTTCCAAGTGTGCGTTTTGAATTAAAACAGAACAAAACAAAAACTTGAACTGTCATCATAAAAGCAGTTTAACAATGTTACACGGAAATCGGGTATCATTTTTAACACTATTTCCTTGGTGCAAATCAAAATACAAAACATAAATTCACGCCGATTCGGGTGCCATTTCTGTAGTAACTTCCAAATAAAATATAATTATGACGCCATTCTATACAGGACTCGAAATTGGCGCTCTAAATAAGTCTCAGTCAGTAGAAAAAAAATTCAATTATTTTTACCCCAAATGTAGTAATTTTGTTTCTTTAGACCAGTTTATTTTCAATTTCATGTCTTTTTCTACCTTAATATATTTGTGAAAGAGAGAAACTAGTGTAAAAGTAATAAACTTACAAAAGCCTGAGAACAAATGCTGTGACATTGCGAGACATTAATTGTTGACAATATTTTACATTTGGTATATCTGAATGAATATTTGATAATGCTGTTTGACATGCAGACACAATTAGATCGAATAATAATATCGTACATTGGTATTAGCAAATCTACAATAGATGCAGATAGTAATTCTGCTATTGATTGCAAAATATACATAATGTAAATCTCAGCTGGTTTGATAAATGTTTCATAGTATCATTATTATTATTATTATTATAATTACTATTATTATTTATCTTTATTAACTGCAGTTATTAGCTTTTTTTTAATTATGCATTGACTTATAAATACCCTATATTTAAGTTATTGTGATAAAGTTTGAGTTTCCAACTTATTAGAAACAGTATTGGAACTACTTGTCATTAAAATCTGCTTTCTTATCTGTTCTTGGGATAACGAGGTCTGTTCATCGACACTCGGTAAGGAATGTCCGCCTTCTTAAGGTATCAGCTTCCTAATACCCTATCACTACTCTGAAGAGTATTCAGTTCCATTAATGTTGGATGGAGACCTTTTCACGGAGAGGTTTCAAACCCCATTCAAGCCAAATTTGTTTCTCTAGTTTTTGGCAGCTTTACAATTTGTTGGTTTTACAACTGTCACTTTTATTGAATCTAAATTATTTTTTTTAAGTTTTAAATAAATTGTAATTGTAACAACGCTTTTTAACATTGTAAATCATTGAAAATTGGGTATCTTTAATTTCAAGTTTTAAATTCTCTAAAACTAAACGGTAAAAATATTTGATATTTTGCCTGTTTGTTCAGAATAGTACACGAATAAAAACAATTTTAGCTAATTTGAAGTCCCGAAGATTTATGTTGAAGTTTACGTTGATAACATCACCCCATAATGAAGTGTTTGGAGTAAATTCGTGCAATGTTGATAACCATACTTCGTTTCTTCTCACTTTTGGCTTTTCTTTTCTTGTTTGCTTTTTTGTCGGCAGTTAGTAGGTCTTTATAGTGTGGATGGTTACCTACTAAGTAACATTTGGTTTTATGGTCAAACTTAGACAACACATTGTGTTTCTCTATACCTTATAAATTCATTAATTCGGCTGAGGTTTGAAAAGAGTATTAGTCATTTCTTGAAAACCCTATGGTAAAAGTGTCTTATATGGTCTGTATTTTGTCCTAGGATTGTAAATATCCCCCAAAAAATCTCAATTCAGTCAGGGCTGAAAAAATGTTTTAATGTGGCTGTATTGTTTTCATTTCTTCGTAAATTGTGCTTTATCTAAATGTGATATAACACAAGTCCCGTGAGAGGCCGTTTCACTAGAGCATGTCAATAGTTTTTGTCTGAATAAGTCGTGCATAAAAATCAAAATTGTAATGAATTTTGACATTTTAAACGCCCCACGTATTCACATTGAAACGATTTTCTTAACGTCAGAAAGGGCGCATCTCCGTTTTGTCATGTTATTATATTTTTGGTCTGGTGAATAGAAATTACATGCCGATATATATGTTTTATATCAGTTTTATTGAGTCATAAAGTCTTGTAGCATTTCGACTTTTCCTAGAATGAAACAGAGACTGTCAATTTCTGAAGTAATAACAGTGTTTCGTTCTATAAAGATTCTTTTGGCATATAGACAGACGTGTAATAAAAACTAAATCAAACTCGACCAGTCTGATTTTATTCAATACCGCTAGGGTCTGTGACGTTTTAGTTGATGCACGTTTTTTTCTTGGTGAAATAGATAAGCATTTAATGCTTGCTGACGATTAAAGGTATCATAACAGTTGCATTCCTTTTTAGCTCACCTGAGCACAAAGTGCTCAGGGTGAGCTTTTCTGATCGGTCTTTGTCCGTCGTCCGTCCGTCCGTCCGTCCGTCCGTCGTCAACTTTTCATTCAAACGACATCTCCTCTGAAACCAATGGGGCAAATTAAATGAAACTTGCCTGGGATGTTCCTTGCATGAAGCTCTACCAAGATTGTTCAAATGGTTCTGGTCCATTGCATTTCTGGTTCACTGGAGCTAAAAATAGATTTTATAAGTTGGATCTTTAAAAATCTTCTTCTCCGAAACCACAAGGCCTGGAGCTTTGATATTTGGTATGAAGCATCATCTAGTGGACCTCTACCAAGTTTGTTCAAATTATGTCTCTGGGGACAAAACTGACCCCACCCAAGGGGTCAGTTGATTTTACATAGAGTTATATAGGGAAAACTTGAAAATCTTCTTGTCAGAAACCACAAGGCCTAGAGTTAAGATATTTGGTATGTAGCATTGTCTAGTGGACCTCTACCAAGTTTGTTCAAATCATGGCCTCTGGGTCAAAAATGGCCCCGCCCCGGGGGTCACTTATTTTACATAGAGTTATATAGGAAAATCTTAAAAAAATCTTCTTGTCAGAAACCGTAAGTTATACAGCTTAGATATTTGGTGTGTAGCATTGTCTAGTGGACCTCTACCAAGTTTGTTCAAATCCTGTCCTCTGGGTCAAAAATGGCCCCGCCCCAGGGGCCACTAGTTTTACATAGAGTTATATAAGAAAATCTAAAAAAAATCTTCTTGTCAGAAACCGTAAGTTATAGAGCTTAGATATTTGGTGTGTAGCATTGTCTAGTGGACATCTACCAAGTTTGTTCAAATCCTGGCCTCTGAGTCAAAAATGGCCCCGCCCCGGGGGTCACTTATTTTACATAGAGTTATATAGGAAAATCTTAAAAAAATCTTCTTGTCAGAAACTGTAAGTTATAGAGCTTAGATATTTGGTGTGTAGCATTGTCTAGTGGACCTCTACCAAGTTTGTTCAAATCCTGTCCTCTGGGTCAAAAATGGCCCCGCCCCAGGGGCCACTAGTTTTACATAGAGTTATATAAGAAAATCTAAAAAAAATCTTCTTGTCAGAAACCGTAAGTTATAGAGCTTAGATATTTGGTGTGTAGCATTGTCTAGTGGACCTCTACCAAGTTTGTTCAAATCCTGGCCTCTGGGTCAAAAATGACCCCGCCCAAGGGGCAACTAGTTTTACATAGAGTTATATCGGAAAATCTTAAAAAATCTTCTTGTCAGAAACCGTAAGTTATAGAGCTTAGATATTTGGTGTGTAGCATTGTCTAGTGAACCTCTACCAAGTTTGTTCAAATCCTGTCCTCTGGGTCAAAAATGGCCCCGCCCCAGGGGCCACTAGTTTTACATAGAGTTATATAGGAAAATCTTAAAACATCTTCTTGTCAGAAACCGTAAGTTATAGAGCTTAGATATTTGGTGTGAAGCATTGTCTTGTGGACCTCTACCAAGTTTGTTCAAATCCTGGCCTCTGGGTCAAAAATGGCCCCGCCCCAGGGGCCACTAGTTTTACATAGAGTTATATAAGAAAATCTTAAAAATTCTTCTTGTCAGAAACCGTAAGTTATAGAGCTTAGATATTTGGTGTGAAGCATTGTCTAGTGGACCTCTACCAGATTTGTTCAAATCCTGGCCTCTGGGTCAAAAATGGCCCCGCCCCGGGGGTCACTTGTTTTACATAGAGTTATATAGGAAAAACTAAAAAATCTTCTTGTCAGAAACAAGAAGGCCTACAGTTAAGATATTTGGTATGTAGCATTGTCTAGTGGACCTCTACCAAGTTTTTTCAAATCCTGGCCTCTGGGTCAAAAATGGCCCTGCCCCGGGGGTCACTTGTTTTACATAGAGTTATATAGGAAAATCTAAAAAAAATCTTCTTATCAGAAACCGTAAGTTATAGAGCTTAGATATTTGGTGTGTAGCATTGTCTAGTGGACCTCTACCAAGTTTGTTCAAATCCTGGCCTCTGAGTCAAAAATGGCCCCGCCCCAGGGGTCACTAGTTTTACATAGAGTTATATAAGAAAATCTAAAAAAATCTTCTTGTCAGAAACCGTAAATTATAGAGCTTAGATATTTGGTGTGTAGCATTGTCTAGTGGACCTCTACCAAGTTTGTTAGAAAAATGTCCCAAGGGTCACTATTGGCCCCGCCCGAGGGGTCACAAGTTTTAAATAACAATATAGAAGAAAATCTTTAAAAACTCTTGTCTGAAACCACAAGACCTAGAATTTTAAAATTTGGCATGAAGCAAGCTTTATCAAGCTTTTTCAAATTATTGGATTAGGTTAAAGGTCACGGAGGCTAAAAGTAGATTTATCTACTGTACCTCATAGAGCCTTCATTTATAGACCAATATCTTTGATATTCAGTATAGAGGTTCCTTGCATGGACCTCTACCCATGGGTAGGGTTTGAGGTCACTGGGTCAAGGTCAAGGTCACCATAGCTTATAATAGATATTTCTACTTTCTGTCATAGAGCCTTTATTTATTGACTGATATTTTACATATTATGTTTGTAGGCACTTACATATTTTCAATTAAAAAATGAAATACTGCTTAACAGCAAACCTAAGTACTCAGGTGAGCGATCCAGGGCCATCATGGCCCTCTTGTTTTCTATATTATTAAATCTCAAAGACATGACACAAAAGTAATTTATTGCATCAAGTCTAGCTATATTCTTCCTTTTTTCCTTGTACATGTCTAGACCGAATACTTAAAACTGAAATTGCTTATACCAGTGACCAAAGTGAAAATAAGGCAATGGCCTGGTAAATATTTTTTGGAAGCTCTTACTTGTGTCTTATAATAATTATGTGCAATGCAGATACGCAAGCAATGTGTATTTCAATTTTTTCTTTGATTGATTCGAGACTCGAACTAATCAGAACTATTTACTTCTTGTTTTACACTCTTAAACATTTTATTCCATTGATGTTGCAAAGTAAAATTCTTTGTTATGTGAAACGATGAGTTTGCCAGGTAGAATGTTTTGGTGTACATGAACTATATACTTTAGGTCATTGGTGCATTTTAAGTATGAAGTGGTATGAAGTGGTTGATGTATCCGTTTCTGGTTGTTTTAGGGACGTTCTATGACAGTTAAAAACTGGGTTTATTCTTTGCTCAATATCTGGCTTATGACCCTCGACTATCAATGACAGCTTGTCAGCGTCTCCTAATTCTAGCAATTATGTTCCGGAAGGTTCGTTGAAACAAATATGGCACCAACCTTCTGCATAGTTCTTATCTGGGCGTACCGGGCTAGAATATCTAGCTATAGGCCATTAAGAAGACCGTCCATCAGACTTAAGACCAAAGTGCAGATAATTAAAACCATACGTTCGTCCCCACGCATTTCAGAAATGCCAGACATCCTATCCAGGTCATGGACATACTCGTACATATACATCCAAGATGGCATTCCTATACAAAAGACTAGTAAATGTATCTAATCAAGACTAAAGTGGTCGCTGTGTCCATCCTAAATGATGCCGCCCAAGATCATGACCTATCCCATACCATACGCATTCTTGAGTCTTTTAATTGAGATATTTAAAATGAAATATTTTTAGCTGAATATAATCTAACTAAGTAAGGAATAACAGTTGAACATATCTCAGTACATTATTTATGAAACACCTTATTGTTTGAGCATGAAACTGAGTGAGCATGCAAAAGGTTTAATTTTAAAGGGCCTGTCTCCGCCATAGTCAACGCAATACCGAGATTCGCCGTGATCCCATCAGTTTTTGAATTAGTCACAGTTTAGAGAACAGATAAAATGGAAAAATTAAAACAGTGTTGCAAATTAATAAATACGTGTATTTCCTAAATACCCAATCCCATTAAAATCATATCCTAATTTGTGCTCCTCTACTATCCGCAATTACCTACCGAAAGGTAGTGGAGCGTCAGTAAGGATATGATTTTAATGAGATTGCTAAATACCATATACTAATATATCTTCAAAAATACTCATTTTTCTGCTTGTAATCTCAAATGAGTAATTTGTATTTTTCTAATTGAGGCAAGCGGGTTACAGAATCGTTTAATCGTCGACTATAATTAAAAGTTTCTATCGTCTTATATGTCATTAATAATTATTTAAATTGAAAGAAGCTAATTTATCAAAAGTAGATTTAAATACATGAAAGAATAGTCAAGAAAATACGTATTTAGCAAAATGTAGTAATTCTAACTTAATTTACGTAATGATGTTTTGCGAAAAAAATGAAAAAGCAGAGAAACATAACCTTCTTTGATGTGATACCGTGGTCCAGGGGTAGAACGCAGGGCTCCGGATCCGGAGGTCGCGGGTTCGTCAGAGGCGAGATTCTCTCACGATCTTCACATTCCTCACCGCTGCGCGAATACTGGTATGGAACCCAGGAAGCAGTCATCGAGCGTGGTGAATCTAAGTTGTAAGAACTTGTATCGCAATCGATGTAAAATAAATGAGTCTAAAAACTTCTTTGATGTGACAAATGTTGCCACCACTGATTTTCTTAAACTATTCCCGAATAATATAATTTCGTTTTCTGTAGTCGAATATGCTCGTTAATAAGCTTCGTGATACGAAAAACAATCTAGATCAGGTCCAAGGGTTGCTGGTTCAAAGATCGTAGAAGGCTCAAAGCCATCATCATTTTTGTTATTTTTCGATTTCCTTTTGATTTTTTATATGCGATTTTGCATTGTTTTCTTTTCTTTTCCTGTCCCTATACATGACTTTCTCTATAATAAGTACAACAGCATTTAAGTTTAATAAAAAACCTTTATACGAATTTTGTTGTCCGTACAATGTTCTAAACGAACAGTCTATTAAATGACAATTCAGATGTTGCGGAACATTGCTATTTTCTAATGTTGTGAATTGCTCCCGTAAAACTCAACAAAGGGATTTATCTCTTCATGCTATGCTTTTAAGCAAGCATTTCTCTGTGGAATATTGTTCTTCTTGATTATCTTTTTCTAGATATTTAACTCTGAAAATAAGCTATCAAACGATTCAAATTACCTTACAAAATTGTTGGTCATAATTTATTGCAACAGAAACAATTTTCTTCCTCCGTGAATGAATTTTATCATTTTGTTAGGAATAATATTCTTCCAGCTCTAATTCTATCTGTCAGCGCGAAACACCACAATACATTTCTGTTGTATGCAAAAACATAATGCACAATTTAACTGCAGTTAAAACTGGTATATTCTGTTTTAGATAAAATAACATATACAAATGTCTTGACTGTAGAAACAGTAAGTCATCAGATAGTCTAACGAAGTAAAAAATCAATTATGTTCAAGTTTAGTATAATTTAATCTTTTTTTTTTTCAAAAAAATCGATCTGGAAGTCTGTCGTAACTGGTTACTGATGTCTGTGTTTGACAACAGATCTACTAGGGTGTTTTTTTATTGCAGTGAACATTCTTGTCCTGTTAACTTATTCCTAATTTGATGCTGCTGGACTGGAAGGTGATTTCCATTGTAAATTAATTATAAAGTTCCCGTTTCATTAAAAAATTGTCAACCACTTTGTTTAAATGATCCATTGAGTGTTCGTTCACATGCAGTTTTTTACACTCATAACTGACGCAATACTGCCTAATAATCCAGTTCCAGTGTGTTCCCTCCTTGGCAGTGTTGTACCAAAGCCTTTACAAATAGCTTTATAATGAATGGGAGTTTGAGTGTCTTAGGTACACAAAGAGTTCGAACTATTCCCAAATTCAAAGACCTTTGGTACGCCGTTTCGTTTACCTGAATATCCCTTCACAGTAATCTTTACGTCACTATGCAGATACTTTTTTGAGTGGTTTGTTTTTTATTATTATCTCCTCTATTCTTTCTGGAATAAAACGAACAACGATAAAGTTGTAAAACGTTTCATTAAGCATGATAATTATAATCATGATAATAAATCGTTGTCAGAAAGGAGATGCGGGATGGAGTTAGAAATTAAACCTGTAGTCATTCGCAGTTATATAGGTGCCTGTTGTTTTTGTTTTTTTAATTTTTTTTTCAAGAAGAAAGCAAATAGTGGGGGAATGCGAAAATTATATGATAAGAGCACAATGTACTCTTTGATTAGCACGCAAATGAGGATCATTCGGATCAAGAGGATATCAACGGCGAAGAAGTAAGAAAATAAGATATAAAAAAGCGTCCTTAAATTCTTCAGAGAAAATGCCTATACTTAATTTGAAATTTAAAAACTATACATAACCCGTACTACATCCAGTCAAGGTTAATAATCCAGTTAATAGAAAGTCTGCAGGGTAACTGCATTTCATACAAGAAATGGGAAGTTCAAACCATTTACTTTTAAGTATCTATATTTTTAGTTCCTGTTATATTTTGCATCAAGTATCTGTTTCTAGACTTTTGAAAATTCCTCTCTTGTTGAAAATGTCAGAAGTAAAAGGACATGTCCTTGCTTTACTGAAGTCACTCCATTTCAATGTTGTAAGCATTGTCTTAATATCTGGCATTTTTATTATGATTTATTTATCTTGATCTAACGGTGTGTTCCTGATTGTTGCAAGGTACGTGTTCTTAAATGCATGCTTCTTTCGAAATCATTAATGTCATATCTGATAGCAGAGAAAAGTGCATTTGACTAGATGCCGAAATATGATTTAATGATAAACGTAATAACAGCCCCATTATGTGTTACTCCGATTTTATCAAAAAGCGATATGTATATTAAGTTTTTGCATAAAAAAATGACAATTTACTTGAAAACTCGTCTTCTTCGTTTATTTCTTATAATCGACTGGAAGATATTTATTCCTAGATAATGTTTTTAAATTGATTACTGTTACTTAAGCGTCAATAAATAAATCATTCGTAATGCCATAAATATTAAATACGCATATTTCTGTATTGCAACAATTATTGTTTAGGTAATAGAATTGGCGTTAATGACACGGTACTTGATTTCTTCTGTGTCGGATAAATAAACAGGAACGAATTTGTCCGCAGAACTAAACATCCTAATGTTAAACATCTCGTCAATTTTACTGATTATATTTCTTGTTGATGAGCGAGGACATATAACCTTTTCATTAAAAAAAAATCTTCACTATACATTACATTTTCAAACTTACATAAGATGTTTGCCTCAGTTGTTGATCAAAATTTGTTTTAAAGACAAAGACTCGATTAATTTTAGTTGCATTCTATATATTTCTACATCAGAAACAAATTCTTGCATTTTGCAACTTATTTTTTTTCAAATCGATGACCGCTTTCAGAGTTAAAAAACCCTTATTGACGATGACCACTTTCTACTGGCACTAAAAGTCTCGAATGTGGAAAGTATCCAGAGACTCTTACACCTGGTGGGAATAAAAATACATCGTGACTGGCTTCCCGGCCTTATCCCTTTTGACCACGTTCCCTTCGAATATGCTGATAATTACAAAATATTAATAAAGATATTGTTTGTTCTAATGACAATACTTTCATAAAACTGGTGCAATACGTAAGATTCTTTTCTGAAATAGGTAGCGAAGATTTACTAAAATGAAAATTAAAACATTTCGATAACTAATCTGTCTGCTGGAGTTCAACAATCTGTTTTGATCGTGAGCCATAAGGTCGTCTTAAGCGGTCGTCCAGAAATACCGATTGATGTGGATAAGAAAGTTGGTATCGTTTTCTTCTCGTTCTTTTACCCTTAGCCTACTAAATATCTTAACTGGATTTGTCCATCTTTCAATTTGGACAATTCCATTAATTGTTGACAGTGGTGCTTATTAAAATATTTTCCGACTGAATGGCGAATAGTACAGTCCATGTTCAGACTGTAAATATGTACAGGCTGATCTTGGTCTGCACTGGTCGCAAAGGCAAAAACAGTTGCCGCCAGCAGGAGAAGGGTAAAAGGACTAATAGCTTAAGGATTAATATCTAACTTTGATGATTACGTTGTTTTATTTTCAATTTCATATATAATTTACACTTCTTTTTTGCTTAAAAGTCAAATAGACACTTTTGCGTTTCAAACAGAAACTGAGCTATTATCAGGAATTACTCGTAACTACCGGAGTATTTTTGACAATTAAGCCGGTATTAAAACACATTAGCAGATCTCTTTGCTCTTTCATTTTTCTTTCTTAGATTCTTTTTCCCATTTCATGCCAATTCTGGACGTTTGTCATTTTTATACGTGCGATTAGTTTTGGATTCGTCACGCGATTTTCTATAAAAATAGTCTCTGTCATGATTCCTGATGCTATAAGTGTACAGTTTTCGAAGTTAAAGGAACATAGAAAGCGCGGAAAGCGTGTTTTAGACTTATGAATAATATAAGTACAATTTTGCAGTTTCGTTTTTTTATGTAGAAGTTAAAGAGACATAGAATGCGCTGAAAGCGTGTATTAGACTAATGAATGATACATATTTGTCAAGTACAAATTTGCCGTTTCGGTTTTTATGTAGACCTTACATAGTGAGGACTTTGTTGTTTGTCTTCTTTGTAATGCTTCCAAATTAAGATTTGTGAAGTTAGCGGCCTAGCGGCCTAGCGGCCTGGCGGCGTGAAGTTAGCGGCCTGGCGGCGTGAAGTTAGCGGCCTAGCGGCCTGGCGGCGTGAAGTTAGCAGCCTGGCGGCCTAGCGGCCTGGCGGCGTGAAGTTAGCGGCCTAGCGGCCTAGCGGCGTGAAGATGGCTGCCTTTATCACAATTTAGGTTTATCTTAAAAACGTCTTGAAATCGATTTTTTCAGCATGTAATGTACATTTCAGGGGTGAATAAGCCAAATATCAACAAGAACTAGCTTTGATTTTTTTTAAAGTTTTCATAGTCTGGCGGCCTAGCGGCCTAAACTTAATATTTATCATAATTTATGTTTGTCTTAAAACGTCTTGAAATCGATTTTTTCAGCATGTAATGTACATTTTAGGGGCGAATAAGCAAAATATTGATATTTTTGATGATATTTTACTTAATCATCCTGAAATGTACATTGCATGCTGTAAAAATCGAATTCAAGCCGATTTTAAGATAAACATAAATTATGATAAATATTAAGTTTAGGCCGCTAGGCCGCCAGGCCGCCAGACTATGAAAACTTAAAAAAAATCAAAGCTAGTTCTTGTTGATATTTGGCTTATTCACCCCTGAAATGTACATTACATGCTGAAAAAATCGATTTCAAGACGTTTTTTAGATAAACCTAAATTGTGATAAAGGCAGCCATCTTCACGCCGCTAGGCCGCCAGGCCGCTAACTTCACGCCGCCAGGCCGCTAGGCCGCCAGGCCGCTAACTTCACGCCGCCAGGCCGCTAATTTCACGCCGCCAGGCCGCTAGGCCGCTAACTTCACAAATCTTCCAAATTACTATGTAATTGGCAGTTTTTGGCATGTTGTTGAACAACTGCAGTGTACTTCGACTTACATTCTGTCAAATACGACTGCAAGTTTCATGTTTCTGTTTCTGATGTGTTGTCTAATAATTGCTTCGAAATACATTTATTCAGACAGTTTATCAAATATTCATGGTGACATTTTCCCAAGTTGTTTTCACGGTTGAACTGAAGAACATAGTTTTTTTGGGTAATTCTCTGAAAACAACTCTTTCCTTATCTCAGCTGAGCATTCTGTCATCACCCCCTCTCAAATTTCACGTCTACGTCACCTTTGTATTGGCTAATTATAAACTCTCGAAGGAATGAACACATCATTCTTAGCATTAATAACACATGATTATGTTTCCGTAATGCACTGTTCTAGACAAAACACTTAGTGAATCATAGAATTAATTATAATTAATATATAAATTATTGATCAACATGAACATTCAATGATCCTGCTTATATTTTTTTTAGTTTCTACTTGATATTTTCTCTCTCTTTAAATGGCCGGAAATCAGAGTTATGTTGACCACTTAACATTCAATTTGAAATCAGCTTTAAAAAAGGTAGGCATAGCCTACCGATTTGTCATATTTAACAAACAAAATATATAAATTAAATAAAATAAAAAAAAAACATTAAAAAATAAACATCGCCTTCGAAAATATGACATTCTTGAATGTCATCATATCTTTATTAATTTTATCTATCCCGTTCGTGCAGGCTTCAAAACTGTTAAAGATGTAATCACAAATGCTTTTAATGTAAATATTATCTTATCATAAACACACTCAAAGTTGATATCGTAACGCAGGTGGAAATATATCTAGAAATTACAAAATAAGATTCAATTTGCACATGCTAAACTTCTTAGATTATGAATGAAAATTTAGTTAATTATAGGAGAGGTTTATTCACCTTGAAGTTTCAGCCTTCTTTGTTCCCGGAACATGTGTGGGTGCAAAATTTTCAATGAAGGCATATGTTTTTATCTCGTACTTCTTACCAGAAGCACTTGAAAACTTGAGGGCCACCTTACACCTGCTGGGTAGCAAAGTAAATAGTTATTTTTACAAAGGAGTGTATCTTTTTATGCAAAAACAAATATTTCCTTAAATAAGATACTAGCTTTATTAGCTTATTACTTGATATCGAAATAACTTGCTTTTTGGTTCACAGTTGTGTAGCGGTATTGCGTAGACATAACCCAGGCATGTGCTTATTGCTGATTTTTATTATAGAGGCAAAGTATGTGTTGCCAAAACTTGATAACATGACAGCCGAATAGTTTAGGTCGATTGTTTAAGAATGGAAGCATTTGGTGTCATTTGACCTCGATGGTTATTTTATATCGACAAAATTTAAAACCTTGAAGAAAAAAAAAAACGTTTGACGCCACATATAAAATTGAGGTACTGTTAACGCTCAAATTGTAATGTAAAATATATTGGCGTAATGAATTATCTGTTGTAGAACGGAACAAAACACGGGATAAATACGCTAACAAATTTACAAACAAGACGTATTTTAAATTTAAAAAATGAAACGCGGCCATGTGCAAAGGCACAATTCATTACATGAAACTGGGGAAGTATACACTGACAATTTAACATAGTGCTCGTTTTTTAAAGTGGCAGGTGACCAATGCATTGCCAATGTCTTTTTATCCTTTACAAAAATTGCAGCCATCCTATTTTCGCTTTACATTGAACTGGAAGTTGATGTGAAATCAGACGCCTTCGGCCGGAAAAGAAAAAATGTTAGGAAAATAAAATATGTATTCACTTAATGTATGTGAATACATCTTTTTATCTGCAAAAGCATGGTTACGATATGCGATCTCCTTACCTCTATTTGAACTAGTTTTTTGTCATTTTTAAGGGAACATACAATATTCAACACCGTGAAATGAGGAGATGTTCAGAGAGACTAATATTCAGAATTTAAACATATTTTCACAAAACCATGCATGTACATCCTCTAGTTAATGTATGTACTGCCTGTAACTGCTGTGCACTTATCTAATGATAGATGATTTAGCGTGTTACAGGATCATTTAAACGTAGATTGTAACTAAGTGATTACTTTCTCTTATGTGTCATTTATATATATTTAGTACATGTAAAATTAGGAGGAACAAATTTCTTAAAAGTAGATATATTTACCTGAAAGAAGAGCTTTACAACTGCAATGCCTCAATACATTATATATTCTAACATGGTAAGATATTTAAGCTATAAATAAATAATGTTCTTTTTATGTGATTAACATCGATTGATAGTTCTTCCGTTGATTCTGTACACTATATGTTTTTCTATTCTAACTTAGTCAAATCTGTATTTAAATGTTTTCGACTTCATGTTATCGCATGCAGTAGGGAAAAGTTATACTCGGACATTCTCACGAATAATCTCCATGTCAAATGAACCATGTTAATGAAGTAAATGAAACAAAGAATGATTATTAAACAAAAAATGATATTATTATTATTATTGTTATTATTTTAAAAGAAAATGTTTGATGAGAACTTCTTAGTAAGCACAGTTGACTTTTTTCTTTAACAAAAGTAATAAATCGTTCCCTCTAGATGTAAGTTGCAGCTGTACAATTGAAATACATGTCTATACTTAATCATTAATAAAGAAATTAAGCGAATTTGAAATAACGTTTAGAAAGAATTTAAACAGTAAATACATGTTGTAAAGCTCGAAAGCAGAAACTGTTAGACTATGTTTAAATGTTTAAAGAGGGGTGCAGGGTGGGAGAGGGGAAAGAGAGGGGGCCGGGTCATGTTTTGAACGTATATGCTAAACATACCGTGTGACAGGGGTAAATGCAAGCTGATATGTAAAGCATACCAAATAGAATTTGTTCTATTTCGATAAGTAAAACAAACGGTAGTTTAATCCTTCTTGAGAGTTCCTCAAAATGGAAACATGTTGGTGATTCAGAAAAAAAATGGCTCCCAAAAGTAAGGTATCAAAATTAAAACTGAATCAAGACCGAACAAAAGAAAGGTAATTGAACACTGTAAAAATCAGCCACATCTATGGAATGATGCTTTCAATTAAAAGTTTGTCGATTCATTTGCACAAAATAATAAAAGTCCAGTTCACTTTCATTTTCTAGCTTGTCCTACAGAGCATGATGTGCTCCATGATTATTCCGCCTCAGAATCCAAGATCTTACCTAATGAACATATCAGAGTCCTTCTTCTTTTTCTTAAATATTGAAGGTAGGCAGCAGCCATTACAAGGAGAATGAAGGAGCAAACCAATCTCCAAATTCCATTTTAACAATACTTGGGAAATTAATCGTCAGTGTTAAAATGACAGAACATACATGCTTTGCATGTGAACAGGAAAACAGGTATGTTTTAGAAGCATGTTTTAACATATATGCTACAATATATCGTGTGAGCCCCCCTGTAACACATTTTTTTATCTCAAAGAAAAACATCTGGACGCCTATTGTGTACCATACTCTGAAGTACAAACTATGAAGAAAAAATGCAAAAGAAAAAAGAAACATAAACAATTTGAACGGTAGGGGGAATAATTTGTAAGAGGTTTCAAATGAAATTATCACATTTTACCAATCTACGAATGAAACTAAATTATTATATACCCGATTACAGTGATTTAGTATATTACTGTAAAATATACCAACATAAGACGAAGATATGGCAGGTATTCACTCATTAACTCACCAGAAAGAATGAGCCTTTTAAATAAATCTATGAGAAATTGTTAGTTCTTAGTCAGATCTTACCAAACAGCAATGCAATATGTAATCGTTTAGTGTAAAAACATGACTTATGATCGTCTATTTAAAGACACTATTGCATAATTGAAATTTACTTAAACGAAAAACATTTAGTATATTTCTAAAAAAAGAATCAAAATAAAACCGGAGAGTTGAAGAAATAGATTTGACTTGAGTGGCTTTCGAACCCCTTACCAAAAGAAAAAATGGCATCTTAACTCTCTAAATTAATTGAAATGGAAGCTCTTCAGAGTTTACTACGGCATTATGAATCAAATGCTGAATAACATCACAATACATGGTATTGTTTATTTTTTATTATTTAAAAGAAAAAAAGTTCAAGTTGCATTTAGGTTCTTTTGTCTTTCCTTCAAAGCACCTTTATACTTACCCAACATAGTTAAATCGTACTAAAAGACATGAAATATCATTTAAACGATTTTTTGCTCCTGAGAACAAAGTTCTAGACGTACAGTCTCCTCTATGACAATTCGCATGTTGCGGATCCTTGCCTTTCTTGCATTTCAAGAAATGCGTCTATAAAAATTAACAATCTAGGAAATCCATCTCGTCGTGCCTCCACACAAGCATTAATCTAGTAATGTTATACATCTTGATTATGCTTCCAAGATATCTAGAACTTAAAACAAATTGTTATCTTAGGAAAATGTTACACATAATTTAGTGCCATATGAACAATTCTCTCTCTGTGAATGCCATAAAGAAATGGTGACAAAATATTTCACAAGCTCAACATCATTAAACCCAGCACAAGATATCTTAAAAAACATTTCAATTTGATGAGAAAACAAGATGAATTATATTGAAAGTAGAGTAGTCTATTTACGTCTTTGTTCAGTAGTTGTGTCTTTCAAACATTCAAGACTGTTATCATGTTTCTGGGTTTTTTCTTCTTCTAAAATTGGAAAGTGCAAATTCAATTCAGATTGCACGTGATAAGAATAGTAAATGATCTTTTTTAAAGAAATATTTCTCTTTTAAGACTTGTTCTTTGCTTGTACGAACAATCAGTTAATATAACTTGTACTTGGGATGAGTAGTAGAAACCTACTTTGACACATGCTGAATTGAAGCAGAACTACTCGCGTTTTGTGGAAACTCACACGCAGTTAGACGTTACGAAATGCGATTTACAAATGCATTCAGTATCAAATAAAGCAAGATTTATACAACCTAGCACACTTATTAGATATTTGTAGTTATTGTAGTATCTTACATGTGTTCTCTTTCTCATCAAGAGCGTTTTGAAAATGGAGCCATAAAATATTTATATTATGGCTTTTTTCTTAAATATTTTTTTTTGTCTTAAATGAATTACATTTCATAATGATTCAGTTTTCATCGCAAATTATTCTTATGTCATTCTATTTAGAACCCAGTATACTAAAGTCGGACAATTTCAGCAATGAGTGATACATAAAGGAAACAATTAGTCCCTTTTACGGTAATTTTCTTTTCCTTGCTCGTCTCACAAACATGAAAGTTCGTAGCAGAAAGATGCAATTCGTCTTGTAAATGACCACCCACATCGGGATTCGAACCTAAATCCTCCCGCATTGAAGACCAATGCACTAGCCACTGAGCGAAAGAATCGATTCCCTGTAAGAAGTCGTATTTGTACAATTTTAGGTCTCTTGAGAAAATCATTATTTATGATGACGAATGGTGTGATCAAATTCTTAAAAGATTTTTTTTATATATTATGTCTAAGAGGGTCCATCCCGAACGATCTACCATTTTCAAACATGAGAGTTCACATCAGAAAGAGTCAATGCATCTAGAAAATGACAACCCACAGCGGGATTTGAACTCTAATTCTCCCAAATCGAACACCAACGCTGGAAACACCGAGCCAAAGAATCGATTCATCGACGCATCTATCTATCTGAGTTTATTTATCGTCTTTACCGGTTGCCCATATGACCGACGCGTCCCTGCAGAGATTAGTTATTTTTATACTGTTTGGGATTGTGCAAGATACAGAAATAACGTTCCAAAGAGACCCCTGGTTCTTTTGCCTGCTCAGTGTACAGCACTGATGCATGGGACCTCGGTTTAACGTCTCATTCGAGAAACAATTAGTAATGTTCGTGATAGGCAACTATAGGCCGGTGTGCACTGAAGCACAGCACTGGTATGTCTTAGACGAGAAGAGACAAATTAATTTATTTAAGTTTCTTTTCAGAAACTTAATAATTATATAATGTGTTAAGAGTAAACACAAAGAGCGAAAAAATAAACGGAAATTAAGCAGAAAAAATTAGAAAGGTTTTACTAAACATATTGATAGGTATTTTTCTTATTTCTTTTCGAATGGTGCACCATTCATTTTGGTGATTTGAATCCTGCTTCCTTTGTTGATATTCTTGTCTAAATAACCCTAACCAAACTCATTTGTATAATTATTCTGAAAAGGAAATCTCGCTGAGTCTCGTGGTTCATCTCAGCAACGTAACTAGATGTTAATATTATATGCTAGTGTTATTGCAAAACATGTTTACGCAATACTTTCTATATGCGTTTATTGTTAGTTTCTACTTTTACGAAATGAGATATCATTTCGTTAAACTGTCAATTAGTAAAACAATCCTAAAGCTCCACTAGCCTTTGATGAACGAATATCGAAGTGTGTAGGCAATAGCAGTCAATGATAATAAAATGTCATAGATTCCTTGTGAATTCTGATTAATGAACTGCAGACAGACTAGTTCGTTAGATTGAAATAAAATATCACTAAAACATTGTATGTATCTTGTTGCTGAGCAAGCGCATATAAAACCAGAAAGGTTATAAATAAGAAACCTCTTAAAATACAAATTTAATTGTATAACTTACATTTTAACAGCCATGGATCAAAAGTTGATTTACGGCTTCGAGTTAGATTGACTGTCCTGCAGTTTATTTCATGAAAGTCTGAACAATTACTGTAGCTCAAAAACTAACTGAGAAAGTTGAAATCTTTCTTGGCAGATATTCGCTTAAATATGTCAATTTAAATGATATATGGACTGTCCTTATTTATGGTTTTTCGTTGTAACAAAACTAGTTCCTATATGTACTTTGTATATACATAATACATAACAGCTGAATGTGATGAATTGAAAATTTAAATTCATTAAATATATTATTATTATCATTATTATTATTATTATCATTATTATCATTATTATTATTATTATTACTTGAAATTATTGTTTCAGCTCATCTCGTTTAGCAAGACGTAAAGCTGTTATCCTTTATTTTAGAAGATTTTATAAATTGCTAATATATCTGAAGAATTTCCTTTGCTCCAAGTTCCTTCAATGCTCATCAGTAATGAAGCAATATAACATATCTCTCTAGCTATCTCCATGTGTGCTTATTCTTAGTTTTTATTCTTAAAAGTCATTATTCTTAGAAGAACATGTGAAGAGATTCACATCACTTTACAAAATGTATCTAACTATTCCAAGCACCGTCATTGCAATCAGCAGAAAATAATTTAGAAATTAAGCAATCCTTTTCGACGGCAATGATTTTGTAATAAATCTATAGAGTAAATCATTAGACTAAGTATGGTTTTCAAACTCGTCCGTCAGTTTAAATACTCCTTTGCTTTTGATGCGGAATTATATTTAATTCATATCACTTTTTCTGTAATATGTTTGGGAGGAGTCATTATGAAAAAAAGTCAATTATCATTACTTTGGTTTAATGAGAGCAAAAGTTCTGTTTATTATATACATAATTAATGAAATAGTGTAGTAGTGTTAAAAAAGAAACCTAACATTGTACATACTAGGCATTTTATCTGTGTATCTTTGACCTATCCGTTGTGAACATCGCGTCCTAAAACATCCTTTTTATCATTATTTGCAGTTGCCTTAAAGCTTCGGTCCCACTAAATTGTAATAACCTCGTGTACTTCGCTTGAATCTGAAAAGCGTCCAGACAAGCTAGGAATGATTTCCTTCACCTTTTCTGTAAGATTAAAATCGAACATTCATATGTTTATGCTATCATTTTGTGGTGGAACACCAGATATTTGTTTTTCTTCGATAAATGACGCTGCTGTTTCAAAGCTTGCAAGGGCCAATAATTGTCTGAAACATCATGAAACCAGCGATCTATTACCGTTAATAACTTGTAACTATCAAATAATTTGTTGACAATTATGTCGGTTTAACGCAAATAAACAGAGCTCTAATATTCTCTTCTCAAATTTTGTTTTCTCGTGAATTACCTAACGATTTATCTTGAAGGAGCAGTGTCTGTATAAAAAGGTACGATACAAAAATCAGTTATATGACGTAGACTTATGAACGATACAAATTGTGTCTTTCTGGAAAGAGGAAGAAACTATGCAGTAAAATACAACAGATAAGTAACAGAGCAAACATGAATGACATATGATCGAAATGAGAGCAAACTGAAAAAGAAAAGACAAGACAGTTTACAGTATTAAACTTAAGATAAACGAATATAATATAGAATTTTTGATATTTTTTGTTCTGTGAACGCCGAGGTAAAAATGTGTGGTTTTTTGGTTCTTATTATCATTCTTCTATTCTATGTAAAATATCATGCAATGAGGGTAGTACAACAAAATGCTTACGTGAAAAGCTAAGTCCGTTGTATTTATCAATAACTTAAAACTTGCACGGCCTTAATGCGCATTTTATCGCGGTCACATAACGTGCAATGTGAACTACATGTATGTTATCATTCAATACTTCGTTTTGCTTTTAGAAATCGTTCAGACATGACAATAGATCAACTTGATGATGAACTACTTTAGGATTGTCGAAATAATATAAGGAAGGCACTGTGTCAATCGAAAAAAGAAATCTGATTTAGGACGCCTTTGTAAAGGATACCTGATAAATAGATCTGAAATTTCTATGAAATTAAATTATCTCAGTGTATGTGTAACAAGTGTGTGTCTCTTGTGGCAAAGTTTATTTTCATTACAGATATTTGTTTCTCTGATTAAATTTTCCAAAACACTAAAAACAAACGCCCTGAAATGCGACATTTACTACATTAATCATTTATCCATTGTTTGGAACAATATAATTCCAAAACAAGCACTCTAAAATTTGGAAAAAAGACTGGACGATTAACTGCTTACATGTTACTCTAAATACTATGGACGGACAGCACAATTATCACTTACTCGTTTTTAAGAAATTAAATAAGTAGGACCTCAAATCGTTTTAAAACGGTTATGCATAAGACCTTGCATTTTACATGTAAATTGATCGAACCGGACAAAGGGCGCATCCATCGTGTCATTGTAAACGAAATTCAATGTTTTCTGTTGCTTGCGTCTTTAAAATGGTTGTGTGTCTGGTCGGACGTAGGTACTAAGCAATCAATGCTTGTTCCTTTTCGATTAGTAAGAAACTAGAATATGCCTTTTCTTCTCGCTTTCTCGTTTTTAAAAAGCACTCAGTCATTTTTCTGGTTTAATGTAAGATCGATTTTTGCTACCCGAACAGGGTAAAAATTTTATTTACTCGAATATCTTTGAGGATTACATAGATTGTATTGTATTATTGTATTATTGGAGATTTATCTTTTCTACCTATTACTGAAACTGAAATTAAATTGTTACGTTATAAAGTGTATGGGTATACTTCTAAGAGCCTTGACAACTCTTGTAAAAAAGGTAATGCCTTCAGTTAAACTTATAACTTATAATACGCAAGAACAGGAGGGGGTGGTTAGATAAGGTTAAAAAAGACGTATCCCAGTTAACTGACAACTCTGAAATTTACCCTTTTAGTATCCATGAAAAGTTTGTGGAAAATAAGTATTTGAGTATAATATCAAACGGCATTAATTCCGATGATAGAGTTTGTTTGGTTCCTCCAGTGGCACTTGTCAGAGATATGGAACGGTAGTTGGTTGACATGGCGAGCGTAAAGCGTAACTTAAAGAAAATCCGTGACGTCCTCAATTAACCGAGAGCCGGATATTCCCGTCTGTAATGGCAACCAGTGTTTGATTCTTTTTCTTGCATATCACACATACATTAACATTCGGAATAAAATAACTATTTTTTTATTCAGCACTATTCTTTTATAGTAGCGTATGAATGTACAACTTCATTCATAACGGAGTGACGTTTTTTAAAGCACGTAACTTATCTTACATGGGTATTGTAAGATGATTTTTTTTTTCTAGCACGGGTGTAATTAGTAAAAAAGTCTGCCTGATATTCACGAAAAGTCAGTATTACATGTCCGTCTGCATTCTTGCTAAACTGGTAGGTTTGTGTGGAAGTTGAGAATATTACCATTTTATGATTTATGTGACTTTAAAGAAAGGATATGGCTCAAAGGGTTCGTTATAATTGTCTGTGTTATCAAAGCATATTACGGAGTAGTTGCCAATATGCCCATCTGTTCAGCTGTCTAGCCATCATGTCAAAGTTTTTTTCCTTGTTATGTGTCGGAACCAGTGGTTTAGTATCAATTTAGATTCCAAGATCTTTCTGAGCATTCGTAAGTTCGAGTTCAACAACACTTTATGTGAAGCTTAACAAGCAAAATGAGGTGTACATATGGTGGACATGTTTCTGTTGGATAAATGGAAAATTGGTTAATTATAAGAAAACACCCATTTGTTTTCAAAACGCATCTGGGTGCATGAAATAGTGTCAGCTATTTCCTTGTTATGAAAAAAGCTTCGTTCTAAAAACGCAAATCCTATTAGCTATTTCAATGGCAACTGTTTTGAACGACAACAATATAAATGATTGTTTGCACCGTTTCATTACTTGACTGATACATACGATAATAGCTTATAACATTCATGTGTGTTTCTTGTTCTTTTGCAAAATGGTAATACCATTGAATTAGTTTCATTTATATCAAATAAAACCCCGAGGTAAAATATATTTTAATTTCACTTGTGTTTACTTTTTTTGTTTTGATAACAACTGAAACTGACACGTTGTCCTGCGGTTTCGTCCGGGAAATGTTTCTCTGCATTAATTCCCTTCTATGCATGTGCCTTTCAATTTAACAATAACGGCTAAATCTTGATAAAACTCATGAAATATCATTTAAACTATTTTTGCTGCCCTGAACATAGTTCTAGACGTACAGTCTCCTCTATGACAAATTCAAATGTTGCGGAACATTGCTCTTCTTCAATGTTAAGAAATACGTCTATAAAATTTAACAGTCTTTGAAATATATTTCGTCTTGCTTCTAAGCAAGCATTAATCCAGTAATGTTATACTTCTTGATTATAAGACTTTTAAATTTCGAAACAACTTTCGAACCATTAAAACTATCTTCCATAATCTTTAGACATAAATTAGTGTACTTTATTCAAATGTCACAACAATGTTGTGACGAGATATTTTTCACGAATTAATTTATTAAAAGCAGCACGAACTTCAAACAAAACATTTCAGTTTGATACAAAAACACGATGAACTATGATGTAGAAAGTTGTGTATTCAGTTTTGATTTCATTTTTCAACTTTTTTCGTTAACATTCATGGCTTCAGACTGTCGTTATTTTTTTTCTAGAAAATATGGACACTGCACGTATTTTATACGTGCTAAGATTATAATAGTTAATGAACAATTCACGAGTTTTGTTTTTAAGATCATAGTGTTCTCTTTCAGAGCAGTTTATGTTAAGCGTTTTGGTTTTATAACTTTGCACTTATGCTGAGGGTATATCTTGAGTACCACCCTTACACTTTTATTGATAAACCTTAAATTAGCAGAGTCAAATTACTGCAATGAATGATTTGGAAGATTGACAATCTTTATTGAAGTGGTCAGAGTAAGACAGCATATCTTTTTATTTTCGTTTTTGCAAAATTATTTAAAGTATGAAGTAAGTGAAAATGAATGAATGCGTGCAATGGAAATTCTTTCGATGCATAGAGGGCATATTTGTTACAAACAAAAAAATACACCATTTTTGTGTCTAAACCATTACGACAATCTCAAGCTATTACCGTAAATTATCTGCCACATCTAGACAATTTCGGCAATTAAGACGCTCTTTAGCAGATTAGAACATCCCTTAACAGTGATTTCCATGTCTCTATACAGACACATAATCCATTAAATTTTTCAGCCGTTTTTTTTTCTTGTTTACTTTTTTTTCTTTTCTTGTTTTAATGATGATGGTGAAAAGACAAACAAATACTACGGTAACCTGAAAAGGCGGAAAATCGAAAAAGGAAACAGTTGAAAATAACCATAAATGGAACTGCTATTCGCAAAGAAATGACAATCAGTAAGAACAAACCCTTCCTGATATCCATTTCTTTAGTTAAGATACCCTGAAAAATGAAATATGACCATCTGTATAACCATCTTAACTAAATATAAATATTATAAGCTACAGTTGAAACAGGGTTTTCATATTTATGTTTTTTTTAAACTTGTTTCTGTTATTTTTTATGTTTATTCAATTTTACTGCGGTTTAATTTAAATATTGTAATAACATTTTCAAGGCTATTATCGTGACTCGTGCTGGTTTTCAAAGTTGTATCGAGACAGCACAAAACGTGGTTCAATTTACACGTGTCAATTTTCTTAGATTATGACAGAAATATATATATATATTTTGTAGATTTCAGAAGTAGTTTTCACTATCAAAAATCTTCTTTCTTCGCTATTGAAACAAGCGTAAGTGCAGTGAATTTATTATTTAGGTACCTATTATCTAGCACCCCTACTCCATTTGCACTTGAAAGCATGAGTGCCAGGTAACACCTGCTGAGTGCCTGAGTTAATACACTTCACATCACTTCAATCGTTGTAATTCAAGCAGTGATATATGATTTCTTTTCTTTGTGTATCCAGTCATGTGAGAAAAAAATGTTATTACAATTTAAAGTTCATTATAATATATGGAAACATTTTGAGATAATTTCCAATGCATGAGCTGGAATATCGTATTATAAAGCTTCCACAACCCTGAACGGTCTAAGCCATGATTTGCAGACATTATCGGTATTGATATCAATGTTTGCCAAGTGTTTTTAAACAGAGAATGTTAACATATCATATTTCCAGCTACAGTCACTGTATACTTCTCAGTGTAAAAACATGTTCCTCTGCCTTTACGAGATCGCTCAAAGACAATGTTATAAATATGCAATAATTGGGCAGTTTTTTCTGTGGTTTATTCCCTTTGAAAGAATGCCCGTAGCTACAAATTGCTACTTGAAAGAGGTTTTCTATGTTTTAACGAGTACCATTCACTTTCGGAGAGAAAGCTTGCTTTATCATCTGCAGAAAACAAATGAAGTGCTATTCACTTTTGGTCTTCTAAATTATGTTTTATAATTATGAAAAAGAGAAAGAATTGTTATCGTAACTATTTTCTTCCCAGATTGCTTTGATAACTATTTTACCAGCTGATCTAATCTTATCACAAATATTTTATCTTTTATTAAGCAAAATCACAGATAGAGATCTTAAAGCGACTGACTCACAGAATTTTTCTGATTTTTGTTACTTTAAAATTTAAGAGAATTTAATCTACTATGGAAAAACCATAATATTATGCTTCTATATACCAAGAAAACTGAAAAAAAAGTATTGACTTAACCAGGTTTCGAACCCATGACCTTTCGGTCAGTAAAGTATAGAGCGACGATCTACACAAATTGAGCCACACGTGTAGTTATAAAGATTCGTCAAAATTATATTATAACTAACGTGTCTACGAAATGTTTTACCGATAAAAGTGTGTAAAAATTTACATTTTGATGTTTTTCTGTAACAAAAAATGAGTCAGTAACTAAGTTTAGATATGTCTACACAGTAACAGCAAGAATTTCAATATGAAGAAACATTTTCTTTTTTTTTTTGTTCATCGTCGGCCCATCTGTGAGTCAGTCGCTTTAAGCGCCTGGATTTAAACTATACCTATGAATATCTCATAGAATGCTGTTAAATCTCTTGAAAACTCGTTTTTTCCCGTTTTTCTTTTTTTTTTCGAATTTCCAATCGTCAAAACTATCTCGATCAGAGAGATAGTCGAACGTTTGATCCTTCTGCTAAAATCACTGATACATAGAACACTCGAGAAAATCATAAAATATTGAAAACCCACCCATTCCGTATAAATTTATCATTGTTTAAAAGGTATCTTTGGAATTTGTGAAAACTTCATCTAAGATAAAGGTATGAGTAATTGTACATGTGTTTTCTTCCTGAACGATAACGTTTAGAACATTTATAAGTACTCTTTCATTGTCAATACCGTCCAAATGAAAATCATTTATCTTACCAGAGATAGTTGTCCAGTGCATACCACAAACATTTAATGTTTTGAACACCATATAGCTCAACCCTTTAAATAAGAGATAGCACTCTTTTGTATTTATTTCCTAGTATAAATAGGAAGGACTATAAACATGATGAATAGTCAGGTAAGGCACATGTCGAAATCATAACGTTTAAAACTATAGTATGTGATAAAGGTCAGTGACTTCTCTCTAGACAGTCATTGAATTATGTCTATGACATCTGACGCACATTGTTACCAATATTTGAATCCCATAGTCTGATTATTCAGCTTATACAACACTATGTCTGTACCAATCTTAGATAAAGTGACAGTAGTTGGAAACTTATGTTACAGTTACAATGTTTGGACACCGTGTTTGTACCAGTAAATGGATATTGTAATTGTACCAATAATTACATCATGTTTAAGTACAGGCAATTGAGTATTGTGGAGCAAAAGGCCAATGTGAGCAGTGCCTAACCATTTGCTGTGCCATTTTTATATGCGTTTGTTCAAACACTTTGAAAGATGTGTCCCCAGTTTTGATAAGAATTTAATTTGTGAAAACCTGTGTAAGGAAACAGAATGGACAAGAACAGACAAACATAACAGTGAAATACATTGACGACTTATGGAACTTTACATATGGCTAACTTAAATGACAACAAGTATTACATGAATTGTTTCCAATACCATACTAATTCGTTGCATTTTTTACGCTTCATGTTACGTCTTTTATATTACGAATACATCTTCTTGTGTAAGTAACGAGTAGTTATCGATTTTTGTTATAATTGTTTTGGTTCTTCTTAAAAACGAGACAATTCTTTATCATATAACACAAGCTATTTTATCCGGATATTGTTTTCGCAGAAAGTGATAATAAATTTAGCTGTCTCCACCCACAAAAACTGCAAAATTTGCACTTAATAATAAAACTTTATATAAAAGCATTTTATATCTTTTTCTTTAAATTTAAAAATAGCAAGAGAAGAAGACTTGACACGACCCCCTTCGTGTCGGTATTCAACGATACTGTGTGCCAGAAAATGTTGCAGCAACAACTCTCTGGGATGCGCGAAGCACGTGCCTGTAGGAAAGCAAGTGCAAGCGCTGCAACCCTCTATTTATCTCAGAAGCAGACCCACACGTTCTTACATCAATTTTGGTCATGCTCATTTACATCCAGTAAGAATGACATATACGTACAAGCATTTACACGTACATGGAAGTTCATGTCACCGAACTATACATTTTTTTCTTGCGATTAATATTTCCCTTTCTCGTGTAGAGCGCAAGTGAAATATTACCACGGGAATGCCGGTACTTACAAAAACTGTGTTTTTGCCTTAAAAAATTTGTTTTTGTTTATAATCAATCTTAACAGTAAGACTGACAAAGTGATCTTTCTCAGATCTTGAGAAAAATATCCTTCCTTATACCACTTATATATGACATTTCCTCTGCTGGTAATTTTGATGAGACAACTACTTTGTGTTTATCTAATGGTTGTTAAGTAAAACTGCTAATGGATCATTTTGGCGTTGACAGTAACTCAGAGATTCATTTCTCTTACGCGCCATTTATATCATTTCATCAATGGTAATATTTGGAGCTTATATTTCAAATTACATATAATTACATGACATAAGAGCTTTTTCACATCCATATCTTAAGCAACACTTTGAGGGTAGCAATCACATATCTGATAGTTCAGTATTTTTTTCTGTTCATCTACATTCCTGCTGAACTGGGACGTCTGTTTTGGAATTTAAGAATAATACAATTTTACGAAAAATGCGATTTCAAAGAAAAAATAGACATCATGGTCCAATGGTTTTGATAAAAATTGCCCATGGCAGCATAGCATATTACGGAGTAGTTGCCAATATGTCCATTTGTTCAGCTGTCTTGCCATCTTGTCGTCGAAGTTTTTCCTTGTTATGTGTCGGAACCAGTGGTTTAGTTTCAAACAATTTCTATACAGAGATCTTTCTGAGCAGTCGTAAGTTCGAGTTCAACAACATTTTATTTGAAGCTTAACAAGCAAAATGAGGTGCATATATGGGGGGAATGTTTCTGTTCACAACTTGGATAAATGGAGAATCGGTCAAATACAAAAAAATAGCAAAAAACGACAACAAAAAAACAACCATTTATTTTCAAAGCGCATTTGGTTGCATGAAGCAGTGTCAGCTAGTTACATGTAATGAAAAAAGCTTCGCTCTAAGAGCGTAAATCCTGTAACTGTTTTGATTGTTACTTTACTGATAAAGACGAAAATAGCTTAAAACAGTTACTTATGTTTCATGTGTTTTTGCAAAATGGCAATATCATTGAATTAGTTTTACTTATATCAAACAAAACACCGAGGTAAAATGTATTTTAGTTTCACTTCTGCTCACTTTCTGGTTTTAATAACAACTGCAACTGACACTTGGTTAACCATTTGTGCAACGTTGTTTTTCGGTTTCTTCCGGAAAATGTTTTCTTTTCATTAATTCCCCTCTTCCTTATTAGCATGTGCATTTCAGTTTAACAAAGACTAAATATTGATAAAACTCATGAAATATCTTTTAAAATATTGTTGCTGCCCTGAACAGGGTCCTAGACGTACAGTCTCCTGAATGACAAATTCAAATGTTGCGGAACATTGCTCTTCTTCAATGTTAAGAAATACGTCTATAACATTTAACAGTCTTTGAAATGTATCTCGTCTTGCCTCTAAGCAAGCATTAATCCAGTAATGTTATACTTCTTGATTATCCTTTTAAGAACTTTGCAACGATTTGAACTATCTTCCATAATTTTTAGACATAATTTAATGTTCTTTGTGCAAATGTCACAATAATGTTGTTGTGATGAGATATTTCCTCCCACTAATTTATTAAAACCAGCACAAAAATAAAACAACACATTTCAGTTTGGTACAAAAACACAATAAACTATTAAACAACTACTGAAAGATGTATATTCGGTTTAAATTTCATTTATTTTTTTCGTAAATATTCAAGCCTCAGACTGTCATCAAGCTTTCTAGAAAATATGGACACTGCACGTATTTGTACTTGCTAAGATTATAATAGCAAACGAGCAGTTTATGTTTTGATTTTTGGTTTTATAATTTCGCACTTATGCTGGTGTATATCTTGAGTACCAAATTTGCACTCTTATTGGTGAACGTTAAATTAGCAGAGATAAGTTGTTGCAATGAATGGCAATCTTTGTTGAAGTGGTCCGAGTTAGACAGCATATATTTTTGTTTTCGTTTTCGCAAAATTGTTTAAAGTATGAAGTAAGAGAAAATGAATGAATGCTTGCAGTGGAAAGTACATGTATTTTCGGTGTTTATATAGAACATACTTGTTACATTCGAAAAAAATAAACACATTTGTGCGTCTAAACCATTACAACAATCTAAAGCTATTACTGTAAATTATCTGCCACATTTATACAATTTCGGCAACTAAGACGTTATTTAGCACATTAGAACATTTCCATGTCTCTGTAAAGACACGTAATCCATGAAATATTTTGAACAGTTTTTTTGGTTTGTTTGTTGTTTTTTTTAATGATGATGATAATGATGAAAAAACTATAACGAATACTATCCGAAAGGCAGAAAAATCGAAAAAGGAAACACAATTCAAAATATCGATTTACTAATTGGAACTGCTATTCGCAAAAAATGACAATCCGTATAAACAAAACCTTTCTGATATCCTTCACTTTAGTTAACACACCCTGAAAAATGAAATATAACCATCTACATAATCATCTTAAATAAATATAAATATTATAAGCTACAGTTGAAACAGGGTTTTAATGTATATGTTTTTTAGAAACTTGTTATGCTTGTGCAATTCACTGCTATTAAATTTGAATATTGTAATAACGTTTTCTAGGCTGTTATCATGACTCGTGCTGGTTTTGAAAATTGTATCCAGACACCACAAACCATGATTCAGTTTACACTTGCCAATTTTCTGAGATTAGGACGGAAATGTATAATATTTTGTAGATTTCAGAAGTAGTTGTTCACCTTAAAATTCTTCTTTCTTCGCTATTGAAACACGTTTAAGTGCAGTGAATTTATTATTAAAGGGGCAGACCTAAATATGAGCAATTTCTAAGGTCCGCGTGGCCGTGAACACAATTCTAATTATTTCGAAACATTCTATACAAGCAACAAATCTGTCACTTTGCATTATTCAAGGATATATAACATACATTTAAGAAAATAACAGTTTCCATTCATGCTCTTGGTAATAAAATCTGATAGCACAAATCTTCTCCCAACCCACCCAAAATCACAATATGGCCAAACTTCGTGAAGATGTACAACATTCAAAATATCCCCAATTTCTTTATTGTTAATATTCATCTTCAGTAAGTTTATTGAAAACTTCAAAAATGATCAAAAGTAACCGTAAAGTACCCTACTCCATTGCACTTGAAAGCATGAGTGCCAGGTAACACCTGCTGAGTGCCAGAGTTAATACACTTCACATCACTTCAATCGTTATATTAAAGCAGTGATATATTATTTCTTTCTTTGAAATGAAGAAATAAACAATTAAATGAATAAATAAAAAAAACAATCATGTGTACTGCTGTATTTGATTTTAATGTATTGGCCATTATTAGATTAGATGACTTTACAACAATTTTAATGCATTATATTTTGCATGAAAAAATGCTATTAAAATCTTAATTTTTGGCCCGAGCATTGAAGTTCTCTACAGAAAACTCAAGCTGATAAAAATTGCAACCTTATTAATTGAGACATTTTACAATTAATTTGTGTCACATTTTAAACAATTTAAGTTCTCTCTGTATTGTTAAATGGACTTTTGAACGTTCCATAGTTGCCGTAAATATCTGAGTTGTAAGGACAGCTTCCTGTGTTACAGAGGTCATTCCCCGTAAAAGATACAAAAATGCTCTAGCTAGCGCTTTTATTACGATTTATTTAAAACGGGCGAACCTTGTGTCCCTGATGGTTGCTTGTTACGTGTTCTTAGGTGTATTTTCTGGTCGGCAATACTCAAAAACAGTGCTAATTGCCTTTGACAAACATGTTGATATGAAAACATGATACATTCTATCACATCACAAGAAAATCGCTATTTATATCAATACCACTTGGATGGAACCAGTGACCTAAGCATTTATAGCCAGGCACCTTTGCGGAACTCTCTATTGTCGTGCAGATCTAAGTTGCTAATATCTAAGTAAACAAACGAAAAAACATCGTAGTCCAAAGTGGACAAAAATATGACAATTTTTGTTACAAATGAGCTGCCTTAAAACATTATGCTATTCTGTCGTTTCAATGAAACCTATTTCAATATCTTTTATACTGTATACCTTACGATTTATTCCATGCTACCAAGTAGTCATGAAACATTTTGTGCAAATATATCTTGAACTAATGGGTGCAGCTTACTTCGCTTTGCTAGACTATACGGCTCCTCGCTGTCATTTTTAAATGTTGCGGAACAAAGATTTCCTTTAGATTCAAGAGCTTGGTCTTCGAAATATACAAAACGGAAGCAGGAAGTATGCATTTCATTTTATACGCAAGGAAATTGAAAATGTACAATTTTCAAATATACTCAGTTTAAAAAGAACAAATGATTAACTTTTAACTACTCTTATCTTCTTATTTTGTTTACTCATCTAACGAATAGTTTATTTCTTAACAGAAGACATGAAGCGGTATTCATCTTGTAAAATAAGTTCTACTAATGTTTTGCTTTGGAAACAATCCTCAGCAGCGGAAAGATGTCACTGTAATGTAATTGCAACTAAACAACTGTGATGTAATTACAACGAAACAAATTTAGATCTAAGTTCTTGTTTATCATTGCAATCAGCATGAAACAATGAATTTCGACCAGATAGCATTAAACTGGCTTTTAAAACTACTTTGTCAATTTAAATGAATCAGTTCTATGCTAGAGGAAAGATTTTAGTGCTGCAAAGACTACATTGAAAAGTGTCTTATGGTTACTTTTTATCCATTTGTCATTCAATTTGCGTATTTGGTGAGTTCATTCAGTTATTTGTTATTGACTAAAGTCTTGTTTTCAAAATTATAAGTCGCACTTCTCTCATGAAAAATTCAAATCGTGTCTTCTAGAAATATGAGAAAAATAGGAAGGAAAATGACAACAGATAGTAAACGTAACACTAATGAAGAATATAGCGGATATTTGTTTGTTTCAGTGAAATATCGATTTTATTTCACGAGTGAACACCAAAAAAAAAATATTTTTCAAGAGTGGCGTAGCCAAGAGTGAAAATGCCAGTTTTTGGTCTTAACAATTGAAATAAAATTGATATTTCGCTGAAACAAACACATTTTCTTTTTATTTTATGTTTCCTTGACAATCTGAAAGTTAGAATTTCTTGTTCCTTGTGAAGAGCCCGCTTTATTTCCAATCTTCATTGATAAAGCAATGTAGAACATAGTTATGACATTTATTTCAGATAAAAGTATCTCAAACATCTTATCTATCTACATCATCTAAAGAAACTAAAAAAAATTAATTAACTTTATTAAAATTTACGCAATTGCCAAAAGAAAAAAAAGTAAAAAAAGTAGTTCGGCAAAAACAAATAAAATAAAAATGATATTCCACAGTTTTATAACAGTGGATTATCAATTTTATTTCATTGTGAAAACTCTATTAATTCATTGGAAAACATAAAGCAAAATGTTCGCTTTGTAACATATAAGGAAGAATGTATGTTCGATGAGAGAAAGTATGAAGACTTAAGAAATATTAAGTATATGATAAATAAAAAGTAGGAAAATGGTAAACGGATAAAGCAGGAAACTGAACAATCACGTAAAATGAGTAACTCAAGCAATACATGTTTTGAACTCGTTCAAAACATGTCTCCAGTTGAATGATAGTTTGTATTGTGAACACATTCGCTAGGAATCAGTTTAGAAAAAGGCAGACAGACAGACATATAGTTACAACGTAGTATAAGCAATTGATTCGTAACTTTAAATCGATTCAACACTTTGATAAGTTAACAATTTATTATCATTTTCTCTTTTGTTGTTGTTGTTTATTTACCTTTAGTATTAGTAGGTTGCAGACATTCCTCTCTTTTATTTCATGTCGAGATGTGAATAAGTAATGCCTCCTTATTTTATAACACTTAGAACGTTTTTATGCATTCCCCCTTGATGTGTTTTTTTCGATATGATGAATAAACCTGTCTGATAAATTGGATGATAATTTATATTTTTTAAACAAACTTAATATTTATATTATCTTTCGCACTTCCTTTCACTGTTTATGAACTAGTATTTCTTATCCATTGCACTTGAATTCATAAGTGCCACTTAATACCTGCTGAGTGCCTTTTATCGTTATGTTTTCAAAGCAATGTTGTCTGTTTTGAGACAAAAGAAGCATGCAAAACAGAAACTCTCTGTACGCCCTACGAGTGAAGTGAAGAGAATGTTACAAATTATTCTTAATTTCAAAATAACATGATTTTCTCTGGGTCATAAAAAGTTACGACAGTACTCGGGCATTAACTGAACACTTTTTTCTTTCAGCTGTGCTTTTTTTTCTTGCTATAAAAACAAAGAATGGCGGCCCTAAAGCCTGTTTAAATTACGTTATATTATGTTTTAAAGTATGTTATGAATCTTATGTTAAACGAAATGATGTAAGCAAATCACTAAGAAAAACCATATATTTCAATCCGAAATAACTGTATTGCAGATTTTTATCATGAACACACAAAAATTGGAAACTACTTATTACATGCGGAGCGCTCGGAAATAATAGATAAGCTATCGAACTCAGCCCTTGCGATTGCAACATGCACTGCTTGAAGTTCATTGTATATGGACATATTTTGCGATGATTTCGATGAATGAGTTGGAAGATTTATGTTCGAAAGCTTCCACAACCCTGAACGGTCAATGTAAAAAAGGACTAAATAATCTCATCATTGATATCAATGTTTGTCAAGTGTTTTAAACAGATGATGTTAGCAGATCGTATTTCTACCCAGCTTAAGTCACTGTATACTTCTCAGTGTAAAAAAACACGTTGTTGTGTCTTTACGGGGTTGCTCCAAGACGAGGTTACAAATATGCAATAGTTGGACTACTTAATTTGTAGTTTATTTATTTATTTATTGAATGAATGCCCGTAGCCACAAATTGCTACTTGAGAGAGGTTTTCCATGTTTTGACGAGTATCATTCACTTTCGGACAGGAGGGTTGCTATATCGTTTGCAGAAATCACATAAAGTGCTCTTCACTTTTGCTCTTCTAATTATGTATTAATAATTATGAAAAAAAAGAAAGAAATGTTATCGTCATTTTTTCTCATATTACCTTGACATAACTATTTTACCAGCTGTGCTAAGCGTATCACAAATAATTTATCTTTTATTAAGCAAAAATCACAGATCTTAAGCGCCTGGATTTAAATGATACCTAATTATTATCTCATAGAATGTTGTTAAGGCTCTTGAAAACTCGTTATTTTCTTTTTTTATCGAATTTTCAATCGCCAAAACGTATATCGATCACAGAGATAGTCGAACGTTTGATCCTTGTGCTAAAATCACCGATACGTAAAACACTCGAAAAAATCATTAAATATTGAAAAACTATCCATTACGTGTAAATTTATTATTATTTAAGAGATATCTTTAGAATTGTTGTACACTTGATCTACGATAAAGGTATGAGTAATTGTACATGTTTTTCTTCGTGAACGGTAATGCTGTTTAGTAAATTTACAAGTATCTCCGATCAGGAACGGTTTCACTGTCAACTCCGTCCAAATGAGAATCATCTTGTAGTGCAGTGCATTATATTGGACTGAGTGACTCACAATTTAACCATATCGCTCTTCCCCTTGAATTAGAAATATGTTCTAGCACTTTCATTGTATTTCTTTCTAGTATATATATGAAGGAAGATATTGTAAGGCAGGGCACATATCGAAATACAAGCACTTACAAATTGGCATGTGGTGTAGGTCATTGACTTCTCTCAGGACAGTTCTTGAATTACGTCTATGACATCTGACGCATATTGTTAGCAATATTTGAATCCCAGATTTTGATAATCAGATACATGTACTGTGTTTATACCAATCTTTGATATAGTGACAGTAATTGGAAACTTATGTTACCAGTACCAGTAATTGGATACTGTAATTGTACATGTAATAGCATCATGTTTTAGTACAAGTAATTGAGTATTGTGGACGGAAAGGTCAACATAAACAGTGCATAACCATTTGCTGTGCCATTTTCATATGCGTTTGTTCAAACACATTGAAAATTGTGTACCCAGTTGTGACAAGAATTTGATTTGTGAAAACCTGTGTTAGGAACCAGTTTAGACAAAACAAAGTCGGACAGAGATTACATATTACACATAGATGACTTGTGTAAGTCTACAAATAGACGATTCATTTCAGCTAACTTTAAAGACAACCAGTTTTAGATATATCCACACCATACTAATTAGTTGCATTTTTAAGCTTCATTTTAATTTTTTTGTATTACAAATACATATTACTGTGTAAGTAACGAACAGTTAACGTTTTGGTTTTTTTATTTTTCTTTGTTTGTTTGTTTTTAATTGTTGTTTTCTTTCTTCTGATAAATGAGATAAATTTTGTATAATATAACACAAGTTATTTTATTCGAATATCATTTTCGGAGAAAGTGCTAACAAACTACACTTTCTCCACCCACACAAACTGCAAAGTTTTCACTTAATTACGAAACTTTATATAAATGTATTTTATACTTTTTTTTCTTTCAAATTTAATACTGGCAATGTTGTTCACCATGGCGCTTGATATGTCGACCCTAAAAAAGTCAGTATATTACATACATAGTTCTCATTATAACTACCAGTACATTCCCTTATATTAGCAAAACCATCATTGAGTCTGTTACACGTGATGAGCACTATTCCTCTCGAAAATAATTTATATATAATCACACAAGTGATAAAAAGGATACATTAGTCTTGCTGTATCTAGAAATTAAGTTGTAGCAGTAAGCTCCCTTTGTTTATTTCAGTCAGCGCTATATCATTTATCGTAAAAGAAGAAATGAGTCATAAGTATTCCAGTTATAAAAATGATTAAATGCATTTAAGTACTTAACTCTAAACATAATACAAGCGGACAAACTTTCAAATTGAAATTATCTTATCAAGAATAAAATCTATAATTTCAGCCTGCATATTCTGAAGTCCTGTGCAAAATTACAAAGTATTTTGACTTAAGGCGGTATTTAAAAAAAGGTTGTTAATGTTAAGGTCTTTATTTAACTTTATTCTTTATCATTATTTTTTTTATTTTGGAAAATTATTGAAATGAAAAACATAATTGAAATTAAAGACCGACCAGTTCAAAAAAAGTCTTATATTCTAAGTAACTTTATGGTGAAGAATTTGTCTTGCTCACTTAGCTTGCCCCGCCATCTTACTATACACTGTTTACTTGACATGATGACACATACATGATGACACTGACACGATGTCACTAACATTATATTAAGTTACTGGTCATTAAGACCTTGTGTGATCTGTCACCCTCATTAGAACAAATGACAAGCTTCAGGAGGTAAAGAAAATGTTTTCTTCTGATAACAGTTGCTACCAGATCCTTCATATCAAATATCCCTTGTCAGAATCCGGAAATTCTAACCATTTCTACCTAGAGGACGCCTTTACAATTCAGCCACGAATGTCTACTCAGAGGACATCTTTACAATTCAGCCACGTTGGCAGTTAAAAGTTCAGGATTTCCATATGTTTCACGGCTGAAAAGCATCTGAACAAGAAAACCAGTCCCTATTAGATCTAAACTTATCCTATCTGGGCCATGGGTTATTAGAAACGTCAGCGATCTGGACAGTTGTGCCTATCAACTGTACCAGTGTTGAAGTTATACTAATAGCAAAGAGATTGCTTCATCCGTATCAATTTAAACTACTTTTTTTCTTTGTCAACAAATTTAGAGTAGATAAGTGTTCAGTTGAACACTTGTGCCGCCCTTGGATACTTTGTAAACAAGAGCCTGCTGAAAAAGACAACATGTAAGTACAAAAAGTACAAAAAGTGGCATAACTCTACTGAATTTGATTTTGACCTAAAGATGACCCTGTGGTTATAAGTAATATAATTTAAAAGTTTGATGAAGAAATGTGAAGAAATGGCAAAGTTATAGCAAACATTATGTTTTCGTGACGAACGGACAGACCGACAAAGGGATCCCTATGTCGTAAGCAGTACTATTGTAAGCATTACAATTGAAAAGTTTGATGAAGAAATATTAAGAATGACTTAGATATAGCCAATGTTAAGTTTTCGTGACAAAATCCAGTTACAAAAAGGGGCATAACTCTGTCATATGTGACCTTGACTTAAAGATTTTGGCATCTTCACGACCCTGTTGTCGTAAGCAATATACTTTGAAAGTTTGATGAGGAAATGTTAAGAAATGGCAAACTTATAACCAACGTTAAGTTTTCGTGACGGACGGACGGACAAAAGCAATCCCTATATATCGCCGTTTCTTTGAAAGGGCGACACAAAAACGGTTACGCACTTATTAAAATTATAAGTTCAATTTTATTACTTGAGTAAACTTCGCCATTGAACATTTGTTGAAGTGATGTGTTATTTGCTTATTTATTTGACAGATGTCTCAAAACATTTTCTCGGTCGAGCAATGCCTGTCCCAAATTTGTTAAGCATCATGTTCTCTTGATAAAGATAACATCCTTAATAAAGACAAGTTAATTACAAATCCATCTCATTTAGTCTGCTAGTATGTTAGCCTATCTTATGGAGCCAATCACTCACGATTTGTGTCGCAGGTGTCATGTGTCTCACATCACGGCGGCCTGACAGGCGATTCCGATTTTCCGGTATTGAGAATGACATTTCCGCTCTCTGGTCTCTATAATAAGTGCTGAGCCTTTAACATGTCACGCAAAGGCCTTAGAAGAATTAGTGTTGTAGTCTATATACGGCTTGTATGCAGTGTCGCAATTTTTGACCGTGTTTTTTTCTGCGTTAGGGTGTACTACACTTCGGGCCATAAGGAAATTATGCATAATATGAAGCAACGGCTTAACACTTCAAACCAAAAAATAGTTATTCCTAGCCAGAAACTCGACTTACTTTTAGGCGTGTTCTGCCTTAACAGTTATTGTTACATCTATTTCTGACAATATATTCCACAAGTAAGTAATAATGAAAAGGGACATACCCTACAGAGGGACATACCCTACAGGTAACCGATGAAATACTATCGATTTTACTGGCACATAAGCGATAAAAAAAACGAAAAAAAAATCTATAATTTTAAGAAAAACTAAATGTGTTCAAACATTTTTACTTAAGGCTTTTAGACTTTTGGAAAGTGTTCATTAAATGGATATCCTAGCAAACATTTTACAACAATAGCTCTCAATGTAAAGACTAAAATAGATTATTTCTGTTTACCTGCTGTACTTAAAAATGTTTGACTGACACTGGCATCAGGTAACCATTCATTTTATACCATTCACATTAAATCTAACTCGATGCAATACTTTCAATATTAGGGTATGTCTTTTAAATAGAAATTTTATTTATCATAAAACTCATTTTTGTCATTGATTAATATTTCTTTTACTCAAAAATAACCAAAATAAAAATAAAATCTGTGTAAACAAAAACAATAACCTTTGCGCATCTTTGCCGTACTTTGTAGCAAGTGTTACCTCCCCTCATTTGTATTTCACTCTGCCAAAGCAGACATTTGCTCTAACTTTGACATGTTGTGATGGATTTTTTTTCAGAATTGCTGAATCATGTTCGTTTATTTTTTATGTTTTATATTTGAAAAAGAAAAAGTAAACATCAAGATGATTTACAAAAATGAGTTTAAAGGATTCCTGTCACTTTTTTGCGCTTAGTTATCTCAAAGAGATGGGAGAAACTGTTTATCTCTACAGAAAGGATTATCTAAATGGTATTTTGTAAAAAAAATACAAACAGTGTATACCCTGATCAGACATTGCATATCGCGCGTCTGATCTGGGTCTGCACTGTTTACCTGCGTGTTTTTTTTTAGTAGACGTTAGGCATAAACGGGTAAGCACAAATATACAGTTGCATTAAAATATGAAATTGTAAATAAGACATTGCACTTCTTTAGTTATATGTCTCTGGCGAGATGTACACTTCCATGTAAAATGTCGGAGGTTTTAGACTTATTTCAAGATTTATGGCCATTTTACGCGTTCATTTCTAGTACACAGACGTATTTTATTTCTTAGAAAACAATATTATATTGCACTACATTCTATTTCTTACATTATTTGACATATAATCGATAAGGGTAAATCAGATATATTGCTTTTAGAGGCTGCTTCAGATTTCGGCTGTGCAATATATACTAAGTGCATGTTGGGAGAACAGCTTGCCTACTGACCTTATAATGCCGAACATTAGTTCTATCTTTCTCTGTTGCTTCGCAGGAAGTCAATGAAACCATTAGAAATTTGGTATGCACATGAATTACATAGGTCGTCGGCACATTAAGAGATTGGTCGGCGTTGTAAGATCAGACTCACTTTCATAAAGTTCAACGTTATTATCTATGCTGTACACCACGCAATATCTTTACGAAATAAGATTTAAACAATTTTCTGTATAATCAAAGCCTTTTCAAACAGAAATCATACTTTATTATGGCGCGAAAACTGATATTCAAAAAAAGTAATGATGTGTCTCGAATCTTTTGCGTAAGAATGTTCAACGTCAGTTGTATAATGACAACACTTAATTCTTTAAAGTTATTTATAAGTACGCAGTTATATTGACTAGGCAAACTGTGTTAACTATAGTTTGCTTTTACAAAATAGAGCGAAGTCTGGTCTTCACCATAGTTTCTGATATACTTCAAAACTAATGTCTTAAACAATGTTCGATCAAATCTCGCCATTGTCAAGCATATTTTAAGACATATAAGTTCAAAAATATTCTAACATACGTTTCTATATGACAGGCGTGTAACAATTAAACTTGCGTTTTGTTGTTGTGGATAACACAGTTGTCCGAGAACTATGTACATAACGAAACGACATATAGACACTATTGACGGCACAATCTTTTAACTGGAATTAAGTTTCAAATATGTTACGTTAAAACTGTTATGATTGGTAACTTATGTAGTGCATTTGGCCTGTTTTGAGCATGATCTGCTGTGTCAATCAAGATCATAACACCTTGCTTCGGCGGACTCTCTTTAAGGTCCCATAAAACAAAATATGTGGCAAATGTATCTTAAAATGTTGAAAATAATTAGCTTTCTCAGCATGTTCATCTGTTGCATTTTTTAAACATTTCCAATCAAAAGACTGTGCAACGTCTGTTGATTTGTTCGACTTTGATTTTGTTTTTTTCTATTTAAGATAATTAAAAAAAAATAATAATGATAATAAACAAAATAAATAAAAAAAACATAAAAAAAAATAGATTTGTGAAGTTAGCGGCGTAGCGGCCTAGCGGCCTGGCGGCGTGAAGTTAGCGGCCTGGCGGCCTAGCGGCCTGGCGGCGTGAAGTTAGCGGCCTGGCGGCCTAGCGGCCTGGCGGCGTGAAGTTAGCGGCCTGGCGGCCTAGCGGCGTGAAGATGGCTGCCTTTATCACAATTTAGGTTGATCTTAAAAACGGATTGAAATCTATTTTTACAGCATATAATGTAAATTGCAGGGGTGTATTAGAAAGTTATCGACATGATTTAGCTTTTATTTTTTAAAATAAATTATTTAACAAAGTTCTAGCTTATCTGCAAAGACGACTCGGAATCTCTTTGTACATTTACTCCAAAGTACTCTTTGTAAATTACATTTCAGTTGATGATTAAGTAAAATATCAACAATAACTAGCTTTGATTTTTTTTAACTTTTCGAAGCCTGGCGGCCTAGCGGCCTGGCGGCCTAAACTTAAAATTTATTAAATTTATGTTTATCTTAAAAACGTCTTGAAATCGATTTTTTCAGCATGTAATGTACATTTCAGGGGTGAATAAGCAAAATATTGATATTTTTGTTGATATTTTACTTAATCATCCCTGAAATGTACATTGCAAGCTGTAAAAATCGAATTCAAGCCGTTTTTAAGATAAACATAAATTATGATAAATATTAAGTTTAGGCCGCTAGGCCGCTAGGCCGCCAGACTTCGAAAACTTAAAAAAAAAATCAAAGCTAGTTCTTGTTGATATTTTGCTTATTCACCCCTGAAATGTACATTACATGCTGAAAAAATCGATTTCAAGACGTTTTTAAGATAAACATAAATTATGATAAATTTTAAGTTTAGGCCGCCAGGCCCCCAGGCCCCCAGGCCGCCAGGCTTTGAAAAGTTAAAAAAAATCAAAGCTAGTTCTTGTTGATATTTTACTTAATCATCAACTGAAATGTAATTTACAAAGAGTACATGGGAGTAAATGTACAAAGAGATTCCGTGTCGTCTTTGCAGATAAGCTAGAACTTTGTTAAATAATTTATTTTAAAAAATAAAAGCTAAATCATGTCGATAACTTTCTTATACACCCCTGCAATTTACATTTTATGCTGTAAAAATAGATTTCAGTCCGATTTTAAGATCAACCTAAATTGTGATAAAGGCAGCCATCTTCACGCCGCTAGGCCGCCAGGCCGCTAACTTCACGCCGCCAGGCCGCTAGGCCGCCAGGCCGCTAACTTCACGCCGCCAGGCCGCTAGGCCGCCAGGCCGCTAACTTCACGCCGCCAGGCCGCTAGGCCGCTAACTTCACAAATCTATAAAAAATAAACATACAAACAAACAAATAAAAACCTGAAAATTTTGAAAGCTTGATAATTAATTGATAATACGTCTGTTATTAATGCTCCTAATTTATTGTTGAAATGATATTTCTCTACTATTTATAGAATTACGTATAAAAGATAATTATTCCATAGTTCTGTTTCTTATATCAGGTAAGTTAAAAGACAAGAAGAGAAAAAAAGATGTGGTATGTAAGCATGTTGTACTGTAGCTAGTTTATTTTCGATGGTATCATATGCACGTTCGAACAACTAGAATTCCTGAGTTATTGTAATGGTCAAACTGATCATGACAATTAAAAAAAAAGTTTGCACTGAAGTGTAACAAACATTACCAGTTATTTTGCTGGGATATTTGGATATATTATTCATGATAAATAAAGATCTATTACTGAGGATAACTGAATATTGTAAAGATCCTTAAAGAGTCCAAACGCAGTCACGGCGTAAATTTACAAATAACTATATTTTTATGTAATTTAAAAAAAAAATATACATTATTTCTTAACTTCAGTTCCGTTTTTTAACATTTTGTCTATGCTGTCATGCACCTTGGATATTATGTCAACAAAAATGTATAGATATTTCAAATGTTGCCTATCTGAGCTGACCGGACTCGGCTGTACTGGTTATGAGCCATAGCTCTTCGCTCGGTTTACCCTAGGTTCCATCATCGCTGAGTAAAGATCAAGTTAATCACTTGAAAGTAATTTCAAGTTTTCTCTTGCAACACAAGTAATGTTGTTACCGAAGTGAAATTGATAACATTTGAAACAATTCAAGGCTTTTTTATTGTCAAAATGCATGTACTGTAGACATTATATCAACTGATTTTATTCATTCAGACTTTTTTGTCGAATGGTGACACTCTTACTTTTATTGAGGGTATATTACATCCCATGTTTACGTTTAGCTAAAAATGTAAACTACTAAACTATTGTCAGAGCAATGTGACAAATTTGGAGGCATTGTAAGGTCTGCACGTAATTCAAAGCGAAGCTCACAATCACAGTCTCCAAGTGGCAACATGATCTAATAAACAGGATGTACTTTCAAAGATAAAAAAGTCTAAATGTTATCTGTCAAATCAACAAACACAACAGGTCACGAGATTGACTAAGTAACATTCTATCCCCTCCTCTAGATAATGAAAATCGATGCAAGTTCAAAGACAACTCAGAATATGTTTAAAATGTGAGGCATTCTGTAGGCAGAAGGTTTCGATAGAAGAGTCTTCTTAGCTTCACAAATAGGACGTTAAGGCTTTCTTTATCGCAGTCATGTTACTTATTTCTGACTAGTTCCAAAACCAACCTTTAACTGTCAGCAAATAGTTTAGCTTTCCATTTAACAGGTTGTTATATAACTGAAAATTAGATTGTAACAAAACAGTGCTACGCATTTGTTGTTTGCAGATGTTAAAATAAATTGAAACAAGCTGCTAAATAAACAGCTGACTAAAAGCATTTCCGAGTTAATGTATTTGTATTACGGCTGAAATTGTTTTGACATGTTTTTCCTTAGGCTCAATCAAGTACCAACGCAGGAAGGTGTAAATCATTGAATTCCATCTTATTCTGTCGTTTGTAATAATTTCTTTAAAGATTCAACAGAGTTATTTTTTCCCCGATATGTTTTCATTCTTGAAATAACACTTTAAACTGTAGCGGACTTTTAAGCCATACCAAAACATATTCCGGTCGATCTTTCGTTTTCAGAAACAAATGTTACTGACAATGAACTTTCTGTTTGAAAAAAAAAATTCTAAAAAAACGGTTTGATTATAAAGCACGGTATGTTTGTCTTATGAAGCAAATCTGTACCAAAACTAGGCGTCAATGCAATAAACATTTACGCGTCTTTCAAATAACTCTGATTGCGTTGCAAATTGAATACTGAAGACCTCCAGAAAATAACACGGAACTGATTTAATCTCTGAAATGAGAACAAACTAATTAGAAACATCTGCTTAATTAATTATGCTTTAATTACAATTGCAATCTGTGCACAATAATGTAAACAACACAACTTACTTAAAGATTATGTTACGCTTGATGATTTGCACTTACGGACACACTACATTAAGGCCATTCATTAAAAGTACACAATACGCTTTCTTTTAAAGACCGACCATTGCTTTCAAGTTTAGGACGCATAAAAAGCACTGTCTTCCAATTTGTAGAGCACATATCGTCATCATAAGCGGCCTGAAAAGATTATATCGCAACATAGTTTCATTTCGGCGTGATTCATAACTTTTAAACAAAAATACTCTTTGTTATAAAGTGTTTCTACCAGCCTGACGGCTTTCTCTAGAGCACACACATTTTATAGTAGTGAATAGATTATTGCACTGTACGTTCTCCCACGTTTTCAGTAGTTGCTGAAAAAATGTGAATGGCAGTTGCGTTGTGCTCGTGCTGCTCGATGTCATTAGGGACGGTATTGCCAACAATTATGAAGGTCGAACTTTCTGGACACCGGATCAAGCTATTCGACGATTCTACCGATGTCAGGTCACGTGAACTTACCCCCACTCCCATGAAAATGAGTCATAAGACTCCCTTGACGTCGCATTGTTTTCAGTCATGCTGGCGTAACGTTGACTTTCTGCGAATAAAATCGTGCGCGAACTGACAAGAGCCTTGTTTCCGTCAAGATGTTAATTACGGACCGGATCAGCCGATCCGTATCACAAACACGTAAACCATTTTGAATGTTTATAGTAACTCGTGAAATTTCTTTATAATCCGTCGCCATGTTTCGAAATAGCTCCTGTTCGTAATTTGTTTATGATAACAAACGTCAAACAAGCGTTAAGTTACAGAAAAGCAGCCTGACACAATTTCATAAAATTGTAAACAACTAAACACATGGTGGCCATACCACGTGGTATATGATGTCATTTAGGCTACGCAAGAAGCATCATTTGCCTCGTTTCGGAGGAGAAAACTGCTGTAATTATTTTTATTTCTACATCAATTTACAGGGGACATAGTGCATGCGAGACGAAAACTTGTGCCCTACTTTCAGGCTCTAAAGATTCTTTTGTCAGATGTACAGTTTTTCTTAACATTCAGGAAATAATGAGTTTGTAAAAATAAGTTTGCTATCGCGAAAAGCGCATCAGTTTTGCCGAATGATATAAAGTTCTTTACATCTGACAACAGAATAGTTAGGACGACTGTGTAGGTCATAACTTTCCGCTTCGCCTGCGCTACATAGCTTTAAAATTAATGAAGAAATAAAATACTTACAGCAGTTTTCGTCTCCGAATCGGGCAAAATATGTTGCTTTCGACAGCTTAAATGACATCATTTATCACGTGGTATGGCGACACTGAAACAGTCATGTACTTATAACACTCAATGTTTGTTTTAGATGTGAATGCATATATTAAGTAGTCAAGCACCTGCGCAATAAGACAAATTTGTTGGTCGTAACAGCTGAATAACAGCTGTTTAATACACTATTTAGTCAACAGCATGAACGGTTTCATTTTCACGCCTTTGGACGTGAAACGAAATTGCGGTACGCCTGGCTTTTTGTTTCGTTTATATAATAAAAATAACAACCATGTGGCACATGTTTAAATGACGTTGCAAGGCATTTTGGTTCTTTCCCGTAAAAAGCTCAACATGATGTTTTTACATTGAATAGCGCTGGGCTAAATTCTAAGGGTTTATGATATTTTATATTATGTCATTGTTTGACTTTTAGTGTAGGGTGTTGCATTTTGTTTTCTACGAAAGAATACATTACAAACACCCGTGTTCAAGACTGTTTTTCCCTAGCGAATTTTTATGGGTAAGAAATTGTTAAGTTAAACATAAGTTTTTTTTTCATCTAACTTTTTTTGACATAGACTTATAAATATTTCGTTAGGAAATTATCAGCCTATTATCTTATTTCTTTTTATTTTTGTTTCATTAACAGACAAGTCGTTTTTCCAAAAGACCCTTGCAAAGGAACTATCCAGCATTAAAAAAAAGTATGGCTCCAAAGATATTTCTTCAAAATAACGAAACCATTGCGGTTACATCTAATAATGCTCACTGCTGTAACACAAAAGCAATGGGCCATCTAAAGCTAACTCAAAAACCATTAGGCATTCTGACACTTTTATTAAGTACAAAGCATTTGGCTTTCCATGGAACATGCACAAAATAATCAGCAGGAAATCAGTGCTATACATTTGGTGTTGTCAGACTTTCAACGAAATTGAAACAAACTGCTTAATAAATAGTTCACTAAAAGCTTCGCAATGTGTAATTATATTATGTCTTAAAATTGTTCCGACAAGCTGCACATCTTCAATCAAACCAAGAAGTTATATATCACCTCTCTCTCCGGCCGGCTATGTTGTTTTGATTCTTTTAAAATAAGCGTTTAACACCCCTGTTGACTTTCCTGTCTTTTTAAAATGTAGTCTTCACATACATGGGAATGTAATTCAATTCAAGCCGTATCAACTATGTCACGGACATTGGGTATAAGAAATAAAACTTAAATAAAATCTAACCATTGTCGTGTGAAAGCGATGCTGTATTCATATGCCCTGACAATAACATGACAACGTAGCAGGGTTCTTGAAAGTGGAACTGTAGTCGTGTGAAAATTTATACACCGTATTTTGTTCTGAAGCTTGATCACGGCTTCATTTATGATATAAAAAAACCCGTACCATTTATAAATGCCTCCGGCTGACAGGGTTTAACTTGAAAGGAAACCCCAAATGGTTGTAATGCCTTGTCTGTAGTTATCGAAAATCAGCGCCACAATATTACTATATCGTTACTACAAACAAAACATTTGCAATGGCAAATGTTAGTCCGCTACCTTATCATACTTAAATATAACTTAGATCTGATCTTACGAGTGCTTGAAACTGATTATGATATTTTAGAAATTGAATCTGGAACATAATTACGTAATAGTGATAGAAACTGACTCTGAAATACAAAGCTGTTATCAACACTTTCTGTAAGGTTACCATTTAGTCCGCTACCTTATCATACTTAAATATAACTTAGATCTGATCTTACGAGTGCTTGAAACTGATTATGATATTTTAGAAATTGAATCTGGAACATAATTACGGAATAGTGATAGAAACTGACTCTGAAATATAAAGCTGTTATCAACACTTTCTGTAAGGTTACCATTTTCCCTTGTGTATGATTTGAGAAAACAGAACTTTGCACTTTTAACCTTTTCAAAATGCATATCTGTTTTACACTCCCAAAACAGAAAAACAGTTTTTGCACGTATTTCAGTTCGAATAATAAAGATATTTCTAACGCAAAAATATAAACTAAACTTGATCAAGCTTACTCATGAAGACTGTTAAGGGAAATAATGAGAGATGGGTGTTCAGTCAGAACCGTTCGCGTTCTGTGGTAGTGCGGTCGTTGAATTTGATCTTCCTTTGCTGAGAGATACACAAACTATTGAATTAAATCACCCATGTTTTCTGACAAGCTAATGCATATGGTGAAAATCCGTTGAATTTCATTATCAGAATTGGAAAATGATTGCAACTGTCTTCTAATATTTTAGCCAAATTGTCTCCAGTTTATTATATGCAGACTAATATTTGCTCGTTTTGCTTTATACCATGTTTTTATCATAAACAGGAAAAGCAGACAAACTATTGTGTCCTCGAAAATAAATAATTTATCTGAGTGTCTGCTGATGTGATTGTATGTCTAGAAGCTTGTGGACTGATGCTTTTATCGCAATTTGATCGATCATTACTGAATAAATGCATGATTACAATTTCTGTGCTGAAAAGAAACTTCTTATAAATCTCTACAGTTCGGTATTTTTTAATTATTCTCCAAGAAACATTTTGCTGCCAGTACATACAAGCTTGAAATTCTGAATCTTTCAGATCTTTTGTGGCCTTAGTGAGCGATTGAAAATAGCACTATGCAATTACACCTCTGCCATGTTGAAATCACTTAAATAATCAAGGTCCTTTTTACACGCTAGTTTCAAACGTACAGGTGCGCTTGGGTGGCTATGTTTCCTGTATATACTGCATTAGTTTGTTTTTTTGAATACAAATTGTATATAGTATGTTTTATATTGAGTCTGTGAAAATCGGAAGAATGCAGAGATTGTAAATTCATGCCTGATATCGAATGTTGAACAGATTACTCTAGTTGTAGTTGATAAAAACGTTTTATTTAACCAGAGCAATACACGAAACTTTGACTATATTAACAATAGCTAAATACATTTGCTAAATATGTAAGATCAAGTAATAAATATCATGTTTTCGTATGTGGCAGTGTCTCAGATTTACCCTAGGGCAGGCTGTCCCGGAATATCTTGCCCCTTGGGAGGCAAGCTCTTTCAAGACAGTTTTTCCCCGACCCTGGTTATGTCGTTTCCATCTAGGATACTTGCCCCCTCTCCCCGGAGAGAAACATATCCTAGCTGGGTTATCGTGTTTCCTCCCACCACCCCTTTAGGAGGCAACACATCCCATATGTATTATTTTGTATTATCATTTTAAGGTCATGTTCGTGTTTTTTGTCTACCATATTTTAAACATAGGCTGGAAGGCAACTTACCCCGGCTGATTTATCTAGCCCCAGCCATGAATTAATCAAGGGTCGATGGGGGCAACTTATCCCGGTTGGTTTATTTTGCACCCCAGGGTGGGGTACATATCCTTAAGCACAATTTTTGTTGCTATTAAACTGTCTACCATATTCAAGGGTTGGGTGGGGGCAATTTATCGCAGTTGGTTTATCTTGTACCCCACCCCCTCTGTGAGTTATACAGGGGTGTGGGGGTGACTTATCCCAGCTGGATTTTTTGTACCGCACCAACTCATTGACTTATGCAAGGGTGGGTGCAACTAATCCAGGTGGTTTATTTTGTTCCCGCCCCTCCATGAGTTATTCAAGGGTGGGGCAACTCATGATGGGTGACAAGATAAACCTAAATAAACGCCAATTCACAAACATTCCTTGATAACTTTGTTAGGAGAGGTCCTATATAAGCCTAGGGCTTTCGGTTCCAATCCTTTTTTAAACAACGACATTATTAATAGTGAAACTGTAATTGTATTTATGTATGTATGTATGTTTGTTTGTTTGAAATAAAATACGTTTAAATTAAACCTAAATATGGAAGAAACTTCAATAGCAACAAAAAGTGTGCTTTAATATAACCCAGCTGGGATGCCCTGGGTCCCTTAGGGTAAACTAGAGTCATCGAAGGGTGTGGTACAAGATACACCAGCCGGGATATGTTGCCCTCCGGCGACCATATAACCAGGGTAGGGGGCAAGCTGTCTAGTATAACCTTTTATTTTTGTTTTTATTTTCCGTATTCATACATGAAAAAGTACATCATTTTTTGTATGTTCAACGGAAACGAAACTCGTTTTTAACAATTTCATCATACACATTTTGACACGACTGTTACGACGCAAATTGTAATTAAAACGCAAATTGTAATAATTATTACAATTTGCGTTTTTGTTACAATTTGCGTTACAAACGTAACGCAAATTGTAATACCGCAAATTGTAATAAAAAGTCAAAATCGTGAATTTAGGGTTATTGCAATGTATTATTATCTACAATGGGTATATAATCCATTTTAAGACATTTCCCGGAGAATTCACTACTTTTAGAATATATCGAATGCTATCCTTATGAAGGGGAAAAGGGTTTATTACAGTTTGCGTTTTATTACAATTTGCGTTACGTTTGTAATACCGCAAATTGTAATAAAAATTCAAATTCGGAATTCAAGGTGGATTTAAGGCTATTGCAATGTATTATTATATAAAATGGCTATATAATCCATTTTAAGACATTTCCCGGGAAATTCACTACTTCTAGAATATAACGAATACAATTGTTATAAGGGAGAAAAAGTTTATTACAATTTGCGTTTTATTACAATTTGCGTTGCAAACGGTTACGCAAATTGTAATAACGCAAATTGTAATAAAAATTCAAAACGGAATTCAAGGTGGATTTAAGGCTATTGCAATGTATTATTATATAAAATGGCTATATAATCCATTTTAAGACATATCCCGGGAAATTCACTACTTCTAGAATATATCAAATACAACCGTTATAAGGGAGAAAAAGTTTATTACAATTTGCGTTTTATTACAATTTGCGTTGCAAACGTAACGCAAATTGTAGTAAAGCAAATTGTAATAAAAATAAAAAAGGGAATTCAATGTCGATTTAAGGTTATTGCAATGTATTATTATATAACATGGCTCTAACATCCATTTTATGACATTTCCCGGGAAATTCACTACTTCTAGAATATATCGAATACTATCCTTATGAGGAAGAAAAAAGTTTATTACAATTTGCGTTTTATTACAATTTGCGTTGCAAACGTAACGCAAATTTTAATAACGCAAATTGTAATAAAAATCCAAAATCGGAATTCAAGGTGGATTTAAGGTTATTGCAATGTATTATTACAATTTACGTTGCAAACGTAACGCAAATTGCAATAAAACGCAAATTGTAATAAACTTTTTTCTTCCTTATAAGGATAGTATTCTATATATTCTAGAAGTAGGGAATTTCCCGGGAAATGTCTTAAAATGGATTATATAGCCATTTTATATAATAATACATTGCAATAGCCTTAAATCCACTTTGAATTCCGATTTTGAATTTTTATTACAATTTGCGTTATTACAATTTGCGTTACCGTTTGCAACGCAAATTGTAATAAAACCCAAATTGTAATAAACTTTTTCTCCCTTTTAACGGTTGTATTCGATATATTCTAGAAGTAGTGAATTTCCCGGGAAATGTCATTTAATTGATTATATAGCCATTTTATATAATAATACATTGCAATAACCTTAAATCCACCTTGAATTCCGATTTTGAATATTTATTTCAATTTGCGTTATTACAATTTGCGTTACCGTTTGCAACGCAAATTGTAATAAAACGCAAATTGTAATAAACTTTTTCTCCCTTATAACGGTTGTATTCGATATATTCTAGAAGTAGTGAATTTCCCGGGAAATGTCTTAAAATGGATTTTATAGCCATTTTATATAATAATACATTGCAATAGCCTTAAATCCACCTTGAATTCCGATTTTGAATTTTATTACAATTTGCGTTATTACAATTTGCGTTACCGTTAAAACGCAAATTGTAATAAAACGCAAATTGTATTAAACCATTTTCTCCTTCATAAGGATAGTCTTCGATATATTCTAAAAGTAGTGAATTCTCCGGGAAATGTCTTAAAATGGATTATATACCCATTGTAGATAATAATACATTGCAATAACCCTAAATTCACGATTTTGACTTTTTATTACAATTTGCGTTATTACAATTTGCGTTACGTTTGTAACGCAAATTGTAACGAAAACGCAAATTGTAATAATTATTACAATTTGCGTTTTTATTACAATTTGCGTCGTAACACGACGCATATTATACAACTCAAAGCAAAAAGGTACCTTTACTACATAATCCAGAGACGATAGTATACACATAGAGTGTATTTTACACAATGTTTATCTGATTTTTGAATTAAACCAGTACGGACTTTTATTGTACTTTACCAAACTATTGCATAGGTACACAATTTAAAAATATGTTATAGTTACTTTTCAGATGAAAAAAAATAACAGTAACATTTTCTTCAGCTTTCTTACTTGTCATTAGTCATAGCTTTTGGAACTTCATGAAAGATTCACGATCTAATCACTGTAACCAATGTCACCTATTTTGTGTAATGCAAAGCAAAAGAATATTAAATTAATTTGTTTAATGGACAACATTCACACGTATTTCCACACGTAATTGTATTTGTACCGCAGTGGCTCAAAATATATCATTAGATAATCAATCAATCTGGCGACAGAAAGAGCTTCCTCGTTGCCTTTTAAGTTTGATCTTGTATTTTAAATCATTCTAGAAGCGAAAAACGAGATTTAAATTATGGACGTATTATATTAATATCAACCTTTTTGTAGTTAAGAAGTGACTTCTTACCAAGTAAGCTTACCTTAATGCGTTTATTTAGTTCAATAGAGATCTGCAACAGACCATCTCGAACGACACGATAAAATCACAGTTTGCTCATGATAACTTAAATGGAATTTGATAAAAATACAAAAAAAAAAATACAAGCTTTGCCGTGATATCGTGCTCTTTTTTCGTCCTATTTCGTTTTTTTTTATATTAAAAATCAGGATTGATATACATCATGTTGCTGAAGAGTAGCAATTAAATAAAATAGATACGGCTATACTTTGACGACCTGAGGATTTGACTGCTGATCTCTCTGATGTTGATATGAACGAAGAAGCCTAATCACTACGATTCCGTGACTGTACTTCAGGATTTGAAAGGATGAAGGATAAATACCATTGAGTGAACGTTTGGAATTGTTAAAGACATGTAGCGTGCTATTTTCTCGACGATGTATTTATTATATTGGGCAAGGGTTACAGACTATGAATCATCATTGTAATGGTCTGAACATCGTAAATTGTACAAATAATAACTTCATTTAGAAGCATTCAGAGTATACAAAAGTTATCATTACAGATTAAGATTTTCCGAAAACATCAAATGAAGCAGCGTCTTCATTGGAAAAATCCAGTTTTCCGTCTGCCAGTCATGTACACTGTCTCCGATAATTGAATAATTTTTTGAATTGGAAACTTTTGCTCTGGTAAGAAAAGTAGAACCGTACCGTTGCTGATACGAACGATTTGTTGCTGTTGAGGTGTACAACCGCGATACGTTTATGATCTACATAAAAATGTCGTCTTTTTAAATATTGGAATGTGTGCTTCTAAAGAAAATATTCATGATTGGCTTTTAGTAGTTGGCATGTGGGTTTACATAATTATTTAGTGTTTTTTTAAGTCGCTGAGTTTATGATATGCCAGTCTGGATGCTATATTCAAACTGGTACCAGTAAAGTGTCTTTTCTGTTATATATATTCTTATTTGTATTTTATATCAGATCTACTGTTTGCTTTATTTTCTCCAATATCTGAAATATATTCTTTCTTGCCCCTTATATCTACTTTTGGGCTTTCTTTTCTCCAAAATACTTTATATTTTTATATAATCCATACTGTATGAAATCTACTATATGTAGTTCAAGGTTTTGCTTTTGCTATTGAACCTAACAACATCTCTTTGGAACGTATGGCCGCTAAATACAGTCACAACAATTTTGAACGTGAAATGGTCTGAAGAGATAGATATCTCAATTATATCAAATCCGATTTGTAATTTATACAACAGTGAATGGCATATTTTTGTTTTTGTTTTCTCTCCTACTTCTTCTATATAAGATTTACCGGACAGGTATAACCGTCTGAGCTGTAACTGCAGGCTATAACAGGGCGTTTGCTATGGTGTAAAAAATAAGGGAACAAATGTTTTATAGATATTTCTGATAATATGATGCTAAAATTCAGATAAAGTTTTCTAAAATTCTGACGAACGCTAGTATAAGTTATTTTAAGCGAAATGACTTTTAGATTAAGCTATGCTCGGACTAAACAAAACCCTGATTTCGTTATTGCATCGCTTGCATATCATTGATGCATTCATTAGGTACTACTATTGTTAATCTTTTCGTAAGCACGGTAACTTCTCCGTATGTGCTCGTGTTAAACGTTTTTTTTTTGTCTAAGCGAATTATAAGCAACGTTCAACTAATAAACCTTTTTGTAAGTTAACATTGAATATTATATTAAACATTTTATGTTTTCTTCGTAATAGTGCTATAATATATATAATTTAAATTAATACTATTTAAAAGTAAAGCTAGGGCAGCCCTCATGCGCAGTATGTAGAGCTGTCACGAGGAAATAAATAGTCTGTTAAATCTTCTACATGGCAAAAGAAGCGTACTTTCTGTACTATGTTTTGTGTACAGTATTGTTATCGAAAGAGTCAGGTGGTTAAGTGCCCTCCAAGACAAAATATACAATTATGTACGCCAAAGAGGACATTAAAATGGATTTATCAAGATATATGTGTACACTGCTGTAATCTTGCGTCTACAAAAGGAAACTCTGTGACTACTTTTCTATGAGAGCGACTTTTATTACACCGATCGATCGCATGCTTACAGCTCGGAATTCCTGCATGTTAATCAGCTGTATGTTTTAGTTCACTTTTATGTACTTTTAACAATCATGGTGAAATGTTGCATTTTCACAAGCCTAATTTTCATCGTCAATATTTTAGCGATATTAAATGTAAAAATTCACACAGAGGAACCGACATTACATAAAACAGGGAAACGCTGGGTTGTTCTGACCGATAAATAGGTTTTAGTATCTCACAGCCTGCGTTTGTTCTCAAAATGTCTTAAAACATAAGTACTTTCTTTATACAGTTTCCACCAGCGGTATTCTGAATATGGAGAACCCCCGGTGTTTTCTGTTGTTTCGAAATAAGTACGCCCTGGAATTTTGGAACTTTACAAGAAGACATTCAATGAGGCATAAGCATAATGAATGTACAAGAACGTGTTTTTTCATCTCTCAGTCTTATTTCTGCTGCAATCGTTTATGTGGATAAAATATAATACTTATGTCATTCGTAACCGATGCGTTCAACTATTCAATCTTTGATTAAGTCAGATGGCTGTCTTTAATCTTCAGACGTATTAAAAGTGTGTCTTGATAGATCAAGATCCGGAGGTAAGAGGACTTTACTCATGTGTGCCCCAAATATTCAGTATTATAAAGGTACCGGATAGCATGTGAACCGAAACAGTGACTGATTCCATCTTAAGTCAACTTAAACGGTATAACTTGCATTTCAGGCGAGCAAATTTGATAGTGAACTAAGCAGAGAGAGGGCTACATCATTGTGGGGAAGTTTCGCATACATAAGCGGCATAAAGTTACATATTTTATAACTGTAGCTATATGCTACAACTAATTTTGACACATAATAAATACTGAAATCGTTTGTATTTGTCACAGGGCTATCCAACGTCGGGCGCCAATATCGCGGGGTTCAGAAAAATCACCCTAGGCGGGACTTGAGCCCGCGACCCTTCCCCTTCCCCGTTTAGCTCTCCGTCGCTTCAGGTTAGGTGCTCTACCAACTGAGCTACCCGAGTTGGTGACAGTACTCTCGTAACTATATCACCGACATAATTCCTAAGACGTAATTACCATAACAGTTTATGCGACCACTTTAAATAAAGGATTTCTTGGATATGGACTTAAACCCGTGTGTTTAAATGCTACATGTAGGGCCTCTTCTTTCGTTGAATATTGACCCTATGTTCAGCATTAATCATCTTTCTGGTGCCTTTAGCCCTCTATTAAAAATGCACAAACTAATTATATTGAAATCAGTGTCATTCATTTTTGTGCTTTCTAATTGTTAAATAAGACTGAAAGTGTAAGCTTAATGAATATTTTCACGTGTCATTGTATTCAAGTAAACTTTGTTTCGAACTAATTACAATCGTTCAATTTTCATAGAGTGACCGAGCACTTTGCGTCATAACAATTTAGGTTTGCGTTAGTCATTGCAGTAAAAGGCAGCAGCTCAGCTGTTGTTCCTTTAAAAGAAATTAAAGTTTTATGATAAAAAATGAAAGTGACTGAAGTGAATGAATGTTGCGACATTGTTTGGTGCTAATATGATAAAATGTATACAGGTATATCTAAACAAACATCATAAGCAGAGAAAACAGTCTCAAAATTATAACCAGAATTGTATTTTAAATACCATTTAAATTTGATTCCAGATACATTGCCAACAATATGGCATGTTACAATTTTTGTTGTTGTCGTTGCTGTGATACGTTTCGTAAAAAAAGAACTGTTTCTTTTCTTGTTGCAAGATCGGATTCACATGTTGACAGATGCAACGAAAAAAATCGTCTATTTAAGGGGAAAACTGAGCCTGTATAACACCAATTGCAGTCGACAGGAATATTGGCAGCTGCTACATTTTTACAATTAAGCTCCTATCAATTGTTTCCGTCTGATAAAACTACAGGAAGTTGTCGAAGAGAGCCTATGAATTGCTAAATAGGTTTAATATCGTCATAAATTAAATTTGCAGTAGGTTAACAAATCGCTGAAATATAAACTAATGTCACAAACTATTTCATACAAATTTCCCAAATCTAACAATTATATAACGTTGAACTTTTATGCCCGTATGCTATGTCATAATCGATGACGTAAAAAACATGTGTCTTCAATTCACAATCCTAGATTCCAATTTTAGGCAGGTAAAGCAGAACTACCTTATAACTCTAGAACATTGTTTGATAGTGTACCGTGTACTATTATGATGATTATTAATTTGAAATGTGATTTATCAATCAATATACTCGATTTCAAAAACTAATGCAAAAATTAATTATCACGACCCTGCTTTTTTCAGTCCGTTTTACCACAAGTGACTAAAGAACGTCGTCATTATTGACTGTGGAAATTGAATATCACCAGTTAATTACTACGCCTCAATCTAACAAATACATATCACCAGGTCCTTTTGGTTATTTGGAAACAACTGGATCCTGAAACACCCCGAAAATAAAGACACCCTTACTGTTTAGAAAGACTTTCAGTCAACTTAAACGCAACAAAGTCACGGATGTAGTAGCATTCGTTAGCCTTAAAGCAGATGATAATCAAAGTAAAAGGCTGTAATATATCTGAAGCACGATTACATTTACTCTGTATTCGCTAGACTGTGCTCCTCTTACAGTGTATTATGTTTTTTTTTGTATTTTTAAAAAAAATGTATTTCATTTACTTGTAAAGTAAAATATCTATTTTCACCTTTATGAGATTTATTTCTAAACAACATTGATATATCATACGTTATAGAATATTCAAATTATTCTGTTCAGGAAACCACGAACTAATATCAGATACATTGATCATGTACATTTAGCAGACCACGAAATAATATCTAAAGAAATATTGAACATGTTAATTCAGCAGACCATGAAATAATATCAGAAAATATTGACCATTTAAATCCAGCAGAGATCAGGAAAAATCAGCAGACCACAAAATAATACTAGAAGAAATAGTGATCATGTATTTTCAGCAGACCACGTAATAACATTAGAAGAAATAGTGATCATGTAAATTCAGCAGACCACGAAATAATGTCAGAGGAAACCATGTAAAAGCAGGCGCGTATTTTTTTCTGGGCAAATATGTCGTATAGTGAGAAATACTGAATCAACGTTTAATAAAAACAAATATTTAGTAACTACATTGCAACGATATTTCTTCAAGAGAGAATAGTGCAGAGTTTAAACATGTTAGTCATTGCTCCTTTTCAGTAGGTTGTATGTCACTTTTACATAGTACAATGCCTATGGCTTTTAGGAAACATGCACAATAGAAGTACAACGAGAAATAAGTCATGTGCATTCAGTGTTGTCATTCAACGAAATTGAAACAAACTGCTTAATAAATAGCTTACTAAAAGCATTTCAATATGTTATGTTTAGGCTTAAAATTGTTCTGACATTTTGCACATCCCAAATTATAAAGAGAGACGGAGAGTCTTGCATCATTTTTTTCTAGAATGCTTTGCATTGTTCTCCCTTTTAAATCGGTATTAACTGGCCTTGTTACTTTATTTCGGATGTTTGATTCCGTTTTATTTTTTACGTCATAAAATTTATGAATTCAATCTGAGATACATTTTAAAGGAATAAAATGCGTTGACCTTGACTTCAGTGTCAGCATTAAAAGTAGCTCAATATCCTAAGTGATCTTAAATCATGAACTTTAATGGTGTGTCGGATGAACATTTCATCAATTAGTTGCAAATTTGTTTGAAAATAGTGCGTGGGATATTAAAGTCCTTCTTATTTAAGTCGCCATACTGCATGATAGCATGACTTTGGATATAGAAATTTGCGACGTTAGAAAAGAAATCGTGCGTAATACAATCACAATGCATTCAAAATTTTCACAACGTTACATAGAAACCATATTACGCTCTTGACATTTAAAATACTTTTACAGGTATAATGAATTGGAAAGTCAGATCGACCATATATAAATTAAATTTTTTACTATGTACTGTTGGGGAGCATTTATCCTTTATCTAATGAATGCATGACAATAACCATGTTAAGTTATCCATTTATCCGACAAGCTTGTAAGAATTAGATATATTATAATATCAAACTGAAAAATGGTTGCAACTGTTTTATAAAGTTAAGCCATATGTTCTCCACTTTACAGCATGTAGAGGGAAACATTACTCTTTGCACTCTTTATAAACTGTTTCTGTTTACTGTTTAAACAGAAATTGCAGAAAACTATTCTTTCAAAAGATGTATGTGCTGTAGCTTCTTGGAATATTCACTCAGATTTACTGACTCCTATTTACCATGCCCGTAGTGGCAAAAACATTTAATGGTGCTCATCAACAATAAGGTATATAGGGCCGTAGAAGAGGCCACTTGGAATTTTCTTGTTCATCAGAGATGCATTTGCAAAGGAAGTCAGACTTCCATCGGTAATGTACATGTTCATACACAGTTGATTCCTCGTTGGTAGCTTCTACAATGAACAGCGATTATTAACTGACAATAAAGAAGATGGATTAAACTATAAAAAGTTAAATTGAACCTCGAAATTACAATAACTGAAAGTTTACTGGCAGTTTGATATGATGACATGTCATACTTTATTCACAATATGTTCTTAAGTTAGCTTTCAGGCACTAAGTAATCAGGTTAGATTTGCATATAATGACTTACCGTTCAATAATCTTGAACAGTAAGTATGGAATCGATCGGTTGGTAATAAAAGTGACTCTCACAGCAAACATTGACACAGAATTTCCTTTTCGAGACACATAATTACATCAGTGTACAGGCATATTATGACTGAATCCTTTTTAATGTTCTTTTGGCGTACATAATTGCATATAGATTCTGTCTGAAAGGGCTCTAAATCACCGGAATAATGCGAAAAACAGAGTAAATATTAGTATATCTGATGATATAGCGCAGGAAATATGGCGGCAGTGGTTAAAAGACAGAAAATCAGTCTATAGCAATTCTAGTCTATTTACGAAAATCTTAAAGGAAATAGTAACCGATTTAACAAAGTTATTACTTTAGTGTATCAGAAGCTTAATTGAATGGACGTTTTGCCTTTTTCGAACTTTTCAGTTATTTGCATCGGTTCCGTCACAACTTGCTTATGAAGAGTTTGTATTTAAACAAAACAAATACTTGAGAGAATGTCTTTTTTTGTTTGCACATATGGCTTGATGTTCTTTTGTGATCATTAGTATTACGAATGAAAATGATAACGATTCACACGAGGTCTTTAACACTGGCAGACATCAATGTACATTATTTTGAATATACTTAAAACACTTAATTTAAACACAAGCATGTAAAAAAGCTACCATGAAATACCTGATAGTATGATTGCTCCACCTTATTTCTCAAAACTTATTTAAACGTATTAAAGTTGTTTGAACTTCTTATCTTCAGAAAAGGAGTAGGGAGATTTTATTTATTTTCTTTTTAACAAGAAAAGTTCACACGTTTGGATAGGCAACTGATAACGTACAAACGTCAAATAATTTGCTCGATAAACAAGAGAGAGCGTTTCTACTTCATTCCGAAAATTTCATTGTCCTGAAAGTATTTGTTCAGAAAAATATAGCTTTAGGACCCCATCTTGAGTAAGAGCAAGCCATAGCGTGAGGTTTGCTCTTTGGTAACGCTTTATCCTGACTTTATCCAGATGAAACTGGTTAATATTTCAAATATAAGTAATAAGTAATCACAGAAATGACCCTTACCATCACGAGGGGTATTTTGACAATGTTGTTCTTACATCATTATCGAGCAAAATTGTATAAATATAATATAACTGCAGAAACAATCGATCTGGACTTCCAAAATGGAGGTTTTAGGTATTTAAAAATTAATAGTGGCAATAACAATCATTATAAATGCTACACTTAGTAAAAAAGAAAGTTCGTTTCTTAGAAATCCAATAAGCTGTTTTACAGAAATTAACTGGTTTTTGCAATACAGAAGTTATGGCGGTGTTTACAAATTTTAAGCATTAATTTGAAATCCCTGGCCTCTACTTGGCTTTAGAGCAATAACGATAAAAGCAAATGATTTTCCTTAAAGCGACCATAGGTTGCCTTATAAGAAGATTATATAGTTTAAAAAAGTTCCTATGTATTTTATATTATTATTTGTGATTTTATGTCTTCGCTTGTTCATAATATTATAAGATACTTACATTTATTGTCATTGTCACGTACGCTGTGGTAAAAATTACTAGAAATAAGACAATATGTTAAAATAAACAATTTACTATATAATATTGGATACAAGAAATGATAACAAAAACGACGTTTATTTCGCAAACTTAGTTTGATAACGTTAAAATGATAATAAACTCATTTTATTTAATAGGAAACCTTTCAGATATTGTTTTAGCTGCATTTGAAGAAACGTACCCAGGAAATGTCAAACAGATTAGTGCCATATTTGAAAGACAACATCTGTATGCTACTACAAAGTTTAAACACTTACAAACTAAGCATGTGTCTTTGTATAACAGCTTATGCACCATTCCTGAAAAGAAATCTTTAAGTATTGAACAGGTTTGTTTCAGTGAAAAGACGTGATAAATTGACCCTTACTTCTGTTCTTATTACTTCGTTGGTACCTTTTGCCGCCGAATGAACATGCACACATTTCATTACCGTTTTGCAATCACTGCCGTTCATTTACAGTTTACTAACGCTAAAGTAGATTGAAAGATGGAAAGAGACTGCTTAATGAATTGCCATCTAAAAGCATTTTCACGTGCAACTGTGTTCATACTTAATTCATCTCAAAATACTTTCAGATGCTCAATCACAAAGAACAATTATATTTTGCCTTAATCTTGTTTCTTTATTTTTCTTGTTTTTTTGTGTTGTTGTTGTTTCATTTATTATGAAAAATGTTGAAAAAAATGAAATATTGGGCCGTTTAAAATATAACAATCTGCTAATATTTTTTGCTGAAAATTGCTCTTAATACGCAGTCCAACAACATAAGTATATTCATATTCCTTTTTAGTATGTGTTGTCATTGTGTTTGCTGAATATTCTCGCTAAGGACATTTTTATTCATAGCAAGGATCAAAATTTCTTTTCCTTTCAAGAAAACGTTCTCGTGTAATTTATTTTCAATACGATTCTGTCATAGGTAAGTGCAACGACTCATGCGTGGTTTGTCTTTCATGTTGTAAGGAGTGTTGGTTAACTTCCCACCATACTTCAGACGATTGACTGACTCTAATGACGAAGTGATAACAGGTCTTAAAATATCAATCACACGGTTATAAATTTATCAGACAGACCCATTCATTACTAATACGATATGTATGGATAGGAAGATATATCGGGATATTGAACTATTGTTATTACATTTAATAGATTAGTCTGTCCGTTAACGTCCACGATACTGGTCTGAAGACTTCTCATGTGATGCCAAAAATGTTTTGTTATACAAAACGTATACTTTGCCCTTTAGTTAAGATGTCTTGCCTTTAATTCCAAGGTTATTCAAAAATAACCCTTCTAGACATGAACAAAGGACGTAACTCATGCTTCCATTTCTGTACATTATATTTAGAAATTTTAATTAAGAGTGATTGAGTTTCCTGTAAAGTGCACCATGATAGCGTTCTGTCTAAAATTAAGACTAGTGCGTTGGGAAATTCAGATTTTTGTAAAAATACTTTTTTTTATACATTGTGGTATTAATCAGAATCATGTCTAGTATTATATTGATAAATGACTGTACAAGATCTAGATCAGTCTAGATTTTTACAACATTGCAACCGTTCATGCATCAGACATTGCAAATTCGACCTTTCAGACATATGAAAATTGATCTACTTTGTAAGTAAACTCACTTTACCACTATTTTACCACTTGGACAGAACTGACACTGACCCTAGGTAAATAGTTTGAGTAACCGTAGGCGAATATTTATATATGAATACAGATAAAATACAGCTTTAGTCTGTATGTTAAAATGTTTAAAGTTTATTCTCTAAATAACGAAATCTAAAATATGTAATTCCGGGGCGGAACCTGTACCTATATCAAGGACATCATTTGAATAATCTAGAGTTCTATAGGCTACGGATATTGACAGAAAGACGTATGTTTGTTGAACAGCGTATTTCCTTCAGACGGGGCCACTGCTGACCAAAAGGACACAATTAAAACAATATTTTTAAATATCTCATCATTCTTTCCTTGAAATAATGATAACTTTTGAGACATGTCAGAAACGAATGTTTTATATGAAACGTCTTTTCTTTCTGTTAGTGAAATATTTGTATGAGTTTCTTGAACATTTGTTGATAAAATTGTACTGTTAAAATCTGAAATACATTGTGGCAAGAATGGCTTAAAAGAATGACAAAAAGATCTCAAATTAAAAAGGAAACGAAATGGTAAAGGTCAGAATGTGTATATTTTATGATAAGTAACGTTTGTCAGTCGTTTGCATCACTCTTGACACACGGTAAAAGACATAGTTTTAATTATATTCCTATATTTTCGCACCTTAATTTACTATTTACTGTTGTTTTGTTTGTTTATTTGTTTTTTTTAAGTTTAAAGGAAGCATTATGTTGCGACTAAAAGGTTCTTAAAATGTTACGTTTAACGTTTGACATACGATCGACAGGAACCTCATAGACTCAGACATTTGTGTTTTGAAAAATAAACATATTTCCCTATAATTATACTTGTAATGAAACTTGCATAGAAACGTTTTATTTGTTCCAATAACCTTTAAAAATGTAATATTTTTGCAGCTTTTATGTTAGACGAATAAAACACTCTGTCCCGCCTTATCGCACTTATTCCAAAAATGACAATTATAATAATGATAATAATAAAAAGAACCATGTACAAGACGGCTGGAACAAACAGACATGCAAAGTCCTGAAATTTAATAATAAGTTTCATCTAGTTAAACCCGGATTTAAAATTTAAGTTATCAAAAATGGCATCTCTTTTAATCATCCCAAATTGTATAAGCTATCTTCAGTAACATTCAAGAATGCGGAACAGTTTGGTTGGTATTTATAAGAGAAATGCGAAATTGTCTCAATGACATCTGTAGCAGAACATACCTAAGAGCGTACTTAAGATATTTATCAAATGTCTTGCTACAAAAAAAAAGAAATAATTGGTACCAAAGGTTACTTCATACTGTCTCTCATTTGTTTTTCATTTATGAATACCGTCTCCATTTGTTACCATTTTACACCCTTTGCCATTTCAAAAAAAGAAGATTATTTTTAAAAAATTGTCTTTTTCTGATCTTTAAAGTGTATTCCGCTTGTATATTTTTTTTTAGAACAACAAGCTTGAGTGAAATTGATTCAGGCAGGTGTTTCCTGTTGAGTGCGGTAAGATTAAAGTGACAGTTTGAAGTGTATGTCGTAACAAGTATTTCTCATGATAGATAGGCTAACTAGACATAAAGGTCTGTGTTAAGAACATATTGTTTAAACTTTTTTCTAAATATGATTGAAAACATTGAACAATATTTGAGATAAACATTTAAATTTTGTCCGTAAACGTTGTTTGATTAGTAGAAATTCAAAAAAAATGTTATAATATACTTTAAAACATTTACGAGAATGCGTTTCATCGCCTAAAACAGTTGGCATGCAAAGTAAACGCTTATGAATAGCCTGATATCAAACTCCGTTCCATTTTTTGCTCTAACTAAACTCACACAAACTCAAGTCAATGTCCATAACAGCTACCATTAGGCATAGTTTTATTACAGAAAAAAATATAGTGCAATGTCTAGAGAAAAATAAAAATTGTTACGCATTGAAAAATACCATGAATATCATGGTATAAATGTCATGTAATTGTATCACTTTTGGCTTTATGGAGCAATGGAAACTTGAAAGCAATAAACCCACATACCCCACCGACGTCATGGCATAGAAAAAAACTGAAATTTAGGATATTGTTTTTGGCAGATATTATAAAAAACAAAATAAATGTCCTGTGAGACACATAATGTGCGACAAAAAAATATATCCTGAGCACTCATATATTCTTCCAAACATGCAATTTTATAATAAAAAGCAAACTCATGAGTGTTTGGTTTCGTGTTTTAAATTCCACTCATTCAAGAGAGCCTCCCCTCTCCTCTCTTCCCACCAAAACGCTAAAAAAACTATTACTGTTACTAAGTAATTTCATATGTACTTAATAATCTAGTCGGACATGAATGAACGTCTTAAAATGAACAGAAAATTATGCATTACAAAGGAATATTAACAACCATAGGGTATATCAGCGACCACTTTCTAGTTGCTGATTTCTGTTATGATAAAAATCTAACAATATGGAACCACAGGTGCTCGGCGCGTTGATTGGTCAGTAAACTGAAGTTTTTTTCATCTAAAATAGGTTTAACTATTTATTATATGACTGTCATACAATTTTCTTCCCTTCCAAAAAAAAATTATATGGTACATATATAATAGAGTAAAGGTATACAACTCATTTCACCAAAAACTACAGTCAACATAGTTAACCGATCATTGTCACGTCAATTTTCCACCAATTTTACACTTCTATACACCAATCTGTACAGAATTGACCACTCTCTATGAAAATCGAACTGTCATCCCAAGTGTTTTTACTGTCTGATAAATATTAAACTGCAAACAGGCCGAAAACGTTACTCGTCAGAGATCTGACCGCTGGCACGGTTTGAAAAACACAAGAGTAAAACCGTAGAAAAACGTAAATCGTGCAGTATTTACTGCATTATATCCATCTGTCTGATAAAACACTTTAATGTTACACTATACTGAACAATGAAATAGTCATAACTAAGCGAAGCTAACCTTATTTCCGGATATGTTTGCTTTCGTTTTATTCAGGAAGACATTTGCAAAATCTCCGCGCACGCTCCAGTATTTAAAAAGACGTTTTCTCATTGGTTTTCAACCAGAGCGCGACCAATGAGAAAACGTCTTACAAAAATACCGTGTTTTTCAAAGAGTGCCAGCGGTCAGATCTCTGACGAGTAACGTTTTCGGCCTGTTTGCAGTTTAATATTTATCAGACAGTAAAAACACTTGACCAATCAACGCGCTGAGCACCTGTGGTTATCTTTATTCCTTTTGATAAATCACAATTACTTATCTGTCTCTGGAAAGCATTTTAATTTTTTTTTGATTGAATTCACATAACCATGTTAGGACAAACGCTTCTAAAAACCGCATGTGCAAAGTTAGTTTCAAGTAATGACTTAAACAAGAAGCCAGTCTAGGACTCTTATATCTGCAAAAAAGAAACTGTTTCAATACTTTACATATCGTTAGCCAGGTTCTTAACACCATATACGTCTTAACTGTTTTAGATAGAAATATTTTCTAGAGATGATGGACGAAAACATCAAACAATGAGATTTAGATACGTGTGGGACCAATTACGTCCTACCAGTTTGTTTTGAAACGATATTGTGTGTAGGTGATACATTTGTCTTACCTTTCTATCTCACTTATATTAGTTCCATTCTCTTGGGGTTGTTATGAAAATGAAACGTAGCTAAGGTTATGACCTTTAAAGTTTTTCCATCGTTTCGTAATCATTTAAAGATTACTTAATGCCATTATTCATAGTGTTATACAATAAATGCAATATCAAATTAACAAGCAACATACCTGTGCTTGTTGTTGTTGTTGGTTGTGCATGCTCTTTATAATATGCATATTAAATTTATTGTACAGGGCGTGAGCATCTGTACATACTCTACAATAAACTTGGAAATTTTGTGAACTAAGATTTAATTACAAATATAAACAAATCATGAATGCGGTTGAATAAAACTATGCACATTTGAAATGACTTGGTAAGTGACCACCGATGGAACTGGATGATAATGATGAGGAGAAAAGCAAAAACAACGTACATTTTCTATTTGTATTTATTTTAATTTTTCATTATTCTTTATCTCTTATGTGACAGCAAGGGAACATTCAGCTGTCATTGGTTTTTAGCTTGTAGCTCTAACCATTAAAAAAAGATTATATTATATTCATACCTGATCGAGACAACTGTTATGATAAGCCTGCTTCCTAAATCAAATACGAAGGACGGATGGAACAGACAACCGTCAATTATTAAAAAACTAGAAAGTCCTAAACCAAACGAGAAATTGTAGTTACTGTTGGTAACAATCAACTTCAACTTTATCCTGCTATCTTAGGTCGGCTTCAAATGAAATTATTTCGCATTTCTTCTCTGAATATACAAGTATATTTCGCATTTTGGAATGTTACTAAAGAAGTTCAAATGATTAAATGAGTTTTGTGTTATGCAAAAATCAATATTAAATCCGCGTTTTACTGGCTGAAATTTATAGAAAATTGTAAGGACGGCTCTTGGGATCCTATTATTCATAAAAAGGATTCCAAACGAGACTCTAGTTTTGCGAGAATTTAGGAGAATATAAATAATAATCAAATCCCTTATTATTGCTTAAAACTATGCGATTCAGAAAAAATTCTTTGGTATTTTGGACGGATCTAGAAATACCAAATTTGTTTCACTTTTGAAACTCGCGAGCGCTCCCGATCTCGGTCTGTTAAACGTCGTTAATGCGCAGAATCGAATAACGTTATTCAAATTTTATTAAAAACGATAAAAAGATTACTAGAATTTGTTATGCGTCATCAAATATTAACTATACACCTTCCTATGCATACATTAACGTTCGCTGCTAAACGGTAGCGATCGGTACTCTTCGTTTACGCACGATATTGTCTGCCTTTATGCCAATTATGTTTGTAAATATATCTGCAATTGAACAAACCAGTGCCTATAACTAGAAACGCGTTCCTAAACTGACTACTAAGCAACTGAAACCTAAGTTCTCTCTTTCAGATGATAGAACACCCATTGATATAGGAATTTACAATGAATGGAATGTTATTACTACTTTTTCTGTTACACATAGAAAATAAACACTTGTTAACTAGAATATCTGCAAAGGTTACTCTCGGCAAAAGCAGCTTGGATGTTATTTTATCTTTTCTTATCTCGAGACAAAAATATATTGTGAGAAGTGAAGAACATTTCGTTTAAAAAGTGAAAAAAATATAAGAATTTTAACACGATTGCAAAAATAAATGTTCACTTGTTTTTGTTTATTCTCTACGTAACTGGTCCATTGTATTAATAACACATTATTCTCGGCAGATGCTTCTGTGCATACCTGACTTTTGACTAGTGACTACTAAGAATGTAACTGATTGATATTCACGATTTATGTCCCTCGGATAAGTCTTTTTAAATGTTCAATATATATTGTTTAGTCGGAATGTAATAAAAAATGTCCTAATGAGCCAATTTCAATTGTGTTAGACCGATAGAAATGCGTATTATGTACATATTGAACGCTAAATCTTTCATGATACAAAATTGATTTCTCCATTAGAATTATTGTTGTTTTATTCTGACTTTGATTTTGAATACTACGAAATCATTTACGTATACTTGATTCTGCGAACATTTATTGATGGAGAGTTGATTATAAAAAAATGAAATATTAATACAATTTAGGCTTCCAAAATCACTATAAAGAAATACGTCTACCTACTAGGGTTTAAGTGCAAGAAAAAAATGAAACATTTTAGATAGAATTTAATTTGAATGGCATTTGTCCCTTAATATCTTAAACTTAACCTAGATATCAGATGGATTTGTAACATTTTTACATTGAGAAATTATGGCGTTTTTTGCTTAAGCTTCTTAAATCGATACGAACTCTAAAATGAATCCGACAGTAGGACAAAAGTACAACTACCATAAGGTTAGTCATTGATCGTTTTATATCGAATTTCACATCTATCGTATCTGCAAATATTGTGCAATCATAATTGTATCAAAATGTGAATGTCTAGCACATTTTACAGAACCATTCGATTTTGGTGGTAAAAATTTAAAATAATCCATCACATTTTATAGCTCTCGCCAATAGCTTGTCATGTCATATTTTTATTCCAGGAGCACTCATCTATTCAATGCGTCTATGCTGGAGTTAGGCATCAAGATGTTGGTTCACCCAGACTTTAGAAACAAATAAAAAATATATTACATAATAAGCTATAAAAGGGATTTACCCGAAATTAGCCAGCGATATACTAGATATATGTTTATAGATTCAAATTAGAGTTCATATAAAGAAAATCACTTTTGTTTTGGTTTTGATTTTCCGCAAATGTAGTTTCCTTTAAAGACAAGCGTGTCTTTAAACGCTACAATGCATGTTTTACAAAAGATTAGCGGAAAGGACATAGACCAAAAGGGATGTGTTTTGGAGATCAATAAAACCATATTTGCCTTATAATAATGCTTATACTGAAATTTTTACACAAAAAAAATTGTTCTGATAGCCATTTTAAACTGTTATGTAATATCATTGCAGTTATTAAACAAATAAAACGCTTAGTTTTTCTTTGGTTTACCATTCCGAAAATTGAAAATAATAATAGTATAAAATAATAATGATAATAAGAATAATTAATCATGCACTGGACATTGGGAAAATACGTAACGTCATGAAATTGTATCATACATTTAATCTACTTAAACTCGAGTTCAAAGTTCCATTTTTTTGTTTTATTTGCAAATCATTTAATCATTTGAAATTCTATAGCTCATTTAAGTAATATTCAACAATGCGGTATAGTTTAGTATTTGTAGAAGACATGCAAAGCTCTCTTTTGTTGCAAAACATATCAGTTCTAAGATATTGCTTTAGATTTTTGTGATTGTAACCTACATTTGCTTTTTACATTTACGTATAAAGTCTTCGTTCAAACCCATTCTACACCATTTGTCATTTCAAAAATGTTTATGTATATACAATTGTCTTTCCTAAAATTGAACATGCTAGTATATCGTGTGTGTCTAAGAACAACAAGTCAAAACAACAAGCTTTGGTTGAACATTTCTGGTGAAATTGATTGAAGCAGGTGTTTTCTGTTGAGCACGGTAAGATTAAAGTGATGATTTGAGGTACATGTCGTAACAGGTATTTCACACTGTTTAAACTTTTTTTCTAAATGTGACTGAATACATGGTACGATATTTGAGATACAAGTATTTTTTGTCCGTTGTTATTCAAGTTTTAATGTTTATTTTAAACATTAACGAGAATTCGTTTTTGCAGAACTCTTGTATTTAAAATGTTTAACTTATTAAAATAATTGGCATGTAAGGAGAGAGTGTTAATATATTCATGGTAAGAGAAAAGAGGTTAACGCGTATGAACTATACTAGTGTAATATGACTAGTATCATTTATCTTGTGGACAAATGAACTGTCGTTTTAAAGAGATATCCTCATTTCAGATAGAATAATTTAGTTTTAAATCAAACTCCATACGCTATTTGCATATCTCCTCTTATCAAATACACACCATTTGAAGTCAGTATCCATTATAGCTATCATTAAAAATACTTTTATAATTACAGAAAAAAATGCGTAATATTTAGAGAAAAATAAAAGTTGTTACTCATTGAAAAATACCATGATTATCATGATATAAATGTCCTGTAACTGTATCACTTTTGGCTTTAAGTAACAATGGAAAATTGAAAGCAATAGACCTGCATACCCCAATGACGTTATGGCATCGCGAAAACTGAAAAGGATATTGTTTTTGTTAGATATTATAAAAAAAACTAACATGAATGTTCTTTGATATACAAAATGTGCAACAAAACATATAAAATATGCACTCATATATTCGTCCCAATGGATTACATAAAAAAACAGTTTATGACACTTAATCTCTGCAAAATAAAAACTGTTTCCAAAAGTTACAAATTGCAAGCCAATTTCTGAACAATGTTTCATGTTTTAATTCTTTAAGAGAGCTAGTATTTTACAACTGATGGACGAAAACAACGGACAATGAGATTTAGGCACTTGAGGGACTAATTACGTCCTACCAGTTTGCATCGATAAGGTATTTGATGTAGATGATGCATTTGTGTCATTGTTTCTTTAGCTTCGTAACTCTGTAATAAAACAAGTAAATATTTATACCTGATCAAGACAACTTTTATGTTAGGCCTGCTTCCAAAACCAAAGACGAGAGTTCGTATAGACAGAATACCATCAATGATTAAAAAGAAACTAAGAAGCCCATTACCAATCAAAAATTTCAACGGACGCAATTTGTTTTTCCATCTCAAATATTTCAGCCATTTCCTGAGTAAGAATACAATATATAGTCTTTTTTGTATTCAAACATATTCAGGAAATTGCTGAAACGCACATATGTTCATAATAAAGGCTTTTATTTGTGTTGACCTATCTTGCAAAATAAATCACAAGGACTACCTGTTACGTCAAACCATTACTTTTGTCTTAATAATGTCTGGAACATCTAATGAACAGAAAACACCCGCTTCAATTAGTTTCACCGAAAATGTTCACTTGACTTGACGAGGTATATTAATGTACATAAATATGAGGAAATACATCTGTAAAATTGTTAACATTTTTTGAAATGACAAAAGATCAAAAGATGTTAATGAACGGAGCGACTGAATAATTATTAAAGCCGGAAGTAAAGAGGCAGTTTGTAGTAACGGTTGGTAACAATCAACTTCAACTTTATTCTGCAAACCTTTGATAAATATCTTACGTCGGCTTCATATAAGATTATTTCGCATTTCTTCTCTAAATATACAAGGATTCCGCATTTTACTATAGAAGTCTAAATGATTAAATGAGTTTTGTATTTTGAAAAATCAATTTTAAATCTAAGCTTTACTGACTGTAATTTATAGAAAATTGTTAGGACGTCACTTAATATCCCATTACTCATAAAAAAACGGTTAAATTCCAAAATTCCAAACAGAATTCCCTGTTTTGCGAAGTTTCAGAAGAATATGAATAACATGAGAAAAGCCGCTTTGCGACGAAACCAGGTTTACAACGTTTCACCAAATAATTTTACAAAAGAAAAAGGTTTTTAAGACAACTGTGAACCTAAACTAAACCCAAGAACTTATGACTGAGGACTCCGAAAATCCATAACCATAAAAACTAGAGACTATATGAATATTAAACATTTGAGTAACGCAACATATATTCATAATCTGGATGAAGCCATAAAATAGCTTTGATTGCTTACGAAATGAAAACAGGTGTCAGAATGCTACCAGAATGCTATATACAAAATATCATCAAGATTGGTCAATTTAAATCCAAGTTATTTAACGGTAACTGATTTTATATTTTCCAGTTTGTTAGTTTTGAAAAGAAATATTAATTACTTGTTTTACTAGCCGACATCATAGTTGAAGTATCAAAATGTTACTGAATAATCCCTATCGTTCTATGCTTGAGTATTATTTCTCACTGACAGAGTCGTCTTAAAAATGGTTTAAGTCTTACAAAAGCAGGCATGACATTTTCTTTCTTAATGCCAGCCATATAAAATACCGTTGCAATTACATGTTGGAATGTGAAAAACATAGGTATTTCTGGCTGAGTTTCTCAAATAATAGTGTGATGATTTGGTCTTACAATTTTCCTTGTACATTTAAAACAAGAGCTCTTAATAATTTTGAAATACGTTCCTTAATGGTCGACGAACAAGCACGGTTTCTTGTCTTGTAGTAGTATATATTAATCATCAAAATGCATTTGTTTCTATTTCACAAAACATGGCATTCGTTTTAGGTTTTCATGGTGCTTTTCAGTTTGTTTTGCACCATAAATTATTCTGTCAGACCAATCACAAAATACAAAATATGTATTTTATTCGGTGTTTATTCGATGTTTACAGTTCTAACTTGAACTCCTACGACTATTGTAACTTGTTTCAGTTGTTGCACCGTTACTTATGTTAATAATGCCTTTGGGAGGTCAAGTTGCTTGCATAAAAAAATTAAAGAGAATTCTTCTGTATCATCTTAATTCTGTTTTCGTCACAATATTGTGTAGGGTGATGATTTGCTTATCTAATTTCTGAAAAAGAACTAAAAGCACAGATGATTACTTGATAATAAACAACAGTTCTGTATACTGGTATACAGTAAATTTAACCATTTTGGACATTTTTTGTACCATGTTAATAATAAAAATGCGTGTAACTGGAAACGCGTTTCTTAACTAATTAAGCAACGTAAAACATAGGTTCTCTCTTCCGAGTGACTGAACACACATAGTTACAGGAATTTACAAAAGATGGAATGTTATTACTACTTCATTCGTTACTAAATAGAAAATAAAAAGCATTTGTTAACTGGAATATTGGCAACGGTTACCCTCGGCAAAAAGCAGCTGGGATGTATCCAGTTATTTTATCTTTTCTTGTCTCGAGACAAAAATAAATTGTAAGAAGTCAAGAACAATTCGTCCAACAACCAAAAGTAATACGAATTATAACACCATTGCAAGAGGAAAAGAATCGTTCATTAAGAATTGATTTCTTTGTTTGTTTTATTTTTTATGTTTAACAATGTATCTTGCTTCCATACACGACATCTGACTTGTAAGACTGCAGCTGACTGGTATTCATGAATCCTGGCCCTATGCTATTTTTTTTTCAAAATGTTCAGTGTATATTGTTCAGTCAGATTGCAATAAGCATGTCCCTAGAAGCTAATTTCAGTCGTTTTTAACCGACAATGCCTTTTCTGTGCATATTGAACCTAACCTTAATAATACAAAACTGTTTCTCCATTAAGGTGTTAAATTATCCTGAAACAGATTTTGAATACTATGAAACTATTTTCTAGTTACCGACACTGCAAACTTTTGTTGATGGAGAGTTAATTTAAAAAAAAAAGGTTTTGCTGATATAATTCAAGATTTCGAAATCACTACGAAGAAATGTTTTCAGGAAAATACCACTACTAAAGCTAGCTTCAAGCTAAGTGTTAACTCTTTAGTGAAATTTTTCTGGATTGAAAATGATTTGGATGAAGTCTGTCTCTTAATTTCTAAAAAGCGTACTAAATATCAGGTTGACTTTGAATATTTCTGCATTAAGAAAATATGTCATTTTTGCTTAAGCTTCTTAAATCGATAGATATCAATAAAGTTTATAAAACACGTTGCTGGCAAGTCATATAAAAAAACCTTGAACAGAAAGAGGTTGTAGAGAATAAGCCATTGTTTAAGTGTAGTAGGCTTTCATGCTATTAATAACTAAGTACAGAGATGTTCGAAGTCGTAACTATGCAGAGCTTAATACTGATGCAATAATTTTGTTTATAAAAATTGAGTTTTGGTTCTTTTTATCCTATATACGAGTCGTTTTAACTTTAAAAAACTGAGTAACTAATGTTGTGAGGTGGATAAAATGTTAAAACAAAATAGTCCTAAAGTCGAATCAGCTTAACATAGCCGACTTTTATTTAAGTTTCTGTTAATGTTTATAATAATATAATCATTAAAAGCTAACTGATTTAAAAATACATTTTAATGAACTAAAAAGAACATCATGTTAGGGCACGCCGAACACTAAAATAAAACTGACATTAGGACAAAAGTACAACTACCATAAGGTTACTCATTGATCGTTTTCTATCGCATTTCACATCTATCATGTCTGCAAATATTGTGCAATCATAATTGCATCAAAAATGTGAATGTCTAGCACTTTTTACAGAACCAGTCGATGATGGTTGTAAAAATATAAAATAATCCATCACATTTTATAGCTCTCGCCAATAGCTTGTCATGTCATATTTTTATTCCATGAGCAGTCATTTGTTCAATGCGTGTATGCTGAAAGTTAGGCGTAAGAAAATAAACATAAGATGATGGTTCACTCAGATTTCCAAAACGAAACTCGAATATCAAAACTCAAATATCAGAAGTCTCGGCTCAGTCTTCAAGTTTCCATAAAGCGTTTGACACGCAGTTTCTTTTGTTTTGTTTTTGTAGTTCAGTTTCATTCATATTATATGATTTTGAAGGCAACTGAATGCTCTATATTTAATGGCATGTTGTTCAATTCACATCGTTAGAAAATCACCAAGAGAAATCTAAACAGTTCGTTATAAGGTCCGGATTTAACGCAGCCGTGGTTTCAAGACCTCTTTCTTTGGCAAAATCTTTCTGCTGTTTCAGGCATTTACTTAAAACTCTAAACAACTTCGAGGGTGTGGATCTTTACCTTTCGTGTCAGAAAAGAACAAATCTGCATTCAGTAAAAAAACTCTTAACGAAATAGTTGTGTTCTTAAAATGAACAAAAAATAATGTAAATACTTTTTTTACCTACCAAAAGTTGCTGGAGCATGAATGTTTCGTTACTGATAAATTTTGGTTAATTAATGTAGAAACTCAGGTGTAAGCTTCTATAACTTTATTTGCATCAGATACTTTTCTAGGCACTGAAATAACATAATCAATCACAAATTGTGCCTACTACGTATAACATTATTAGAAATAGGAGTACAGTAATGTAATATAATAAAAACACAAATTACAGAAATCATCAAACAGCATAGCATAAATATTTTAGCGGTGCAGTAGTCTATGCAATTTAAGACTATTTAATACAAGACTCAATTCGACTCTTAAATGGTTCATTCTAAATCATATTTATTTCCAAAGTTCATTTTACTTAATACTATAAACATCAAGAATACAATTAATAATTGGGTAACTTACAGATCTGTAAGATCTTCAACCTAACTACCCTTCCACACACATACACTACACTGGAGGGTGTGGTACTCACGACTGTCAAAATATGTGATACTGTGAATAATAACAAGTTATGAGTGCACATGCAAATTAACTCTTAAGACAACAGATAGGAGAAAGAAAATTGTCAGCCATCTTGGATGTTTTTTTCTCAAAAACGTCTAATAGCTTATTTCCTGTCACGAAAATAAAATAAATTAAATAATAGTGAAAAAAGCAATTCAGTCAGCCTATGAAATAAATAATTACCTCGGTAAAGTGAAAAATTCCTACAAAGAATTAAAAGAAGAACCAAGCAAGTCAACATCTGACATCAGACCTAGACAAAACCAACTACTGCACTGATCAATGTGCCAAAAAAAAGCAATTTCCCGTTTTTTCTAAAGTTGAAGTAACTAATGACAGGAAAAATAAAATCACCACTAGGGAGCATCTTAAACTATTCTTACCCTTCTACATTCTCTCCTCATCTCTTTAAATGACTCCTGTCATTTCAACTAACCCTTATGGCAATAATATCAATTCTATCATATATGTATATGCAATACATCTATCCACCTTTAGAACAATTCAATGAAGTAATTCCATCTGGAGAGCTATCCTAGCCTGGCCTCTAAAACGACTCCGATCATTTTACCAACATATTTAAAAAACTACATTGCATATTAGTTCGTACATCTAAAAATAGATATTTTTCTTAAACCAAAATAAATGTTATGCTGAAGACAACATATCAAATATGCCATGTACCATCTCATCACCTTTTCTGGTAAGAAGATGTCCCTGAAAATAAATAACAATATAACTTACAGAAATGAATCACTGTCATTTAAAATAAGAACAAAAAGTCGTATGAAACAAATCTATTTTACTAGTAAATAAACATACATAATATTAAACTAGTAATTATGTTACATATAATGAATATAATGAGCGATATAAAATATTTTGAAATATACATGAAGTAATAAATACCAGATGACCTGACTACTTTCAGGAAAAATACCAGTCCAGTTACATGCTAAGTTTATCACTCTATATTGGGCTTACTTTATGTGCAATGACTGTGCTCATGTCTTCTAAAGTACCAAACCTGACCAGAATGATTAATGCCTGTAACTTCGCATTAACTTCTCTGGTTGTCATCTGATGTACATGATAATCTTTTAACCGGCTTTTTTCTATCTATTGTTGATCTTCTACACCTTGTCTCTGCTTCATCCTCACTTTTGATTTAACTTCTTCTGCTAGTGCCTGTGTTTCTACTGATGGTGTATGTATTTGTTTCTTTATCATTTGTTCATCAGGTGTATGCATTTGCTTGTTTACCGTGTCTTCATTTTTGCCGTCAGTGCCCAAAACTTAATCATTTTCTGACCCATGAACGAAACTGATTCTCTTTTATCAAGCAAAGTCACGCCTTATCGAATATAAAATGTTTATGAACGTTTCACGAGGAAAAAATACGTGTTGCTTCCTTTGATGAAGAATTTTATTCGCTAATAAGTGGAGATATTTATGATGTTCAGGTACGGAGCAAAGAAAAACAACGAAATATTTATGTACTTAATAACAGTGGAATTGTTTTATGTAAAGTTTTATTTTATTTGTTTGATAGGGGTAAGGGAACCAAGCCCCTTTCTTAAACATAATACATAATTTAAACATAATAAGGTTAAACTTACTTGAAATAGAACCGGATTTAGACTGGTCAGTTTCATTCTTTTATATTGCTTTATACATTTCTTTTAAATACTACAGTTTCTCAGTGGACGGAGCTTCGGAAAAATACTAGTTAGTAATGCAATGAATTTAGTAGATGCCGAGCGAAGATTTGTCTGGTTGAAGATACTGGCTTTATTCTGAAATATGATTTTTTATGAAAAACAGAGACATACTTAATGAAAAACAGAAGTCTATATCTCTCTGTATTACTTAAAACTTTAGCATTAAAGCAAGTAGGAGTCTGCTTGAGGCACACATCATAATAATTAATTTTCATTGTTTATACGTGATGGTATCGAATAAAATGTTTCAGATGAAATTTAAACCATCATTTCTACGGAGAGTTTTAATTGTGTCCTGAAGTTATTAAAACTGTATATGAAACATAAATTTTCTTTAACTGTAGCAACCTCAAGTAGGTCTAAGATAACACACTGAAAACCTATAAGCTCTATTTTTGATTGCATTGTTGCCACGTGTATGTAAGAATGTATGCAATAAAAGGTTGTTATTGCGGGAAAAAGAAATGTTATTAAAACCGACATGGCAACGATACGTATATGTCGAAGTGTCAGGTTGTACTTGAGTTGTATTGTTTCCTTGGCATCTCAGATAAAATTGCATTAATTCTAATTGTCTGTAATAAATGACACATCATTAAACAGCGGGATATACCTCTTACCGTAATATAACATACCACACCATGAAATATGGTATTTTCCATTACATTTTATCATCTTTAGAGTGCCATTACCTTGTTTTCTGTAAGTTGAGGAATATAAAGTTTGAACAATAAATTCCTTGGGACATTTTCTGTTTTCCTTCATATTTGTTTATACAAACACCCGGATGCCTTCACGATACTTGCAACATTTAAGTCTTTTCTTTGAATTCAGCTCATATAATCTATGTTTTAAAAGTATTGATCTATTGTACATTTGAACAACAATAATGGAATTGTGATTTGTGTTTAGTTTAATTTTCCAGAGTTTTACCGCACAATAAATGATTATTTTAATTTCGCCAACAACTCTTCACATTAAGCGTGCTTTTATAGAAGAATAATTTACTATACCCTAGCTGTTTCTTATAAGTTCAGAGGTTAAATACACTTGGACTTCATTGAACTAATAATCAAATTTCTACAAGATCCTACTTGAATATTGTGATTCCATCAAGATGTTAGCTTTATTGTCTTACGTCTCTCGTATCAAAATATATAGTGCATTGACATCAATGAGCAGTATCACTTTTATATTGCCGGATCTTCTGAATTTTGCTAGTGTTTCTAATATTAAATCTAATTTATTTCACATAATGTAAAAAGAGATATTGCCAGAATAGTACGTCATTTTACATTATAATGACCTTTTCTTTAATACAGAATATCACTGTAGTTTTTTTCTTCGTTAAGAAAGTGCCCTTTTTTGTCTTAGAGTATACTTCTTTAAAAAATACACAGGATAGCAATCGAGCGTTCTTAACTTTTATTGAATTATTTGAATATATCTTTGTTAATGAGTGATAAAGAGATTATAACGGATTGTGCAAATACCTGTATCTGCTGACTAACTAAATATTTGCAGAGAAAATCTAAGAGAGCAACTATGAATGATGCCCGAAAACAGGATTAGGTTCGAAATCGCTTTTGACATTGCATACGAAAGGCAATTACAGCTCTCTAAGGCTATAATAAACAATAATTACCTGGCGTGTATCACGGCGAACACATTATTTTTATAGTTACCACTTACTTTCTTTCATATATCTATTAGAAAGATGAAAGGGAGATACTCTGTATTAATAGAAAATAAGAAAGGAGTATTATAAAACGTAATACATATAGCTTTTCTTTTTTGTTAAACAAATGGGTTAATTAACGAAAAGATTATTTGCTTTGCAATGCACGATGTGCAAACTCGTACTAAAATATGTACTAATAGTGATAAATGAATGTCAATATATAACTTAAACGGGAAGAGGTATTAATCCTAAATGACTGAATATTGAAGACAGTTCAGCAAAAGCTTACTTTCATTGCATGCAACGCATTGGGTGCGTTTTTGTTTAATATGAGCATGAGTCTTACAAAAGAAATAAGTGCATAATACTACTGACGGTTCGAGAAACATGCAACTTTTTAGGAATATATAAACAAGAGTATTTAGTATGACACAAAACGTTTCTTCATCAGTCGAACTTAAATGAATAAGTAAAGACGTTATCATGCCTTAAGTTTATTAAAGATTCTGAACTCTTATTCCCAAATTCAGATATATATTGTGACCAGTTGCGAGTATTATATTTATTATGTCCTACAACAACGTAGTCTTTGTTTTCACACGAACCTTTCCAAGTACGTTGTCATAATGTTTATGCAGAAAACACAGCCCCGACTAAGCTTAAAAAAACACTTAAATTAAAAACAAGTATTTTTGGTATAAAATGACACAGATTTTTTATAGAATTGGAAATAAAAAGCGAACGTATATGACTTGGCAAGGGTTGCAGTGATTAGATAACTGGACATTATGTGCCTCAATTACAGTTCCGTTTCTGAAACGTTATTTGGTTGCATTTAAGATGTTTTAATGAATAAAATATTCTGCTTGACTTTATCTTAACTGAATGTCAGTAAATTATTACTATTCAGCTAAGAAAGTCAATACTTTGACACCCACCAGTAGAGAGCTTCAAGTAAGAGCTAATGATTAAATAAGATACTGGTGTGACCAATAATTTAAAAGTTACAAGTGTCACAATAATTATGTTCCTGCATTCAATCCATAATTAATGTTCATTATTGTGTCCAAGCTCATATCTAAACGATTCCAAATTTAGCTTTGCATTAAGTAGTAAGAAAAACTTTAAAAGTATCTTAAATGACCCAGGCAGTTTTAGACAAACTGCTTTCTGTCAGAGAAACCGTCTACATAGTATATGGCTTTGTCACCACATTCTCTTGAGAAATTGGAAAATAAATGAATTGTAAAACATTTTGACTATCAATGAAGATCTGTTGCTTACCTACTCTGTATCTTCGTGTTCAATACAAAAACGATTCTGATGTTAGAAAAATTAAAAACCCTAGACTGTGCAGAAGTAAGATTTTAGAGTGCTACAAATTAGTGTTTGTTTTAAATACGTTGGCATTGATCTGTTGCCTTAACTTTGTATGCACACTATCATACTCATCTTTGTTAAAATATTTCTTTCGGCTTGTTTAGAACAACTATGTTAAAAATAGTGTTTTTCTTTATCCTCAATCTTCTGAAATGTCTAAATCGCTCGTTATCCTGTATTTTATTTATATATTGATTTTTTTTATATATTTCAGGTAAGTCCCATGAAAACATAGATGAGTGGGTATGTACGCATGATGGAAGTAGTAGACACTTAAGTTTTGAAAATATCTGCGTCTAGTGTTCGAAGACCTATTTTCCCTTATACTGATAAATTGCATTTTACCATGTATTAAACCAACAAAATATCCCATCGCCTTACATGAATATTGTTTTATGCATACTGTCTGGAACAGTTTCAAAATGTGTACAATGTGTACATTACAGTTGTGAAAGCAGTAGTTGCTAAATCATTCTATTATGCTAAGTTTTAAATGACGAACTTGAGTTTTCTGGTCAAATACTGCAGGGCATGTCTTCAATACTATCCGCTTACTGAATGTCTTTTTTATTAGCAATTGCAGTGTGTCCTAATGTATGAATGACCCACATTTCTCGCCAAGCTTTAAGCAATTTCAAGTCATCTACAGGAAAAGAGTGGTTTGTTTTATGACAGCAACGATAAAACAGTGAATTTCCCCTTAGCGACAGCATCTGCATAAACAACTTACAGATTTCTCTCTGCTTTGACCTGTGTCTAGAAACATTATTATCAGTACTGAAAGGTAAAACAAAGCATCAAACTTGATCACATAACAGCCTCTTGTTAAAATCTATACCTAGCAGTTTAACAGTTAATTAGAACAGCATCGGTGTTTCCTACAACACCAAAGGTAATGAGAAATATAATTAAATGACTATTATAATGTCTAAATTATAGCAAAATGCGAAAGAAAAAACCCCTTTTAGATTGAAAATGAGCAGACTGTGCCTTATGGCGAAAACTTCTCTCTGATTTGAAAACTACATCTTTTTGTTAGAAAGTACAAACACTTGTTCAGAAACCTATTACCACCAAGTAATGACATTCTGTTAAGTTCAGACTAATAACGCCAGACTTGAGGCTAATAAATAACAGTTGTAGTGCAACCAGTGATTCTAAAACATTGATTTAAAATAAATAATAGCGACCTTCTGCAAAATGCATGTATAAAAGCTGTTCATTGTTTGTATGTCTTGGAAAAAAAGATAGTACAAGTGTAGCAACTTTCTTGTTTCTATATGAACATGGTAGATTATGTGAATGAGATATTCAGCCTACAGGTACATAGAAGAGGTATTGTCAGGTTTGGATGTTTGAGCCTGACCCTGACAAGCAGCTGTCACTACACAACGTTTTACAGTGTCTGTAGCTGTTATCGGCAATAGTCGTGCATGCTTAAACATTTTGAATGAAACTGCAGTGAGAACCTGTATGTTTAGACATTGAATTTATACATAAGTTAATTTGATTACAATTAAAACATGGAAGGCGTGTTGCATTTTTCGAGATTTCTGGTAAGAATTGTCACATGAATACATTATTAAATGTTATTGAAAAATACATATATTAATCTTTCTTACAAAATGCTAGATATTGTTAAAAATGAGAATTAAAAAATCAATTTGAATTTAGATAGAGTCGACACTATTTATGAACACATTTAAACATACTTCACAAGTAAAGGGAACATTTTTACCTTATCATATAGTCACAGAAAGATTTTTCTTAATGTTATATGTATTATACAGAAACATTTTGGTAAATTGTACGAAACAATGACTAAACAATGGCAGTGTTCCTTATCAATAAGTATAATGATACCAGAATAACATTGATTTACTTCTAAGCTTCTTAAGCACGTATTTGAAACAGAAATCAAACGTTTATCCTTCTGTCAGGTATCATGTATTATAATATAGCTCTAACTATGGCAATTCTTCCTAAACGGTTGTTTCAAAAGAAATAAGTTACACATCTTAAATAATTGCTCATCCTGTTTACGCTCATATTCAGGGTTTCAGATACAATGTCCCTATTAGCATATTCTGAGTTTGAGTGACCATGATTATGAATACATCTATAAATATTACTAATTTCTGTATCTGCTTCTAAAAACTATCATTTTAGCTAGAACAGCCATTTCTATTTGGTGAATGTGATTTGGTATCTCTTGCCGTTTCCGACTCCGCTTAAGGGCCGCTATCTCTTATTTTGAATTGGCGACAAGAACATACAAAATGGATTACAATTGCTTGATGATTGTTCATCCTTACTTGGCAGACGCTTTGCAATAATTTTATAAGACTGATTTCTGTTTATTTAGTTTTAATGTAGAAACCTGATTTATCGTTTGTTTAAACCAACTGCATCAGTTTGAAATTGATTTAAAGCTTTTGATGTAGATCACAGACTTCTAGGCATTTGACTTTCAGACAAATGAATTTGAACGCTCGCCTTAACTTGTGTTTCATTTCTTCCTCACTGATATGGAGTTTGTTTTTAATTGTTTCTGCTTTGAGACAGTTTTATCTTTTGAAGATAAAAACGTATGTTAATACACTCGTAATAAGAGATGGAAAAAAGAATCAAAACGTTTTTACTCTCTATTTGACTTTTAATACTACGACTTAAGATGAGAATTATTCTGTTTTTTTTTTTTTTAATTTAACACGTGTTCTCTTTTGTTTGCGAATTATTATTGATTTGATGTCACTTTGATTGTTTACTATTTTATTTCAAACATGTACCTCTCACTTTTACCATTGTTTTTCTTCGTCATAATATTGCAAAACTAGTGTTTTTACTTCAAATTACTCAGCCAGACTTGAATTCACATTAATTCAATGTTTATTCCTATGAACTGTTTCTTCAGTTTTTTTTTTTTCATTTATGTTCTCTCAGAGAAGATGTACCAATTTGCAAACTCAGTAGGTACTGCTGATTTTGATTCCAAAAGCTTTTCTGACAGAACAAATCAAAATAGTTTGTCAGTATGTCTAATCATCCAGGCACTCAAAAAAATCATCCTGTCACAACTTGAAAGAAACAAGAAAAGGAAACAGTTTGTTATTGACGGATTATGTTTTTCACAAGAGGGGCATGATGGCCTTATATCGCTTTACCAACTGTTAAAAGAGCAAGCCTAACGAAAGAATCAAGGTAAGTTCACCCAATGTTGAAGTTAAAATACATCTGGTCAAAAAAAATTCTCTATCTGCAGGTCAGTCATATAAATAGTCATTCTGAAGAAGATTGGCATTATGCTATTTCTTCAGAGAACGCCCTCAGAATACGTGACCCGTTTACAAAGTAATTTTCTGTATCACATTTCATTTTGTCGTCTTCAGAAAGGTAAAATATTACTTAATAGTTATGCAAACGATTATAAGAGAACAATGATTTGAATTATATATGTTAAAATAATTGGCGATGCGAAAGACCTCGTATTTAAAGGATTATAAAAAGGCATTCTTGACATGAACATCATAAATCATCGGCAATAGTTTTTAAAGTTTAAAGCACAATATAGTACTCAAAGTAGAGCTGAACTGGAAATATAAATCCTACCCGTATTGCCTATAATACCATCTGAAAATGTCTAGAATAATGTCTAGTGTCATGCCCTGCGTCTTTTCTGCTATTTTTACACCTCACCTCTAAAGTGTGTAATTAATCTTGAAAATAATCTTTATAATAAAGAAAATAACAATGCAAAAATTTCTGTACCAGTTTTGGATTGACTTTTGAAATTAAAAGAAAAAAAAACAACCCCAACGAAAAACAACGAAATACTGATTATAAACTTAAAAGACATGTCCGTTGCAGTATAACTTTAGATTTCTTCCCACTTAACTTGTGCAAGCTGCGTACATTTTAAACCCTTTGTTATCAACCGTACCTGTTAACTGTTTTAAATGAGCTATAAACATGTTCGGTAATCAAGTTTAACGTTCTGGAGAAACTATACTTAATTACCCGTTAGCATCTAAAGAAAACAAATCATGTAGTCAAGAAACAGAGAAAAAGGCATCTGTACTAATTTTATAGACGTATAAAACTTGTGAGAGGAGGGCAACAAATACGGTTCGCCTTTGAAGTAACATTTATACGTTACCACTAATATAATGAGAATTAGAAATGCTCCAGAAAAGAATACAGATACAGTTAATCTTTAAACACTTCTGATTTAAAGGAAATAAAAAAAAGTCTTCAGCTAGAAAATTCACAATTATGGGGCTACAAAAATGCAACAACAATTAAGATCGGCAAGCTATTGCGTACCATCAGCTCTTTTTTGAGAGAAACATTCAGCTGTTTTAAGAAATAAACATCTTTTTTGAGTAATGATTTCATATTTTTAAGAACAAATCCAATGCTGTTAATATATAAATGCTAACTGTTTACGTTAAAAATGTGTCTTAAGACTAATAAGGATTTAGTAAGGTTTCTTTGGAAACCCTACAGATATGTCTATAATTAGTTAAGGCAGTCTATTTGATTATGATATGTAATACTTCGCGGCTTCCTTAAAAAATTGAAAATAAATAAAAATAAAAACCACAAACATTAGATAACTGCCACAGTTTTATTTCCATTACGTTTGGAAGTTCCTTGTCAGTCTAATTGACCAGTGGCATTTAGTTTTACCTCTCTAAAAGAAGTGTTGTCAGTCATTTTTTTTTAATCCAGAATAACGTTTTGTAGTAGAAGGAAGACTGGAATTACGTTCGAAATGGTTGGACAATGTGTTTCATCCCCACATTTTATGAACTTCCTATAAATCTTATGTGTATGTCCTTTCTAAGACAATGTTGTCTTATCTTCACTGAAGAAAACAAAAAAAATAAACAAGAAAAAAAAAAGAAAAAAATATCTATATTTAAGAATAAATAATGTTCTTGAGAATCACACAAGAGGAGTTGCTTTGTAATTAACCTTAATCTCGATGTAATTGCACTTTGTATCTTTGCCCAATAATTTCACTAACTTGTTCATGATTATTTTGTGTTTTAGAAATAACTTTCGATATAAATATTCATAACTTCCTTCAGTCTGAGATATATATTTAATTTCATTAAATAAAGGTCATTTTTCAAAACAATTGGAATGATATTAAGCATCTATTTGTATGAGAAAGTGGAAGAAAAGCTTAGTGTAACTATGCGATAGGTTAGGATTGTGCTCTTGTAATAAGCATATCCAAAGGCGGTTTTACCTTGCCCAAGTCTTTTATTAAAAAAATGGCGAGTTGGGGGGGGGGGGGGGGGGGGGGGGGGCGGGGGCGAGAAAGACTCAGTATACAAGTACAAAAGACCGGGTTATATAGTTACAGTTGCTTTTTGTCATGGTACTTTCTATTCAGTGTTTCTTATAGATATACCTTTCATGAACATGACTTTACATTCTCTTGTTAATAAATTAACGCTATTACCAAGGGAAACTTGTTTATGTCGATATTAAATACAAAATAATGTAGCTTTGCTGCCTTATTTCCATACATTTAAGCATATTCTACGTGTGGGTTTTATGTTTTGCACGTAAAGATAATGGAAACACATATCTTCCTTCTCATTTTACCTCAAGCAGTGGTTGGAATTATCCGTTTGTTCGTTTAGTTCTCTAATAACATTCATTCAAACGCCCACTAATCCTATTATTGTCTACCTTCTTAATAACACCGTTCTGGATCTACAATTGATGTACACCATCGTATCTGATCTCAAAGACAGTCATGAAAGTTCAGGGTTAGTCACTTCTATTGCAATTTCGTTTTTTGCACTTTTGCAGTTATGCTAGTGCTAATTTTATATGTATTTGCTTCTTGTATGGTAAGTCGCAAAACTTAAAATCCATACCTAAAAAATGTGTATTAACTAATCAGCTAAAAATGAACGTTTTGATACACGTTGTAAAAATAAAGTGTTCCAAATATTTCTGTGTTATTAATGAACTAACAAATATATAATACAATGACAGAATTTACATAATTACATAGCTATATCTTTTAAAAAAGATAGGCCGACTGAACATATGCAATATGCAAACACACGAATCATTTGTATGTGACTAACTAATGTTCTTGCAGGCAACAACGTTTCTTTGATTTACAGTATTAGAGGCAATGTTATTGACTAATATTTGATTATGGAATCAGGGTTTTGGGATTTAAATGTTGGCCTCTTATATAATACGAAACTATAACAGCCAGCCTCTGTTAATAGAGCTCACTATTAAATTAAACTGGAGTTATTTGTACAATTTCCTGATTTTGTTCAGATTAACTCCTCCTATTTTTTTGTGAAATAAGAATGAAATATTCCGGAAATAATGTGATTTGAAGCCTCTATGTCTAAACATGTCACAGGAAGTAATTAAAATGCCAGTTGGAATGACAAAACAATGTTACAATCAAGAATCGAGTTGTTTTTTTAAACCATCGGCCATTGGTAGATTTCTCCCATGTTTATAAAATATCATGTCAGTTGTCTTGATTCATTAAGTCAGAGATACCACCGTTTTCCGCTGAAAAGACTCTGAAGTTTATCAATGCCATATATCAAGAACATATTTAATCTTTGAGGAAGGTTATCTTATTTCTAGCTTATGTCATTCAATATTACTACAAATAAGACTACATTTTAATAAGCACAATTTAACACGAGATCCATTTATTTTTTACGAAACAACTAAGACACTACAAGCTCCTAGTTTAAGGAAACGGCATCATATAATTCGAATGACGGTTACGCAGATAAACGCTCTATATATAATTTGAAATATTTGGGTATTTTTTTCAATTTAATATCAGATGGCCGGGCATAGGACTTTGAAGTCACTAGTCACATCTGTTTGACTTGAACGGTATTAGTTTACGCCTACAAAGATGAAAAAGAATGACAAGTTTTAGCTTACCTGACCTGTTTTTAGTATGCTCTTTTGTATGTCTTTTGTCCGTCGTCAGACCGTTGTCCAACATTTACTTCAAAAGACATCTCCTCCTATACCGCTAAGTCAAATGCAATAAAACTTCAAAGGAATGTTCCTTGGGTGGTCCCCTATCAGATTTGTACTTCCAAGCTGAACTGTGGTTGCAAAGGCAACTGAAAAGAAACACTTATTATAATAAGAAGTATTCTTAACTGAAACCGCAAGGCCTGCAGCTTATTATTTTGATTTAAAACAACATTAAATGGACCTTTACCAATAACTTACAAATCTTGACACCAGGGTCAAACTTGGCTCTACCTGATTGTTCTTAACTAAAACCGCTTATTAATTTGGTTTAAAACAACATCAAATGGACCTGTACCCATAACTTACAAATCTAGTCAAAATTGACCCCATCCGATTGGTTACTTCATATTGCATCGACTTTTATAAGAAGAGCTCTCTAAGTCTTTTCCTCTAAAGTCCCCGGACTAAACCCTTTTTATTCTTCTTTCATCTGACACATGACACTGGGTAGCCCCATTCCCTCCCCCACCCACCTCCCACGAATTGTTTGATAGCCCCTTTTCAGGTGTGTGACCGAGGATCGTTTGGTCATCTTGTTTTATATAAGGGAAGTGCAGAAAATCAATATTGACCTTACAAACACATATGTATGATCTCAAGCATCATAAGCCGAAAATAAGACGTTTGAATATTAAAACTGTACTGTGTGTAAGAGTCTTGATTCATTAGATGTCACGTAGTACACGAATAATGCATGTATATATGTGTCATTTTGTTTATCGTTGTCATGCCAACGTGTTAGATTAAAAAATTGATAACTGTGATTTTAGACATGCATCACTTCATTTTGTGTGTTAATGTTATATGTATGTCGTGGTGGTGTTGAGTGCAACATGCCTTACGCGGATGTTATTGTAGTAAATATTTTTGGTGGACTTTACTTTGGCATTTCGTTTGTGACTGCGCTTTTAAAATATAAAGAATTATCAGATTTCAAGAAAGAAGGACAGAGAACATTTGAAAAAAAACTAAACGGTTGACTAGGTAAAATCAGTAAATGGTTTAAATGTTTAGAAATAAGTAAAACCTAAAAAACGTTCAAAGCGAAATGCATAAGGTTACATGAAACGAAATGCGTTTTATCTGTACTGGTAAATTTTCTTGAAAGTATAATGTCGTATTGATCGTTCATTATTAAAAAGATAAAAAAGAAAATAACTGCAAATGATTATTTTCATTCAAGAAGTTCTCCAATGAAAACTCAATCATTTTTTCATAAACTCATTAACTAAAGTTAATATAAAAAATAAAATATGAAATATGTTGTAATATTGTAAATATTTTATATTACAGGGCAAGCCTTTTATTTAATATACAACTTTTTTCACAGCACAGTCTCTTTATTTTGTTTTCTTGTTTAATTTCTGCACCAATGTTGTCGGCACATGCTTATTTGACCTACGATCCAAGCCAAGTCAAACAAGAGTAAATACAATGGAAGTAGCCCATGTTAAAAAATGTTTAAGTGTGTTGCATAAATAGACTGAATATGTACGTTTAGAGGCTTTATAATCATAACAATAATAGTAACTTATATTACAGTATATCGGTGCAGAGCAAACGCATTTCAAAGTAATTTGAGTTTATGTGAACTCACGGTTGTGTGTTCATAAGCCTAAAAGAGGAATGCAAAGCTATCTTCTGAACTTGTGGGTAACACGATATTTCAGTGAGGTATGCGTTTTCCAATTTTTTTGTATCTTTCAATGAATGCGTTTATTGTTTTATGTCAAGGAAGTACTTCGTACACGCGTTAGGGAAAACAAATATCATGTAACGCTCAGCAGATAATAAAATCCTATCGTCTACGCATATGTTAATAGTTGAGCTTCAATATATATATTTTTTTTTCAACAAAACCTGACGTTAAACAGAATAATTTCATGTTTACCGTACTGGAAATATGTTTTCAGCATCTTACTTCTTAGTTTTGATCTGTTTTCTACCTCCCAGACTTTAGTTATTGCTGGGTTGTTTGAATAACTGAAGGTAACAGTCGAGTATCTTAAATCTTCGAAAAATGTCTGATATGCCTGATATTTTCATATTTAGCATGTCGTGAGTAGGAGGAACGGAAGCTGAAATAGTTTCCACTTAGTTTACCTATACAATCTGTGAGAAAAAAAGCGTAATGAAAAAATGCCCAACAAAGATTTGGGATATACTGATACAGAAGAACAATTTAGTGAGTTTACGTGCAGAAACAGCTTATTCCAATCAATTGATTAGTTATGCTGCATTAATGATTGATTAAAGAGTCGCTCCTGTGGAGAAACTAATTAAAATTGAAATGTGATTATTCTGATCGCTTCGAAATGATGTATCAAATGCCTTTACTAATTAACACTAGAAACAGGTCTGAATTTCGTTTTCTTCAACTAAGGACACTTCTGGTGTGTGAACCGGAATGATTCGGAAAGACAAAATAAATAGAAATCCATGTATAAATGAAAGTAGCTGAAACTTCAGTTTCTCATCTTAATACGTTTTTTCCACAGACCAATTTATTATATATATCTCTTAAGATGCAAAGTTCCACCAGTCTATATTTTAGGGTATAATCAAATCCGTAATTCTTAGAAGTAAGGATTGATCACATTTATACCCACTTCGAACTGTAAGCATCATTTACCCTCCTTTTATGCGGTTTATCAATATATTGTGTGAAGCGATAACATATATAGCCATTAGGTACTCCTAGAAGGATATACTGCAGATATATTATTAGACAGAATAATAAAAAAGAGAGAAAATAACACAGCCAAAAGCCATGTCCACACGATTTATTAGTGATTTCTGTCGGTGCTGTTTTTATAACTGGAGCACGAAGCACTAGATTGGACTCGTCTGAGAGAAAGCTTGAAAATAATAATTGAGATACTTTTGTTCTATGAAATAAGAATCAATTTAAACTAGAACGAGGTTATAAAAGTTAAATATGTATAGATGTCCTAAATACCCAGATATTTTGCTAAAGAGAGCCTGTGTCTTTCACAATGAGACCAATGTCTGCCCCGAGAGATGAGCCAATATTTATCCTACATGTATACAGGTAATACAGATAAATTGTGAGCTACTTAACTGTGGAACATATTTAAGAAACGTGGTTTAAGCTCTGTAAGCTCAAGAAAAACGGAATCCTTCTTATCCGTACAACTAAATTTTAAGTGAACCAGTTGTGTACAGCAGGAAAATTTACGTTCACGTGCTAATAGGTTTATGTTAATTTCAAAATAATTGCGGCACTGCGTGTTTGAATCACCCTTATCTGACTTTATAGTACATTATAAAGACATAAAATGTTGAGTCCTCGATTTCATACGATTACAGACTTAACGGTATATGTCATAGAACATTTTCCAATGTAAAGTGGATTGCCCAGAAGGTCATTTTCTCTACGCGCTATTTTAAGGGGAAAACATGGAAAAAACGTAATGGCAAAACATAAAGGATGGAAAAGAAAAGAGATAGAAGGTGGGTTTTAGTGAAATATTTTCAGTCTAACATGCCAGTAGATAGAGAGATGGAAATATTGCTAAGACCTGCAATTCAGTTATCTGACATATTGCTGCCGTCTTGATATTTTTTCTTTTTGAATCTGAGTTATTCTGCTTGAAATAAAAATATTCCTAACAATGAACTGTACGTACGGGCTCTAAATATAATATATAGGCGTAAACTTTCTCTATATGAATCCAGTTAATTGCAATGTGTTACGACATGTACTTGTTGCATATTGTGTTGCATCATTTCAGCAATTTGGAGTTTGTACCTAGTTATGTTTAAGAAAACTGTTTCCAGTACAAGCTATTATATTGAACTTTTTTCTACTAGTAGATGTACTATGTAAAACTAGATTAAAAAACCTACAAAACACAAGAACATTAAACATTACTGACACAACAGATCATAGAAAAAAGTACAACATACTGATTTAGGACACACTGCGTTTATATTTTTGTATAAAACAACAACAGATGCAAACTTGTGGCACGGAATGTTAGTCATTTGGCGATCTTTTTTTTTTCTGTTATTCTGATAACAATTTAAGATAATCCATTCTTCATAAATATCTACCGAGTTTTGTTCTGCACAAGGTCAAATCGTTCTCGTTTTGTGTGAAAATCACATATAACAAATATCAATAGCTTTTCACAATACTTAAATTTCATATCCAAATGTAAAAATCTATAACTGGACATACAACATTGTTTTCATAAATAGTTATTTTATCTAAAATCAAATGTATTGTGATGTACATTTGTCATTTTCATCTCAATGTGGAAGTTTTCAGTCAACTTAACAGTGTATCTGTGACCAACTAACTGATCAATTATACGTGACGTCATAGCAATTAGCATACAAAACGCCTGCAAAATTTCTTTGTATAAACAAGCACTTTACATGTTTACAGCACTTCTATCACCTTGTTTCATGACGTTTCAGAGTAAAAGTGAGCACTTCACATCAACTTTTAGTAATATCCCTTAATTACTTGCGCATTTTCTCAAACCTAATTATGAAATTGCGTGTTATCTGTACAACTCTTGTAATAGACAAATATAATCGCAGCATGTTAGATTTAATCAACATTCTGCATTAAGCACTCTGTATGTAGATAATTAAATGTGATGGTTATTATTATTTTCTGTTTTAACTTGACGTTATCTACTTAGGACTCTTTATGAAATTTTAAAATAACCGTTTGCGATTTGCTTAAAAGCATGTTACCAGACAAGATGATTAGTTTTGCATCAAAGAGATGTTTAAAATTGCATGTATTACTTTTCTCTGTATGTGCTTATGAATGTATACTATATTATAATGAGTAAAGTGGTGCCTTCTTCAGCCTGGGGTTTTGGAAGACAAGCATAAGAAAAAAACATATAGCACATGCAAAGTTACAATGACCTGTGTTTCGCTACAAAAATCAAGTATGGGTTTCTTTAAATGCCTTGTGTAATATGGTAAAATAGTGATCTAAACATCAATACCTCTACCAGGCTTTACTGATATTTATGTTAAATTGTTTTTTCTGATAATCATTTTTTATCTAACTAAGTTTAACATAAATATCGTAGACGAGGAAAAGTTCCAAAAAGAATTTAATCTATAATCTCTCAAGGAAGGTTCAGTTTTATTTAATTATTTGAGATGAAACCAACTGCGTCCCTTTGTAGACCTTAGCTTTTTTATAGACATATCAATATATTTTCTCAGAAACAAATGCTCGTGGCGCAGATCTATCCTTTCAGTTAACATTGGATTGTATTTCTCTTTTAAATTCACCGCCAACATTTGCAAATGAATTACTGAAAAATAAAAAAAAATACTGTTTTAATTTAATTATTTTGTTTTCTTTTTATGAAGGACAAAATAAATTTCAGCAACTGCATAAACTGTGCAGTAAAGACGTTTTTCATATGCATATGTTCTGACAATGAACCTTATGTTCTTGTGAAAGATATTTCTATTAATTAATGTGTTTATTACAGTTACAGAAAAAAATCTGAATTATTTATTCAAGAAAATTTATCAACATGATTATAGATGTGCTATAATTCTGATGGCGCCAAAAGCCAGCCCACGTCTTATTTTATTGTCGTTAAGTCGGATGTCTGACACAAACACTCTATTCTAGATTTCTTTGTATTAGATTAACTTATCTTAATTGGCAAATTTATCCTCCGTAATGGTATGAATACATTTTGGGTTGGTTAAAGAGAACAACAGTTATGTTGTCGTGTGTTCAAAAGCTTGCCCATTTTCAGAAGTTATACCAATAAGAGGTTAAAGTCTTTACGTTAAACAAAAATGAAATGGAAATTTTCATGAATGCAAATCACTGAGATGGATTCTTATAAAAGGGAAAATAGAGTATATGTGAAATTTCACTCTACTAAAGTTTGTAGAGGAAAATTTCAGCTAATTGTTTTTTTTAAGAATTATCACATACTCTCTAAAAAAACGCTTAATAGCCCGATCTAATATAGATGGTTTCACAATATCATTCCTCCGGAAGATAAAGCGCCCTTGCATATCATGCCCTGCAATCTACCTGAGCACACGGTTCTCAAAGGTAAACTTTTATAAAAGCTTGGTCTGTGCCCGGTATCCATTGTCACGCGACATCAACAATTCCGTCGTACTGTCCTTTATAGTTGACAAAATCCTTGACTGTTTCGTCAAGAGGCTCTTACCAAGATTGCTAAACGAATTCAATTTCATGTGGAACTCTGTAATTTTCTTGTAGGCTTTTATAAAGGTCGCTAAAATCATGTCAATTGTGCTATTATTGGCCCCATCCATTTGTTGAATTGATTTACATTGTGTAATACATTAAATAATAATAACAGTCGCAAGGTCAAAGACCCAAAATTTAGATTATTTTATTCTCGTATATCTTTTTATATTTCGCTTTACAAAGACTGCCGCGATCGTTTCCCTGTGATTATTTTATGTCTCGCTCGTTGGGTCACATTATAACATAAGATAAAATTACTCGAAATCTTTTATGAAAAGACAAGGCCTTTCGTCTTTTCCATGTAGTCGACCTCATCACAACATATATTATGTGTGACGCCTTAGGTGTCAATTTTTTAACATATAAATAAATAAGTAAATACTTATTGATAATATGTTTCTTTGTTTCGTCCGTGCTTAAGTCATGCCTCTGAGGTTCTTAATGAATGCGCCTGGGATTTCTTACTTAACAAAAAGATATACAGATTTTTCAAGTCACTAGTCTAAAAGATAAGTCTTTAAGTTAGAGCTTTTGTATTTTCTAATGGACCTTTGAAACATTGCTAAAATTATGCCTACTGTGCAATCGATTGTTGTCATGTTTTTTGTGGATACATAAGGACAATGAAAAAAGTGTTTCTCATGTGAGCGATAAAGGACTTTTGTGACCCTCTTTTTATCCTTTAATTTAGTATCATATAAAAGACAAAAAAAGGTTTTATTCATAAAGTTGTTAGTTTACCAAATGTTAAAAACAAAATACATAGAGCTCAAGTCCGTTTACTTCATCTTAGATGCTTTCAGATAATAGTTCTAACTCGATACATTGATTGTTAGGCTTTCAGTTTTTTGAAAGATGGTTGCTTAAAGCTACTATTTGGCTATCTTTATAATTGGCTGCCTGTCCAAACACTCTTTTCCAGGCTTCAATCTGAACTAGAATATAACATCTAGATTCTACCTTTGAAAAGAAGTTATCGATGCGAAATCATCAGTCTTTCTACAGAAATACCGTTCGTTACGTGAAGCGTTATAGTATACACAAAAAGGAAATACTCATTTCAGTTCCTTTGATAAGTTTGAATTAACACTTTGACAATTCATTTAAAATCCATATTTCAACCAAGAGATATGTATCTTTTCAAAATTATTCTCCTTCAAAACGCATGAGTATCGTTACTGAATCATTGAATACAAGCTGAAAAAAACAACATTTTTTAAAGCTTAGAGGATACCTTTGGATCAAAGATTTTATCTTCAACAGTCCAGTTTCTTCTTTAGGTTTGCATTTTTTTGTTTAAAAGGACATGTCAATGTGGATGTTGACAAGTTAAATATCAGGCCTTTTTGTCCAGCAAACAAACACAACACAGGAACATGTAAGTGCACTTGATTATAATTGATGTGAAATATGTAAAATAGGGTCTTGAGAACAATGGGGCATTGGTATTATGGAAAATACGTCAACAGACCGTCTTTCGAGAAAAGTTCATTCATATTTCATATGTCAGAAAGAAATGAAATTAACAACCAACAAGCGCAAAGAACCAACACAACAATATTTTAGATTGCCTATTTGTAATCTTAAGAAAAACAAATATGATTCATTTTCCTCTGTTCTGAAAAGAATATATACTTTTTACTACTAAATCGTGATGATTCAGAAAAATGTATGCGTATAGAACAAATCTTTTGAAGGTTTCACGACATTTCTCGTGCTAATTTATTTAAAAGTCAAAATATGCTGTAGCGATAAATCTGCCTTTTAGCTTAACATTTAAAAATAGCAGAGACATATCCCGCTTCTTATATTTTTTCACTTTCGCTATAACACAATGAAAGATTAAAATTGAATTAAATTCTTTGTATCTCGATATGTCGTTTGTCTCGGAAGTAACTATACTTATCGCCGATAATGCAGAATAGGCCGTGTAAATAATTCCTGTTATTTAAAAAGGATCCCGTGAGGTCTTGATCAATATTGATAAAGGCGTTTGCAAAAGTTCTGAAAGGTCTCGTTTGAAATTAGCCTTTTTACATCGTACCCATTACTAAAAATTTAAAGTTTTTATTATTTCAATAAAAGTGTATGTTAAAACATTACATATACATCTAAGTTAAAACAGAAGAATTCAATTGTTCCAGGGATGCTGGTATTTTGTTTGTCTTCCAAATGTCAGATGGTACTTTTCTTTTAATGACAATATTAAACGCAATGAAATGTAGTGATTCGGCATTTCACATTACGTTTGAGCATTTTCTACGTGTGGGTTTTATGTTTTGCACGTAAAGTTAATAGAAATACATATCTTATACAATACCTCATTTGTTCGCTTAGTTTTCTAATTACTTTCACACTAGCGCCCACAAACCGCTTTAGTATCTACCTAATAACACTGTTTTGCTTGATGTTCCTCAAAAAATGTTTGAAGTCTCCAGAATAATATACCTCTAATATCAAGACAAGTTAGAAAATCATCGTGCTCTATGGAAAACAAATTTTATCTACTCATATATTTATAATTATATACATCTTAACAATTAGTGAACAGTAGTTATAGATATTTTAATCAATTCTGTTTTCCGCTACATAACTTTGTCGTGTACGGTTAATTCGTTTCCGTTATTATCTTTGTTATCAAATATACTTCTAATTCTCTTTTTAAAATGAAATGCATTTTCTTATTTTAAAATTGAGTTGCAGATTGCCTTCTTTGTTGTTATTATTATTATTATTTTGTGTTATATATATAGCACTAAATTACGAAAGTGTTACTTTTCAGTATGTTTCAAAACCATTTTCGAATTTTCTTTACACGAATCTGCGTATTCAATAGTAGGATACTACGTTATCGCGCACCTGTATTATGTTTTCTCGCGGATCAACAATCCGTCGCTTTAAAGGTAAAATGGTCTTTTTCAATAAGAAATCTTTAGAGTTACAAAAAAATGCTGTGCACCGAAGATTGTCTTGTGTGCTTTGTATCTTCGTAAAGAAATTTTATAACGTAAAATTCTGTTTTAGGCCTGAAAACGGGTGACAGTTTTTTTTTTCTGAATGCATGCATTTGACATTTAGGGATATCTTAGATTAATCATAATACTTATTTCTAATATAAGGAAATACTGTCTCTTTGTTTCAGTCTCATTTTCATCGTTCTAATCCGTTTTCATCAGCTCTTACTTTACGATATATTTTAATAGCTATGTTCTCTTTGCAATAACTGACAGTAACAGCCGAGTGAACAGCAATAACCCAGGTTATCTCTCTGCAAAGCATGTGTGATATACATTTTGTTTTATACGTATTTCTTCAATGAGATTTATGGAAGATGATTTAGTAACAACATATTTCACATATACAACATGTGAGCCCAAAAATATCTAGTTAGTATTAGATTCCCTAATGAAAAATTGGGCAATGATACACCGAGATACAATTTATAGCGTCTACGTCAAGAAACGTTACAGATTATTCCAGACACTCGCTTAGATATGCTGAATTGATGATTGATTAATGCATCGTTGCTTTTAGAATAATCATTTCAAATACCAAAGTGCTTTTTTCTAATCCTTTCCAAATGGTATGCCATGTGCAGAAACGGGCTTAGCAAAAAATACACCTAATGATGCGAGCTTGTATACATCGTAATGGTACCGGAAGAAGAAAAATACTTGATCTATTTAATTACTGTTCTATTAAAAATAAACGGTAACAATATTTCTTCTATTATGTAACCAAATTGTAAAAAGTACCATCTGAATAGTTATCTATTAAACCTGATGCAGTATGCTAGGAATTTCTGCTAGTGTCAATGATATGTGTGTAGTAGTAGCAGGACTGACTAAGGACACATTTATCGCAGTCTCTAATACTGAAGTGTTTTGTCAAACTTTGTCTAGTACCTCAAGTTAGAGTCGTAATTGCATGACAGTTCATACCTAATAGTATGAGGAAAATATATTTTTTTATTTAAACACGTCAGTAGTTCTGATTTGGAAGTGAATGCCCACATACAATATTCTCCGCAAAGACTTTTCGGGAGCGTAAATAAATTTGAATCTGAGCCTATTTTATGAGCAAAAAAATTTCAGATGAAATCTTTGAAGCTGAAAATAATGGGAATATAAAAGCCCGTCGGTCAGTTTTTATTTGATTGTTATTTTTTTACTTTATTTTTCTTTATGGAATCACCCTTCTTGAAAAAACTAACAGAGCCAGACAATAACGGTGTTGAAATAATGATGGGATACATATTGAGATGCTCAATTTTCTGAGGACGTATAAATATTTAATGCATAAGACCTCTTCTTTAAATTTGTAAGATGCATATAAGCATCTATTCTGTTGTGGAAGTGTAGGTGTTTGTGCATTAGACCAAACAAATGATCAATAATTTAACACTCAAGGATTCAGCGTCGGAACAGTCACTAATAAATAATCATTTAGATAAGTTAATAATGATCATAGATCTGCCTCTGTGTTTTTGCAAACCTTACATGATTATCAGGATAACTTTACACAAGCATAAGGTATTCAGGAATAAATGTACTGCTGATATGTTTTTACACACCGATTATTAAACAAAACTAGGAAATGGCACATCCAAACGTCGTGTCTGCAATATTACCTGCTGATTTCTATCAGACTACGTTTGTTTTTATCAAAGAAACATGAAGTTGTATCTGACTGGGATCTGTCAGATGGACTGGACTCATTTTCTCTTTTACGAAAGCTGAAACTAATACTTGCATTAAGCTGTCTCTTGAATTCCCAGGCGTGATAAGACTGTATGTACAGAGAGACACATACTAGATAAAAATATATGCTGCACAGAACGTTAACGAAATAAAGTTCAGTCGGGAACTGAAGACTACATATCCATAACATAGACTCACAAATAAGCCATATATGACAGTAAAACTTCATTTCATAAATTTTACTAACTCTTTAAATAATCTGGATAAATTCTGCAATATCTAAATAAAAGATAAGAAAAAAATAGATAAAAGGGGAAAATAGAAAGAATGAAAAAAGAGAAAGAAAGGTAGCTAGCTAGCAAGATAGATAGATAGATAGATATGCGCTTGCAGAAAGCTTCTTGATTCAGTTTCTGGATGAATGCCAACCATAAGACAAATGTTTTCTCGGTTTTCATAAGAGATCAGAACCGCGGGTTAACGAAATAAAAGAAAATCGTCCATTATGCGTTTAGCTAAAATCGTCCAGGGCTTGTTTATCATGTCAGCTGAACAACAATATAAGGAAATCAGTGGTTATTACTCGGTTCTATATACAGACTAATAGGTATATGTCGTAGAACATTTCCAAATGAAAAGTGGATCGCCCAGAAGGTCGTTATCTCTTCGTATTATGTAAAGTGTTGTTTATTTCTTTTTTTCTTGGGTTGTCATTTTGTTTATATATTGAATAGGGTTCAAGACATAACCGTCATATAATTCTAAATTATTATTTATATGTGTGCTATACTGTGGTTGAATCTGTGCATTATTGTCCATTTTTACAACAGAAATGCATGCAAAGTGGAAACGAACAATGGCTGAGATACAAAAATCGTGCAAAAGAATTGAACATGAGAAAGCAGGCTCTTAGAGAAGTAATTATTATATATCCACATTATTGTTCACACACCCGAAGTCATGAAATAATAGATGAAATAATACAAATTAACGGTGCGCGAACAAAACGTTAATTTTACAGACATTGGAATAGCAATACAGACAACAATTCTGAAAAGCAAAACTTCACGAAGAATTAATCTTCATGCTTACATAATTTTCCAAAATATATTATATACATGGACTTAATTACCTTCCTTTAAGCTTTAGGTATCTGAAGTTATGCCAGATTCTTATTTTATCATGTACTGAAGCGACTCTGTCAGTAGAGCGAAAGCAAAAAGCAACACAAGAGGCCAGAACAAAACATGCACACTGGAAAAACAATAGACATATAACATATAGAAAATGACAGCAATGCTTCAATCATTTAATCTGTTGAAAAGATAAACATATGTTTCCAAGATACATAAAATGTTTGCCTTACAATAATTGTCTTTGATAATTTGATATCTACTTCTCAAGAACATTCTCAGCAATCATCTTGGAAATACTTTCTCGCTCTTCATTCAAGCCGTCATATTCCCTTCTTATAATATTCTCTGTCTTGCCTAGCAAAAATAGCAATTTAAACATTAAAATGATTTATTTTTGTTTGAGTTACGCAGTAGTGTATCCTTCTAAATAAACTTCAGGCGTTTTTGTTGGAACATCTTTGAAACACTTCAGGCATTATAAAATGGCAATCTAATAGTTAAAACACAGCAATGTTAAGAGAAGTATTTGGTTTAACCATAGGATTTTAGTTGAGATACTGCCTTACATTTCTTCTCTCAAACTCAATTGATCCTAAGCGAAATTAATATCTATTTCACAATTACAAAGGTCAGACTATTTGATTTCATTTAGATTTTTTCACAACATTTTGAAAGCCGGAAGCCTGTAAATACTCTGCGATACTTTTTATTTACAGGCGCATGAAAATTATTATTTTTTCTTTAAGTAGAAATTGGACAGAGCTATTTCGAAATAAACTTATTTAATACTTTAACTTTGCTTGTTTAGTTTTATTATTTGTAATAAAAACTTAGGTTGGGGCGTTAATTAGTTGTTGAGATATGACCTCCTTTTGTCTGTTCTATGTTCCATTGCTCAAATCCTGAAAATAAAATATGTCCAGAAAAAACTTTAAGAAAGATTGTTTTGTGTATGTAATTAACATATTTTAACATTTGACTGAAATTTTTAAACTCGGAAACATTTAAAATGTATTTCTTTATTTTCTTCGCAACATTTCTCAAATAAACATTTTATACGTAAGTAACATAGGAAAAGGTAGTCTTTAAGCAGGACAGCATTTGGTTACTAAAGACACTGCCTATGGCGTAAAATCGTCAAGAATAATTACCCATTTTTATTTACCGATACTTAATTGAATTTCGTGTAGCGCTAAACATATTACTTTTCAAAAACGTTACCAAAAAGTATGTTCAAGCAAAAACGCCTCGAAAAAAGTGCCAATAGTATTGACCTTTCCTTACTTGGTTTTAGTTGCGTGAGGTATGAGGCTTCTGTGACCTCTTCAATTAAATATGCGCCTGAAGACGGCCGATTTTCTATCTTCTGCCGTCTACCCATTGTCTAGGAATAAGTTGACACCTGTCGTGAGGTAAGTACGCGTTCTTCGCTCGTTTGTCGTAAATCCCGCTGAATGTAGCAAATTTAAAATACTTGATGGTTGCTATTTCTTTTGTACTGTTGGAAAACTTCATGACAGGTTGACTTTGTAACATTACTTTTTTTGCCGGCAATTAAATGCTAATCTATGTCAATCGGCGTTAGCATTTAAACACTTTTCTTAACTGCTACAATTACATGTGGACAAGTAAGAATTTATTTGTCATGTAGCTTTGCCATATTTCATACAATCAAGACAAAAAAAAAACATTCCGTGTGTCTTTCATTGCACATCTGTAACGAACTAATTTATCATTTATTCGTGACGTCTTTGTAAATATGGTACAGAGTGGCTGTCAAAATAGGTTCCTTTGTACAGATTAAAGTGTGCAGGCAATTTAGTCCTTGTACAAACAATTTGCAAATTATTAAACGCTTAACATGTTACAACACATAATTTTACCTTGTTTTTGTGATTATGTCTTATAACGAAAGTGAACAGGTCACGGCATCTTTCGGCAATTTCCCTTCAATTCTGGCGCATTTTCTTAAACTTGATCGTGAAATTGCGTGTTATCTGCACATTTTTTGGTAAAGATAAATATGATCTTTGCACGTTACTTTAAATCAGCACTTTACATGCAGATTATCGAAGTTTGTGTACTATTTTTTTCTATTTTAACTTGACGTTATTCACTCTTTTATTATGTTTTTCGTAACTTTAAAAGAAGCAAGATTGCGGTTTATTTGAAAGTAATTTGCTGAAAACAGGGGATACGTTTGTTTTTATCAGATAAATGTATATAACAATATGTATTATTCATTACATAAAATATGTTTATAAAATCATTAGTAATATACAATGCGATTTTGAAGAAAGTTTTAAACAGATGCAAAGTCACAACACCCTATTTTTAAAACAGACAGTTAGGGATTCTAAAACTGCCCTTGTCATTTTTGGTATATAAGTGACCGACATACCAATACCAAATAAATAGCCGTGTGACAATATCGTGTCGATAGAAGGTTATGAGAAACTTGTCTCATGATAAATCACATGCTTTACACATCGTAATAAGCATTAAGATTAAGAAATACTCTCTTTTGTTACCTCATCTTAAGTGAAACTATCAGCGTACGTTTAAAGACTTTATTTCATTTACAAATCAGAAACAAATAGCCATGGAGTAGTTCTACTCGGCACAACCTACATTATTTTTGTTTTGTTTTTGTTTTTATTGTCGTTGTTGTTGTTTTTTTACTAAAGTCTACCACTAGCATTTGAAAAAGAAGGCTAAACGTCAAAAATTGCGTAACTAATTTGGAATGAAAAAATAATTGAACAGGTTTGCTTTCCTCCTATTATCTTATAAATGAATTTCACTTAATGTTCATTTCGAACAATTAAATGAAACCTAGTTTTTGTTACAATAACTAAAACTGATCAGAACTATTTATTCCAGGAAATATATAAACTCAATTATAAATATTTCTCTAGTTCCGATGGCGCCAGGAACTATTCCTTTTTCGTTTTAATTTTCAATTAATCGGATTCAAGACCCAAATACTCTATCTCAAAATAATAGTTTTATTCATTTAATTGAATACATTAATTTACATTGTTGGGCAATAAGACAGAATCAGGTCTATGTAGTGAAAACAGACAAGTGTGCCTTCTATAGTACCAAACATCTATAGTTTAAGGGTAATTTTACGTAAAATAAAAGTTTTATATAAAGTGAAGGCAGTTGTGCTACTTCATTAATGTGTATCTTTTTATTAAAATGAAAAAAGACAAATATATATAAATAGATAAATAAAGACTTTTTTCGTCCGCTCGGATATAGGTGTCTCCTTCTGAAATATGTTCTGTCCATCCTGACGCCATATCACTAGTATCTGCATATGCGTTATATTGATTTCGTAAACAAAAAAGCAAATGGCAACAGATTTAAACAGGTTTTAGAGAACTAATTTTCGAAATATATCAGATTGAACTACAGACAATCCAAACTTTTGTTTCTTGTTAGGCATCTGATAATATGTTTATGATATGGTAATTTTCCTATCAGCAATCGTATTATCATGATAACGGAGCAGACATGAAAATAGCATAATGATAATCTATAAAAGTCAGATCCAGTTTATCTATCAATTTTATAGCAAAAACGTTTTTTCCGTTTAAATATTTTTATTACATTTCGCATCTTTTAACCCAAAAAAACAAAACAAAAACAAAATATAAATAAAATTTACGTTTCACCTAATCTACGTACTTAGTTTATTATTCATGTTATTTTTGTATTTTTCTCATAAATATTTAAGCATTTATTTTTGGTGAGGTTTAGATAAAATAGTTTATTTCCTTACAAATCTTGATGTTTAACAATAATTATGAATAAAATCATTTGGAAAATTGCAATAAGTTCTTACTGTCAAATTTGAAAACTGCAGAGCTAATAACTAAGGTAGAAACAAACCACGTTTGTTTGATGTTACAGTCATGTCATGACCGGAGCCGTTACTCCACATACCCCAAAAAACAGTTCTAGAACCCAAAGGAGACTAATTATCAAATGGGTAATAAATCATAAATCCTCAGAGATACAGTACTGTTAATACTTAACTTGTAGTAATAAATGACATGCCTTTACGAATTGTCAGTCAGTGCATCTGGTTCCGATTTCTTCCATTACAATGTGTCATAATTACTACAAGAATTACATTCCTTGTCACTGTAAATGACACATAAATAATGCAAAACTGTTGAATTATTATATAAGCGACATTGTACAGAGAGTCGGAATATACCCTTAATCTACAGAAAAAATGTAGAAATTTATGATACATATGTTTGTTAATGCCTATGTTACCATATATATTGCTGGTCGATATCACAAGTGATCTGAAAGGATGTTTATTGTCTTCACATCTAACACTTTTCAAAATATGCTTCGAAATGTATAGGATATTTGCGGTTTTAAGCACAAAAGACTAAGAATAGAATAAACCGTTTCTAATTCCTTAGCATTGTATTCAGCAATAAAATTGAAAAAATACTATAAAAGAAACATTTTCATTGGAATACTAGGCTAGTTTGTTCCTAACTTTTACGACGAGTACAGTCAATATGTTTCCACGGCATGTATTTCGATATCTAGTTACAAACGGATAATATACATAATTAGTTATTATTCATCAAATTACAGATCCAGAAACGTAATAAATGTACATACAAGTTTGAAAGACATTATATAGTCAGTGGAAAATCATTTAAAATGATAATTGTGTTCCTCAGATGTTGAACTATTGCCGAAAACAAATGTTTTGGTCATATTCATTCAAAATAGTTTTCTGGGCATTTTTTAAAAATCTAATAAGACTTACATTGCCATGCGACAGCTACTTAATTAAACGTATTTGGCAATTTTCAAGTACAAGAATGCGGCAGATTATTCGTTTCAAATCGATATAATGAACTCTATAAAATGAATAACTTTTCATTATATCAAAAGTATGTCAATGAAGTGTATATTTCTTTAAATGACATGATGCAAGAAACTTTATTTTTGTTCGTAAATGACCGTTATATTTTGCCATAGGAAGGAAAATACTGTCAAAACTTAAACTGCTTCTAAACGTTAGTTAACAGATTTTGAATGCGATTTAACTGGTTTCCAGGAACTTACATTCTGCCAGCATTTGTTGATGGAGAGCTAACGAGACGAAACACAAGTTGTTTTTACAATTCCATCATCATTCAGATTAACTCCTTCACCGTCCGTGAATTCAGTACGAAATAATCCAGAATTATTGTGATTTGAATCATCGTTGTCTAAACATTTCATGAAATCTAATTAAAATGTCAGTTGGACTGACAAACAATTTAACATTGAAGGATTTTGTTGTTACAGCTAAAGCAACTGAATCTAGTGAATATCTCTTGGTCTTAAAATATCATGTTCGTTGCCAAATTTCATTAACTCGAAGATATAAGGCTTTATGAAGAGAAAACACTACATTAACAATTTTATGACTGATTACCGGTGAAAAAAAAAGATTAAAAAAGTTAACCCAGTCACTACGCTAACATACTTTAAGCCTAAAATTTATTTAATATGCAGGATAAAGAGACAGGTGTACGTTATTAGTTTAAGTAAATAAGAGATATAAAAATAATCACTTTCTATTTAATTAAGATATGGAAGCGATGCCAAATAGTCACTTTTGAATCCTTTAAATTGTTTTTGATTGCAAAGATAAGCTGTCTGTTATTAAAACATACACAAATAGTTGAATGGGTTTGATAACTAACCATTTATGGCGAGCTAAGGAGGTCTGCAATTCTACAGATATAGTGTCTTAACCATTCGATAAGTAAACAAACTTTACTTTTCTTTAACCCTGAATATGCTGAATTTTTGTAATAGATTTGTCCAGCTTTGAATTTGGAACAGTCCATTCAAAGTTTAAGGGATTTCAACATCAAAATACAAAAATGGAGCTACCAACAGTACAGAGCCTGGTCAGACTGCACGGATGTGCAGGCTGGCCTGGCTCTATACTGGTGGCAAAGGCTAATCAGCGGGTTAAGGGTTAACAATGATGCTACTTTTTATAAGATCGCCTACCATACTTATGTTTCTATCCACGGGGTTCTACTTTGACATTTCTACAGGTATGCTTTTACCAAGGTAAGTCTTCTATACTGTTACAAATTCATTTTCTTGATTGTCAATGTAAATATTACACCATTTAAAGGGGCTGACCTCCAGATGACAAAAAGAGAGAGTTTTCTTGTATTATAAATTTCTTGTTATATTTGACTAATGCTTAAAAACTAACTAACTGACAAAAAATAAGTCAGATAATCACATTATAAATTGTTTTCCCTATCATAGTGCTATACTGTAACGCAACGGTATAATTATATTGTATAAGATTTAAAGTAAATAACTATAATTACACATGTAGCGATAGTGGTGACAGTAAAAGCGTTGGAAAAATTTTGTTAACATGAGGGGTCCAGATTTCAAATCAGGCCGAATTTTTGTGTTGTACTATTTTGACTTTTATGATCAGTTTTGAAGTAAACTATCATGTTGGTATAATCTCACGGCATCTAGATATTTACTTTTATGTAAAAAATATTTTTATATCAAATCTGGAGTACAGCCTCTTTAAATACTGTACCTGTCACTCTCCGCTGTTATCTTAGTTTTTTTTTGATGACCCAGTTTTGAACCGCGTAGAGCAGTTACTGTTTTAGTATTGAAAAAAAAATTGTCATCGAAGGTAACGAAAAAACAAAAATACCCTTTACACGACATGTCATTTTATGCTTCACCATAAAGAGAGGCAACTTCTATAATTCAGAAAGTCGTGCTTGTGTACAGTAAAGATACAGTAGCGAAGCGTCATCTACAGTGTTTATTATTTGTTACTGTTCCAAGAGAGCAATATCAGATACATAATGAATAACCTTTTATACTCAAATCATTTAGTCTCATTGCTAACGTACACATCGTTATTACATCAACTAAAAACGAAAATAAGTATGTCAGTGATACACACGTCCATGTTTTATTTTTGAACATTCGCAATTTACTGTCCGTTAAATTGTACGTTCTTTTTCTCTAGTCTCAAAATTAAGAGACTAATAGTTTCTTAAAGAAAAAAAGAAAGAAAAACATAAAAAAGAATAAATTTGAGTTCGTACCTCAGTAGGAAAACGATTTAAATGTATGAATGTACTACAACAACCCGAATTTTCCGTCGGTTCTGCTGTGAAAACTTTTCCCTTCTTCTCTCTGGGATTGAAATACAGCGCCAGAATGTTCAGAATGTTACTTAAATGTTGACAAATTTGCCGTAGAAGAATTTAATATTGTTTTCATGAAGCATGTATATAGGAGTTAAGATTACGTTACTATTCAAAGTTCAAACAATATACAATTATTGATACTTAAAAGGGACATACCCTACAATTTACCGATGACATACTGCATATCTTTTACATTAGCTCATTCACTTCAAATGAAAGAAAAAAAATGTTAATTTGAAGAAGAACCTAGTAGTTTACACCACAAAAAATCCTTTCCACGTTTAGACATATAGAAAGTGTTAATACTGAAAATAAAGCTATGCACAGAAAATTAGTCCAACTCGCTATTTAAAGAAATTGGTACGGTCTAATGCACACCTACCTATAATTGTAAAAATACAACCTCTGACAACTGCATCAGGGAATCGATTTTTTTGGTCAGTGGTTAGAGCGTTGGCGTGTCATGCGTGAGATCGGAGTTTGAATCCTTCTCTGGGTTGTGTATTCTAATATGCATGGCATCTTTCTGTTACGGACTTTCTTGTTCGTAAGGACATATAATCATGTACTCGGGTAATCTGTTATTAGTTTTACTAACACCTTGACATCCGGTAATTACTAATTCTGTATCTTTCACATTTGAATGAGTTAATGGAAATTTTGCCTTTTCAATTATAATTCAATAAACATGCTGAAAACGTAGATTTAGTGACTTAATCTCCTAACACAGTACTTAATATGTAAAGCATTGCAGACGAAACGAAAATCAAATCTGACTTTGGTATGTAAAGAACTGGTCTAGCGTTTACAAGACTTTTAGATGACTGCAGATCTTTCCTCTGCACTTGGCGGTAACACGATATAACACTAGGTCATGTTTCTGCCACTTTCTGCATTTCCATCAAATTCTTTTTGTTTGTTTTATTACAACAGTTGAAGTTCATTTTACACAGGTGAGAGAAAAATATAGTATTTTCGGTATCAATGGTACTAACTGGTGTACTTCTATAACATCTATACGCCTACGTCATTTTTTTCCTACATTTCAGCTATTGAAAATGTAGTTAAATGCAAAATCAGGATATTTAGAGCATTTATATGCCATACGATCAGTTTTTAATACGTTATTAGAGTATCGCTGCCTTGAGGAAACCGATTGAAAATATAAATGTGATTATTTTAATCTCTCCGAAATTGCATATTATGCGCTTTAACAGGTTTAACACTTAAAAACTAAGTCAAAATTTCGTGTTTTTACGATTAAACGACGCTTCGAATGTGCGCAACTCGTAATGATACAAGAAGAAAAAATTATTATTTATTTAGTAATTTCCTTTCCAAATTACAAAAAAATATGAAATGAAAAAAAAAAATTCTTTTAGTTACTAAGTGTTTAAAAATATCGTTAGCTGTCTTCTAAATCCGATCTAGAATGTTCGGAAATTCTGTAACTACTGTCGAGGAAATAAATGAGTAATGAAGCTTATCAAAAATTGTAACTTGACCAACTACAGTGCTCAAAATTATTAATGGAGCGCCCATATAATCTATAAATGAGTAGATTTATGAATATTTTTACAGAAATAACAAAATCGTTATGTTTACAAAAATAAATCGGCATTTTCATCGCCAACAACAATTTCTCTAGATGTGTGGACGCTTTATGTGTAAGACTAATTTCTTTGGAAGTGTGGACGATTTATGTGTAAGACCAATTTCTGTGGAGGTGTAGAAAATTATAAGGTCTTTAGATGTCTCTGTGTAAGAGGTCTAAAAAACAAAGACGCCATAAATCTTATGCACAAAGAGATCAATGAATTGTATGCTACGTTACTTAGCCGAAATTTAACACTAAATCATTAACATTAAACTTTTTTTTCACCGTACTCTTTATGGGCCTATAGTAATAGTATTTAATGAAATATTTATGGAATTAGCTCAGATAAACAAGTCATTGATTTTCAACTGTGCATGAATTTTTCCGTTCAGTAATAAACTAGCAAAAGAACAGGACACATCATCCTGTAGCAATATATTTGAATACTTGCCTAACTAATGTGTTACAGTTGCTTTTATTTTCTTTTATAAGTCTATGTTCTGCGATTTCTAAAAACACTGTTAAAAGAGTTGATTAGTTTTAAATCAGCTAAATATATACTATCAGCTGTGGTATTTGCCTGTTGTTTTCTAAGAAAAGGATTCAGCTAATGCAAAGCTACACGAATTGGAAACAAAGTGATATATAAATCTGACCATGTCATATTGGCAGAATAATGTTATCTTTACCCTTCTTCTGCTAGCGGCAATTGTGTTTGCCTTTTCGACCAGTGCAGACTAAGATCGTCCTGCACATCCATGCAGTCTGATCATGGTCTGCACTCTTCGCCATTCAGTCGGTAAATTTTCAAAAAAAGTACCCCTGCAAACAATTAATGCATCTGTTCAAACTGAAAGATGGCCAAGTCCATTTAAGATATTTAGCAGGATAAGGGTTAATACGAGTAGGTATACCTTTATCAAAAATGTCATCGAAGAAAAAATTAAGTTGTGTTTTGACATACCTAGTTATGACAGACTAAAATTTTATCAGACTACGTGTTATGTCAGACTACATGTCATGTCAGACTACAGGTTATGTCAGACCACAAGTTATATCAGAGTATAGGTAATGTCAGAGTACAGGTTATGTCAGAGTACTGGTTATATCAGACTATATGTTGTGTCAGACTACACGTTATATCAGACCACACGTTATGTCAGACAATAGGTTATGTCAGACTATATGTCATGTCAGACTAAAGATTATGTTAGACTACATGTTATGTCAGACTTCAGGTTATGTTAGACTAGTATGAACAAACTAAACAGGCATTGTTGTGAATCTTAGGTGAAATTATTGCGTCCCCTGTAGACCTTAGTTTTGATTACACAAATCAATATTTATTTAACAGAAACAAATGCCCGTGGCATAGAACTATCCTGAATAATTTAAATCAAATTTTCTTTCTCATTAAAATTCACCACTGGTGTTTTCAAATGAATAACTTAGGGAAACAATTTTGTTTAGAAGGGTCAAAATGAACGTCAGTAAATGCATGAATATTTCAGGACTAAAAGAAATGAACGAGCCTGTATATGTTTTTGATTGTCTATCAATTCATTTACCTTAGTATTTATTTAGCAAGTCTGACTGTAAAATATTGTTTATAACATTTAGTTTAGAAAATGTATACAATTATGGATGTTTCTATTGTCTAAACCGGATGCAAGATGCCATTTCTTAATCCTATTGATATAGTTTCTTTATCTCATCTTACTAGATAAATTCATCCTTCATAATGTGCTGGAAACATCTTGGTTTGGGAAAACAGAGTAATATCTATCTGTAAACTGTGCCGCCCGTTTTCGGTAGTGATGTTATCTTAAATCGTGGATAGAGAATCGACAAGAACAAACAACTTGAGATTAAAGAGACATTCTACTTGAAACGCAAGAAAAATGAAGTTAAGACAATTTTAAACAACTGGGATTTATAACAGAAGAAACTGCAATTGGCTTTGGGATAATTATGCAGAATGTACATTTAAAGGAAATAACACAAATGTTTGAAAGACACGTTTTTGACCCGATTTGATAAAAGTATTTTCCTCTGAATTAGTTCAGTTCTTCCAATATTATTCCTCCAGCAATCATAGCGCCCTTATACAATGTGGAAAATCACGTGACTAAATTAAGAAAAATCGCCGCCAGACACCGTCTATTCGCCTAAAATATCGGTACTTATTCAGGTAAGTCTGTTTTGTTATCGTAATGGTCAGGTTTTTACCTATCCCATCATATGTCCCTTCCAAGCGCTTTCTCCAGCTATACAAATCTCTTCGTAGAACGGCGAAGTTTTGGAGAGCACTTCGACACGAAATTAGCTCGTTTAGTTTTTTTTTTTTGGTGCTTTCTCAATCTACTTTTGTGTCGAAGTGTACTCCAAAACTTGGCTGTTCTATGAAGAGATCTGTATAGCCGGAGAATACCCTTGGAAAGGACCATATAGCGGGATAGGTAAAAACCTCACCAGTGCGATAAAAAAAAAACAGACTTACCTCATTTTTTAGGCGAATCGACAGTGTCTGGTGGCCATTTTTTCTAAATTTAATCACGCGATTCCCTGCATTGTTATATGTCGTCTAAGGCAATTGTTAGCGTGGTACACAAATGACGGCTCCATGATTTTAGTCACAAAAAAGCAGAGTATGCTTAATATGTTTAAGATGCTAGTATAGCAGAATAAACCCCAGACAATTTATTTTTTATCCATCTTCAGCATGCGCTAATCTGTTTATGACATAACAATTTTAATATCGTCATCTCGAGGATTTTATAACTGAAATGGAAATAATCTATAAACAAGTAGACCATTTGACATTTTAAAGATTAGAACACTTCTTGTTTTAGCTCATTTGAGCAAAAGTTAAGTATAAGTTATAATTCTAGCTTGTATACTGGGTCTTTCCCGTCATCTATCTTAAATGTCCTCCTATACCCCGAGCACTATACATAAAGCTGTACAAAGATTGCTCTAAAATAGTTTGTAGCAATTCCTGAAGGAAAATTCGTTTACCTAGATTATACGACGGAATCTTCGTCATGTCTGAAGTCTGAAACCACAAGGCCAAAAATACTCAAATTTTGTAGGTTGCATTATATATTAGACATTTACGAATATTGTTTAACTGGTGCCCCTGGAATTATAACTGAACTGTCCCCGCCCAGAGACCACTCCTTTATGATAGAATATAATAGGAAAGATAAAGATGTGTAACTATATACACACGTTTTGTTGTCTGAAATGAAATAGACCTTGAAACAGGTATGTTGCATTATCTAAAATTCCTTTAGAAACGTAGCTGAAAGGCACAATGACGTCATGATAACCCTGTCAACTTGGGCACTTATGTTCTATAGAGATATGGTTTACATCCGCCCCTTGGTTAGCTTGGTTTACATACACATACAGCAGGCCCAGAAATCTGAAATTCGGTATGTTTCTCATATACATTATTTAGTGGACCTTTGCAATGACTGCAACAAAGATTGCTAAGATTACAAGATACCTCATTATTTACCATTCACAGGGGTTCCGTTATTTTACATGAACATAAAAACGCGGACGTCTACAAATAATAATAAAATCACACCCTTGGTATTTATAGTATCTCTGTACCGATATCTACTAGTTAAGCGAATGAGATATACAAGAATATATTAAAACAATATACTACATGAATAAATAACAATAACAGCTTTTTTATTGTTTGATGAACTGTTAATACGGATCAAATTAGGCCTGTAATCGATTACCCCAGCCTAAAGGTTAATATGCCATATATGGATACATATGAAATTTACAACATTTGCTATAATGATAACCCCTTGTGACAGTTTTTTATTACATATCTTGTAAACAAGAAAATGATGTTTTACCTATGTCTGAAGTATCATTACTTATGTATACATTTTTATGCTCCCCAACGGGGATGCATTTAGTCGCCGCCTTTTCCGTCCGTCCGTCTATCCGTCCGTCCGTCCCGAAATTTTGTCCGGACAATTTCTTAACAACCACTGGCTTGAATTTACTAAAACTTAATAGAAAGCTTCAATGCCAAGAGGAGCGGTGCATATTAGCAGCCTGTTCCGGTCCATTGATTTTTCACAAAGTTATGCCCCTTCAATGCCCTTTCAACTGACATTTTTGTCCGGAATATTTCTCAGCGACCACTGACTGGAATTCATCAAAACTTCATAGGAAGCTTCACTACCAAGAGAAGGTTTGCATATTACAGGCATGTTCCGGTTCAGTAATTTTTCACAAAGTTATGCCCCTTTGATACTTTTGAAGCTGTAATTATTGTCCAAACTATTCCTCAGCAACCATTGACTGGAATTCATTGAAACTCATTAGGAAGCTGCACTGCCAAGAGCACGTGTGTATTTTACAGGCATGTTCCGGTTCAGTGATTTTTCATAGATTTCTGCCCTGATGCCTTTTCATTTAGTGATTTTTTTTGAAAGTTTACACAATGATAGAATACAATGAGAGGATTTGCATTGTGCAAGAACCAGAACTCTGTCTAGCTCACTTTCTGAATAATGTCCCTTTATTAAATTTAACTTATATTATTTTGTCGATTTTTTTTACCAGATTTATTTGCACGATAACTTCAAAGCTACTGAATGCATGTTTTGAAAGTTAATAAAATGAAAGAATATATGAAAGAAAATGCATTGAAAAAGAACAATAAGTTTTGGGTACTTTTTTCATTATTTCCCTTTATTTTACTACCACAAACACTGGCTCTACTCTTGACCAGGTATTTGTTTCTCGAAGCATCAACCCATTCATACGACTCACTACGCCATACTTCTCAGATCATCAGATTATTTGGATTGGGATCAACCTCCAGTCTGTCCTGTAAAGGTACATGTCTAATAACACTTATATAGTATAACAAATAACATTTTATACTAACAATAGCCTTACAAACAAATGTTCAAGTATTCACTTGTGATCTGGTTCTGGAAACAACTCCAATATTTCCTTAAACACTTTTCACTGTTGACATAATAATATGTAATAAAATAATATATAATTATTAATTATTTTCTCCTGAATTTATATCTGTGAAATGAAGAGCACCAGTCAATATCATTATAACCGCACAACAAGCTTCCCAACCTCCTCCCACCTACACCTTTCTCAGTTACACATTCATCCAACTTCCATGTACCTTTGGGGAGCATCCATCGTTTCCAACGATATCCTTGTTTATCTTAGTCAAAACTGTTACGTATTTATCTTGTCTCGTTGCTTTATAAGTGATGACATCTTACAGAATGAATAACAATATCTGAACATTTGCGAACCTGTTCTTCGTGACAGGATTCAGACATACACTCTAGAAATAAATAGTCATTGTTTAATAATTTTTTATCATTGAGGTTGCTACTGACAAAGAGAATAAATTCCCTTACATACTTCATGATTTACATATTGCCATATGGAATACTGTGACCTGCGCCGTTACAATTACGTACCTTCCTACTTATTTCCTACCCAAAGGAGGCTAATTATCACATAGGGCATAAATCATAAACCCCGAGGAAAGTACTTATAGCTGGAATGCCGTTTCATATTTTCAGTCACTGCATCTGGTTCCTGTTTCCTACATTACAATGGGTCATAACTTGCGCATTTCTTGTCACTGTAATGACACACACATAATGAAAACAAACAAAAAAGTAATGAAGCATTGATTCAATGTACTATGTAAAATCATTTGGTATAAAACCATAATCAGTATTCTGAGAATAAATTAAGAAATTTATGCTAAATATGTAAGCTGCATGTTTCTTACTTCATATTAAACAGAAAATATTCAAACATTATTTCGAAAATGCAAAATACTTTTGTCATTTCAAGCAAAAATGTCGAGGAAGTTTTGAAAATCAATACATTTTTGTTTTGAGTATACTGTTACGAGATCAATCTAAACGATTTTTACTACGAGAAAACACTAAGCTAACTCATACCTAACCCAATCTTTGACATTAAGTTTGTTTCAACAACAGTGTGTATTGAGTAATAACAATGTGTTGTTTTCAAGTGAGCCTAAAATCATATTGGTTGGAAAAATTTGACCAAATTTGAAAGACACTTCAAAAATAGTTGAAAGTTTGACACGTTTTTTTTCTTAAGATTTTCTTAGTTTGTCTAAAGAAAGATCATGCTTCGAAACATCAAAGTAAAAAGAATTGTTAAGTTATTAAGCAAGTTCTTTAAGTTCGATCACAGCTGTAAATTTTAGCCAAAGATCTATACCAAAAGGACAGTGTATAAACAAATGGAGACATTACCTAGACTGAAACTGGCTGATTCAAGCTACTGGCTGAAGTTACTAAGGATTCTTAATGTTAAATGTTCGAATTTTCAAATGAAATAAAAAAGTTCAGGCACGGTTACAGCAACATGATGAGTTCAAGAAAAGTCTCAGAGGGTTGTATTGATTGATAAGCTTTCAGTATTTTTAACGTTGGTTGCTTGCAGACACAACTATTCCATAAGTTTTATTGGTCGTCTGTCCAAACTCTCCTTTTAAACTCCCCGGTTGAAACGAAGCAGTCTTTGAGATGAAATCAATTTTCTGAGGACATACCGTTAGTTGAGTTAAGCGATAGATAAGAGATTTAAAGAAAATATTCATTTCATTTCCTTAACTAATGATTTTGGGAGAGTTTATGCTTTTCTTGCTTTCGTTTCATTCATATCACTCAATGTATGTAAAACAACCAACCGCTTTCAAAAAAAGAGAGAAATATGTTACCACTCATCTTATCGGTAATGTGATGCACAAGTATGAGCAATTATATTTTTTAAAGTTTTAAATGAATGTTAGAGATAACACATTCGTTAAAATCTAAGCGTCAGCGATTATTTCATAAATGTTTTCAGAATGAAAAAGCATTATGTGGCCGTTGCTATTTGTATTTTTAAATACAATGGTAAATCACTAATAGATGCATGTGTCAGACACAGTTCTGGCGGCTTCAATTCAACTAAATTAATGGTAACATAAAATACCAGGTGCTTCGTATAGTTTTACGTCAAATAAACATGCTTAAAGTCGACATGATGCATTTCCTTCATCTACAGATTCCTTGCACACGATTAATCTTAATTTTGTAAGCAGTTTCTAAATCAAACGTAGGCAGTGCAATTATGTTTGTCCTCAAAGTGTGTGCAGCTAGAAAGTTTAGCCTGGAGTTAGTTTTAACTGTAACTAACATCATCACTCATTCCCTGAGGAATTAACAATTAGGCAAAAAATGTGTTGATAGTGATCAATTTTTCAAGTTTGTTTATGTTTTGCCCAAATGAGCCCATATTAGGGGTCCTCATGGGAATTCGAGGATAAAATAAAGGTGATATAATCGCATCCTTTCGTACATTAACCCCTGCTTTTGTAGAGGATGACATTATTTTTGTACTATTTCAAGTAATTCGGTAAAAGTAATTACAAAGTAAACGTTTTTATTACCCCTATGCTAAACTCGAAACTTGAACATGCAATTTTATGCTGCTCTGACTTCGTTTTCGGCTCTTTCAACCTTTTTCCAGAAATTGTCGGTGTATTGACATTTTCATAACACTTAAATCATTCACATAAAAAAGAAAAAAAAACTTTGAAGAGCTTACCTTGAACTATTCAAGCGGCTGATGTTTCAGAATCAATAACTGTGAAGTAGGAAACATTAATTTCAGAACAGCACTTTTAAAGTTTATAAAGTTCTTCAAAATCCTCAGGGCAAACAAAAATGATTCTCACAAATCACTGATAGTTGCCATGCTGCCATATCGACTTCATGCATACTTGACTGACTGTGACTCCGTGTTTAGGTTAAATGCGGTTGTCTTTATTTTAAAATCAAAGATCGATTAGATTTTTACTAATTTTTAAGATATTAAAACACTCATGCCAGCTTAACAGATGTTCTGTTGTCGCATCTGCTTTCTAATCTTTCGTCAAACATTTTAACGAAATGTTGATCTGTAACAAGGATATGAACTTTTCATTTTCAAGAGATGAGACGAGTGATTAACTTTATTATTTTTAACTTATTTCTGGTAATCTTTTTTGATTTCTAAGTATTTTTTACTGTTCTTTTGAAGTGCTGCTTTCCGCAGGGCATTACACACCAATGTATTTTAAAAATAAACCAGCCTAACGAAGGGAAAAATGCGAACACATTTCAAAATACATGTTATTTAAATAAAAAGAAAATAAAAATAAATGAAGCACCAGAAAGGCGTTTAAGTTAATGTTTGAATTAGGTATTTGTATAGAGAGCTGCTACTGTAAGTATAATGTTTCTTTCGAGTGTTGCCAGTTGCTCTGAGGTAGAAGGAATGCAACTGCCTTCTTTGACTTCCGCCGCGTTTATTGCAGTATTTTGGCAACTGTAAAACAGAAAATTACTTGCGATCAGATTGAAAATATATTTGCCATTTAAAGTACTGCTAAAGCAAACAGTTCAGATATTTCAATATAGTTGCAATACGTATTATGAAAAGAAAAGTGGCAATTCCTATACAGGTTAGATGGACATTTTTGAAAAAATGCGAATAAAGTCTTTTGCGAAAATAACTGAATAGGTTTGCATACTTTATGATGAACATTTATGATATAACTTCTCCGTATCAATCAATTTGGCGATCATGAGAAATTTGCAAGTAATGTATTAATAATACCTAACATATACCTAATTACAAGACGAATCTTTATAATAAAAAAATCTAGAAAAAATATCTAACTTACAGTATATCGCATTTTTTCTTCTTGTGTTACTATTTATAGCAGCCTAACAAGTAGATTTTTCGTTATATCGGAAATTAGTTTTATTACTTTCTTGCTCCTTGCTTAATCGTCTGACTTCGAGAAATCGCAAAACTTGCTACTTATTCTGATTTTGTGTTTGGAATATACAGCATACTGTGTTGGAGTTTTTTTAATTAAATAAGGTATTGAAATGGAAGTGTTTTGTTATTAAGGAGTAACTTCTTCTTCGAAACTAATAATCGTGCTTATCATGTAGTTTTGAGGGGAAAAAGTTTTGAAAAAGGGGTATATAAGCTAAGAACATCTTATAACGTTGTGGCAGCCTAAGTGTACAGTGTATTAAAATTATGTCTTGCATCTTAGAAATACATTCAAACATCAGAGTCTTCTGTTCTCAACATTTTATTTCTAATCAGTTTTTTTATTCAGGATTTCTATATAAAAAAACGTATATGCTAGAACTTGAAAAAGAAAACCATTTGAGCATGTAAGTAACTTATTCAAAATTTGCAATCACTGTTACACTTTGTGTTTTTATATAACTACAAGTTTCTTAGATTATTTGATGTCAGGATAACTATGAGGAAAGCACGTAGCAAAAACAAATAGCATACTCTACAGAAAGTTTAGCGATAGCACTGTGCTTTGATTGTATTTGTGGATTTTATCGGATTGCGAGCGTAAAGCTCACACATGTGTAATCACTTAAGCGTCAACAAGTGTTTCTAAACGTCAAACAATTGGGAATACCAGACTTCAAAGAGCACAGATGCATGGTTACAATGCTGTAAAAGAATTATTTCTGTTTCGTGCGGAATACGCCTAGTAAGCTCATATAGCACGGATTTACTATTGTGTTTGGAATTATGTGCACATTTTCGTTATTGGAAGTAACAAAAGAATATAAGACTTTTATCGAACCAGCAGCTATAGAAGGCAAGCCTTCGTGTATTTTTATATCAGATATTGGGTATTTTACAACGTTATATATACAAGGAATTGTTACTTCTCATGTACAAAAGTCTAAAGTTTTCATATAATGCAAACTTTAAGGCACGGTGACTTAGTTTCAGTATGTGCTATAAGGAAAATAACCAGTAAAGGAAAAGTTCTTTACCTCATGTGAGTTCCTGAGAAAGGCGAAACAAAACAAAATTGGGCAAAACTGAATGGACTGAATGTTTAGCTATGGTATGCAACATACACGAAGATTACTGAAATCTCTGAAAAACGGTAACTGAATTAAGCTGCACGGGAAAAGTATGTGTACTTGGTATGCATAATACCTAGCCTACAATATTCAACAGTGTGTATAATAAGCTGATCTGTTTTAGCAATTACTAGAAAATCAGGTTTTTGAAAACAAAAATGTCTTATGGGAGTGAGTGCATTTAGAAATAAAAGTGAATTGAATAGAATCTCAGCATTTGCTGTTATGGTTCACATTTAGATGCACCAGCTAAGCAGTGAATAGAACTTAATTCTCTGTGACACGTGATAATTTATTTGATTCTGCAGTTAGGTAAGCGACTTGTGCAATTTCCAAAATGGCTTTTACGAAGATGGAGACATTGTTCTTAGTTTCTTTATGATCAATAAAGGAACTCTCACGTGTTGCAAAGGAACATTACTAGAGTAGTTTTGACACAAAATAGAATCTGTATTGTTTGAACAGACGCGCGTTTGCGATATTTTTTTTTCTTTTAAATACAAATACAGAATAATGACAAAACGATTAACGAGAAACTCCATACCAAATGGGTCGCATCTTTTCGAAAATTCTAAGTGTAAGATTCGGTAATGAATGATGCAATATGCGTTATAAAATTTTCATTTCCACACATTCAAGATTTCGAATATTGATACATTAACAATTTATCAAAAAATATTCGAATTGGAAATTTGAATCAAATATCGATCAAGGATAGATAAACTAATATTACTCTATCGAAAGATATAACATATATTGCGATAACTATTTAAAGGACATATAACATTTCGATCTAGAGAAAATATAATATATACCATGAACCTTTTTTTAAAAAGTGGATAACAGACAAAAAGAGATAAATTAAATCACTTACAGACATGGGTTTAAGAGTAACCGCAATATCTATTGGATTTCTTTTATTCATAGAAGCTCAAAGCCAGATTTATCCGATCTGTCAGCTAGATAAAGATTATTTAGGAGATCGTAAGATTATTATGCTTGATGGAACCATTGTTCAAGGAATTAAGTCCCATTTTACGAAAGGTTGTGGCCTCAGAGATGTTCTTGAATACAGAGGGCTTAAATACGCAGAAATACTTTTGTCTAATAAACAGAGCCTGAGATTTCTTCCGAACAGAGACCCCGGGAGGTCTACTGATAAAGAAAGATACGCCACAAATTTTAAACCAGTATGTCCACAGAAATTAATGGATAGAGAAAAACTAGCCGGAATACCCTTACCAGAGAAAAATAAAGAAGCATGGATCAGAAACCAGTCTGAAGAATGTCTATGGCTTAACCTTTATGTGCCTTATATAGGTAAGTTGAAGTTTTGGAAGTATTTATATCACGTCTGTTTATGGTCTCTTTAAACTTTTATACTGTGGACAGTTTCTTCTCTTTTGAAGGAATGCTATGAACTATATATTTTTTATATATTGCCAGTCTTTACTATCGGCCATTTCGTAAATTTTTGTCTCAGTAATATTTTTTAAACCGTTAAATAATATAGCATACTATCATACGTGTGACTTTAAAGCTTTACTTAATATTTAAAATCAGTTCTCAAGCTATCGGATGTACTCTAATCAAACGTATCTTAAGTGTATCTTTAAAATGCCAACTTTTAAACTATCGGATGTACTCTAAACAAACGTATCAAGTGTACTTTAGCTGATAAAAAGTCATTGTGTCCCGAAAACAGTAAATACTTCAAATTTATGAGCTAAACGAAAGGAAACACAAACATCTATTGCACCATAGCATTTTGTAGAACATTACAAATTTATAAGAGACGTCCCCAAAAATGTTAAATTTGTGCCCGTTTTGAGTAAAAGTATCACTGACTGTAAGTAGTTTCGTTTTATTCCAACAGACATTAAGCTCAGCATTTTGACAAAATCACTTTAAAATCAACGTCCATAGTGTTCGGCATTTCTATCAAAATTTAAAGTTCGTTCAGAACCATAAACAAGACAAAAAGTTAAGGCATTTTACAGGGCATTCGATCCATTAGGGAAATACTCCATTAAGTGTTTCGCAAAAACCTTCCAGAATTTGTTTTGACACGTCGATAACGATAGCATCTGAAAGACAAAAGAGATTACACGACAGTTTATTTACAGACTAAACTCGTTAGAGCTATTTATACCAAGATAAAGAATGCTAAGAACTCCCCTTTTGTCTAAATGTATGTATAATTTCTGCCAGTGCTAAGGTTGAATGCTAACAACACCCCTTTTGTCAAAATGAATGTTAATCCCTGCCGATACTAAGGTTGAATGCTAAGAACTCCTTTTTTGTTTAAATTTATGTATAATTCCTACCGATGCTAAGGTTGAATGCTAAGAACTCCCTTTTTGTTTAAAGATATTTATAATTCCTACCGATCCTAAGGTTGAATGCTAAGAACTTCCTTTTTGGTCTAAATGTATGTATAATTCCTGCCGATGCTAAGGTTGAATGCTAAGAACTCCTCTTTTGTCTAAATGTATGAATTATAACTGCCGATGCTAAGGTGGAAAGCTAAGAACTCCCTTTTTGTCTAAATATATGTATAATTCCTGCCGGTGCTAAGATTGAATCCTTATAACTCCCCTTTTGTCTAAATGTATGCATAATTCCTGCCGGTGCATGAAGCAAGGTTTTGCTTGCATAGTGTATATAGTTAAGGTCTAAGCCATCTTAATGATTCTAAAGTCTCTAAGCTTTGTGTTTTTGATAGAAATTTACCTATGTTATCCTTTAATATCTATTACGCTACGGGAAAATTTATTACTAGTACGGCATTCTTGTATAGGTTGTATGTTTCAAAGTGTGGGTTAATTTAAACATTTAAACGGTACAGATTATCAAAATAACACAGTGTAACTGGGCTGGCCACAAATTTTAAACTAAAACTGGTAACAAAAGTTAGATTGGCTGGCTGTCCCTAGGTTCTTCAATATGATCTGTTCCAAATGGATTTTTCTGAAGTATGTTTCAGTAGATTCTCCGGAAGTCTGTTCCAAATGGATTCATCTTAAGCTAGATTAATAATGTGCGCCAACATAACTCAATTTGGGCAGTAATATCTATGAGACCAAAAGGTCAAAACATTCTACCTTACTACTGATGTCGTTGTTGTGCAAATCTTTCTAAAAATGTGTAAGGTAATATTACCATTATTTTGCTAAGACATTTCCATGTCTGATGAATTTAAGTCGGCCGTAACAACGGTTGTGATTGTCTTAAATGTTTTATGTGTAATTTCTGCTCAGGCTGAATTAAGACTCAACAATGGCAGAGATTGTAGGTATATATTGTCTTAATGCTCCTCAATTTTCCTAGCTTTATGTATTCGTGGTACAAATTGGCGTTTTCCTTACATTTATGTCTATTGTGGTATGAGGAAACGCATTACTATGACTATTTGACTTGAAATCGGACTAATAGAATAAATGTCTGAGAAAAGAACGCATGACTTCTGTCGAACAAAATACGTAGGTACATAAGTTAACTTATATCTCAAGATTTAAAATGGAATATGAACGGAATTTTATTGTTGTACCGAAACCAATTTAACGGAGCTGAGTATGAAGTTTATTATCCCGTGCCGTGCGGAAGGATATCGTGTTGGCCTTGTCCTTACTTTCGTCCGTGTGTCCGTCCGTCACTTTTTGCCAAGAAGTAATGAATATTTTACGGCGGGGGATATTCATTCAACGAATTACCTGTTTTTTTCTTCTTCTTTGATTGCTTTCTTCTCGTTCCTGACTTGCGACACTATTCTTTAACAACAGTAAATAATCAACTTGAAGGTAAATATATACTTAAAAAATGTTTTTCAACTATAGCACATACCGTAAAATAGTTTAGACTACATAGTAAGCGTTTCTTGGGGAAAAATCAGATCATTATGTCATAGCATAAAAGGATAAATAAATCATTACCTTCGATACAGAACTTTGCGAGATAACAGCTGATGATTTTCTGACATTATCAAAAACTTTCAACAAAACTTTTTTGCGAGTAATTGGAGGTAACGAATCTATGGATAAACAACAAAAATGAAACCTCGCCCTAGAGATTATCTTGTTATGTGTGAACTACTTACCAGTAGCACTCTACATCGTCAGCTGATGTAGCCACTAGAGAGTTCCCTCCTGCTTAATGTATTCCTCAGGCAGAAGCATTGCCATTCCTGCAGGCTTGAAAAACTTAAATTTTTTGAACATGTATGGAACAAACTTTCTGTAAAGTTTCATCAACTTGGGCCCAGAGGTTTCATAATAGATGTTGTTTAAAGCGGATGATGGACGACGGACATTGCCTTGGTGAGCAAACAAACGACGGACATTGCCTTGGTGAGCAAACAAACGACGGACATTGCCTGGGTGAGCAAACAAACGACGGACATTGCCTTGGTGAGCAAACAAACGAAACCCTTTAATACCGTTTTGAAAGAGAAAGGTAAAATATATTATCTGAGGTGAAGACCCTTTTTGATAAATCGTAATTCGGTGGCAGATCTTTAAATGAGATTCACAGTTACAGCAAAGGCCAAGGGGACTGGACATATATATATAAACAACAGTTTATACTTGTTTTTTTTCCTTACATATTTGTTACCAACTGCTATTTTTGTGTCTAACCCAGCATGCCTCTGATCAAGATAAAAAAAGCGTCTAGACATTGGAGAACGTATAATAAGACATGTTCTTTTTTTTAAATATGCTGATTGAACTGTATAGGTTTTGGGCGAGAAAACGGCAAAATGATAAACGACTTAATCATGCTTAATAATTCATGGGTACACCATATCCACAGATGATAAATAATGAGTCATTTGTGAAAAATACAATATAAGACATTGTCCGTTTTTACATAACTTAACTCATACATTGACCTCATACACTACCATAGCAAATGCGTCTATTAAAAATCTTACACGCAAAGCAATACATTCATTAGTTTGATTAGAATTATTCTAAATCGAGGCAAATAAACTTTATTCATATCTTACACATTTAGGAAATAAGTTTTATGTGTTTATTGTTATTATGTTGCCATTTTATATCATGCGAAAGGTATACTAGGAGCCTATCACTGATAGAGATTTATACACAAAATGAGAAAATAGCCGAACTATATACAAACGACTGGAATGATATATTGTTATTACTATCAAATTGTTATTTATAATTGAATCACAGAGAACATTTTACAAGCGTGAGATCTGCCATCTAGATAGAACCCATTTGGAGATCGTAAAATTAAGTATTTAGATTACTTGAAAACAGATCGCACAAACAAGCAGAACCCGATCATTTCAATGGAAATCCTTAAACTCGGATTATTATACGTACCTTCAAGCATAGATTTTCCCGGATAACAATAATAATAATAGTAATTATAATAATAATAATTAATTCAGAACATTCAATACATTGAATATGATCAATATTAAAGTGAAAAAAATAAAACGGAACTAAATTTAATATCATAACCCGTGGATCTTTGTCGAAAGCGGAAGAAAGAGGAAAACCCGATTTATAACATACATCTACCGAGATATTTTATATTCCGCGAAGAGTACACTGGGAACCATTCACTGAATAGAAATAATAAAAAAAAAACGGAGAAAATAGCCTAACTACAAGAGATAGGAAAAGATTTACTGTTATTCCTTTCAAATTGCTATCTATAAGAAAATCACGGAAAAGTTATTATAACAGTGCGATATGCAGAAATAAAATTTTGAAACCAATCTAGGTGCAGATATTTTTGTTGAAGTGACCCAAAATTAAGGATTTTGATGTGTAGTTTGCAGCATAAATTACCATTAAAAATATTCTTTATATTAGATAGAGGAAGTGGAAGCGAGGTCAATATATGACAACTATTACAAATCTTAATTTAGTACTGTTTAATTAATTAAGGGATTAAGGGGAAATATGCATTTCATTTTGATAACTGGCGGCACTTTTGTCGATCAAGAATTGAACTGAAAAATCTGCTGTGCAAACCTGATCGAAACGACAAGTTTTGGCAATTTCTGTTTATATATACAGTAGGGCAGTAGTCTACTTCCAGAGTTACAAAATATTTCAGAATTTGTTTTCACAAGTCATAATAGCGTCGGAAAGAAAATAGATAATAATAGCACGTTTATAAACAAACTTAACAGAAGAGACCTATCATGTTTTTACCTCTTTCAGAACTGAGGCTTTTATTAGCTTTTATATTTTTTTTAAACTTTTATACTTATGCTCTTGATTCTGTACGGGAAACAAACGGCATGGCATTTCACTTCTGATATTGCATTTCGAGGCAGACACTTTTGCCCCCAAAAATTAAGCCGATCTTATAAAATTAACATTTCCTTTGTAGTATATTATCGGTATTTCTAGGTAAGAGGTATTGACTTGCGTCAGTAGTGTTGACACTATTGCATTTGTCAAACACTAGCTCAGTCCGTTCAGAGTAACTAGGTTAATTCCTTTATATGTTAATCACCATACAAATATACACGATCTGATACAATGAATGCTTATCTACAACTGTTTAGTAACTGTACGTAAATTCGGACACATTCCCGACCTGATTTACTTATACCGCAAAGTTGACAATATTAGGCAACACTTTCCTCCCAATCTCTTTCAAATATTCAAGCGATTATGTAATAATTACTTATTATGGGTGACAGTTAATCGAACACGCAGAAACTGCAAATTAGAATACAATCATTAAGTGTATTATGACTAGCAGAAAAAGCTAAGGTTGGCGAATGCAGCGATAATAAATATGCCTATTCAAGCGCTTTGTAATTTAAAGAATAAAAATCGCTTTTGTTGTTTTCCTAAGCACTAACCATACTATCAGAGTAGTTGCTGTGAAGTAAATTAAATTGAAAGTTTCTACCATTTCTACTTTGCCATAAAAAAAGAACTTAACATAACAAACATTCCAAATACTATAACGTCTTTACTGCTTCAGGCAAGTGAGTACTTTGACGTGAGATGTTCGAGTATTTTCGATGAAAGGCAATGTCTTTGTGACACCTTTTACTCCCAGACTTACAGTGTGTCATTTTTTTTTCATTTCCTAAATGCTGTTATAATACAGTTTTTGTTTGTTTTGTTTTTTTTGCAATGACTAACTGAAAATCGTAATTACAATGATCACAAAAATATGAAAATTATTTGTATTTGTTCTAGTAAACAGATTTATAACAGCTGAATGTAACCTCCTCGAGTGGTTTCTTTCGATATCGATTTGTAAAGACATTATAAATTACACAAAAGAAAAACAAAACACTACAAATGCGTTGCAAATTGCCATCGGTGTGGAAGTTCATCTGATCTTGCTAATTTCAGTAACATAAGATACATTTGCATTTTAGTCCTAGCACAGATGAATCATTGCATTTCGGTTGTTAAAAGGTTGCTAATAGTTTTATCTATCTATTTCCATGAAATTAGATTCAAAGTTGTGTGTTTTAATGAGTCAAATCATATGTACAAGTTCAAGACTGTGTAATAGCAATGTTGTTATTGAAAGATGAAGTTTATCTAAGTCGTATGTTCAACTACATTCCAATATTAGGAACTACCAAGAAGAAAATATAAACCTCGCCTTTTGTTGTATTTAATCTGAGAATACTTTCTAATATGATTAAAACCATAAATGTCTAGACACTGAGGGTACACGATATAATAAGTCCTATTTTCTACTGTTTATTTAACGGCGCGGGTTTGATAGTTTTGTTAATAAAAAAAACGTTATTTGGCGAAATGATTAACGGCAAAAAGTCACGCTTAGGAACAAGATATTTGCATCAAATCTGAAAATCTCATGTAAGTCATATAGCCATTTATGAATCATACAAAAAAGACTTGGCCAAATTGCTCTCTCAGCGTCTTTTAACTTTCATCACTTTATATACAATAAAAAATACATGTTCACAAATGGACACAATATAAAATTTTTCATTCAGTGTAGGTTATTTACATAAATGCTATTCTTGAACTAAATCTGCTATAGTTTTAACACGATATGCGTCATATTAGTGCGAGATTGTTTTCAGAACTCATTTTATATTCTGCGAAGAATAAACTGGGAACCTGTAATTAGATAGAAAGATAGTTTAACAATTGTTTGATAGAACTCAGGAAGTCGTAACGTTAGCATGTTTGGTTGTATAATTTATCAACCAAATAAGGCTCTGTTTAGACCAGTTAGACTTCACAGATTTTAGCAAAACGACAAGTGGCTTAAATTGAAAACGATTTATTGGCTGATGTTTTCGAAAATCAAAAACAACCCGAAGCAAAATATTTACTTTGGCCTTCAATACAACGACCTTTCCAGAATAATGATACAAGTGATTACTGAGTAAAGGGACCTTTAATGGGGGCAATTTCAGTATATCCAACTGGGAAAAGTCTATTACATTTCCAGCAAAGTATTCAAGAAATTGTTTAGACATTTCAGTAATGATAACATCAGAAAGACAAAAGAAAATGCTGGTACGCTTTTTGTAGATGCTGAGGCAAAACAAACTTCGTGTGCCAAGTGGAATGCTTTTGTCTGATTTATGTCTGAAATATGTTATTTTTTACTTTATGATTCCTTCTAGTTTTAGTAGGGGTTGAAATACGGGAAGTAGTGTAGGCGTATATGTTTGCTAGATTTTCACAGATTATATAATAAAGTTTGGTACGAAATAAAAATTTCAAATATAAATATATGAATTTTTCCTTAAATATATGAAACTATATTTAATGATGTACATGTTAGATATATTGAACGGCACATACTTACCCTTGACTAGCAAAACATGCCTGGACTGAAGGGCCAGGGCATGCATATAAAAGACCATGTATAATCTGTATATGCTGCAACCTTCTATTACGCTTCATCATTGTTATATGAGTAGTCATGAATCATCTATGTTCTTATGCACGCTAACCTAAGAAACTGTGATAATTTAATACGATTACACGTATGTCAGTTACTATCTTGAGTTATTCGACCAGTACAGTGTGAAGGCTACTTCCGTGTTCTGTCTGTACGTCAATGCCACTGAAAATAATTTTGAGAAATTATATTTACAATCCTTGATTTAAATAATATTAGATCTTTATGAAATTTATCGAAATAAAATGTCTCTTAGCTCCTTTTTGTACTATTAATGTCCTAGATGCTTTTCATTTTTTTACAGACACCGCTTTTTATAAAAGCTAAGGACATTTCTTTCTTCTATTAAGACTGATTGAGTTACATTTTTTTCTCTACTGTACTGCCATTATGTTCATAGACTTCACATTACAGAGAAACTATGTATGTGTCTGAAGTATACAGTAATTGGATTTACTTCAGTCTTGGATTCTGTCGCCACTTCTCTATTAATGATTCCTCTATTAATGAGTATGGAAGGTAAAAATCTATCAACCACCTGTCGTGATGTCAAGTAATGTATCTTTAGGCATTCCATTCCCTCATCTTTTCTGCAGTTTTCATGCCTAAAGCCATTTTGATGATACTATATAGAACCATTTGGTATTAAAATATGCATGCGTACTAAATAGAAATACATTATGTCTTATTTAATATGTCTTTGTACAAGGCGGTGTACTGAAAATAATACGAAACGGTTGACTTTTGTATCATTGTGGCAAATGTTCTTTTCTACTGACTGTTTCAATGCGATAACCCGGCAGATTTTCCCTTTTCGTTAATTGTTTGTGATTTATTTCTTTTAATCCATCACAATATACATGTTTAATTGTCTAAATATTTATGCTATCTCTTCCTCTACTTTTTGACTGTAGGGAGGCTGTGTTTTCTGACTGTATTTGTTTTCCTGATATGCGTTTTTCACTTTAAAAAAACAGTATTCAAATCAGTGTAGTTCTATATTGCTTTAAAAACTTTTAAAAAGCGAGTATCAAACAGATATTTAAAAGTCGTACTAGGTTTTTTTTGTTTTCAAAACGATAAATCTGCACAGAAGATAAGGAAGAAAATATAAATATTATTTATAACATGTCTACATTTTAAATGATAGAATTGTTTTAATTGTTTCTAACTTAAAAGCATTCATTTAATCACTCTATTTTTTCTGTTTTATAAATCTATACATAGAAAAAATATATCAACAAAATAAGGTTAAGGTTATTGAATCAAATAAAGTAAACGATAATTCCAAAAATACAATGTCATTTTATCGAAACAACCGGTATAATCCTTTTCTAAAGATTTAGATTTACTTGTAGTTCCGTTAACTGTTGAACAGCTGCTGACTAGAGAAATACCTTGAGGGAAGATATATCTCTTACAATTAGAAAGCTTTATTTAATTTTCGACTGAGTAATAACGAACGAAGCCCTAGAGGTTATCATACGTTCTGTATTATACTTTGTATGTGTCATAGTTACTTACGTTTCCCACAAAAAACAAGCCCTATAGGCAATGGAGTTAGAATGGAAAAAGAAAAACAATATTTCCATTCAATACTGCACAGAACGTATGCTAGACTTTTTAATGAAGCGAACTGATTTCAAACTAGTAGTTAGTCACTGTTATTGAGAATCATACATTTTATATAAAGCTAAGGGTAAGTTAAACATTTCTCGCAGACTACATGGGTGTTAGTTCATTCTCAAAGCGTTAAAGCGTTTTAAGACGGCGATGTTAAATCAGTCAAATGCTTTTGAAAAAAGATAAATATCCGTCATTTGTTTCCGACTAACTACACACAGAGAACACTGAAAACGAATAGCTTTAATTGTGTATGCTTTCAGATTTCCCCCTCCCTCCGGCTGCTGTTACCTATAAGTTTGAACCAGTATGAGCGGATCAAGATTACAGCTTATAATACTGGGGCAATTATGTTTTGACATAACCGCATATAATTTAAATCTAGACAGCCTTTTATGATAGTAACTGGTTTGTCAGACCGATCTGTATCTTTATTAGTTTAGTTTTTTGTTTGATTGTGTAGGAAGCTTTTATCTTTATTAATCAAATTAATGGCAACAAGTAACGTATTTATACATGCAAAGAGAAATGTTCTATCCAAAAGTTGATGCCATAAAAATCAATTTAAAGTCCATAATACGTCCAAATTAGAGAAAAAATGCCAGGAGAAAACAATTCATTTCTGTTTTTCACGCATGCGCAAACTCGTATTAATAATAATGCTTGTTTCTGGAGCGCTACAGTTGATGTCACAACTGCCTCCTATTTTTGACCACTTTACCCTGATACACCTCGCATTACTTTTCAGCGGTTTGATTATTCAAACACAACAACCCATTTTCATGATTTAGCCATTTCTTAATTTGTTTGTTTTTTACAACCATGATTAAGAAAGAAGTTTGAATTTTACTAGCCGAAAAAAAATCTATAAGCAATTTTAGTTCATAAGAAAAAAGAAAGATGTATTTTGTGTAAACCTTGATCCCGTATGAATAATATGTTAAACTTGCTTGACACAGAACCGTATCAATTAAAGTTTAAAGTTTAAATGCTTCGAGGAACACAATATTTTCCCTAATGAATTGCAGTTTTCTAATTAAAAGAATGTTTTAAGTACAAATGCTGGTCGAATAATTAGGTGAAAACTCGAGACTTTCCAAAGTAATTACGTCGATGCAAGTGATTGCATGAAGGAATGAAGCAGGAATTCAACAGCTAATGTTTCGCAAACCATGAACTTAATAAATCAGCAAATGGAAATGTGTTGTCCTGGTATTAAAGACGTACATACATCTTTGGAACTGAGCTGTAACTTCAGAACCTGTCTTAAACGTAGGAGTAAAAAATACTTTTTGTTTATATAGAATCACTTTTTATAAAACAAACACGAACTGTCACTGTAAGATGACAATTCCCTCGAAGTGGTGCTTTGACCTTTGAGCTGATGACAAGTTATTCAGGGGTCAAGGTCAAATAAATATAGGTCAGTGAGAAAGTTTGTCCAAAGGGGTTTTGTGTCCAAGTATGTAGTATTACTAGTAGGGATGTTATGGCCAATGTTAAATTTTTTGATCTTCAAAGTGAAGGTCATTCAGGGGTCAAGGTCAGATACATATAGGTCAGTGGGAAGGTATTGTCCAAAGGGGTGTTGCTTTCAAGTCTGAATTAAATCCACCTACTGATAAGGAAGTTATGGCCGATATTAAAGTTTTCGGATGGACTGGCGGGTGAACAGTTCAAAAACTATATGCCTCCCTTTGGGGGCATAAAATCTGCTAGTAGTTCCTTAGGGCAGTCAAAATCTATGACAAAAACTTAAACAGGGAATGAATGGATGCTGAAGTAATATTTTTTTAACAGTAGAAATTGAGTATTGAATTCTCTGTCGTAACGAGATGTTGTTTCGTGAAAACTCTTTTTCTTTCATACAGTATGTTACCAACAGTGTTAGTAAAACGAAAAGATACTACGCCAATATTAAGGAAATGTTGTTGGGTACTTAAAGAGTCGGAGGACTTCGTCTTTGTTTATGTTAAATTGATTAATACTGTTTTCATATCATAAATAATTACCAAACCTGTACAATTTCCCTGGCGGTGGAACTAGTTATTTCAACAGCAGTTCTCTTGGCTTGACATTATATATGAATAAAATATAATATTTTTTATATGTCAACAAATATACTTTCTGGTTGAAACTAACTATTATATACGGGCTTACAAACAAATAAAAATTTCTCGCAGAGAAAGTTCAAAAACTGAATTTCGAAGTGTAGACACCTCGAAAGAAGAAATTTTAGAGAAAGAGATGAGTTACAGACATTGATTTGTCTGGAATTTATTAATTAGCCAAATATCTAACTACAGTCATAGGTAGTCATTATACAAATAAATACAATCTTTAATATCTACTTACCCTGAATTTATTCAGCTAAACACTAGTTCAGTCAATGATATCTGCAGGACAAAAAGTTCTGCAATCAGTCTATCACAGTATAAATTCAAATTAGCAATTAAGATAGATCTGCGCGTCTTTGATTTCCACGTACCTTTCATACCTTTTTTACGAGAAATGTGAGCATGTTGCTAGAGTGATAACTGTATACAGCCATATGATATTCTAAGAAGTATGTACAGGCAAGAATCGATTTGACAAGAAGTAATATACAAATGACCAGAAAATTATAAGGCAGCACTACTTGATTAACCTTAATTTATTTAGATATTTTAGTCGTAAGAGCACAAAATCTGTTTTATTATGGCGTGGTCGTTCAGCTTGTTCAGAAGTATTCGGATGGTAAGATGCAATGCTCAGTTTAACGGGGTTTCACAAAGTTTAGAAAGCTTTTTCCCTCAATTAATTGTTCCTTGGTTTTCGAATTTGCAGTTCTGTTTTCAGTTATATTGTACTCGACAACCAAATTAAAGCAGTTGCGTTAAATTATAAAAAGGCAAGTTTATAAACACTGTCAAAACTAATAGATGTGGAGGCAAATTCAATCCATACATCAGGGAAATAGTCCATTACCCGTTTGAAAAGCCTTCGAGAATTTGTTTTGACATACCAGTTATGATAGCAAATTAAAGACAGAATAGATTATCTGTTTATTTTATAACAGTCTGAGACCAGATCAGACAACTTAGAGAGGTATATAATGAGTGTAAGTATGTACCGAGTGTAACGTTCTAAATTTTGTTTTATATATATCATATATTAAGTTGATTTTGTATACATTTTCGGTTAAGATAGCAATATGTTTGGAGATTTTTTTTTTCTAGGAGGAACATTCTTGCGTATTTACTACTATAATAATGTAACAGTGAGAAAGATAATGGTATCCATCAGTCCAAACAAAATGTCGTAATTTTCTACAGTGTTTTTTTAAAATCGTGTAATGAACTACTCGCAATAATTTGAAATTGGAATTTTTGTCTCCAAACATGATTCGTAAACAAGTATAGAATAAATGCTTATGCTTAATAGTTATAAAAAACAACTAGCAAATGTATTCATGGTCAACTATTGACAGTTCACTACATGCAACGTTAACAATAACATGTAAATTAACAGTAACACGTTAAGTTTCTTTTACTTATTTAAAAAAAATAAACACAAATAAAGAACGTAAAAGAAAAAAACAGTTTTCCAATTATAGCATGTCGCTCCTTGTGACTTAGTTTCTTGCGCGTTCTAACTCAGCTAATATTGTTTGAGAATACTGAGAAAATATAGGTATTTTTATTATTTTTTTTAGTTCTATCTTACAATGAAACATATATGAATTAATTATGCTGCTTATTCTAAAATAAGTGCACCTTAGTGTTAAAGTTAGCTTGTCATACTAAAGGATTAAACATCATTTGTTTCCACATGGCCTTATTAGTACGGTTTTTTTATACATAAAATTTGCTACCGCTGTCTTAGAAACAAATTAAGCGCGTTTATGTTTGTTTTAGCCACCATTAAGAGATATATTACAGTTTCTTTACTAATTTGATACCTTTTTTATAATATATGATAACGTTATTAATCCAGAAATGGAAACTGGAAGGTAAAAAATATAGGAAGTTTTTGTTTTTAAGTAAGCTGCATGTAACCTATGACGTCAGAAAAAACAATATAAATTGAAAGCCATGACATTAACTGTAGGAAACTCCCCGCCTACATTCATAGAACTGTTCTATATTTTTGACACCAATATTATGCAAATTTTCATGTGAAATGTGCCATGGTAAATGTAATTTATCCCAAGCTTTGTTGCTGGTAAAACATTGTTTAGTAAAGAATACGGCAAATCACCCCATGCCTGCTTCTCGTATCGGTAATGGCATCATCAGTGTTTTCATTGAAGTGTTCACCAAACATGGCTATTGTATTGAACTAAAATATATAAAAGCTAAACTGAATTATCTTACCAGTCTGTATTTCTTAAATATGAATGTACCTGGCTTAATAAAACCTATATTGTTCCCAGTTTCTTTTCATGTCGATCATCGTCATCGCGAGCCATTTTTTATGAAGAAATTGTAGAACAGATTAGGCAGTAAAGTCTTTACCGATGATACAAATTCAACTTTTAGAAAAACAGCGACGCCTTTTCGAGTGTTAAACATTTTAATTGCACGTTTCTTGATTAATTTAAACAGCACTTTTGTAATAATTATTTCGAAATACTTATTGAAGAAAAAAATGAGATTAATGTTGAGTTTTGTTAGAGTATTATTCGACATAAGATGATCCATACTAAGTCTTAAGAGTTCGAAACGTCACACAAATATTTATTAGCTAATATTTTGCTTTGTAAAAAACCTAATTAATCTACCCATATCTTCCTTTTTGCCCATTTGCTACGTACTAAAAATCGTGAATGTATAATTAAACCAATAACGTAAGTTTCTATTAATGCCTTGCAAACACCAAAAAAAGACCAGTTTTACTGCCATGTAACACCATGAAGCTATATAATACGTCCAATTACAGGCAATGCATGTGGTTTCTAATACTTGCAGAACAGTGCTGCGAAAAACGCATACATTGCTTCCGTAATGACACATTGCGAACTGTATATTATCATTTAGTTTCTTTCTGATTTAAGAGAAACGGTAAAAGGTCGAATAATAACAATAAACTGTGGAATTAATGCAGATAGTTAGGATAAATTTATTACTTTATGCAAATTTTGACTGCACGTCTTTCCAGGATATATCATTATGTAATCTTCATATGCTGCCATAGACGTAACATAAATATGAATATTTTTACTTCTAGGGAGGGCAAGGATTTATGACAGAAGAACATGCCGGTGAAATAATTGCATGGCCTGAGAATTAACGCGTCTTTATATATATTTTAAAGGAGTTTCAGTTCTTGAAATCTCATAAGGGAACAGAAAAAATATTCAAACATTTTCCATTGGGAGTAAGTCCTGAAAAGCATTCGATTGCAAACTTTAAAAGTTTGTTAAAATGAAACATAAGGCATTTGGATAAAATACATTCCTGCTCAGATCGTTATTTCGTTTCTTTGACAAATACTTAGAATTAAGTTCTACAATAAAATATGCCATTAGTAGCAGCTCCTAACTCTTGTGTCATTTCCAAAAAACATTTAGGTGTCTCTATTCATCCTGTCCTTGAAGAAAGATTGACCTATTGTATCAATAACCACTGCTTTCACAAGTTCAAGCCCAATTACGTACAAGAATAATTATGTTTTTTTTAGAATATTTCTCAAGGTTCTTTGATCAACTTTTATCATTCAAAGACCTCTTGATGTTAGAAAACGGAAAAAATAATCTTGAAAAATGTTAATATTTGATTTATTTACTCGTTACTATTATCACGTGACAAGTATGTTGGCAAGCTATATTGTGAAGGAAATTAAAAGCTGCATGGAGTATGTTTTATGCTTAGAGATTGTGTGAGTAAAAAATACATGCCGATGAACCATCACTACATTTGCAAACCTATTGTAAATACAATGACTTAATTTTCTTACAGATGACCTTTATTTTATTTGCCTCCGTCTAGGGCTGGTATTTCCTAAGCTGTGTAAATAATCTTAGAAAGCAAAGGAGACTTAACCACCTGTCGTGACATTAAGAGCAATGATGCCTGCAGCCTATATTGTGGTTCTTAATGAAACTTTTTAAAGCAAATAAAAAGTAATAACACAGAGTGTCTTCTTTTTTCAATATCTACTTTTAGAAGAGGTTTTCTATGAGCTTTTAAAGCAGAATGGATTATTCACATGCACGTGTCTTATACGTCAAAATATGCAAATACTACAATTCTGATTTTAATTGTGGACTCGTTTTTAAAATTTGCTTACCGAAATAATAAAACATGTTTGTTTCTATATGCGAATCTTCGCCAAAATCGGTTATTTTGCTAGTAATTTGATACAAGACGTCACGTGAATTTCTGAATACTTTCATGTTATTGTTTGCTGTTTGTCCTATCCAAAAGGGCCTCCTGTTACGTACTCTTAAATTGAATTCAGTCGCCTGAGAGTATTTTGTCAGAAACCTTTCTGTCTCTGTGAAATCAATGTACTTATATTGTGGTAGAGGAAAGTTATCTTCAATTCTCGAAAATATTGCCCCTATCTCATGAATGATTTATTCAAAATTCAGACAACAGTGGTATAAGAAATTATTGATATCGGTTTCTGCATTCGTAGTCAAGAAATTTGACGTTAAAACGTCCTGATAAATATGTTTGTTTGCATGGTATTTTTGTTTGTCCATGAAAAGTTACTCCGAGGTTTGAAATAAAACTTCTTTAAAACTCTGGCTTCACAATTTGTGAGAGATATAATTACCTCGCAAAAAAGGAATAAAACAATTGTCACAAATTAAAGCGATCGACTCAGACATTGGTCGACGATGCAAAACTAACAGAAAAGGTTTATACATACAGAAATTCTAGTTGCAGTTGTGAAGAGCATAATTATCTCATTTTCTCAATTTTGTCTCATTTTGTTACAAAAAGAAATATAATAATTTTACTATGAAGTTTTACACAGTTTTTCGGTGTTAGTCATATGGTAGATACTTTATTTGTATTGTTAATAACTGACAAGTGGTGATTGCAAGTGTCGGTGGAACAGTTGTGTAGTTCGCAGCTCTAAATTTCAAATCCTGTTGGAATCATTTTTTTCTTCAGTTTTAATAGTGTATAGATTATCAAATTATGTTTTTATGCCAATTTATAATACTTTCTTTTTAATTTTAAAGAAAAACAAAATTTAAGCTATATTCTGTGAATTAGTAGCTTGAAAAAACTGTGCAACATTTAGTTTAGTATGTCCTTATATAATAGATAAAAATTGGTTCTATCTTATCCGAAATGAACCCGACTGTTGCCTCAATGTTGATTCAATGTCCCTTTTCACAGACATTTTTAGCCGAAATGTGCTGTCTAATTTTTTTGCTATAGCATTAAAAAACAACTATTTTTATCATTGTGAATTTCCAGTATTTATGTTAACATAGCATGTCTTGGTCGACCCAATTAGCCCAAGATGTAAAAACGGGCATCAATGAAAAGAAAGGAAAAAATGTATGAAAGATCCCTTAGGATCGCATGTGGTTCATTGCAAGTCTCGACTCGCTGGAATTTTCATAACGCAGAGCTTGTTGAGTCTGTCATGTTTGTGAGCGAGGGCACTTGTCTGAGTCATGTGATCATTGAGTATCAAAAGGAAATTTCAAAAACAAACTCGTTAGGAGTGTTTCATATTGATAAATTGTTCGAATTGTTTCCTGATTAGATATGTCAGAGCACTTTTTAATGAATGGAAGAGATATTGCCCCTTTAAATGGAGTTGTTTGGAGACGATCTTTCCTTTCTAAACATTTTGTAATATGTTAAAATTGTATAAGCAAGGCTGATAAAAATGAAAATCGCCATGAATTTAAACACTGAATGATTTATGTCAAAGTAAAAAATGTGTAGGTATATAATATTAATGTAACCTAAGATAAATACGCTATATACTGTGATATCCGTGTTTCGGATTTCAAAATATTGCTGAATATATAACTCAGTCAAGGAAAAAACACCGAAACACTTAAGTTATAAATGAGATGGACTGACTAACTCACTTTGCTCTAGTAATAAGATTTTAAACATTTAATGCCTGACGACATGGTTTTTTTTCTGTAAATCAAAAGCAAAGCTATAGATGATGTAAAACATATTTGATCTTGGTTAAACCTGGTTAATCCACTGGTTGATTTGCAGCCTTGCTGTATACGACCTAACAACACTTCAGATAACAAAGTACTGGCAATGGTCACTCTTTGGCTTTAAATTACTGACCTGCAATTGTTTTACGTCCGTATGCTTTTTTTTCTTGTTCGAACAGGTAGAAATAGTAAAGTTGAAATATCATGAATATCCAGGTTTCAAGAGACAGTTGTTCTAATACTGTGCAATCGGATTAATTATTCGTTTTAACACATTTTTCAACATTTGATATAAAAACATAAGCTTGGTTCCTGAGAAAGCCTACAGTTATTTCTTATATGCCTTGGTTGTTAACTTTCACTTCGATAAATACTTTTAACTGTGTATGCTTTAAAGCAGGAACTTAAATCTATCTTATGAATTTTGTCAAATATAAAAACAAAATATATTAAACAAAAACTATATCCAGAAAGTATCTCAATCAGATGACAAGGATACTGGGGAAAATCACTGAAATAAAATACTATTTTCCCAGACTTTTTAATGTTATAGGATTCAAGCTTCCTTTTCTAATCTTGTACTTCAGTCCCACGGGCGATTATTCTTTTATTGCTGATGAGGTTTGAAAACTAATTCATGTTGCCATTATGAGCTCACAAAGCCATCAATTTCGAATAAAAGGATTTACGTTTATAACTTGAATGAGCTAATTGTGTTGAAAGCAATAATTGTAAGAGTGATTTCTATTCAAGCGCTTCCAGTTGTTCGGAAATTTGTTTCTGAGCACCCACCGTATAAATGTCAGTTCTTCAACACTTCAACGAATGTAAAATGTTACATTTCTAATGCATCACTTTAACAAATGTAAAATATTACAGTCATTTTTACTTTATAATATAAATGACAACTTGACATACCATACATACCACATGTTATAACTTTGTTTTCTTGTTCAAATCTTTGTATCATTGCAATTCCTTGCTCTGTTATTAAGATGTACTAAAATCGTCAGTGAGTCCGTTTTGTTGTTGTTGTTGTTGTTGTTTCGTGTGTGTTTATTTTTAATGTATAATGAGCATAAATATTCATGTTAAAGATTTCGTGAAAAAATATCACAGTTATAGTCATATATGTATTAGCATTTAGAACATTTTCGTTTTCTGTGATTATTGTTGTTACACGTCTGCTACAAAAAATATTTACACATCTGCTTTGTCACGTGCTTTGTCTCTTGGGCAAACAATAAATAAATAAATAAATAAATAAACCATTAAAAAAGCAGAATGTGTCGGGGTAACTTGGTTAAAAACTATATTGCCTACCCGGTATTTTTCTAGTGGGCATAACTCAGAAGATCCCTTTATTTCTCGCGTTCGCAATTTGTAGCTAAATTAATTATACGACACTTAACCCCCAATACTTTACACTATGTATTGCCCTATCTAATAATTCAATTTTCCTAGGCAGTCTAGTTTTAAGTAGGAACAAAAATTATTCTAAAAGACAAATAAATGAGTGCATTTGACATGCAAATATCGTGATTCTCGTCTTTCCTATGTTGCGATTATATATTTATTTGCGAACTGGTTACACGTCCGTGAGTCGTGAAAGTAGAGCGTCTGGATTATGACGAAATTTCAATATTTACGAGAAATTATTAATGAAAATACCATTTCTTCTGGATTAAAAGAAACATGTTTCGATTCGGGAAACCAAGAATATGAAAAAAGTAATAACTAATTAGTGTTTGCACAAGCAATTAATTGTACAGTTCATCTAATAGTTATTCATATATATTGGAACTTATTTTTCTGCAAGTTTACAGTTGTACGAAGATAATGATGAACATCAGCGTAAGAATCATTAACCTTGATTGTAATTATCGGTAATATCGGCAAATGGAAGGAACGCGATATCAAATTACGATTCCGGTGCTAATTATGTATATTTCTACCGATTTTGTTTATTGTTTTATCACTAGGAAACGCCTCTTAACACATGTAAGAAAGCAAATAACATAAACAAAAGAAAATTCTTCGTGAATATTATTTTTAAATTATATGATAGGTGTTAATCGCTTTGTGAACGTAACGCGTACACGTGTATTTACATAAGCATCAACAATTGTTTCTAAAACATCAAACAAACGGATAATAACTCCCGACCTGGAACAAGAGTATTGCGGAATTGCCACTCTGTTAACATTCCTATTCATTGAGCATATAGTTCTTGTCCGTCGCGTTTACATTCAGGATACACGTTATTGTGGAATATTGACCAGATTTTCGTTATTGGATGTAATAGGCGAAGACCTTTTTTTTTTCAAATTTATCGGAATAAATCGTTTATACTACCGTTTTGCTTCTTTATGGGATGGAACTACAAATTATAGTGTATGTACTTTCACTTTTCTAATTTCTACCTGAAAAAAAGACATCGGCAATAGCATTATTCTTTAAAGTTCAGTTCAAGACAAATAGAAAACGTTATTACAAGAGAGATTGGGCAATATTATCTCGGAAAACTTAGCTGAGGAGAACCTAGCTAATCTTTTAATGACTTTTCCTTATTGTCTGTTTTTGTTTGTTGTTGTTTTTTTTTTTTCAAAATGCAAAACTACCAATTTTATAACACAATGTCGTTCAATTGTTTGGGTCACGTGCCTCTGAGTTTTTTAACAATTGTCTTGAAAAGGCGTGCTACCTAAATTGAATGCGTGCAATACGGAATGAAGTACAAATTTTAAACAAAACTCTGTGTGTGCTACACAACGTATATTACGGCAGTTAATGATCTTAATGATCAATAGATGATAAGATATCATTAATGTCATGTTGCAAGAAGGATTAATACGTACAGTAAGTACGGTATTGGTACACAGTAAAGGTTTACAACAGTCAGTATAATTAATGATTTGTTTGATTAACCAGGAGACGCTTTTATCTCAGTTATCTTCTGCTAGTAATTCGCTGAAGCTTATAGTTTCCTCCTATGGAAATCGTCGATAGAAGGAAGTACTGAACTGTTTGTATTGCTCGGAAAATAGAGGATAAAATGAGTAATTTGTAGTAAAAGTGTAGCGTAATGAGGCGGAGTGGCGTGACAATTCGTTTCGTTTTGAATGTTAGATGTAAGGATTTAATTTTCTGTTTCAGCGAAGCTCTAGAGTGGTCTGTTTTGAATTCTTAATGGATTAACAAGAAGGATATATTCAGATTTTTTTGCAAACATGGATGTATGTTCTGAAAATTATGACAAGTGAACTTGTTTGATTTATTTGAAAGGTTTAAATATAAGTGTTTACTAGTTGTTAATACAGAATTCGAAATGTTAGCAAAGCTAATAATTTTATTTCATTAGAAGAGTTCTTTTTTCAGAAAGAACTAAGTAACATATCATGTTTTATGTACATGTAAATACAATATTGCTAAAAGAATGTGAACAAAAAAGATTATAAAATCGTACAACAGTCAGTAGTTAATTGAAATCTTGAAGTAATAAACAAAGCTCAGGGTACACGGAAGATGTCTCTAGGTTATAGCTTAGTTTATATATTTTGTTTCTTTTAAAAAATAACTTAGTATCGAGCTGACACAGAACAAAAACATTCTTAAACAGGCGTAAAGAACTTAAAGGTTTAGATCCTTAGTAGAGAAGGTAGTTATTTGACCAAAATATCTGTGATCAGAAACACTTTGTGCGTGAAAGAAATATTAGACTGTCGGCTGAATTCCAAAACTGAGCCTTATTTTATATTTTGTAAATGATAGTTTTGGTCTACACCTTTAACGGGTGTCGGGCACTACAGAATTTCCTATAATTGCGGCGGTTGGTATCTTACATACAACAATAAATCTAGAAATGTATTTCAGATAATTTCAAACACTAGTAATATGTTTGTATACGACTGGAACACATGACACATTTATACCTCTTTGTTCGAACAGTCTTAATACGAGAGAGGTAATCATAACTTTGAAGCGCTAACTTTATATAACCGGTCGATATTTCGGGGGAAAATAAATTGGGTACATGTAATAGAGAGCAATAAAGAAACGAGAGTGACATTGTAAGCCATGGGTACACGAGTTGCCGTAATTTCGATTGGGCTTCTGTTAATCATAGAAGCACAAAGCCAACATTATCACGAATGTCAGCTAAAAAGGACTCACTTGGGAGATCGTAAGATCGCAATGCTTGACGGCACAATTGTTCAGGGAATGAAGGTTGAATTTGAGGACGTTTGTGGCCTAAATGATATTAATGAATACAGAGGGCTAAAATACGCAGAAATTATTTTGTCTAACAAACAGAGCCTGCGGTTTCTTCCAAACAGAGACCCTGGGAGGTCTACAGAAGCAGAGCGATACGCCACAAATTATAAACCAGTTTGTCCACAAAAAATTATTATTCAGGAAATGCTAAATGGATTACCTATCCCGGAGAAGATAAAAGAAGCATGGATCAGAATTGGTATGCTTACTAGAAACCAGTCTGAAGAATGCTTATGGCTTAACATTTTTGTGCCTTATAAAGGTAAGTTGCAAGTCCATTTTTGTTTTACAAATGTTAACGTGACATTTTAAGAAACCTTAGGCCTAGTCATAAGCTTAGATCAGCACAACATTAAGTAAGAACGTGTTGTTTTTAGCCCACTCCAGAAAAAAGCATGCTTTAATACAGTTAAACCGTTGACGTTTTGCTTTTCCTAGAAAACAACTACTCTCTGAGAGTTTTCCCAAACGTAATATGTACACTACGAAGTCACAGTGCGACAGTTTAGATAAGATAAATCAACAGGATTGTGTTTTAATCGAGATTAACGGAGTCTGATACCAAGCATTTTGTAAATACAACACTGAAGGCTTTAGAGGTGTCTCATCTTTCGAAATATCAATCACAAAGTAAGTTTTCTTTACCCATTTTGCCCCAAACAATATTAATGTTTAATTCAACTAGCACGATGCAAGCAAATAAATACAAACTACCAGAGCATATGCCAAAAAGGTACATTTCATTGTGATGAAGGTCTACAGAGTATTTGATGACACGTGGTGTTACAGTTACAGGTGTTTCAGGAGTTCTGAATAAGAAACAAACAATATATTTTCTGTAACACAGTAAACTAAAGTCACAGGCAAGCAAGTTGCAGTTGATCTTTTTCGAACTGGTGGTTATCGATAGATGCCGAAGCTTAAGCATGGTTTTCCCATTAAAACAGGAAATGGACGCAGTGTCAGATAATGTCAATACTTTGAAAACTACAGTAACTTTCACCAAATAATAATAAAATACTTTGGTTTTCTTCGAAGTATACAAGAAATTATCAAACAAAGTTTGACTGAAAATTTAGAAAAGACTGGGCTAGTCAAAAAAGATTTTATCATTTCGCAACTATGTTCAATAGGAATGAAACTGTTATATGCAATCATTTAATTCAGCCATAACTGAAACAATTTTTGTTTTTCTATGATTAGAAACAAATGGCTAGTGTATATTTCAAAACGGTAATGGTCACTTAGAACACATATATCACTTTAAAGAAAATCAACATAGTTCTGCAAACAGAAATATTTCTATTTATGCAAAATTGTACTGAGCACCTTTCAAAAAAGTTGTCGCTACATTTCCACGGATCGACATTTTATTGTTTTAACGACATGTCAGGAACTTTTTATGTCCAGTTCTGTTTAGGTAATTGTTTGTACAACACATTAGCCGCATGAAATCTGTTACATAAGGACATGTTTGCACTAAACTGAATGTGTCAAATGTCCTTGTCTAAACTACACTACAACTTTTGATGTTATTTGAAAGTATTTACAAGTTCATAATGATATGTTTTGTCTCCTATTTAGAGAATTTCTGTTTTGAATGCCCTGTTGGAGAAGAAAGCAATATTGTAAAGTTGTCAGTAAACAATGAACATTTTACAAAATACATGCATTTACAAGGTGTTTGTCAACCGTACAATATACCTTCCAATATAGTAAATCGGATTTGCTGCAATTACCTAATTCATAGCAAAGGCTTTCAAAGTAGTGGACATTACGAACTTGCCATACTACCAAACGCTGGTTTTATATCAACTTCCGTAAACAAGTTTATAGCATGCAGACAGCTTGGCTAATTTTGTTTCTGTTTTTATAGTTAATACTGATGCAACAAGTTCATTTCTTGTAAGGCATTAGCAAGGATCTCGTATATTTTGTTTTGTCTTCGGCAAGTTTGTATAATAGATATTACAAAAAGTACATTTAAAAAGGAAAACAATTTAGCACTCTGTTCGATATTCTATACAAGAAATGCTATAAGCGATATAATATATCACAACCATGCAACATCTTAATGGTAAGGACTAAGTTTTGCTTTCGAGTCTAAGAACGGTTTCACAACTGTTTGTTGTTAATGTTGACAGCACAAAAAACGCCCATTTTACGTTATCATATGTGGGGCAAATAATTTCTATCAGTTTGATTCTTGAGACATTTGCCGTATAATTATCATTACTTATTCCACACAAAAAAACGAATGTTCCTTGCGTAACAATGTCTGATATAATTTACATCAACTTGCTTACTTCATTTCGATTCACCGCAGGCGTTCACATATCTCTTTCTGGGCAGGAAGCGCCTTTAATTTTCGGTGAAAACTGATTTCGCGTTAGTAATCGAAGGGAGTACCTAAATTTGTTACGGAAGCGAAGTGTACGACCAACTTTTAAATATGAGATAGTTCTTTTTTTATATACATAGCAAAATGTAGATATTTTTTTGTCGGCTTTGAATATATACATACGTTAAACGCTCTCTTATTTGTGGTTTTGGACGCAAGGTAAACACCTAGCCCAACAAATTGTGCGCCAGGGCTCTTTATTATATAGATGGTCGCCCTTCGCGCACAACCCACTTACGATTTAAAACAATGCGGAAAGTTTTTCTTCTATGTGTATATGCCAGCGACCAGAATCTCGTCGCTAACTTTTGACGGCTTCAAATGTATAGTTACACTCAATATTTCTTGAAATAAAATACATAGCTGTAAAGCTTATTCCAAACTGAATCAATATAAGAGAAAATAGATAAGAAAAATTTATGTTTTTTTATGCATTACACTTATAAACCCTACACATGTCAACATGTTTTTGTTGGACACCGCTAAAACTCTACCTGACGGCAGTTTATCGATCGGTTTTATTTTTAAACCTCAACGGGTTGAAATATGTACTGCGGGAAATCCGTTGTTAACGCAGTCAATTGAAAAGGGGACTATCGTAGTTTCTACAAGATTTTTTTTTTTTAGTTAGCATAAAGGGATGATATGAATGAAACTTAACCATGTTATGTATATTTGGATAGCTAAATACATGTATGCGAGTCGTTAATATTGTTATATTCAAAGAGAATTATCTTTATTTGTATACATAGAATGTATACATATTCACATAGAGCTATAGGAAGATATAAAAGCGTCATACACAAAAAATCTGTATCAGCGATTAATTATGCCGCAAGTTCATTATTTTTGTGAGATTTTCTGAGACCATGTTCCGTCATATTGAATTTGCACAGAGTAAATAGGGAAATTTCTTTTTGTACCAGGCAAAAGTCAGTACAATGTGTTAAAACATCTCTTGTATTTCTGAACAAAATACCATAATGGCAATTCAGAACAACATATGTGGGTTATTTCGGACGGAGGTATTTTTTTTATAAAGTACTCTTTTTAATTTACAACACAGTACTACATTGTAAATATAATTTATTGCATTATCAAAGAACTCTGCTCCATAAATGGAAACATTTTAACAAGAATTTAACAAAAGCTATGTTTGCCAAAACGACGTCACTGCACCATTGCAACTTTTGCAATTTTAAACATTAAAGGGCCTTAGAAAAATTAACGATATTTCCACTCAAGTTATACCCACATAAGATCCCATATACTGTGAATGCTGACTATAGACCGTTCCATAATTGATAAATTGACCGCCCCCATGTCGAAGGTCACGTGACCGTCCGCCATTAAAGGACTGCTAAACCTCGCTATGATGCTTAAGTTCCGTATAAATCTGTATAACTTTAGCACATTTCAAGGTGACATACTGCCTTATATCGCGTGGATTTTATTACAGAATACACATCATTTTATTGTATTATTATAGATTCAAAGGTTTTGCGCATTATCATACTGATATTCCGAAAAGGCATGGAAAATGGCAAGTAAACGTCCTAGGTTAATATTAATTAAGCTGTTTCTTTCTCTAGCCAACACTATTCAATCATTGTGCTACACGCTTTGCCCTGTCTAGTTTTTTCGAGCACTGTTTGGTTTTCTGGCACAGTTTTTTTTTTTTTAATATCTACTTTAATGTTATTGTTGGCTTTTGAAAAACTTTGAAAGGCCCGACCTGGCTTTTTTCTCGGACGTGAGATTTTCCTCTCGAAGAAAATCTACAAAGAATTCCAAATTCTCCAATCTTTTTTAGATCTTCTCTTTTCCATGGCGTTTCCCCACATCTGTCAGGTCGCCATATATCTTGTCAATCACATTCCCCAATCCGCCGGTCAGTTTTCCGTGTCTTTCGAGAGTTAGGTTACGGTGTGAATAAAAGGAATGTCCAATTTGTGCGTGTACAATGTGTTTATGTTGTAGTGCCTGTAAACCACTTTGAATAAAATGACTTAACATCTTATAATATCAGGACGTAATGTTCAATATTTGTCCTCTCTTTTCGGTCACTTATATGAATAGCTAAGCCTTATCTATTTCCACGTTCCGTAAAATTTACTTGTAACTGTCCACAGGAAACAAGCACTTTCAAAAATTTATTTTTAAAATCGATCAGAATTTCAAACATTTGATAAAAGCAAAGCTGTATGTTTATCACTTGGCCTCAAAATAACCTTTACTTAAGCAGGAATTGAAATTAAATCGAGTTTGCAGTTTGCCCTAGTTTCTTATCCAATCAGAGAGGCCATATTCAGTTTAAATTTGAAAAATATATCGCATAAAATAATCTGTATGAAAAAATAAGTGACTTATTTTCTTTGATATGAACAGCGCGTGACATGTGGTATGTGGGCGGAGTTATGCAAAATAGCTAGAATAACATACGGGCATTATAAACTGAACTGTACATGTAGAAAAAAGCCTCGTGACAACTTGAATGACAGGCAATCGACATCTTTCTGGAAGCTAGAGGTGTCAATCAAAATGAAAGGGCGGTCTTAACAAGACTTTAGAGGACGTGCGTACATGACAAACTGTAAGCAAGTTATTGGTCTTCGCTCGCAATAAATTCCATAAAATTTTATATATAACAAATAACTTATACGTATTGTGCGTAATTTTTGTATTGAAGGCATGCACGCAATTAGAAAACATCTTTAGAAAAATATTTATGGATAAGCGAAACAAACCATATATGGAATGTCTTTATAACTCAATATGGATGATATGATATAGGATATTGTAGTTTAAACTTAAAAAGTAAAGATGATATAATTTGGATAGGTGAAATAAACGGCTCTAGGTTCAAAATAGTATTATGTCAGGCCTGATTACACTAAATAAATACTAGACGCTACGAAAATCAAATTATATTTAAATGTTCATTAAAGAAAAAAAACACAATATACAGGAAAGGGAATAGCAAATTTTAATTTTACTTGACATTACAAAATTGTTGACAACATACATTAGGAATCGTGTCCTTGACTGGTGGCAATTTAAGTTTATTAAATCCTATCTTTACAATAAAAATCACAAAATCAAAACTGTGACATGTTAAGAATGTGTGATGTATGTATTAATGTAGAATAAATAAATGGAGTAAATACAAAAGTTTCAAATTTATAGTTTCAGAAAAAAAAACAACAGAAAATTTGTATTACGTCTATACGATAAAGCGCTTTGTGTGCGATTTAACGCGTACAGTCTCCCGGAGTGTACTAATATGTTTAAATTAAAAGAAACGTTTTCATTGGTTACAGCGTTTGCACATCCACATGTAAACAATCGTTACCTAATTGGGTTTAATAGGTAATTTAAGTTAATATTTGTCATTTTATAAATATTTTGAGGACTAATTATGGTTTATATCAACAAATGAACATGCCAGTGTGAAAATTTTCATGTTGCAATGAAAAAAATGAAATTTAAATCAGTTCGATTTCCGACACAGTTTTGAATCTAACTGGTTGAGACGTAAAGGCCGACATCTATGTAATATCAGTTTGTAAATCGGTCGGTCTTGCAGTCGAAATATTGAGACTAGGTAAACACCAAGCATCGTTTTCCTACCAAGCTAGGTTCTATTAACCAAACCGTTACATTCCATAGCTTTTTGTTGTCTTAATAACACACCAAAGAGATCAATTAACACACGACCAATAAATCATGAATCCTTCTGTGATAAGAACTAATGAATGACATGCCGTTTCACACTGTCAGTTACTGCATCTGGTTCCTATATCTTACTAAATATACGTCTTCAGAGTTAGTACGAGTAAGTTCCTTGTCAGTTATGACACAAAAACTCTGAAAAGTAATGCATAATCGTGTAACTTTGTTTGGTTTGGCGCACAATAATTATAATACTCGGCAGAAATTAATGAGCTTGTTAAGATATGTAAAAGAAAATGCAAACTTTGCCTGGGTCTTTATCACAAAGAACATTTTTTCATGAATCGTCTCAACGGAGTCGATTGAAATTTCTGTTAAGCATATATTTATTAGCCTTATCAGGGCATTACTAACAAACCACCTATATGACTAGATGAACGAAGAATGCAGAATGTAACAACTTGAATGAACGCTAACAGTCGCTAGAAAAAAAATGTGAGAACCAGAAGTAAGTACGAAGACATTGCAAGTTATGTTCGTGGATTCAGAGATGCATTATAAACATGTGTATTTATCTCAGCGAAATCGTTCTGTAAAAAGCACCAGACTCTCGTCGTTCCTCTAGATGTTTTAAATAGAAATGTACCAACATTAACACCGTAAAATCTGTATCGGTTATTCAGGGAATATTTTTATGGCCATTATTGCATTAGCATCAGTCAAAGGATAGGTCGTACGTTTCCTTCACTTCTAAATCAATGTTTCCATTACTGAGGTAAAACACTATTAACCACCCGTAATGATGTCAAGAAATAATGTCTTTATTTATTGTTGCCTATGAATCATATGAACGATGCCCACAGGTGATGACATGATTCCTAGGAAAAGAAACTTGAAAGCAGATATCATTCAAGTGTCAAAAGTGACGGACACACTGCAGAAAAATGTATTTTTGTAACTGTAGGGTGTGCCCTCAAGATAAATCTATGAAGAAAATATTTTTGAACATATGCAACATGCTAGTATCTGAAACAGTTTTCCAACCTTCAAAGTGAGATTTGAAACTAGAATTCTGCGAATTAAAATCGGACCACGCTCCGTAAAATGTAAAACTTTCTTTCAACCAGACCTAATAATTCCCATAAGATGCCCTGATTGATAACCTATCAGCCTATGGAACGCGACTGCTGCTTTAAGTAACATCTTTTCCATCATTATAATTGATTAAAAATCTAACTTCTACATTTCAATTGGAAAACCTCTAAGCTATTTTTTAGATGCTGCGTTTTGTATTACTAAGTGATGAGAGAAATGTCGGACTGTTAAAAAGGTGTAATTGTTTAGTTGTCTAAACTGAAAAGCTATGAATAAATCAGATTCAAGATTTCAATTAGCAGAACTAACAATAATCGTTAGTGGATTCAGAAACATTCCCGAAATTAAGGCGTATCAAACAATAATCGACATGAGCATGATTAGTGCTATTCTGTTATAAGTGAAAATGTTCTCTTGTCCTGGTATTTGTCCGTCTATTTGTCTTCTGAATTTTCTGAATCCTGCAAATTCTATATAGTATAATGAAGATAAACCTTAAATGAAGGTAAGCAGCAGTATTGATATTGTGGGTATGAGTTTTAAATTCACTTTTTATCCTTTTTTACCCTTCTTTCTGTCCATCCTAAAATGTGCGTGCATCTTTCTCGCGTGAAACATGTAACTGTATATAGAAAACACGAAAAAATAATATTAATTATACCCCCGCTTCGAATAAGTGGGGGGGTATACTGTTTTAACCTTGTCCGTGTGTCCGTCCGTCCGTCCGTCCATCCATCCGTCCGTCCGTCCGTAACAAATATCCGTTGCAGTTTTCTCAGCAACTATAACATGCAGAAGCCTGATATTTCACATATTGCTTTATCCTATAGTCCCATATGGTTTAAAGCGATTTTATGCTCCTTGCTCATCTATTTCCTGTTTACCTAATACTTAGATTTTTACACATAGTTGACATACATTCACAATTTCCGTCACAGTTTTCTCAGCAACTATAAGATGCAGCAGCTTGATATTTTGCATATTGCTTTATCCTATAGTCCCATATGGTGTAAAGCGATTTAATGCTCCTTGCTCATCTACTTCCTATTTACCGAATACTTAGATTTTTACACATAGTTGACATACATTCACAATTTCCGTCACAGTTTTCTCAGCAACTATAAGATGCAGCAGCCTGATATTTTGCATATTGCTTTATCCTATATTCTCATATGGTATAAAGCGATTTTATGCTCCTTGCTCATCTACTTCCTGTTTACCGAATACTTAGAAGTTACCAACACACAGGAAAGGAGGTTCACTTGATTGTGTTTTTGTGAATAAAGACTTCGAAGGATCAGAAATCACAGATGTAATACCTGTTCATTATTCTGACCATTTTCATATCCATCTAGCTGTGCCTTGGGTGAAGTTGTATTAAATTCAGGTAAATACTCGGAAAAATTTGACACTCTTTATACATATGACAAATGCAAATTACATTATGAAAGTCAAATTTCTGATAGCGGGGGTATCATTAGTGAGCTTTAGCTCACAAATTTACTTGTTAGAATTTGTTTACGTCGACCTAGAACAATTATACTTTTGATTCCGTAAAATTTGGTACGCCCAAAAGATGACGACGACTGTACCCTTTGAAAATACTTAATTTATCAGTTTAGAATAATTGTGTTCCATTACTGTTACATATACAAACATTGATTTCAGTGGTTTGTAGACAATTTTGCTGTGGTCTTTAGTTTTCCGAACAAATGAAAGTATTTGTGTCGGGCAAACAAAAAATAAAACACCTGAAAATATTTATCTCTTGAACGTTTATGTCAGAATTCTTTAGTAAAAGCCAAGGCATCCAAATGTATTGATTCGGAATATCTCACGCTTGAACATTCTGATAAATAAAGGGGATCTTCCAATTTTCTTCATGAAAATTTGTAGTCTTGTTTTTAGGCAATTCTAGCGCTGATATATATAACTTTATCAGTTCCGTTTACGATGCAATTTGTAAAGAAGATATATATCTCGTGAAACATAAAGAACTCAAAACTCTGTATCAGACATAAACTCTCTAAATCATTGGCGTATCATATTTTCTAAAATCAAGTAACTAAAGGAACAGCATTTTTTGGTGTGTTTTTTTTTTAATTGTTTAATGCATGAACAATAATCAATGAAGGCTCTTTGTATCTTATTAATTAATCAATTCCCTAATTATATAATTCATTCATTCATTCGTTTGTTCGTTCGTTCATTTGTTCGTTCGTTCGTTCGTTCTTTCGTTCATTCATTCATTCATTCATTCATTCATTCATTTTAACAGTTATTTTTAAGTATGCATTTATTTTTTATGCATTTATAAATATAATTATGCAAGACTGATTTTTATTAATTCATATTTATTTCTTGATCATTATGAAAATGGAAATAACTCGGGAAAATACTACCTTAGTAAAGGGTAGTAAAATTATTTAAATAATCGTGAATACCACCGACATTGTGAAAAAATGATGTATTTAAGGAGTTCACAAGAATGAAGTCGTTCTAATTTTTAAACTGTTAAATTTCAATCCTGATTGCTTGAAAAAGAAAGAAAACATACACTTAATGTTTGACGTCCTTGGCTTTCATATAACCTGTTAAACGCAGATGATCGTTGTGAAACAGTTCCTGAGTAATCAGCTGAAAGCTCCGAAGTCACATATGCTGTTTCGAAAGAACCAACACGTTTTATACCAGAAGGTGTTGACATATCTCGTCCTAGGCGCCAAGGCATTAGTTAATTGACATGCGTATCGCCATGTGGTCGAATGTTTTGGTCGACTCATGTTCCATACTTGATCATTTACTGTAAACAAATAACTACAGTTAACATAGTCTGACTAGGGATCGTTAATTACATGAAACTTTAATACAGAGTCGTCATAATGCAAATCTTTACTCATTTGTTTCGTTATTTTCTCTCGATTTCGCGTCATGAAATATAATAAATTCTAATTCAGATGCAAATTTAGGAAAAAAGAAATATTGGGACGTTATACGCTTGCCTTAGATGTTTTTTACAGTTATGGAAGAAGATTTTCTTAATAATTATTCGTAGAATATACGAATACACAAATATAACTATATCTAAGTTGTTTGTAATTCACATTTTACATTATTCACCGGAATACATCAATATATTTCAACAGTCTGTGCTCGGAATAAAGTATTGTTTTACGTCATTCCGTTTTGAAAATTATGACATTCATATGTTATTTGAAGAAAAAAAAATCAGTTTACGTTTAGTAGAATTTCCGGTTCTTGGCTTTGTACGGATAGCAAGAGTAATATTGTTCACGTCAAATCGGAATTTACCTAAAATACTAATCACCACACTTTACTTAGAACTACAATTTCTTCCGGAATTCCGATAATTCTGATCTGATTCTTTTTCTTTCATTTCCACCGGCGATTATTCTTTTGTTGCTGGTTAATTTTTGAAACATTATTCTATTACTTTTATGAGAGCACAAAATCAGCAATTTCGCATCAAAGGGAGAACGTTTTTTAACCAGGATGAGCTAATTGTGTGAAAGGCAATATCCCGAAGAGGGCTGCTTATTCAAGTGCTTCCAGTTGTTCGGAAGTAGAAAGAACGCATTTGTTTCTAGGCACGAGTGTAATAACAGAAAGTTATTCGACGTAAAAACATTAACAGTATTTCCGGAGACGCTAACAACTCTTTGTTCCCCCTGTTTATGCCTTATAAAGTTCTTCATATGTTAACATGAATTAGAATATCATACTTCATTGTAGTGTTCGCACGTGCGTTTTAAAGGGATGACATGTGTGTATAGTACAAATATCTCGACATAAAACACATAACACATACTTACAAGACAAATATTTTAATGTAGAATATTTCTGTCACATTATTGCACAGCGTTCGACCTGTACTTTTTCTAAAACTGAAGAAAACATTGATTCAACTATTATAAGTAGCGGACAGTCACTTACTTTTCATAAATGTATTTACTTTGTTCTCTTACAAACGTCTCCTGTTTTTTCACTCTTGTTACACATTTTTGTGTTTTTAAATGAAATGAAATTTAAAAGGCAAACAATCTAAAGAACCACATTCGCTTTGGTTTTTTCTCGGGTTGTCGCATTATATTTAAACATTTTTAAATAAAATTTCATTTTCATGACTTAAACATTTTTTACGAGAAGCAGTAAACATAATACCGCCTCTACATGCAACATATCTCTAATACATACCCTCCAGGAGATCGACATGTTACATTGTTTCGGGAAATTGAGAAAGCATTTGGTTATCCTATCTGAAAAAAATTGTCAACATGGGAAATAAAGAAGTTCCGTCTCATGCCCTGGGCACCTTTATTCTAATAAATTGTATCGTAAATAGAAATCTTTCTTGCATTTCATCGAATGCTTAGGGGAACAACTGGAACAATTACAAAACGTATTTATTCTTTTGTGTAACGGTGTCGTTCAAATATGTTTCTTAAAGAATTTGCATAAAAATTATTTAAAACGTCCACGAGGCTAAAACACTGTTTCAAAGCTTTTTCAACCACTGATCAAGTAGAACCGCAGATAGGTTCTGTAGTTACTGAAATAAAATGTTCCATTTCTCCTTCTTGGCTTTATTGATCTTTTGACTGTGCAATGTCACTACATGTTTATACATCGCTTGATATAGATGCTCTAGCCTTTCTTTATTTTACAAGTTTCTGATTAAGATATGGATTTCAAATATATTGAATATGTCAGGCCCTTAATTTTATAAGTTGTTTATAAAAGCTTTGCGTCTACGGAAACATAAGTACTGTTATGAAGTTCTAAATTTTGTTCATCACTTCACTGCAATGTACACGTAGACTCGTGACATCAAGCCTCGCTTTGGATCTCACCTGTTCTATCTCATACTTACATTATTGTTTTGTAGCTTTAAAATCAAGTCTGTAATATAATTAGGTGATAGTTCTTAAATAATAACCGGAAGTTTATAAGTTTTATTTTTATACGATGAAAAAAAAATGTCCTTATGTCCTGACATTGAATTAAAAAAACCGCAAGGTCAGAATATGTTTCCTCCTACTCCTGTACAATTTTCTTATCTCCAAATATTTTTTTATGATCGAAATGCTAAGATAATGTGCAGCAATAAACATTTAGTAATTTATAATGATCGCCTTTTAAGTGGATGCTAATGGAAAGATGCAATTAAATTTTCCATATCTGCACCCAAACCTGTTATTTGTTGTACATTTGTCTTGATCAGCACGCCTCGCCTTTTACACTTATCTGTTGCAAAAAAGTGTGTTTGAATACAGTTCTTGCATACAAATTAGCATATTGAATATACAGACACAAACTAAATTTGTCTTAATATACAAGACACTTAAAGTCGAGAAGGGTTAGGGAATAAGCAGTGTTCATGTAAATGTGTCCGAGTAAACAATTACCATAATGATAAGGAAATAGAAGCTTCACATATTGAGCTCTAATAACCATAACTTTTCTTGGTCCTTTAATAATTTATTGTTAAATTAACTTGAATTTATGACGCTGAAATCTATAAATTTATAATATATATAACAGCCTACTTTTTCTAAATAACTAAGATGTTTGACAGTCAAAACAAATGTAAACACACCGATGCTTAGAAATCATGTAAATAAAAAGACATAAAAGACTTCTTTCTTATGTAAATATGCCTTCCATGTTGGGGGTAAATGTAATTTACGACAGCTCCAGTCATTTAAGATTTATACAATATTCAACATTACTCATTGGGAGTAAATATTCTCAATGCTTTATTGTTTATGATTGTTTATTTAAGGATACACATCTATTCAGTGAAAAATATATAGGTCGCTTTTACCCCTTAATTAATCCCAACTGCATGACTGATAGTTCGTGCTCCTGTAAAAATGTGTTATTGTGTTTAAAATGGAACATCCTTCTGTGCAATTGTTACCAATGCTATCCTGAAAGGGTTTCCAGTTTTAACACTTTGCAATGTTTCAGTACAATATAAATCACGCATTGCACGTTCTTGATTTGAATAATAAGAAAATATTGAGACAATTCACATTTGCAATTTGGTTGATATAACTTTCGCACGGAAGATTTGTACTCAGTAAAATTTATTAAATTTATTTCAGAACATGACCTGTAATAGAACAATTAAAGTGACCATCTCGCCTAATACATTCATTTTTTAAAAGTAGTTTTAAGGCATTTGAGATATCAAGGAGTTGAACTTACTCTATAGCTCACTTGCTTTAATCGAATAATTTTTAACATACCCATTTTTTCGATCTATTAGACTTACACTAACAATTGCTCTAAATGATAGTTCTGGAACACCTTGTTAAAATTTACACGAAATTATTTATGAAGATTATGTGTAACTGAGAAACATATATATAACGGACAGTAGACACAGGATTTTCATTAAAGTGTGTTACAAATATTTGTTTATGTTGAACAAAAAGAAATTACAAGTATTTTTTTTTTCAAAATGTTATCTAGAGCCAGCATATTGAATGCAGCCAGATTATTTGCATTTAAAATGGTAATAACATTTATTAAATTCTTCACTTTTTTATCTTTGCAATAAAGTCTTACAGTTGAAATCGCTAGGACTTAGCCTGAAATATACAAGAAACAAAATTGGTGTAACTTTACACGGGAAACATACAGTTCTGTCAGAACAAACTATATTAAGCAAATTGCCTTCTATGGTTGGTTACTGATTAACCCAAATCGACTGAACAGTGTAAAACTGAGGAAAATAATCATCAAGAGAGCAATTACGCTGTCACTGAAGAAAACAAAACTTGTACTTTTTGTAACCTCTTGTCTGAAAGACGAGTCTTTCTCGGACGTAAGTAATAAAAAAATAGAGACGAATTAAATTTGTCTAGTGTACTTTTAAGGCTATACAACATCCGACCAGTAAAACACTTAGAAACGAAAACAGATACTCAGATATTAATCAAAGAGTACCAACTTCTGAGGGAATTTTTGTTGCATAGTCCAAATTCAGTACATTAATATTCATTTACCTCTCACTCATGCACAACTTTAGTACATATTCACTTTGTGTACTGTCTGAATGAAGGGGTTGTCGATAGTTTAAGGTTATTTTCCTTTGACAAAATAGTTATAAGAACATGACAATGAATGGAAATTCTCATTACACTCTCCCACGCAAGATCAAAATGCAGTTAAAAGAAATTGAGTTGAATGACAGTCTGATTAGCCTTAAGGTCATGTGCACGATGGAGGAAGTGATTTTGTTTTAGAATACACAACAAAGCTTGTTGTGAAGAGGGAAGCAATTACTCATTAATTTTTTTTAAAAGTTCTTATTTCCTTTTTAAATGAGACATATTCTCAAACTAATAGCCTTCCATTCATTCTAGAACCTACAAACGTGACTGATATGAACAAATTATTACTTGATGTCCGTGAATTAGCCATCAATACTTACAACAGTTTCATTAATTAATAAATTCATTCGTAAATGCGTTAATTTTATTCATTATTACTTACACAAACTTTCTTAGTGTGTATAGTTTGTATAAGACTAAGTAACGTAAATTAATATGGTTTTTACTACATTATCAATTATTCGATATTATTTGTATAACGAATGAGCCTTTAATTGGCATATGCAGTTTATTATCAGTAAGATTAAGGGTATATCCCTTTAAGCCGATTTTTACGCCAGAATTTGCGATTAAGGGTATATCCCTTTAAACTCATTTTTTTTACGCCAGAGTCGCAAGTTCAGTTTCTTTTTTAACAGCTGTTCTTCCTTATACCTATTTCATCGTTTAAAGTTTCTTGATACATATTTAAATACTGATGACTGAATAAATTTCAACAGTTCTGTCGGAAATTACTATGATAGAGAAAGTCTCTGAACAATTTTGACAGACACAGGACAAATTATTTGCAAATTTAGAGAGAAGAAATATATTCCTTCTAAAATATGTGACAAAGATTAAAATTTCTCAGAAAATTGTTTTTAAGTGAAGACATTTACTTGGAAGTATCTCTCCAGAAGGTTTCAGCTGCCTTCCTGGTGATAAATTTAACTGGATCGCATTTTCACGTGTATTATTGATATATTTTGAATATGTAGCGAATTGTTGTTAGGTAAGCTTTGAAATGTTTCTTTTTTTATTAACTTAAGTTGGTATTAGAGTTGACTGTCTTACAGCCAAAAGAAAAGTATATCTTATGTAGCATTGTCAACATGAACAGAATTCGTAATTCTACAAAAAAACTCCAGTGATTCTATTCAATATTTTTTTTTTATTTCTTTTCAAGTCTGTCGAGAAACGCCGTGTACATATTGTAATAATAATGATTAAGTTCAATAAATGTTTAATTTTCAAAATATTAGGATTTTTACTGCCATATTCGATTTTTTGTTGTTGTAAATGTGCCTAGCCCAACCCATGTATAACTGATACGAAAATAAATATTGATTGTTGTATGTTGTTATAATAATAGCACTAGAAATACTAATAATTGTAATAATTTTAAACTTCTTCTAAATTGTTAGGAGTTTTGTTTCACAAAACTTTTACTAACTAGTTACAAAAGTAGTCAGTCTAACATAAAAGTGGCTGGATTCTAGTCTGAAACCAAAGTCGATTAATCATTCAAGATTAATGGCGATTAACCATGGTTTTATCACGATGATTAAAACTAAAAAGAACGTAAAAAAACAGCTTGCAACATATCTGTAGTACTTTTGTGCCTTTCTTTTTATGTATTCTCCAAAAGTTATAAATATTTTATTTGCAAGAACTAACTACAAAATCCTCAGTCTAAATATCTAAGACAATTTTCTAAGTTTTACTCGAAATGTCAAAACGAGAAATATTGCATTAATATATTAGATTTCGTGGAAAATATTGATTTGCCTATCAAACTTATTTTTTTTCTTAGACTATCAATAAATTAATGACCACTTTAATCAGCATTACTCGTCTAAATGCTACTATATACATTCACGATTAATATTTCACAAACATAATGTTTTGCCTTATTTTAAGTATTTCGGACTAATTTTCCCACAAAAAAAAAAGAAAGTATGGGACTAGTACAGCTTGTTTGAAATAATTTTAATTTGCTTGAGAAATAACCATTTCAGATCTACGGATTCACAATTAGACTTTGTTATTTAATAAGTCATCCCAGTTTTTAAAAGAAATATAAACAAATAAATACAGCCAGTCTTCCATGTGTAGGCTTTATAAGAGATGTTTGAATAATATCTTCATAGATATTATCGAGAGAGCCGGAGGATTTCAATATACCTACTGTGAAATGTAATTGCATGATCTATTGCTGTATGATAACTTATTTTAAATCTCTAGTATGCTGGAATTTAAGACACTTGGAGCAAATATGATTACATTCAAATAGTTGAAAGGAATAAGATAGTGGATTACATCGTATCACATTTTGATTCCTCTTTCCAGCAAAAACGTCTTGCGTAAAGCTTTCATCGTAAAACGAGTAGATTTAACAGGAAACTAAAATTGATTTTCAAGTGTGTTAGCTGTTGTAAATATTCTGTCACGCGCTGTTAATGTCAATTAACAAAACCGTTTGTATCGTGTAATCTTTTTTTGTAAACTAAAATAAGTCCTAATCGAGTTTATGTTCCTACCAAATGTCAACAAGTTAATGTGTTCTTGCATCCATCGTCTTCAAAGCCAATCGGACTGTACCAAAACTCATCAAACACACGACTAGGAAAAGTAAATAGGTGGAAATCTGTAGAGTAAATCGTGCTAACCAACTCTTGACGATGGTTATTTGAAATGCGTCCAGTAGAAACGCGGTAAATAACCTTCTGAAGAAACGTTTAGTAACAATAAAAACTATGATTACTGCTTTTGTAGTTTCCACTGAAAGAAATGAAACACTAGGTAATGAACGCAACAAAAGATTTAGGTATTTTCTACAAGTTTATGGTAGTAATGTTCTAGAAATATGAAATACTTTCTCAAGTGCCCCTATCAATGTATTTAGCTTTTTTGAACAAACTATTGTGGTCATGTAAAATGAAATTTAAGATTAATCAGTTTCGATAAATAAGAACCTTAGATATAAAAGTCGGATCTAACAAGGAAACATTTTAGAAATTAAAATCAAGTTTCAACCAAAACTAAAAAACAATGGTGGCTGCAGGCAAGAAAGTGTATACATGAAATGTACCAAAGGCAAATATCAAACAAAATCAATAAGAGCGCTATATATTCTTTGCACTTTTTCGTCCAAGTTAGTGAGCTCTGCATATTTGTTGTCTAGTTTTGTAATGATAGATGACGAACAGTTGGTATTGTTTGACAAATCTTATCATTTATAGACCTTATTGATAAGTGGAAGATATCTGCTAGCTATAATTAATGTGTCTGACGTGTTTTGCTAGATCCCGATAGGATTCTAGGGAATATCTAAGATTATTTATGTTTTATAAAACTGGAACAGTTACGGTTTCTGTAACAGTCTGTTGACTTGCTGGTATGTAATTTGTTGGGGGAAAAAAGCTTAAACAATTTATGTTATTTTGTATACTGACATACGTGTAGTTTGATATGTACGGCACCGTATAGTCGCTCTGATTTGATAACATAGAATAACTTATAAAATGACTATTTTTGTTTCGTTTTATAAAGTTGCCAAATAGAGACATACCCTAAAAATTTTGAAAATTCTATTTTGTTCGAAATCCTAGAAATCGGAATGGCACTAAATTGATCCGTTGTCAGGGTGTCAGACACAGATTCTAAGTACAGAAGGTGAACTGAGTGCATATATTGTAGTTTTTATATAGAGTTTTGTTGTTCAATTTTTGGCTGGAGAGCCAATTATTACAACTGAACACTTCCTAAGTGTCTGCATTGCCAAGAGAAAAAAAGTTGAATATATGTTTTTCTTAACATCATTTTTTATTCTGGAAAAATGATCAAATACAATTCATACGCAGAGCATCAGTAATCAATTTCTAGGATATGTCACTTCACTTATTCTTTAAAATGTCTGTAATAAAAACATGCAATGTTAAACACGTCTTTTGGTTGTATACAGCGGCAAAGTAGTGCAATACATCTCGATTAACCCACATTTTGTTTTTTATGGAGCTAAGTTTATTCGACATCAATAATTTCTAGTAATTCTCTTACTGACACGGTATTTTTATAATACAAGTTATCTAAATGTCTTATAGAATAACGAAAATGAGTGTTTAAAATTGTATCTGGTAGATAATAACAGTTAAGGCACCTTTATTTGATGTAATTTAATATTATTATTATTATTATTATTATTATTATTATAATTATCATTTTTATTATTATATTGCAATATGTAATAAGCCAATGATCCTAAACTTTACTGAAATCCTAAGAAAGTAACATAGTTATTTTTTCACAATTATAATGGTGATGATGATGATGGCGATAATAATGACGACGACGTTGTTGTTGCTTCTTTTGATGATGATGACGATGATGATGATGATAACGATGAAAGATATATAAACTAGCTAGTTAGAAAAGGGCTATTTTTAGCAGGGTGATATAAAATATAACAGGGTAATCTTGGAGAATCACATCCTGCTCTGTGGGAACTTCACATCAGAAACAAAGCGAGGTTTAATACTGGAATATGAATGTTTATTGACAAAGGTTTTCATTTTAGCAACATAATTCCCTTAACAGAATGAATGTGACTCATTAATTACAAATTGTAGTATGCTATATTTTTCTGTAGATTTGTAACCATTCTGTCTTTGTATAAACTCTATATTGAAACATAGCAGTATGAATGCAGCGTTTATGTTCCATTTTCAACTAATCTAAAACTCATTTCGATTTCATTTCAAACCTCATATAAACCTTCGACAATAAAGCTCATATTGTGGGTCATGTTAATTGAAAAAGAAAACTGAATTTCACGTGACATTTACACCCATGTAGGCTGAATTTTATTTGCAATCAACACTTAATTGGAAAACATATCATTGCTTTGTATTACATTGGTGACAGGCGCAGCAATTACTAATAATAAAATGCTTACTTTATGGACGATACGTTTTACATTTTTGTACTTGAGTATTTCTTTTTACTTTATTAATGAAAGCATGAAATCATCCCAAAAGGAATACCAACTGAAAATTTTGAAAACACTTGATCAATTAAAAGAAAGAATATTTGAAACAAGCACGTGCTAACACTGCAGAGGCTCGGTCAAACCAAACGAACTGAAATATTATCAGTGCAGCCGAAGGAGCATTTCCTCTATTGATAATTCACATCTTCTGTCACAAACAAGTTAACTCAATCAAAGAAGATAGGTGAATGCATTACGAACTATGAAAGTCAGCATTACATTACCGATTAAACTAAGATATATACTCTAAATATAGCATCATTCAAAATAGTTCTCTTAGAAAGATTACGGTTATAACAGAAATGTAAATCTAGTATTCCCTTTGTACATTTGTCTCTTGTATTCAACAATAGAAAGTGTGATTTATTAGCAAAATTAGGAGCGAGACATACTGCATCTAATGCAATGCATTTGAACTATTTTTCCTTCTTATTTTTGTCTAGACTGCTTTTAACTTAATTCGTCTTATTTTTCATTAAATGTTACTTTAAATGTTGCCAAGCACAGCGTAAAACTGTAATAGCGAAAAAGGAGCCTATAATGATAGACATAACAATACCACATGGAGTGTAAATTAGTTAACATTTATAAAATCAAATTTCCAACGATTCTATTATAGTATTAAATGTGTCGTTAAATTTAGGCAAAAATTAACACATTAAAATGCTTTCTAGAATACAATATTGCCTCATAACAAATATTGCCGATAAGACAGCTTAAATTAAAACAAAAAAGGATTAAACAATGTAAATTTAACTGAAATAGTTTTGTTTTTGTTGAATTGCTATGAAAATACTTTAGCCTATGTAGGCGTCTCTTGATAAATTGACGTTTGATTCAAGTATAGTTCATAATAAACTTAAGAAAAAATCAGTATCTCTTCACTATAACGACAACTATCTGGTTTTCCCTAACCAATTAAAGATTTTCTTCCGCCTTTAATCTCACCAAACCTCTATCTCTTAGTCTCTGATTCTTTTCCTTCAGTCAGTGAAGTACACACGAAGTAATTGTTCTTTTTATTGTTACGTTCTATTGTAAAGAAGTTTCATCTAGTGATTTATCGTGCTTGAACTGGACTTATTTCAAATATCTGTCAACAAGCTTTCTATAGCAAGTACAATTACATGTAAAGAGTTTCGCATTTACTTGCCTAGTCTTGTGTGTAATGAGGTTAGGTACAATCCGATTGCCTTTACTGAGACTTCATGCTAAACTATATTATATTGTTAACTGCTGTTAGTAAAAATAATGTAGTCTGAAAACATGTTATCCTATCTGTTTGATATTCAGGAAAAGATAACGCGAAACAACGGGTTTGTTAATTGACATTTACAATGCGTGACAAGATATTTGCTACGGCTAATAGACTTGAAATTCATTTAAGCAAGTAGCGAAAATCTGCAAATATTCAGAGTAATGTTTATACATATTGTTACAGAGAATTTTACACGAACATTTTTATTATTTCTGATTACATCTAGCTTTGTCAAAGTCGTAGTTTACGAGAACTTATGAATCTTTCATTTGCGTCTATAACATTGCATTTCGTAGCTAACAAAAATACAAAATGGCTCCCCAAAACATTTTACTCCTCTAACAACTCTTACTGTTTGAACCCTTCCTTTTCAGCTTCCTATAAAACAATATTATACTAATAGGAACAATATTATTCACTTGGAAAGAACACATTAGTTATTAAAAACAATAAGGTACAATAATACTACAATAATAACCATGGTTCTTCTCAATATTTAAGATTCACTGTCATAGAATTAAGCAATAGCTAAATATCTGCTTCGTCGCACTTATTAAAAAAATATATATTTCTACACCTGCCTTCAAATAACATATTGCTGAATTTGTTTAATGTAGGTTTGCACAAGTTTATATTGATACATTGTTGCTGAATATATTTCATTAAAACTTTTAATGTAGACAGTATATATATTTCGTTAATATTTGAGTACATACGTTTTTTATTTAAACTATGCCTCTTCTTTATCATAGGCAATCTGTTAAGTAATATTAAGTAACAACATTTGTACAAAGGACCACTATCTTTTTGCTTCACTGATGACAACTAAAACAGACGAGAACAATCAGGGCATATCTTTTCAAAAATCAAAACATCCCCTCGAAATTGAAACTCACATTTTTTCTTACATCATTAACAAAGAATAAAAAGGCAATCAAACGCCCTGTCAATCAATTTTCCCGTAAACTGCATTTTGAACAAGCACTAGAGCTAATAGGATTTCCTGTTGTTAACATGTTTCAGTGCACGAGAATATAGTAAAAGAAATTAAATTGCAATTTATAGCATTTTCTTTTGTATGCAGCCAGCAGTTATCAGCCATTATTATATACGGTGTAAGTTTCCTTAAACAGTATTTGAGAGGCTTGAAAAAGGGTAGTCAACTCTGCCTAAAACCTGAATGTTACCAGCTTTGATTATGTATTCAATAGTCAATTCATTTATACCGTTCCGTTTACTGCCTCACCGAGTAATGTTTTAACAAAACATTTAACGTTCTCTTACACTTTCATACGCACACGGTTTTCCATCAGAATGTTCTTTCAAGCTCTGTATTGTGAAAATTGAGTTTCGTCAAACCTTTTGTGGCATTAACGTGCTTAGATTCATGTTATAGTACTGTATCTTATTGGTAACATAAAATACGTAATTTTTTATAGGGTTAACAGTCTTATTATTCTCTTGGGAGTCATAGGCAGAAGTTTTGCCCTTCCCAGTCGAGAAGAGTTAAACTCACCACAAGCAGTGAATGTCAATTTGCGTAGGTTTCTCGTTACAGTGGGTATATTTGTGTTTACAATTCATCCCGCAGGGAAAACTGGTGCCCGTTAACAGCGGCGTGTCACAAATGTTTGCCAAAGTTAAATACAGTAAACACAAAGATCATTTGTCATTTAAACAAAAAACTAAATTGAATACTTTAAGCTATACAAGAGCGCCTAGATGCAGTAAAACGAGATACTTGAAACGATATTGCAGTGCATGTAAGACTACATTATAATCATACTGTGTAGACTAGAAATTAAAGTTTTATAAATTTTTTACAGCATACTCTGTTTGGAAAAGTTTTTCTTTTAAAATGAAATCATTGTCAATGTGCCTTTCTGATAAGATCTTAATGACCATGCCACTGAAATTTAAATTACACAACAAAATTACATTACTTAACATAATTAAGTACACTGTGAAGCTTTGAGATAAAAGGTAGCTTGGTAATGATGACTACGTGAAATATCGTTTTGTAAAACGCATATGGTTTTTAAGAAATATAAAACTTGGCACCAATCGATTTAAGTTAACTATTTCCGACTTAAGACTTTTTTTTCTCATTCAGAAATTAAATGACGAAATACCCGTTGGTGTATTAAAAGAATAGTAAATTCTTCATGTAAATTGTTCCCCTCTCCTAGACAACACGTACTGCAATGACTGAAATATTTTATTTTTTAAAGTCAAACAGTTTAATAGAGTGTTATTGTTTTTTGTAAATTTATTATGTGCTTTTAGAAAAGTAGTCATGTCATACCACGCGTAGTAGGCAAACAGTACGACGAAATAGAACTAGTTTTACTAGCTTACTACTGTTAAAATATTTGCTAATTTTGCACAAAACAACAAAAAAAGGAACATTCTCGCTTCTCATATTTGTCTAGACAGCTTTTAACTAAAGTATTATATTCTCTTAACGAGTGTCATGTATTTTTAAATGTTGCAATAAACCGGTATAAAATGTGTAATAATTGAATAAATAGGTATAAACACATGTACTATTTTAAATGTAACTTTGTTTTTAACCTTTACCGTAACATAGGTCAGGACGAGCAAAAGGTCGTCACTTTGAAACAGGAAAGAACAAATTACTCGTATATCACTTGGAAAAAAAGCGGCCGGTGGACATAAGTTTTCATTAAAGGAGTTTTTTCTTGATAGAACACCTTATGTAAAATTACTTTTCGTAACATCCGTTCTATAACAAAATTTATAACATCAGTTATATAACATGTCATCTGCTGTCAAGGTGTTTTTATGTCAATGCTTTTGATTGTATTCCTTATAAATGTTTATTTATCCTGCTTCCTGATGTTGTTGTCTTTTCAGACATTTCTATCATCTCTTTATATTTTATGAAAAAACTTATTACCAGATTGCAATATCTTGTAATTTATTGGAACCCTTCAGTTGTCTTAATGGAGTTTTTACTTGAATTTTCTCTCTGTCGTCGAGATTCCCTGCAAGATGCATTTTACTTCTACTTATTGTTCAATTACATTTTAAGAAAACCTATTGTGTAATCGCTTAGACTTGGAACAGTCTAGTGAAGCAGCGTTTTAATTTCGACAAACTTGTAAAGAACAACATTATCTATCGTCTACCAATAGACTTTCATGCCTATTCATTTTTTTAAAAAATCGTAACGGTTATTCTTGACTTAATCAAAATTACTTTTTTCGTCACTTACATGTCAAAAGTGATTGCATTTATTTCCTAATAAAAAATAGTAAAAAAGTGCATATTAGAAAAGAAAAACACTCAAAAAACACAACACAGTCAAAAATAGAGGAAAAGATAGCATAAATTTATTTACAAATCAATTAAAAAAGATACCACAGACAATTAATGAAAAAGTGAACCCGATGGTTTACCGCCTTGGAACGATCAGTGGCAAAACATTTGCCGCTAGGGGATTATACCCGATTCTAGGGTACAGCAACCTCACACTTGCCCCAACAGGTTTCATAAGAACACACAAGAACAAGTTGTCTTGGTGAATTATCTCCATCCTTTATTTCCGAATTGTTTAAAGTAGAAAATAGGGAAAAAAGACACATAAGGCAAGTTTTTCAGACTTTCGCCTAAAATTACTTGGAAAATAACGAAACGAGACGGTCTTTGTGTGTGTGTGTGTGTGGGGGGGGGGGGGCATTTATTTTTATTTCTTTTCCGTGTAAATACAAGGTGAAAAAAGTAACGTTTTATACGGGGCTAAAAGGTTGATAAGTTACGTAAAGTTGAAATAGGCTATAAACTGATTTTCGTCAGACAAACTGACAGCTGGACGAGCAGTATCAGGACTTTCCAAACAATCATTTATCTCTTTTTGATTTTGGTGATTACATATAGATCAGTACTGGTCCAAAAGAGGGATTTGCCGAAAAACTGTGTTTGATTTTATGTCTTTGTTTCAGTGTGATGACCCTATGTCATTCAAAAACAATGTTTAATTTCCGAATATTTCATACATATCTGTTTTTTTCTATGAGAGTTTGATAAATGCAATAACATTTATTTTTATTAACAAATGAACTTCAAACGAAACGGTTCGGAAAATACTTTTGTGTCAACATGGCTACTTCAGAATTATTTTCAGATCAGTCATGATAAAATAGACCAAGACTATGTACAGAATCGCAATGCTTTGTCTTGCTTCCAAGAAACACTTTACTTGCCATGCAGAAGATTTCCACAGGTTAAATTAATCAGAAATTTATATATGTTTACCTACAGCTCAAGATTTTTTTTTGTCGGTGGAGGATGTCATTTATCATACACCACAGACTTCTTTTATCGATGAGTCCATGCTAATTATCGTGGTCCAAGATCGTAATCTTGCGTCACATTGAAGCATCGCTTTCTTAGCAGGTGTTTTCTGTAATTGTCGGCTGTATATTCCCAAAATTAACGAGTGTCTGTTTTCAGTTCCAGACAATATTTTGTATCTGTCCTCCCTCGACTTCGTCGTGCGAATATTTCATTGATGTAAGCATGTTAATTCATATGTTAACACAGGACTAGGAGATATTTCTTTAGGCAGGTCGACCCTTTGCAAAAGTGCATTAAAATCAGTAACAGTGCTATGCACATTTTATAACTACCGAAACAATGAAGTTTCAAACAGAATCGTCAGTGTGCAGTTGACATTATGTCTGTGGTTTTTAGTCGTTTATTTATTTGTTTATTTATTTTTTATTGCTAAAACTTTTATTAGAGCAGGCAACAGGTATTCCATAGCTCTTAGTAATTACTGTAATTACTGTATGTAATTTTCACTTGGTGTAATAAGTCATTTCTGGACAGATAATTGTATTAGTGATCGACCAAAATGAATCTCTGCTTGATTAATGAGTTGACGTGTTTGTGAGACTTCTTAGTTTTTCGTTTTGATTATTATGTTATTATGCATGTACCTGTTCTTTAAATTATTAAAAGATAATTTCACCTGTACTTTTATCTCTGACAGCATTTTACTTTCAATGTATATATCGTTCACTGTATCATTTTCATTGGAAGAACGAATGAATTGTCAACAATTTAGTTAATGCAAATTTTCATTTCTATACGTTTAAGTTAACTTCGGTAATAACTTTATGTCGTTCAATCAATGTTAAGGAATTACACTCAGACAGATAATTTGGTATATTTGTACCAAAAGCACTAATAAAGTCGAGTTAAATGAACGTACCAAAATCAGTTAAGCCACATTTTGTAGTGAATATTTTTGAACGTGCTTTAGTTAAGGAAAACGGAAATATCACTCAGTTTAAAGAAAGAAATGATTAAAGAAGATTATCTAATGCATAATGCTCAACATTAGCAATATGTCGGACACGTAGCCGATTAAATGTATAAAGGACAGTATTTTTCTTTAATTTCACTTAAAGCATTCTTGTAGTAAAGTTGTTCTAAGACAAGCACTTACTACGATAGTTTGTTTACACTTATTGATCAAGAATATTGTTTTTTCGTATTCCAATCTATATATTCGCAGTGTCAAATCTAGCTCGAAATGTTCAGTAAATATTCGTAATCGTGTTCAATGTTTTTGACAGACGATGACAACGATATAACGGAGGAGTATGTTTATGTAAACTATGAATAATAAAAACGAAGAGAAAATCTAAAAATCAACGTTTTAACCCTGAAATCTCTAAACAAATAGCAGTTTCAGTGGCAAAAAAGAAAACACGGTTGCCGGCAGTTTGATTCAAACATAATATTTTATCCTCCGTATTTGGTCAACACATACATAAGAGAAGTTGAAAATGTAAAAATAAAATTATTATAAACGACGTATATTATATGTATTGTATAATTTTACATTCATGTCGTTTCAATATAGTCTTTTTTGTTTCGTTTTGTCGTTTAGAGTTCGTATCCCTTCCTCTCTAGCATTGCTTCTGTTCTTTCTATTACTTTCCATCTTTTACGTTTTCCCATGACTCCATACGATTTCTCATCTTTGTACAATCTCTCTTGTTCTAACTTTTCTTCTCAGTATATTTGTTTTTTTGATACATGTAATTTGTCAAACTGTAGAGATAGAAAAACACAATATTACGTTATATTTAGCTCATCTGACCACATTGTTGTTTCATAAATAGGTTTTGCTTAGCAGACAGAGGAATATCGTCCCTTGATTTAATGTAAAGCATGAATTTGCAGCAACCGACTGAAAGGCGAAATCAATTTATGTATGAATCACTCTTTGACAATGATATTCAGCCTGTCATCTTCAGCAATCAGTTAATTTTCTCTATTTAAAACATTAATACCAGACTAAAAACACAGGGAATAAAATGCTAAGAAGATAAAGAATTAAAGTACATTTCCTTTTCTAATCTTATTGTATATAACAAGTGCTCTGATTTAATCACAGACACCATTTTGTAGAAGTTCGATGTTTTCATACGTGTCAATGTACAAAGCATTTGAAAACACATTTCCACAATTGGCTTCAATCCATAATTTTCATATAATCATTTACAAGATGACATAAAATGCATACGGATTGTTCTGAGTGCAATGCATACATTAGGTACTTGAATAATTACATGAACATCACTCCTGTGAATACCCTCTCACTAAAGTCTCCGCCGAGAAAAAACATACTGCTTAAAGACCAAGCTTTAAAATTGTCATCGGCTCTTTTACGTTTAATTAGCAACGACAGTGAAAAGTTAATAAATGAACCGAATCACGCAGTTGTGTGAAAGTGAATTTTAATTACGTTTCAAAAGTGTTGCATGAAGTATCAAAAACGTCAAATGTATACATTGTTTTGCAACTAAGAATAGTTCAGCGCGCTTGCTAAACGTTACACAAACAAACGTAATCGTTTTCCAGAACAAAGCGTTCGAGTAAAGGAATGTAATTAACAAAACAGAATCAGTTAGACAGACAGAGCAGGTGCGTTCATTCTCAAAGTATCTGTAACTTCGTACCGCTTCGATGACAAACTGAACAGTTGATGTCTTTCACATTCACAACCTTGTTTCGTTCTTGGACATTTGATATCTGAGACACGCTCTTGTTTTAAGTGCTTTTTTGTTCTAACGTCGTTAATTGATAGGTGTACTATGAAAACATAGTTAACAGACACAAGAACTGTGGACGTATTTAAAGGTAAAAAACACATGAGATATATATTCAAACATAAACATTTACACATGATCACAGGGAACAACATTCATAAAGTTTATACCTTTTGGTATATATTAGTTAATAAATTACAAGCCATTTATTATTTAAATATAAATTAGTGTTGTGAGACCTACTGTTTCACGGATCAATATTTATAATGGTGTTTTCCACACGTTCCTTGTGTGACCAGGTGAACTGGTGTTACGTATTTTGTAGAATAGATAGGCTAGAGGGATTAATTTGTTCGAAAACATTTTAAAGTATAAACTTGACGGTCTATTTTTTAAGTCACAGTTAAATATAAGTCTGGTCATAAGCTTCAAGTAAATTCTAAAGTCCGTTCGAAGTAATTTGAGAAGAATATCTTCTTAACACCAGCTATTAAGAAGTTGGATAAATATAACCAAATTTGATACGAAATATCTACTAATTTATACGACCTTTGATACAAAAGAGTGTCCAAACTTTCACTGCAGCTTGCCTAAGATTCGTATATTGTTGCGTGTTTTGAACAGATATATGACTATATTAACTGAACTGGGCTCCTTAATGTAAAAATTGTTATCTCTGCACTGACGGTAATTATCATTTTAGTTTCTTACTGAGAACAACATTGAACGCCATGTTGTCTAATGGGAATTATGAAATATAGCGTTATTATAAGCGTAATCTATCAATTAATCAAAAAATAAATGTATCCATAGCAAGAATTTCTTGTTTTTGTTCTATAACACAAGCTTGTTTTTGTTCTATAACACAAGCTTGTTCAGTCTCTTTCCGTAACAATTAAAAAGAAAAGCCAAAAGTATTAAGCGTTTTCAGGCAAAACTTAAATAATTATGTCGGCTCTTGTATAAAAACATTTAATAATTCAAAGAAATGGAAGAATGCATGTTTTCGAATGCAGCATGCAGGTTTACAATGCACTGAAAGAAAGACGAAACCCTGATTGGTTCCTTATGTTTGGTACTTAAACAAACGACGTCAGACTACTGTATTAAGTATGTATTGCTGGTTATCATAATGCTTAAGAAGAGTAAAGTACCGAATATAATTTATATGCTATATAAATATTGTGTCTCGTATTACATTTACACCATATATTTGACAGTTAAGTGTGTACTGTTATGTTGCTCTTAAGGCAACTTTACGGGGGACAATAGAGCTATATTCTGTAACCCGTCTTAGTATAACTAAAGTCCTACTGCGAGCGAGAAATGTCGCACTGGATGGCCTAATACAGACACACATTTTTCTAATTAGGATTGCAAACGTTTCCTTAGTAACTTATTAATTTTCACGTACTGTAATAAGTCATTTCTGGTCAGCAGATTTGATTAGCGTCCGGTCAAAATGAACATCAGCTGAGTAATTTTCTTACGAGGTAACAGTTACCAGATTGCAAGTGTATCTTTATCCCCACATTATTCGGTTAGCTTTGAATCTGGTATTTTGCCATCTGCTGGAATACAATTTGATCTTTATGTAATCGTCAGTACACATAAATTCAATCAGTGTCTCTTAGATTGTGAATAGTTTACTGGATCGTGATTTTGTTTTTAAATGTTTCATTTTTTTTTCTATTTCAGGTAAGTCCAAAGCGAGAACTTAGAAGTTGTTGGTGGTATGTACGCATGCTGTAGTGTTGTCAAATCGCTGTTGTTTTAATATTAAACGCCTTACTATATGCTGAATCTTTGTTTAAAGGCGTTTCCCTGACATTTTTTCCATATTTTATTTGAATCTGATTATTTGACATCGACTTAAAGAAGAGTAAGAGAACTCTGTGCACAATCAGAGAACATTAAAAAAAATGTGTTTTCGTTCAGCTGTTTTACAAAACCTTATATTTTCCCGCAAATTTACATCGTGTCAGCAATTTCTTAGAGAACATTATATAACCGGAGTTCTGAGATGAGCATAATCTTTGAAAACTAATATTGAATAAACAGAAAGTAAAATAATTTACAAATTAAAACTAAAACGCATTTCTATTTATAACTGGCGGGGAAGACAAAAAGCAATTTTACATGTGACAACAAACAAAACCAAGACTGGCACCATTTTTTTACATGCGTTTTCAAACCGGTCTGTTGTTTGTAGCTGTTGTCTAGTTCTGATGCAGCAATGATACATTACGAACAGATGACATTTTTGACATATTATCTCACGTAGACCCCTATTGAAACTGCAAGATGTCCGCTAGTTGTAATTAATGTGTCTGGCCTGATTTGCCAGATTTGAATAGAAAACTAGCAAATCTTGAAGATGATATTTGCTTTGCAAACCAAAAATACTTCAATTTCTAGATATGTCCAATTGCTTGTCTGGCATTTACCATTCTGTATCGTGAGCACGTTACTCTGTTCCTCGGGTAATTCTGCCATAAATAAAACCAAATATGCGCTTTTAAAAAGCATTTGTATTAGTTTGCTCAGATTCTCATGCTACCTAATTTGTAATGCTTGACAAGATAACTATTTTCTACAACTATAACTATTTTCTTTAAGAATGTGAAACTCACTTTTATAAACCCCATTGTCAAGGTCTTGACATTGTCATATACTTTCATGTAAATGAAACAAAGCATGGACATTTCTCTACCACCAAGCTGTTACAGACTTAATCGATTATTAGTTCCTTTACCAGGTGAATTTAGCCTCGAATAGCCTGCTATAATGGGTAAGACATCTTATTTCGTAGTTTGAATTATACGAAATAATGTTGAACAGTTATGTTTAATGTTAAATGCTTAAGTACCATTTAATACGGAACTGTAATGTTCATAATCACACAACACTTGTTCATAATTTCGGACTTCACGATATTTAACACTGTTTTAGATAAGTTAAGTAGCTGATTTAGAAAATAAGGCGAATTAAGTTAAAAGCTGTCTAGACAAATATTAAGTAAGTTAATGGTTTTGAAATCTATGTTGTAAGTCACATACTGTTTCCCCATTTAAGTTCGCATTATAAAGCACACTTTCTATTATTGCTAATAGAGGCAATAATTCACTACGAAAAATGAAACATCTTTGTCGTCCTGAATATGTTCTGCTCTGAAATTACCTATTTGAACAATGTTATTGTTTTAATGGCATCATACGTTGTTGTTTATTATGAACCAACATAATCAGATAACTGTCCGTTGGCATTCTTAGTGGAGTTTAATGTTTAGTTATTCTTCCCTAAATCAAAGTTTAGTATAAAAATCCTGTCAGTTTAAACCAACCTTATCTTTATCTCAATAATATTTTCAGGTTTTAATTACAAATCAATGAAAAGATCATGTACAAAACAGGTAATTCAGTTTCCATCATTTTACCTGTTTCTGGCTTGAACAATGTAAATCCATCGGCATAGTTGATTTTTTCCAAGAACTCTATAATTTATATTGAACAAATTCAGTAACAGCATTCACCTCATTCACTGCAAGACCATTGACGAAATATCAAAGTAATAGTTTTCAGATAGTTTGCATTTCTTTACCTCTTCATGGTTTTGCTAATTTTTTAACTCTCGTATTATCCATATCCATGTCATGTTTTGTCTTCGTCAAGCTTCTCTTCTCTTACTTTATTTTTGTAATATCAGTTTCTTTCACATGAAACATGTTTTGATACCACAATGTAATGAAACGTGATTTATAAGGTATGTTCAATCTAAACTACTCTATTATCATTTTAAACATTTTTCTAATTACTAAAGTATATGATTCTAGACAAGATAAAGCTTTTATTACACTCGTTTAAAATCAGCCTTTAAGTTGTTCATAATTGCCTTTGATTAAAGATATATCAAATATATGAGACTGTGTATTTTATACCGGCAAACTTGAAAAAGATTACTATTAAATGGTAAAATCTAAATATGCTTTTTATATTTTATTGGCTAAGTTAAAATCTTATAAGTTTCCTAATTCTGTTTTATTGAGCACCGCACATTTTGTTTCATCTTAACCTCTTCAGAGTTCAGAACAAACATCTGAGTTATCTTAAATAGCAAAAGCAGAAGCCATCCTAATCCAGGGAACTGTTATTGTATATTACATGACATTTTTGTACTTATATACAGAACAGAACAGCACAAAATAGAACAGGCATGTATTTCATTACGTGAAGCTTAACCCTACGGTTCTTTCTTCAAACATCATATATTAGGGTAAAACACACGAAAAAATTAAGTCAAAGATTAAACACAGACAATGCAAATGGCAGACAAAGATATTCAGCACTGATAAACAGATGTTACATTTCAAAGCCAAAATTTATTAATTAATAATATTAAAATGTGCCATGCTGAAGTGAGCTGTAGCAGAAATATCATTATTGCATTTTTTAAACTTAATTGTATAATATTTTATTTTAATTCTTACTTCAAAAGCTTTATGGATATATTTGTATAAATTGTCGTACAAAATAGCTAGAAGTTTTCGCTATAATTTTTGCTATTTCTTGTACACACGTTTCCACCAGATTAAAGCTTTTTGGCTGGTAAAGAAAATTTATAAACAATATAATCTTTTGAGATGTATCCTTTGTGAAGGATAATGATAAATAGAATACTTTCATGTTTTTTTTCTTTCTCTCTGTCTGAAAACTCACTAATTAAGTGGTTTGAAATGGTATTCTGTCTTCTCGTAACAGTCTTTCGTATTCATCAGGTGTTTAATGTCTGTTCACTTTTCTTTGTTTTGCGTGCGTCTGTTCACATATTGATAAGTTTTTTTTCTTTTTCATTCGCGCATCACATTTTATCAGAATTTAACCGTTTTATTGAAGCTGTCCTTTGTAAAATCTCGACCAACCATTTTTTTCAGGATAGCTATCTGCTGTAAATGAGCATAGTTAATCGCATAAAGTTTTTCCAATATGAAGAAATGATGTAATTTTTTATTTATGCTTAAATAACAAATTTTCGGCCAGTAAGAACATCGGTATTCTTTTTCTCTTTTGATGAGGTTATAGTATGTAAGTCTGTAAAATCTTCTTGTTTTTTTTTTGTCTAACAGTAACCAATTTCATTATGAAATGAAATTAGATTAAATGAATAAAATGAAATGAATGAATGAATGAGTTAATGAATGAATATCATTTTTAATTTTATAAGCTTGAATATAGAATTTTATGAAAAATATTTTTAATCGTGTCTTTACTTCTCTCCTTTGATTCCTAAATGTGGTTAATTTGTTCCAGTACATGGTTATAGTTCTAATCCTACAAATTCTCGAAATTTTAAACAATTTAATTCACTTGGTGTATCGATTTCCTATTTCATAACGGCAAACTCATTTGATCAAATAACGATACAGAGATTTGAGATTATTTTCTATAAAAACTGCTTTTACTGGATTTTCATTTCTTTGAACTAAACGGACTTACATTGATGAACTGAATAATGCCAGTACCGAGGGCAAACGTTTCAAATCGTTTGAAGTTATATTAATTAAATTCACGAGTTATATATATATAGAATGATGTCACCCTTATGAGATAACATTACTGACGTACTAAAACGTCATTAAAACTAGAAGGCAACTGTTTCTGTAACAACAGATTCAATCACTTCTATAAAAATAAAAACTCAACCAGTTTGATAGACAAGGGAATGTGTTTTCTTTTATTGCTATTGTACCTGCTTCATTGTAGGGTTTGGCAGAAGAAAGGGAAGCTTTCACTACTTTGCATTGTTTTTGTTCTACAAAATCATGGCATTTTCATTCCAAATGTTACTTTAAATAATTTCTTTTATGTGGATGGATTTTAATACAGAAAACACTTAGGGTTTTCAACATGTTTATATATAAGTATGCGTTTTTTTCCTATTCTACAGACATTCACAGATACCCGTTCATTTAGAATTTATTTGTAGTGTTGCATAGCTAGCTATTTGAACGTAAGTGACCAACTGAACTGATTGGTTTGACCCGTTACTGCACAAAAGTACAGAAGTCATTGTAATGGTACAAAGTCATGGTAAAAACATACATTAAACTCTCGCCCGAGACTTCTTGGCCTCGTTGCTGCATCGCAAACTGGCCTACTGACCTGATTGTCGTAAACGGTTAACGCGTACAGTTTGTTTTGGAATGGAAGAGTAATTAACGCAAGGATGATAAAGAAAACAACAATATCTTACGTTATTATAAACGTAATACAGTGTACTTATCAAGAAAAATATAGTGTATTGCCTCGCGTATATTTTCTTTCCATTACAAATTAATAATCTAGCGCTTTGCATGTTATCGTTTGTTTGTTGCTGAAAGTAAATATTCATCTGAAACAAGTGCCAACTTTTTCATTGTTTTCAGTGGAGATTCATTTTCTGTTTTCATTTCATTTCAAAGCTAAAAATTCCTTCGTGTTTGTCTAAAATAAGTGAAGAAATCGATGAAAAGCTAAGACTTTCTGAACTCTGACAGTTAAGTTCACAAGAAAAAAAAACGTCCTTTTATTGTTTCGGAAGACAAATGCAGAACATGGATGTAATACAACAGGTCATATATTCCATGAATAGGTCTAATCTGAAAATGTTAACACATTGAAAACGATTAGTTGTTATCTATTTAGGCCCTTGTTTATATATGTTCTTCTTTGATATCCAGTCAATGTTTCTAAATAACTTCAACAGATGAGAATCATTTCTACAAAGTATTTCTCAAGCGAACAAAGAAAGTAGTAAAGAAGTATAAGCTATTTACTCAAAGCATAATGGTAACATGTAAGCCATTCATTCAAAGCATAGTGTAATTGTGACGGCCATTTACTTAAAGGATCATGTTATTGTGTAAGCCGTTTAATCAAAGTACAATGTTATTGTGTAAAGGTCTTTTTAAAGCATAATGTTATTAGTAAAATCTTAACTAAAAGCGTAATGTTATTGTGTAAGCCGTTTAATCAAAACACAATGTTATTGTGGAAAGGTCTTTTTAAAGCATAATGTTATTAGTAAAACATTAACTAAAAGCATAATGTTATTGTGTAAGTAGTAACTCAAAACATAATGTTATTATGTAAGTCATTTACACAAAGCATAGCGTCATTGTGTAAGTCTTTAACCAAAAGATATTGTTATTGTGAATTTCACGATGCATTTCTTTTTTCTATAAACTAAAAGATCACCACTGATTCGACAGAAGCTTTAAGGACTGTTCAGAACAAGCTGATGTCATTATGTTAAACTTTTAAGATTTTTATAACATCTAGAGTTTCTGTAACATCAACAGTTTCCACAACAAAACAAATAAGATGCGACACTTAACAGGTGAGAGCCTCAGCAGTTAGCCCCTTTTCTTAATGGCATGCATGTTGATGTATCATAAGCTGTATTTAACACTGAAACTTACGTGATATAATATGGCGTAAAGAATGTGTCTATTGACAGTGACTTCTTTTATAATTTAAAGATTAAAGATTTGGAAGAGAACACAACAGTTAGAATTAACTGATTTGGACTGCTTCCGAATGGTTACTGTATGGTCTATCTCCGTTTGGTATTTCAGCACGACCTTGTTATTACTGTCCAAGCCAGCGTTCTTCTTTTTAGAGTTTTTTTAAATATCTTCAGCAAAGTCTAGTTTAGAACAAAATAACATTAGAATTAATGTTTAAGAACTATATTGTTCAGCATCAAATCATCACAGAAGGGATAGTCCAGCAATAAAAGGTTTTCTGACACACATTTTGCTAATCTGGTAGAGATTCATATTTTCTGCATTTCATGTTGTTGCTGTTGTTGTTTCGTCTCCGCAATCTCATTATCAAATCTTCTCCTTGTTGTTATGTGAAGTATGTGAACAATGTTTGCTGTGTTTGACAGACGATGACAGAGATAATACTGCTGCTTTTGTTGGGTACAAGTAAGTTATATCTCACTACACATGATATCTGTCCCTGAAATTAGTTTGAAAAAATATCATACATGTTTGCATTGAACAAATAGGTAGTGACATTCTGTGAAACATAGTCTAACTTAATTAAACTTCTATGCTGTTAATCATGCTGTGTTAATAAAAATATTTGATTGTAATATATTAATTATTGTCTTTTTATCGCCCTGGTTGCGATTTCCTATTTATTTATTTAATTATTTATTTTAATTTGTAGTTGCATTTGCCACATCTAACGTCTTAATGTTTCAACTATAACTTCATTTCTTATATTTGTCTCTGCTTTTCTACAATCTTTCATATGTTGTTTAAAGCAAGAAAAACACAAAATAAGATTACTAAAACAATCTGCCACGATATCTGAAGTATTAGTATAAACATATTTACCTTCCTCCATAGAGATTTCGTTTTCATGAAGTTTTAATCAATCAGATACAGTGTTCAGAACTGTGAACTTATTTACTGTGAAGGAAAGTATGCAGTGTTAAAATAAAACGCAATGTTGTCATTTCGATAGTTTAAAAAAAAATAAACGTTATAACAAAAAAAAAAAGGAGAAAAATGTGAACATCTAGATCTAACATTAAATACTAATAAAATAAAAAAAAGTTGAAAATGGCCACGTTTGGTTGAAAAACTGAATTCATGTGTTTGCTTTGAGGGCCTGTTTCCCCTGCCTCGTTTCATTTTGCGTGTACATGCTGCTTCCTATGAACAATAACATTTGCCAAAATTCGGCATTTGTTTAAAAATGTTCCTTCAAAAGGGATGTTTTATATTTTTACAATTTCTTATTCGCAACCTGCTCGGCCATGAACATCATAGTTTTCAGTACCGATGTTTCTTGGCTCCAGTTATACATTCAGATCAAGGTACATTAACAACTTTTCCCTTGACAGGCACGCAATCAAAATTACTGGCAATCTCGTGTCTCCCGAAAAAAATCTTTTCTATCTACATTAGCTGTAAAGATTTCATATTGATTCTATTAATCTACAAGAATCTACGTTCCTCGGGTCGGTTCTTATTAACATAAGAGATAACTGACAAGCTGATATATAAAAAACCCTGTCTTTTTCCTGACCTTCGGCCATTCATTTTCCATGGATCGATGGTATGTCGAAAATTTATCATTGTATTTTCCTCCTGGAAATGAGTTTTTGTTTTTTATTTTGTTTCCTTCTTTTGGGAGACGTTTAATTTTTGTATTATTATTGTTGTTGTTGTTAACATTATTTTCTAAATCATATATTAAATTTCATACTTAACCTACCTGAAGCTTAGATTCCTTAAAAATGACATAAATATAGAATAAAGTTAAGTGAACGTCTATTTTACTTTGCAATTAAAATAAGAACTAAATGTGTTTAATTCTGTAATAACGATGACAAAAGGTATGTTACCTAAATCTGATGATTTGGGAAATAGACTTTTGATGAAGGAATTATCGTAATGTGTAGGAGTTTTCAGAGGCTGGAGGTTTATCATCTGTTAAATATGTGTTGCCTACAGAACAATTTTTCAAACATTTTCTTGGTGAAAGATATCATTTATCATAGTCCACATACACTCCTTTTTTCTCTAAACTAACACTAATTAGCTCAGTCTAAGATGGTAATCAGGGCTCACGTTGCAACATTGTTTTTCTGGCAGGTGTTTTCTTCTGTAATTGTCGATAGTTCTGTCTTTCCTGATTTACCACAGTATATACACAATTTGAGGCTATATACATTCCAGATTGAAGAGATTTGGCTTTCCTTGCATGTACACACAGTTTTGATGCAAGGGCGATTAAAACTTTTAGCAGAAAAGCATTTGTAAGATCGGAGTTTCTTTGAAATGAAAAGAGTTACGACTATCATACCCTCTACCGATAAACAGCAAAAACTTAATGTTTAACTTTTAGTAATGTGTTTAGTAATTTGTTTGTGTAGTAAGTATACTTAAATCGAAACTAGTTAAGCCAGTAATGCTATCGGTGCTGATGTCTGGCGCCCTGCTCATACATTCATCAGTATACGACGTAGCGTACTTGAACTGTACGACAAACTGTACTTGATGTGTACGACATTGTGTATGTGTAGTGTTCTTGAAGTGTACTTGAAGCGTACAACCTAGATATACCGAGCAGGTAAGATATTAAGTCAAAATACGCAAAACGTAAAGGTTTTTTCGTCATCTGGTGTTTATTAAGTCACGTGACTGTAGTGCCCTTGAAACAATATAAAATATATTGCAGCGTAAATTGGACTCGAGTTTTATTTGATTGTACCTTCGTGTTTGTCTCGAGTGCTACTCATTCGAGAACGTTCTCGCGCTGTTTCTTTTATGACGTCTTACTATGATGCTAAGAGTCATTGTTTTCGTTCTCGAGTGCATGTAATAACTTTCAATGAGGAACTCATGAATCTCTTTTCCCACTTCTGATTATGGTATGTTTACGACTTCTTTGCACCAGAACTGTAAGTTGCAAGGTTCTGTTGCAGATAATACTTTATATTGTTTTACTTTGAAAGTCTTAATAATATGTAAGAAAACATACCAAATTTAGTAATGACTCACAATTATTATTCCCCCTTCCTTCAAAACGAAACAACTGTTACACGGACATTATGCATCAATCATTCGAACGCTTATTAATAATAATATATTACTTACTTACATTGAAAAAGTGCTTAATTAAAGGCATGTATTATACCGTGAAAGCTTAGAAACCTCTGTTTGTATCGGTTACTGAAATAAGTTTTGCTTTTTGAATTATCCCAGACAATGCATGTTTTGTATGCAGCTAATCTGATCTCCGAGGATCAGTATTATACACAAGATACTGTGATTATATCAATTTTTAGATGGGACTGTCCGTCTTCTCTCAAGAGACATGTTGAAGAATTTTGGCTATAAATAACCCCGAGAGTCAACAATATCTGGCAATAAGATTGCCGTTGCAGAAAACACATAAAACATGATGGCAAAACCATCAGACAAGGCCATTCGGAGCTGATGCAATATTGATACGGCCATTAATGTTTGAATCAAAATTTTGCCAATTGTTCATGTCGTGTTACAGAAAGTTCACTGTTAGAAAACAGGAGTTAAAAAACACAATTCTAATATCCCTATAACAAGAGGAAGATGGTTTTATCTGACAGTACAAATAGTTCAGTACATTTAGTAGTAGCAGACATTTTTGTCAGCAAACAAATACGCCTGAATCAGACGTACTGTTTTGACACCAAACGATTTTATAATGTATTATTGTTTAAAAAATATCTCTTACCAGTGACGTCACTCCACAAAAGCCGCTGTGTCCACATCGATCTTAACTGACCTAAACTTTAGTCTCAAACGTAAAATAACTAACTCATGCAAATGAAAGTAATTTATTCTGTGCCATACAGTTTGTTATGTCTGACTAGTATATTTGACCCATAGTTGGCATTTTCAAATACACATTGCACGGTATCACATTATATGGAGCTCAAAACCCTGTATTTGCACTTCATTATTAGGCATTTTGCGCTCTTTAATATCAATTTATGTGGTTGAATTACATTTAAGAAATCATTTGTAAAACGTAAATGAAATGATACTTACCAATTATTTGCACAAGCGTAACTTGGGATCGACACCTGTCATTCACTTTTTTATTTTCAAACTTTCATTATATGTACATTTTCCTCTTAAATACACACATCCGTCTGTCACGCCTATATCATCTTTCCAACTTATGTCTGTTTCAGCCTGTAGCGTGCCATTTTTTTTAATGAAATGTTAGGTAGTACAGCTAATGAAATATATTATTTCAGACCCAGGTGAACGTGTGTAAAACAGAAAACGTAAACATAATGTGAAACAGATCAATATAATGACAGTGGTAACACCTTTAACATGTGTGCAATTAACAAAAAAAAAAAAGATTCAATTAAATACAGAACAGGTGCTTTCATTTCCCGACTTACTTCTTGACTTGACAGAAAATAGAGTTAGGTAATAACTTTCACAGTCGTTATTTTTTTTCTAATTGGACAGTTTATATCTGACAACCACAAACTGATTTCCTTTTCATCAGTTAGTACATTTGTCTGATTGCATTAACATACATTGATGAAACAGCAAGTACAAACATACTTTTTATAACCGAACATTTGTTTATGCCACATTTCCTTTAAGTGATGGGCAACTTTATAGATTTATGTTTTACAAAATTATTGGGAACATCTTATTACCTCTACAAACTTCGTTATATAACGTAGATAATTAAAAAAAGATATGTGCTGTTTACTGGTCTGGTCCATAGACTGTACAATTTGTTCAACGATTTAAGGGCATGATTGAATTAGTAACTACAAGCTTCAGTCTTAAAGCCCGGGAAAGAAAGTAATTCTTCAAGCAACTCTTGTGTTGTTTTAACGGAAAGACAGTTTTCTTCCTTATGATCGAAAAAAAAATCTCATTTCAATTCCTACTTCCTGATATTTAGTTTCATTGTGTTCATTTTCTGCGAACTAGAGGCATTTATCCTGAGCATATTCTCTCCCGTTGTTTTTGTTGAATTAAGCATATCTCTGATTTGGCATATTTCCTGAGGGATTAGAAATGCCAAATATAGATGCTTAATTCTATTAACATTGTATCTCAAGTACCCCATACACAAACAATCTCTGACATAAACTGAAAACTTGTTTTTTTTCCATTACGCAAAACTAATCAGAAGTTTATTTGATAAACTTAGCACACCATATGCCTAAGTCTGTTGGAGAACTTTTTATGATTATGTAAATAAATTATACACCTTTATTGGTATGTAAGACATATGTTTATACTTAATTGCGTTAGTTTTGATCAAAGCTTATTGGGGTTACCTGTAGACGAATGACATACATAATAGTTATCTTGAACACCTGTTCATTCTAAATTATTGAACAAAGTAGAATAAGTTTAGTTTAAGTATTTAAAACATTTTAGAATATCTCTTCATGAAATTACAAACAATGACAAAACGTTGTTCGATAGAACTCACAAGCTTTAAATTTGAAATTTAAAATTCTTAAACCACACTTTATATATATCTATAATTATATATTTCACATTTTTCTGTTCACCACGAATTAAGATTTTAAGCCAATTATAACTGAAAATACCATCAACAAAGTGATTAGTGTCATGAACGGACTTGTAGAAATTTAAACAAATCTTTAATGTGCAATGTATCGATAGATCATGGCAAAATAGAATTACAAATTGTCATTTAAATAAAAAAAGTTTTTCTATCCGGCAAAGGTTGAACTTGTCAAACTGGCAGCAAAATTCTACCTCTTATTTTCGACATTTTTAAACAAGTACTGAGCAGGTTTGTTTGCCTTTGGCAAATGCATATCCCGACTTAGCCATAAAAGCTATCCTTCTGTAAATTGAAACCACATAAAAGCTATCCTCTTGGAAATTGGAACCGAGTTTTATTTGATTGTACTCCCGTTGCTTGTCTAGAAAGCTGCTTCGATCGTTTTCACACCGTTGCTTTAATTCCTCATACGTGACATTACTTTACTTTCGTTACAGTTTTAAAGAGACATTTCCTTGGATTTTTTAAAGAGACATATCCTAGGATTTAGAGTATTCCATTTTCTGAAGAACCATATAAAGTTAAATAAGGCCAGTATCAAAAAAAATGTAGTAGAAAATTTTAAGTACAACAAGTAATCTGCAAGCATTTATGAGGTTATCTACACGCATTTATAGAAGTCTTTATGTTTAGATGGTGTTATATATTTTTACAGCTGATAGGGATTAGTGTCGAAATATCCTACGAAAAAATATAAATATTATTCTTAACATCATTATTGTGTCGCCTGCTACAAAGTAGCCGCGACATATAGGGATCACTTCTCTGTCGTCTGCCTGTCTGTCATTCCGTCACAAAACTTGTCCTGACCACTCCTCAGAAACTACAGGTGCAGTTTCATCCAAACTTTACAGGAATGGTCAGTACCAAGTTGTGCATATCGTCGGAATTTTCAAGTTCATTGCGTTTTGTCAAAGTAATGGCCCTTATAATGATTTTTATTTTTAAAGTTTGTCCGGACTACTTCTCTTATACTGCTTAAGCAATTTGAATGAAATGTTACAGGATTGATCGGTACCTCAAGTACTTGTGCATATTTAACGGGGTTTTCGGCTGAATGATTTTTGGCTGAGTTATGGCCCTTGAATAAGCGTTTTAGCCAACAAACTGTCCAATCACCTCTCAATACAACTGCTGAATTGGCTATCATCAGGCGACACATGTGATCACTGATCGCTCTTGTATAGTTTTATCTTAAAGTGAATGAGCCAATTAACTTATTTGACATTTGTAACTTATGGAACCTAAAAATTTCTATAAGTATTTGTAAAGTCGAGAATTACATGCGAAAGTTATACTTGTGTTTTTTTATGTACAGACCTGTTAATTGCTCATCGGATAATTTGATTTTACTTAGTCTCGCTTGTGATCTGGATAATTACTGTACCGAAAGCACTGTTTGTATTAAGAACATGCTAGATATGTAAATACAATTATTTCGTTAGAAATTCGTTTCTTGAGGTATATTGTAGTTACTTAATCAGAATATTCCTGAATAAATTGTTGAACGAATGGAAAACAAACACGTTAGAATTTCAAGAAATAAAGCATGCACTCGGTTTTAATTAGTAATCCAGATCTCAGTTAAAAAGGACAGTAGCAGGTGCTTTTTCGGTACATTACGTGTTCGTTGAAACGCTACGTTAGAGAAAAAGAAACAATCAATGCATTTTACAGCTTTTTTACTCTACCTGGGCCGTTTCATATATTAAAATGGTTTCGGATTTTATGTTTTATCTTTGTGAACATCTGGGATTTTTATTTGTTTATCGTTCTGACAAAAAAAAAACACGAAGTAAATGATCAAATGAAGGTATCAATCATTTGATGTTCATTTGTTAGGGGCTGCATAAATTCTTGAATCGTTTGTATGTGTGCTGATCTAGGTGAAGGTGTGAGGTATCAGTTACGACCTTCGTATTTGGCGTCTTTGTTTTATATATCCACAATTCTTTGCCAATGTCCGACAGTAAGGAAAATAGCTATTGAATTTGTTCTTGCTCTTTCTATTTCAACACACCGTGAAATACATTTGTGCTTTTTTTAGGCATTGTTTTTAAACATACGTTAAACATTAAGTGTTCATAGAAAACAGTGTTATCTTTAAATAAGGCCGTAAATACAGAAAATATAAGTGTTTTTACAGTATCGTTTGGAATATAAATATAATCCCCTGTCTATCACCTGAACCGAAACAGGGCTATCAAAGACATGGTTTATGCTCGCGGAAGAGATTACCAAGGGTTCAGGTCTGGAAATGTTTATGAACGTTACAACAAAACGTAGACTAGTGTAAAGATTTCCTCTGCTTCAATCAGATACGAACTGTCATGGCATTTTGTAGATATTTTTGGTTCGTATGTCAATAGTGTTCTTACTATGTCAAGTTATCAACGCTCTTAAATGTCAAAACAACGTTATCAGGAACTTAACACCAATGTTTTGTTCGTTTAACTAGAGAAAAGACCAATAAACGTCAGAGGTGTTATAGGATATAAAAAAGAGTAACGTTAACATTAGTATAATCTACAGTTGTTATCCAAAAAAAAAAAATATGTTGTCATGCCAAGCAACTATTTTTGTATCATTTATCCAAAGGACTATACATTGGTGAAGACTGACAGGAAAGGGATTTTTTATGCTTGATCAGAAGTCTTAAAGTGATAATATTTCAATCAGATTAAGTCTAAATTACCCTTATATAAATTGTGGACCAGGCTTCTAAAGGCAGAAAATATTAATATGGAATTTCTCTAAAATTGCCGATATTTCTTGCATATGTCCACATTTGCAGATGCCTTAAAATTGTTTCTAAATTTTGAAACGATATTGAATATTTCTGTTACCTATCTACAGCAATCATATCTCGGTTGCTTTAATGGACGCTTATATATAATGTCCCTCTTCAGAAACTCCGTGACATGATGGAAAATCGAAACCTATATGAGATGAAAGACTGATTACTTGAATGAATGACAGTAGATAAGCTAAGGTTATCCCCTGCTAAACTCAATATATCCCGTTTTATCTTTAATGGGTTCTCTGGGGACTTTAAAAGAACATTTCAAAGTCAGCTCTAGGAAATGCAAAGTAATCGAATCGGTCCCAAAGCTAAGGAAAACGATTTCATGAATACATACTGTAATCTTATGATTAATTACTCAGCAAGTGTTCCGTCGGCCGTAGTGGTGTAATGAATAAGGATTAAGGATTACAGGGATACTGTTTGAAATATTTCTGTTATCCAAACATTCATCGAAAAAGCTATAATTAAACCTTAAATACGTACTTCTGACATAAAAACAGTGACATATTCCCTTTTTTTGAAGAATAAACAAACGTGTAAATAAGAATAATTATGTACTTCTAATTTAAAAAAAAACTGTGACGCAGTATTTATAATTGCAAGTTGGTGAACTTTTTTCATTACGTGCCTGTCCTGTCTTTGACAGAATAAAAACTAAACCCGAAAATAAGGAAGTGAATAATATCATCCATTTTCTGTTCTTATCATTGCTAGAATATTGTAGACACAACGCAGTTAGTTAACATCAATATGTCCCATTCAATGTAGTTTTGTTTACAGGGCAAAGGTCAAGACGCAGACAGATAGTCATTAACGATTCAAAAATGATGTCTTTTCTGGTAATGGGTTTTCAGGCAATATGTAATACTGCACAAATTGGCAACTTTGCAAATCTGTCTTATATAGGAACTGTTAATGAGCTGTCAAAAAGGATGCAATAATGTAAATAAAGTACATCTGAATCAGCATTTTTAGAATCGAGTTCATTTTTTTTATTTAGACTTAGTTTTATTCACTTACATTAAAGTTGTCGGCAACACGTAAGTCCTTGACTGAATTATGTAGCTATTGGACGCATACCTTACGCCAAGAACAATACTTTGAAATGAGTTTAAACAGAGTTGAATCGACCCAATGCATTTCTCCTAAAGAAAAGATAGTTTGCAAAGAATATTTAGTATACAAGGTAAAGAATATAATTAGTATTGTAAAGTTTGAAAACGCTACGCTTTAAAATCATTAGAAACAAGAAATATATTTTTAAAAGATGACTGGCTTAGATACAGAACAAACTTAAGCCCAATAGGTGTATTGTTTTCTGACATTAGCAAATTTGAACGCGCATAGTAACCGAATACACACATCTCCTGAACAGTTTAGCCTATAAATAAAAATGTTGTGTTGAATGATTACAGTGTCAGTTATTATTTTCAGTAAAGGAGATTACATATCTAGTCATTTTTGTTATATATTTATTTCAATTAGGATAATTTCTAATGGTTAAAATGTTTTGATATTTAATTTACGGCTGTGTCAAAGATATTATTAAATACAGAGGGAAATTATTTCTATTGACAAAGTTTTTAGAAAAAAAAAGTTTAGGAAATTTGAACGGTGCAACGTTATCGTATATAAAAGATAAGGGGAAAAACAACAACTCAGATAACATACTTTCTATGTAGGAATGGGCATGCATTATTTATTGTCTGATGAATTTAACATCTGTTTTGTCTCTTCATTGTCTTGACGAGAAAAACAAATCTCACTTTCTAAATGAATAGACAGTACAATCCGATATGTATTTTCAGATTCATTTTTGTTTCTTTCCTTTTGTACAAATATGTGTTTAAATATAACCATGCGAATAATTCTCGATATTTTGCTTTTCTTCTGACATTTAACTGACTAGAACTAAAAGCTTCATATTACAAATCTGTCAAGAGTTCATACATATGGAAGTTTTGCATGAGATGTTCAATGCCCAGGAGAGAGGAACAGTTTAAACAAGACACGAAACACTATAATTTAGATGAAATAAAAACAACTTGATATAGAAAGTTTGATGAATGGAAAAACATTGACTACAGAAGTTTCCGTTACATTTTTTTTTCATTCTGATTTTATAATTATACGTTTAGTCGTTAGAGTAAAAAATCTGTTAAAATACACTGAAATGTATTCATATGCACAACCGAGGAAAATCAAAGTTGGTGAAATCTTGACATAAAGTTTTATACGACATTTAAACATGTTTACATAACACACTGTACTGATGCTGGAGAGCTTTGAAGAAGTTTAATAGAAATCAAGTATTTCGCCATATGTCTTTTTCTGTTGCAAGAAGAATTAATGAAAATACAAATAAATAAATATGTGTTTTACTGGCCTAGCATACATATGTTTATACTTTATTGCATATTTTTAGTGTAGGTAAAGTGCAAGATGTGTCTAGATTATAATTCAGAAAGACAGTCATTTAAAAATAAGTTTTAAAAATGTAACACAGTCATCGAATTTTTAGTATGTAATGTCTGAAACTAAAAAAGGGAATAGAATAATGTATTTTATTTGAAATCAGGGACATTCCTGATAACAAATTATCTCCCTCTCTCAGATAACATCAAAAGTAGACCCAGCTGAACGTTGATCCTTTCAATTGAAATCCTCTAACTTTATCCTTGTTTCTCTTTGTGATAGTCTTGACTTTAAGTTGTGAAATTTGTCACTTATATAACAAATAAAAAGTTAGGATTATCCAAAAACAAACATAATGATGTTAACAATTTCATTTTAAAAGATGTTGCTAAAATAAATGTGTAATATGACTACCATTGTTGCAAATAATTAGGCTTAATTATCACCATACCAAAAAGGAAAACAGCAACGAAGCAGAGGAATTCAAATGGAAGGACCAATGTAATGCCAGAGAGTATTCAGGGTCGATAATCCACTGATATGTTCCCCAGTAACCATTCTACAAATGGTCAGTTATTGTATACAACTAATATATGTCGAACACCTCATTATACGTATTAATATCTGTTCGATATTGCTTCCTTGTAGTCTTCATGTCCACACAAATTGTGGAAACAGAGAACAGAACAGAACAGTACTTTATTGAAAGACTTGTACAGAGAACATCGTCAAGTATAAAACAGAATGGATATAAGCATTAAAACGTAAGTGTGAGAGGTTATGTATAATTGACGCCCTTATTGTTGATAATTATACCCTTCTTCAGTTATAATTTGAGTTGCTTTTTTTCTTTATGGATGTTTCCTGAGATAATCGATGAATTTCGGGACCATATACAACGTGATGGATAATCGATGTTTAGTGGAGATGAGAAGCCGATTACACAAATGAATGATAGCAAACATTACATGCTATCTCAAGTAAATCACATCATATCTCGTTTTATGGTTATTGAATCCCCGGTTCGGCTAAAATACTCCACAACGTCACTAGCAGAAAATCTGAACTGTTGCATTGCTATCGGTAAAAAAAAACGTCTGTGATTAATTGCGCTAATGATTTTTATTGGATCTGCGATATTATTGCAATAATGATTTAGCATTCTAGAAAAAAGAACGTGTCTGAAATGGCATAATTTCAAAAGAAGCATATTATTACCTTTATAATATTGTAATTATTTAAAGTATAGTTGCTATTTCTGTATTATTTCAGGATAAGATAACAATTACTATGTTACTACATTTTTTGCCAAGTACATTTTTAGAATTCATCTGTAGCCATATCATTGCTCGTCATGAACATACACTAAAATATATGTTTATTATCATAATAAATAATTATGGCGATAATGATAAATTGTATTATTATAGTCGTAATTACTTTAAAAAATAATACTAGTATTTATTTCAAAGTTTGTCCCCAAGCAGAAAATGTCCTTAAGCAAGTTTATGACACGATAGTCTTTAAATTAAGGCATAAACATATCATAGATTTACAAATGTTATATAGAAAAATACACAATATCTTTTTTTTATTATTATTATGTATTTTGCCGTATCAATAATAGCGACTGACATTTCTGTCTATGATTAATGTTACAAAGAATATTTCGAGGCAACTCGCGATTAAGGCAAAATCAACTTCCCGAATTTTACGCTATCTTTCAGGTCCTATATGTTTACAAGGGCCAAACGTACCTAGGCAGACAGTGGGTCATTAAACTTTCAAAAATTATGCCTTGTGCGGTAATGCTTTTGACATTTCTCTGTAATGCACAAATTGGCGGCTTTGCAAATAGTTGTTTACAGAAATCTTTAGTTTCTGATCAAAAGACAGACGGGGTTTGTATGAAAGCGTCTCAGTAACTTTAACAGGACACTAACTGCGTCTTTATTTATTTCTAGCAATAAGAATACATAATATATAAAGGGCATCTCAGTGTATATTATATTCATAATATCAAGACAAATATCTTGTGTTGAACTACGAACACCAATGTAAACGATTAGTTCGTTTCCTGATTTCAAACAGTTGGGGAATAGCAAAAGTCCAATGTAAAGTTTTTGATGTTTATTAAATCATAAATAATATTTGAATATAGAATTTTAGATGTTGCTTTTCCGAAAGATTGTTACTAACTGAGAAAGAAATACAGTAGTACAAGTACATATACAATTCAAAGTTCTAAACACAGGATGTTCTAAGACATATAAAAGAATCAAACACATTGTATCACAGGAAGTTACTATAAGGTGCTAATGAGTATATGTCAATCAATTGGAAACTGAAAGTGTTTGAAGATATAATATAATACTGAATGGAAGGAAATGGTAGGAAGGTCCTAATGATGACTGCCAATCATTCTGACCTTCCCTGAAATTGTTTGAAGTTTAATATCACCTAAAAATCTAAAGACATAAAATATATATGAATGTCATATATATAACACCAAGGTCTCTAATATCAAATATGTGAATGGCTCATTAGCATTTATAACAAATGAATTAATATAAAATGAACTAGCTCTTATTAAACAATGAGGGAGCATTGTTATTAAAGGATATCAAATTCCGATACAGCTTTTGACTTTTCTCGTGCATAGAATGATAAAATTATACACACGGCATTTATATTTCATAACAATTTCATGAGATTGATAGCAAACATTTAAAACAAAACGATCTTGAAAAAAAATTCTTAACGACTTTCCTACTTTAAGACATTGAGGTAATGCAACAAATTCAAAAAGAATTGTAATTAACGAGAAAAATTCGCTTTCGGGTACTTTAGTATGCTATTCAACTTACATGATTAACACAATTACATGCTTTATATGTAAATCTAAACTTGGATTCTTAATCTATGCATACCTTTCAACGAGCTGCTTCACCCTTTGAGGCATCACTATGCGCGTTCTGTGCATCAGTTACCTGACTCATTTCGCCAGCTGCGAAACGTAAACCCGACTGTTTATTGTAAGCTGTAAATTTAACTATAATTCTATTATTATTGCCATTATCGTAAGGTTAATGTGCACGCACTCTGCAGGGAACCCATCATTTGTGGCATGGATCTTGTATGAACTGATATATTCAGGTCGAAAAGTGACTGGTACAAATGATAATAATTTATGCCTGTTAATTTAATGTAAAATGGAAAAATTTCCGAGAAACAGCGCAAAAAATGATTAAATAAATAAACATATAAATAAGAAATCGATTAATGCTGCTAATTCAAATGGAGTGTTACCTAAACCCATGTATTTAAGACAAATAGATATTTTTATATTGAGAGAGAGAGAGAGAGAGAGAGAGTAGTCGCAAATTCCTGAAAAATTAAAGGTCTTAAGTGGCAACCATTATCTTCTCTTCACGTTGTGAAATGACAAAGTATTTCTACAATATTCCCGTATGTCGTATATGAATCAGTGGAATATAACTTACCTAAATATACCCAGTAACCGGTCTATAGTATGATATAACATTATAGGCATCCAAAATTTCATTGCTATATAGAATCGTGTTATTGTCTCCCTTGTACAAGATTTACTGATGCGATATACAATTCGTCCGTCGCGGATAAGCGGATGTTTGCTCGAAAATTTAAAAATCAACACTAAAGGTAAAGTTCAATTCTTTGTACACACAGGCTATGTTGTGTATGTACCGATAGTTATTTTATTTTTAGTGCGCGGACCATTTATTTATTATGGTAGATATTATAGGCAATGAAACGCAAAGTACTGCTATCAATGCAATGTGGTCTTAAAATTCGTGTTTTCTTAAAGACACTATGTACTAAGTGTGGTGTTTGTTAGCAATAATACAACACTTCCCTTACATTATATATATTGAATCGTTATTTATGATAGGTTTTGAAGGTGTACATGATAAAATGTAAGGTATTTATTACTATTTAAGCAGTATCTGATACTTATCTGGAAGTTCATTGTAATTCCTTAGCAATGATTGTTAAAATTGCTCTGTTTCTTTCCCTGGTTACCCTTTGTTATCCAATACTTCTTCCATGATTGGATCATTTTTTCCAATTATCTATCGTTATTCGTTTGTCTGCACAACATAAGTTTTATTTTCATATGACATAATCTCTATTTGATCGTCAATAAAACTGCACACACAGATTTGGATTGATAATTCTTTAGTATAGAGCAGCCATGCGCAAATGAAATATTAGGTCGTAAACGAAATATTGCAACAGAGTGCTGGAATTACGTGCTCTTGTTTGAGAATTCTTGAAAGAAAAAATGTACATTTAACATGGCTACATTCCAAACAGAATTAAGCATGTTTCTTTGAACTTTTGAGTGTGTGTGTCGTACTATTTTGATATGACATTTTACTTCCGTGTGTAAACATCTGAATAATTTTGCATATGAAATGTACAAATTCATTTGATTGAAAGTTTATATATACTTTATTATCCTCCACAAAGGTGAACAGCAGATCTGACATTTATAAAATCCGTTAATTTTTTTTTCGTCATTTTTTTTTCTGAACAACATAATTATAGTCATTTTTTTGTAGATTAACGCTTAAAATTATAAAATGATGACCTTCTGTTACTAGAATGAACACCAATGTTTCGGTGCCAGAAAATATAAAATGTAATAGTTTTCAATAAAAATATTTCTGTCATAAATTTTGTCGAGAAAAAGATCAGTTTTCATTTATTTGGTTCATATGTTTGATGCTTCAGTTAAAATGATCACAATTCGTTCTGGCATACTTTGAAGAGATGTTTTTCTCCATGTTTGTCGGAAAGTCTGTTTTCGGGAACTTTACAAAATAATGTGAAATCGATGCAAAATGTTGCTGAATGGCTATTTACTAAAATAAATGACATCTGATAAGCTATGTTATTCAACGTTAACTCAATACATTCCGTTTAATCTCCTTTGAATCCTCCAATGGGCTTAAAAGAACATTTAACATCAGTTATTGAAGCTGTCACAATTCCTGTATGAACAACCAAGTGAATCTGCTTATCCATCTGTGGTCTGGCGAAGATTTCTTTATGACTTGGAATAACTTGTAATAAACGATTAAATAGAAAAGGAAAAAAGAAAAACAGTCAGATATATTTTGATGTGATTTTCTCATTTCTTTGACTATGACAGTAGTTTTAATTTACAAAAAAAAAATGTTTTAGGGTTGTATTTGTGAAGAACGTTAATTATAGATGTACATGTGAGTGATAAGTAATATAATTGTGCTGTGCTCTAAAGACAAATTTGATGGCAGTTATTGCTTTTGCTATTTTCGTAGTGCAAACAGGCCTGCCGAATTTCAATATACAGATGTTTTAAAATAGCGTTTAAATAGAGTTCAATGAACGACTTTACAATCTTGTTTTATCTTGCAGTCGTAATATGTTTTTGCCTTGATAAATTGTTACGCCTGCTCCAGCAAGTAAAAACAGATCTTTATTGTAAGCCATAAATTAAGCTATGATATTAAAGTTAATGTTCTTGTTGTCGGTGGCTAATGCATTACTTATAATAAATTTCATATTGCCGGTCAAAAATATAACTTCTCAAAGAAAACTTTTATTATTAAACTAATTAATCTAATACCTAATACACCTTAATTTTGTCATTTCGTGGCAGTTAAGCAAAATTTAATTTCTGACATTCTGCTAGTTATCTTTCGAATAAACGAATCGTCTGCTTTTTGCCTTACCGATTACAAATTAACTCTTTTAACTTTAACCTGACTTGCAGACATTTCTTTATTATTTGTGTGCAAAATATATGGAACGGGACATAAAGTTTTGGATTCAGTTCTCCGGTTTTGTTTTGTTTTTTGTTCATTTTGTTGTTGTTGTTTTCATTAGCTGTTAAGCAATTTAAATTCGGCAATTTCGCTAAAGTCGCTTTCGTTAAAATGTTAGAAACTTTTGAAAATTTCCAACAATTATCGTAGAAGCATTTTGTATTCTCTACTTCGCCTGTTCAGGTGGAAAATTCAGGTGCATAGCTTACTACTTAATTGAAACATCCGCTTTTAATGTCTATGATGACTTCGAAACGAATTTTCTTTTCATCAAAAGCCGGTGTGTCGTTTCTGCGAACAACGTGTCTATGACTTTCAGTGAAATTAAACATCATCCAACGAAAAGAGAGTAGTTTCATACCGCATACATGTTAACTAAAAAGCATAAAAAGAAAAACACATGATTTGCTTTTTTCTATTTGTTTCGGGACTGACAGAGCAAAAAGCTCGTGTAAAAAAATCCTAAATTATTTTCGATAACTATGAATGTGAATACGTGTGAGTGTCTTAATAGAGGTGTTTTCTAGTCTATCCTTTGCAAAATAAAGGAAGAATAAATCGGAGCTGTTCCAGAACTGTACACTAGTAGAGAACCGCTTGACGTAAGCCATGGACACCATATGCTTAAGCATTTAATGAGAACACAAATAAATAACTAATCATTCATTGACATCTACAACAAATATTTATACTCTCTGACATAAGAGTTGATTACTGAGTTAAGTGCAACATATTGTCTTGTCATTGGCAGTTCGGTAGAACATTCATTAGTAATTTTCATATTAAATTATAATACAATAGCATAACTCATTTGTCTGCATTTAACTACAAATATAATTTTAGAATAATTTAGCCCAAAACCCCTAAAATAATAGAGAATAAAAGAAACCAAGGAACAATAATAATTTCTTTCTGAGCATAAAAAGCTCATTGAATCATATGAAAAGATGTAAATTGATCTTTGGTCATAACATTAAACAGAGATTTTTTAAACCAAACCGATGTATGTATTAAAAGGCTATAGCAATATATTTTTTTTCTTTTACATTGGCAGATGCAATTCATTTTATTTTTCTCTCTAGATGTTGATGTTACTGCATAATCTGTGTAGGTGAACTGTATATAGAGAAGATCCTACTTGAATCTTTGATGATAAATCAATGCAAACTTCTGACGAAAGTCTTATTTCTGAAATGTATGACAGCTGATAAGCTACGCTTTCAGGAGCTAATGCAATATATCACGTTTTATCTCACTGAATCCTTTGTAGGGCTTGCAAAATATAACAACATAAGTTCTAGAAAATTCAAATTGTTGGAAGCGGTGTTAATACAAACAAACAAATCTACACACGAACCCAACTTGTAATCTTGTGATTAAACAGTTGGCAAATAACTTAATCCCATCTCCGGTTTTTATTTATCATTCATCTATGTTCAGCGGAACAAGATGTAATGGAACTCATCAAATTTGATTTTGTTTTCCTGACCATTTAAACATATTACAAACGCCTTGTTTCATGTTATTTAATAGACGTGGTAGTATTTCGCTGTAAGGATGATTGATACAGGTAAACAGACAACAACATCTCTAGATCTTTCAATAGTGTTCTAATCGTTTGGTTATATTGCATTTCTCTAATCTAAATATTATCTGTTTACCTTAATCAATGTGCCACTGTGTTCGTAAGGAACAAGCGGGACCGTCGCCTTTTTTTGAAAATTATATTGCCAAGTAAAAGACCTTTAAAAGTATTGCCATCTTACAATAAAACCGAAAATGAAAATATACAAATTTTGATATGTTTGTTCATATTGCAAGTGTCACAAAATAAAACATAATTTGTTTGGAGAAAACAAAAATGCAGACTTAGTGGATACCAAGAAAAGAAGTCAGATTTCGCAAACCAATGACAATGTTTGCATTGTCAGATCCTGTCAGTTGATAAAGAAAAAGTGTAAGAACGCACCCAGCGGGACATTAAAGTTTCAAAAATAACATATCGTCTGGTAAAACTATGTATTTTAAAATGTTTTTGCAAATTAAAGATGAGAAGGATTTCAATTGTTACGTTATCAGAAACTTTTAACGACTTTCCAAAAGAGATACCGCATATGCAGAAAAGCATTATGTATCCAGATGAAAATCATAATGGCTATATTGCATGGAAAAACATAAAAAGAAATGGCTTCTGCATACCCATTTTAAACTGCAGACAAGGGAGTTTTGTTACAGTTGAAAAATAAACATGACGTTGTCACCAAAAGTATGATAAGTATCTAACGACTTTTGATAAAATAGGACTGGAGAAAACTTAAACGTTTTATACATAAACTATTTTGAACCACTGAAGGAAAAAACCCTTGTTACTAAAAAAGTAACGTTTTTAATCATGATTGGGGAAAAAAACTAATTTAAATTGGATTTTTCATAATACAGTTTAAAAGTAAGAAAATGGATTTTGCAAATCTGTAAAAATGACATGTTTATTTATATAACCGCTTTAGTCTATAATTATTCCAGTCGTTTGAAATCAAATACGATAATCTAATATATAATTTTATCTTTATTGTATTTTATGGCTGTAACAGAAAAAGTAATAAACGTATACAACTTGAATTAAACTCTAAATTATTTATCTTCTCTTCGTTCAACCACTTGTAAAATATATATAGCACAGATTTATTGTAATAGCAATTAAATTGAAACAAACAGGAATAAAAGAAAAAAAGATTTATTTAAAGGTATTCGTTTGGCCTTCAAAATAAAGTATAAGCAGATCTGGTAAAGAAATAAGCAAATATAAAATGTGTGCTCGCAATCGGGTTAATGCTGCAGTTGCATTGTCAGTTTGCTGAGTCTATATAGCTTGTATAATAATAGATTTTTTTCTTGTCTGTTAATTAGCAATTTCATCCTGCCGATACGCATAATGAAAGACAATATAAATCTTTATTAAATTTAATGTAAGAGCAATTGAAATGAATGTGTATAAAAATATAAAATAAGTTTGAAACAATATAAAAGTTCTTGGTTTAGAACTTCAGAAGGGAAGATATCGAACAGAACACAACAGAACATTTATTTAGACGTGTGCAATGTACATTGTCATGTTATACATCTATGCACAGTGATATAACAAATCATGTTTGCTCGTATTGACATGATAAAAATGTATGTACACTCAAAACAATGTGTTTTCATTGCATCTCCTCACTTCAGTTTCTACGTAAATAAAAATTCTTACGTCACAGATCTTGTAAGAGGATGACGTAAACGCTTTATGAAAATACTTAAATACATAAATGCTTAAGTATATATTTAAATCATTCTTACATATATAAAACTTGTACAAATGGATACTTACGGAATGATTTTATTATAAATAATTATCTATTACTGAGTTAACAGGCTGGCTACAGTTGTAAAAAAAATCAGTCTTCTTGGATTTTATGTTGCAAGTCAAACACTAAACACTAAATAAAACGGTTTTTAAACAGTACAACTTTGTAATTCCTTGTAAATATCTGCGATTTCTTAACGAAAATGCTGTTGTTGTTTATTGTTTTTTTTCCTACATCACGGTAATCAGAAATTTGGAAATGCTAAAACAACAGAAAAAAAATCAACAACAACCAACTTTGCTCAAAATATTTACTGGGAAAGTAGCACATAAAATACATTCTCATATATCAGAACATAGTTAATACTAAAACCCCAGTTACACAGAGCCATCGGTGATTGATCGGTAGTTCTTTCAGCCAAATTATGGAGTGAACCGATGACAACGTATTTAACACCGATATCACCTATTGGTCACCTGTTTTCCACCTATCAACTGCTATTGGGGAAAGATAAGTTTTATCGGTGAAAAATTACCGATTGGGATTTTTAAACATGTTTAAAATTCTCGATCGGTGAAAATATTTTACAAATAACCGATTGACAACCTGTCGACAACCGATATCACCGATGGGCCACCGATAAGCAACCGATCAGCTAATACTTACCACCGACAGAAAAAAGATGAGAATTAAAATGTGGGATTTCGTCGGTTTTGATCGGTGGTTAATAGGGATTCAATCTGTGATCAATCGATTGCCGCCATCGTGTAATCGGTGGGTTTAAATTTGTAAGTGGCCAATCGGTATTCATTAGTACTCATCGGCTGTTGATCGCTTGCCGGACGCGTTTGATCGGTGACCAGTCTGATTTCGTGATTGGTCAATCGGTGGCTAGTCGGAGACAGGGCGGCGTTCGATTGGTGATGTCGGGTGCTGCTCGGTATTATATAGGTCTTCGCCAGTAGTTTTGCTCCAGTTTCTGCAGTAGTTTAATCCACGTCACATTAGACTGAGATTCTCTGACAATTCTGTGAGACGTTTTGTTGTTTAACCGATGGCCGTTTACACAGAAAACCAGAAATAAAATCACGCATGACAACCGATCATAACAGCGAGTAAATTCAAAATTAAATGACCGATTGGGGACCGACCGTCTGTGTAACTGGCCCATGACGAAAAGTTGTCATCATTATGGCCACATTTTTAAAAAAAAAAAGAAAAGTAAAAAGAAAAACCCTAAACATAACGTTACACAATGAAGTGAAAAAATCATAAAAAAACTGACAACAATTAATATGTGAATACCAAACACTTCATTAAGTGCCAGTGTCGAGGTAAAAAACTTTACATTCACATTCAACTTCATCCTTTCTTCTAAACCGTGATGTCTTAGAATGACAAGATTCTTTTCGAGCACGCAACATTGATTAACTTGATTCCTGTCAAGTACCACTGTAAGTTGTTGGATAACACCACGCACTATTAATTCTATTGATTGTAATAAACAAAAAAGATCAGATGTTATCCTTGTAACTTGCTGTATTCATTTAACAGTTAGTTTAGAAAGTAAAATGTAAAATAAGTGAGAGCATCGGTAAAGAAACAAGTGGGTCACAACATTACGTTGATGTCGAAGAATATTTAGAATAATGTCTGGGGTAATGTAGAAAATATATTGTTCATATATTGTTCACTAAGATTAATCAGATCTGTCTAAGAAACAATGTACTAGAAAAAAAGGAAATTATAAATGAATATTTGTTCGGTTGAAACAAATCGGTTCAGGCCAAAAACGTATGAAACTGTGGAAAACATACGAAAGTGATTTCCTAGTCACAGTTTGCAGAACTTTAAAAGAAGAATCTCTAAAATTATATTTTGTGCTCAGAATATTCAGAGTACGATAGATACAAAAAGATGGAAAAAGTGGTTTTAGTGCAATATTATAGAACTTTTTTGTTCCTTTATGAGCTCAAACGTATTCAACATGTATCTTAGTAGAAATTCCCGTAAGGAAAGCATTTTTAAAGGAAAAAAGATAAGTTCCCAATTTTAAGTGCTTTTCCCTTAAAGAAATGTTTCGGGAAATTAACAGAAAACACGAACTCACTACACGGTATTACTTTTTTGAAGTGATGGATAGCTCGCATTGATCCCCGTTTTCCCTGGAGCAGTTTACAGATTAAATACGCTTTGGCGAACTTTTTTTTCAACAATTACAGAGACCCTCTTAGACCAGTAGTTTCTCCTTAAGCATAGCTCTAAGGCCAAATCGTCAGCAACAATTGGACCTCCCAGAATAGGTTTGGAATATTAAAAATCATTTGAATTCATCTCTTCTCATTATCAAAACTGGTAAAGCAATCAGTTTCGACACCTTCAATAGAATAGCAATCATGCGTGTACGTGTCAGAAATTTGGCTGACTGCCAGCAATATTTAGAAAAAAAATCTCTATTTTGCCCGTTGAGATAGATATCTTACAATTTTAAGGTTCTTTTTTAAATAGTATTCTCTATAATCTTACGAACAAGAAAGTCCCTAACTGAAACATGCGATACATCTTACAATACACTACCCAGAGCGGAATTCGAACTTCTGTCTTACCGCATCGTAGACCAACACTCTAACCACTGAGCCAAAGAATCAGTTCTCTGCCTGAGTTGTCAGAGGCTGTATTTATACAATATAGGAAGGTATCCACTAGACCGTAACAATAGAACTGCAGATTCATACATCAGACTCCAATGATTGAAGGGGTGAGTCGTGCATAACGATCAAACATCCTCAACATTAATATATTTTGCAACTTCATGTAAATGGAAAGATTTTTATGCGCCGTTTATCCTATTCCTAGAAAAAAAGAAGTTAATCTGTTCAGTCAAGTGACGCCAATGAGATCAATCTGTGTTTATTTTGTAAATAATTGCATCCTGCTTAATGCTCAGCAGGACATGAAATAAGTAACTGTACCACAGTATGCAAGGGGCAGGCTATATAACCATAACTCTTTTCTAAATCTTATAACTCTTAAATCTTTATCGTGAAATCAAATCAAGACTTAATAGGTGGGTTCAGGTGCAATAATACTGTTGGAATTGTATATGTACCTATCCGTAAGCAAATGAGCTTGTGAAGGGAACAAGTTAATATTTGAACAAATTAGACTGTTGTTCGCGATCTGCTTGTTAGTTATCAGCACTAGGTCAAACCTGAGCAGACCTGCTTTGCATCACTGACAATTGTGACTATTCTGTTTTATATATTATATTTTATTTTGAATAGCATTTGTTTTGAGATTGCGTTATTCATCGGACGTTGGACCACGTAAACAAATTGGGGGTGGGGGAGCGAAGAAATAAAAAAGGGGATGGGGGAGGGAAGAAATAAAAAAACTTATTTTTGCCCTTAAATGTTCAGAAGTCAATGTCCCCTTAAACATTTTTTTTTTTAAATCACAGTTCATTAATTTTGCAGTAAAAAGAAAAAGACAAAAAAAATAAACGAAATCTGATGAATATTTAGGTATTGAAGGAAATAGAAAAATAAATTGAGGAAATAGTTGCCAGGATAGCATTGGATATTGTGTGTAATAAGTGCATAAAAACTGAAATTTTCGCGAACGGAACTTTATGGAATGAAAGCTCGTTTATGTGGAAGAAAGAAGCGAAAAGGCTGAAACACTTTTCGAGTTTTTGAGATAGACCTCATCAAGTCTTGCCGTAGGAAAAAAAGGATTCTCAACAACAGTTTACCAATCTTTCGTCAGTATCTCTGTGAATTTCTGCTTAAAAGTGTTTCAGAAAATTAATTTTAAAATGAAATCCCTATTATAGTAACTGTTGTTTTTTTTCTGCGATGTGATTGATGGCTTGCACGCTTGTTTGACATTCATCCTCTTTCGCCCTAGAGAATTTAACAAAGCAAATAGGAATTTGCTTTGAAATATTCCTTTTCTATCGGTTTTAAACCATTACGTTGATTGCTGAGGGTTTCTTGTGTCTGTAAAAATCTCTAAAATATGCTACCGTTCAATGGGCTACGGGCATATGACTTAGCATGAAAGACAAAATTATTTTGCGTACATATCTTTAGGCATATCTTGGACAAGAACATTCAATTGCCAAAACTATCAGAGAACACGGAATACAGACTATCTTACTTTCTGGACTGTTACCGTTTAGTACAATCATCTCAGGGGTGGAAATGGGAACGTGAAGAAAAAAACAACTACGCGAAATATTCAAGTCTGGTTTTCTGTGACATAAATACAATGTGCACATGTTGAAAAAATCGCTGTATAGAAAGCAGTTGTGCGCACAGACATATCAGTTAGGCAAAATCAGATACCTGATTTTAGAATGCACTTGTGTGAGATATAAACAATTAGAGATTTTTTTGTTTGTATAGTGTGCACAGGGTACATGAAGTGCAAATAGCCATCGCCTTTTGGGCAGAAGATGGTGGTCAAATGTTTTTTTTTCTTTCCTTCTTTCTTTTTAAATTCTCGACTGTTTTTCATAGATTAACAGGAATGTATTAAAACTGATGGAATGTATTCTACTACAAATTAACATCGGCTTTTCTCTATGATAAGAGAATAAAAAAGCATTAAGTAGGTGAATTATGTTTGAATTGTAACAGAACGACAATTTCAAGAAAGACAAAAAACTTGAGAAAGAATGAGTCTATAGCTATAGCGTTACACTAGCATGATTAACATAAATTCTTGGAAGTAAATTATAAATACAGAATTAATTGTGTCTTCAATTTTTGCTGCTCTTGTTACTTTCTTCTACTTCTTCTAATGTTCTTATCTATGAATCAGTAATCTTTTACATCAGGTCACGCAAACTGCTGTTTTACGTGATTCTGAAATCATTAGAGTTCTTGAAAGCGGATCTTTTATTGTATACAGTCTGATAGCTTTAACGTTTCTCAGAGCTCTGCTTGGTTTATGACACTATCTTCTCTTTACTGTCAGCCATTATGAGTATTTGCGTTCAGACTGAAGTCCCACAAGCATAAATTCATTTTGCTAGCAACCTTACATGGTCCAAGCATGTGGCTATAAATCTTATTATATCTTAGATAACTAGCTATCTCCATGAAAAGTTTCCTTTTTCTTTCTTAGATTGAAAAATACCAGTATTGATTTTTTTTCATTTCATATCAGATTTAATAGTTTGCTGTCATGACCGTAGACAAGAAACGAAATAGATGCATAAATAGATAAATAAATAAAAAAAATTGATATATAAAAAGAAATGTAAAAGTTTATACAACATTTGAAACGGAAAGACTACTTTTCGTGTCTTATAAAAATCATTAACAAATAGAAACGGAAAAAAATGAGCAATATATAGTTGAAATACTCGAGAAATTTGAAATGAAATACTCACTTATCAAGACGAGCAGAAGTTAGACTGGTTTCAGACCCAGCAATTTATGCTATTCCTTAACTACTCAGTCCCTTTCTAACAAAAGATTTATTTTTTCCTGGGCAGCAGAGGAAAACATATTGCTATTAAACAGCTGGTGAAAAGGTTTAATATATCAATACAGTAACATAAATGAAAAGGATCATATATCCTTCAGCCAGGCTAAAGTAAATTATAAAATTGAACTGAATCGCTTGACGGGAAATAGAATAAAAGAACTGATACAAAAACAGGTCAACTGATAATAGATGTATAGAATAATCATCAGACGTTAAAAGAGTTGAAAGAAAACATTTGTCATATCTTTGGAACACGCATCATTTGATTATATCTTTGGCAGGCGCACTTCCGTATTTCATGCATTGATAAACGTGTATTTGACCGTTGCCTTGGAATCTGTTAATCATTTCCGATAGTAACACAATAAACAATAATGTCCTGTTAACAAAACGGCTAAACGCACAAATGATTATCTTTAGTTATCCCTCTTGTTACTAAGCCGTGAAAAGTTTGAAAGGCGGGATTAATTTCGAGCACGTTGTATTGATTAAGTTGATTCCTGTCAGAAGTTGCGTCCGGTACTTTCAGCAACATCCTGGATTGATTTGCAAGCAACATACAGTTTCAGCAGACGATATTGGTGGGTTGTTTGATCTGATTAAAAAAATACGGTTTTGTAATTATTGTGCTTTATGAGTGTTCCCTATATTTTAAAGCGTCTGTTTATGAACACATCTTAATACGTTCTTACATTACAACAATTCATTGATGAATGTAAAAGACCGTTGCTATGGTTATGTATAGCTAGCTTCACGTGATTTCTAAAATCGCCAATTGTAATGGATTGTTATATGATGGAAGTTATCCATCTACATCTGAAAAAAATACCTGTGAAAATAGTGCGAAGCCTATATCATCACAAACATTTTGAAATACGTAACAAGCAAAGTCCTTCCTAAGATCTAGACAAATTAAATCGTTTATTTCCATAGTTCGGTGGGAATAGGGTTTTCAAAAAATCAGTAATTGGCATCTCGTCTTTGCCATCTGCCCTGTCTCCTGATCTGAGTTTCAGATTCACCAGATTGGAAGAGAAGATGTAAAATTTAAAAAAGCAGTACTGCTTCTATTTCAGTAACTAAATCTCTATGTTTTAACAATGTAGACTTGCGGAATTATTCTCTTTGCATTGTGTTAGTTTTGGTCTTGCTTTCTCAGCGAGGGTGAATGTGGAAAAACTAGAATTTCTGACTTTTTGTTGTTGATGATGATGATGATTTGTTAAATTTTCTTCTTGTGGAAAAAGCCAAGTAAAATGATCACTTTAGGTTATTAGACTATTTATATGTAAAAAAAAACAATTGAAGTATGATATTTAAAAACAGAATGTTACATTAAATGCTTATACTCATCAAACGTAACCTTCACATACAAGTTGCTTTAAGTAAACGTGTGTATGCAACTTTCACAATGGTGTAAAGTGCGTGAAGGGATTAGGCATTCAACTTTCTAAAGCTAAAGATACATAACTGAATACTTCGTGTTTAACAGAATAGAACTGAAGTGCGGTTATGTTCCGGAAAATCCATTTATATTGCCCTGCTCTCTATTCATGTGTTACAAGTTGTTATTCTAATTTCATAACAAATGCACTGAGCAAGCGTTGCGTTCCAGCGCATTGATAGAAAACTAATATTTCATGAACTTCAATTCCTTCCATTTTGGCATTGCAATTTGTATCTTTAGTGTTTACATAGCTGAAGTTATTTAACTGGATTGTTGAGATGAAATGGTCTGTAAAGGGGAGTGCAAATACTTCAAATACTTTATTTTTTCAAAGGAATGTTTGCAAAAGAACACTTGTTGCCCTACACAATCTGTTTCGGCTGATGAAAGATTTTTTTCAAGTATTCCCAAAGAAGGAAAGAAAAAAAAAGTCATTATTGCAGTAACAAATTGCCAATCGAGTCAGTGTAATTGTCTTTTGTACAAATGTTTCTTCCTCGACAAAGAATAATTGGAGAGATACAAGAATATTAAATGTTTTATTTTTTCTCTTAAGCATTTTTTTTTATTTTCTTCCTATTAATATACATTGCGTAATTTTAATCTAATGAGCAAATGTATTTAAGTTATATTTTCATACCGGGGTAATTGAAATTATTGTCTACACGAGCTCTAGATTTAAATTTTAACGTAGCAGGAACAAGTTTTACAGGTCAGATTGAAGACTTCTAAAGGTTACCTTAGAGAAGTGTTAAAAATATAAACACTTTAGACAGTTCTCTGTTTTAAAAACAATTAAACAAAAAACAACAACGACAACAACAAACATATAGGAACATTTTTTCCTGTAAGATTTTCGGCAAGCTAAATTGATGCTACTCAATATTTCAAGTATTTTTTCTCTAAGCGTCTGACAGATCTGATGCTCATTTGACATAAATGAAAGTATTCTTTAAGCATTTTACAAATGAAATGCGTATTGCAAACATTATCTTTTCATCAGTTATAGATAATTTCTATGATTTGTGGGCCTCCTCAGTTTTAGGTAAAGTTGAGGTGAATGTACAACAACAGAGCGGTCTGTTGGGATAGGTAGGAATGAATATGACCTAATAATATCGTTTCCCCATTACTGCTACTGGTAAACCAATTAGTTTAGGTGCATTCAATTGAATAACTTTCATGAAGTTTGCATAAGAAACTTGTATAATGGCCAAAAAAAAATAGAGAAAAAAATAGTGTTTTTGTAACACATTTTTTAAACATCACGGTATGGGTCAAAATTAATATAAAAGCAACCAAATTAAGTATAATGTAAAATAAATCACTAACGTATATTTAATTTAGGACTTAACGATCGGCAACACTGTTTCAGCTAAGCAGAAAATAACATGATACAAAAAAAGCCCCAAGAGTTTTTCAAAATTGTCTTATTCGTGATATTTAAACGAAGTGCTTGATTGTATTTTCAAAAGTTTTGGAAATGCAGCCCTAATTATTTCCGTATTGTAGATTTTCTTTACGAAAAAAAATCCGAGAATAAAATCGTTATTTAAGAGTCACAATTATTTTATGAATGATGATTATTTGCATTTTAAGTCGACATTTTCAGAAAGAATATACAGCCTTTCCTTTTGTCACAAATGTAGCATTTCTGCCCAGTTCTATATCATTGTTTACTCTGATTCTGTCTTAGAATGCAATGAGATTTCTTTCTACTCATGATATCTGAAAACCACTTAATACAGATTTTCATAAACTTGCTCAAATAGTTTCGAACGTTCGTTTGTTCGTCCCTTCTTTCTTTCCAACCCTTCTTCCTTGCTGTCGTCTCTCCTTATCCCACCATCCCTGATTGATTGATTGATTGATTGATTCATTCAGTCATTGATTGATTGACTTATTGTTTGATTGATTGATTCATTCAGTTGTACAATCATTCATTCATGGATTGATTTGCACATACGTTTTAGTCCGACCATGAATTTTAGAAGGATTACATGCTATGGGTTGTTTTTATGTTGTTTCATTCCTAAATTAATCCCAGATTTTGTTGTTGAAAAGGCGCTTTGAGAGAACACCACTGAAAACTGTTAGATTTAATTAGCAAAATGCCGAGCAAAAAGAAAATAAGGGAGCTGAAAAGGTGAAGCATTTTATTCGTGTTATGATGAAACGGTGCAAGAAATATCTCCAATGTATAATAGTATCAAAAAAGATAAGTTTGCTGAGAAACTCCGCATAGTATAAATAGTGGACGTAATTTGATGTAAATACACCGTTCATTTTGTTGTTGTTGTTGTTTTAGTTTTTTTTTTAAATAATGTATTCATGTTATGTTAAATTTCTTACACTTGCTTACTTCCGCGTTTCACGGGCTAGGAAAGATGCATTTGGCCGCCGCCTTGGAATCTGTAATTCATTTCTAGCTAAGTCAAAAAGCCTTCACAAGAGGTGGCCTTTTCCACAATGATTAGCCTTGGTAATAGATTGCTCTGGCTAAGCCAAATGAGTTTGATAGGTAGGTTTAATTTCGAGCATGCTGAATTGGTTACGTTGATTTCTTTTCAGGAATGATCACGTGTGGTATGCATAGCATCTACATTTTTTTCCAAGTGGAACTGGTGATTTTGTTTATTGTATATTACAGTTTAAAAAAAAGACTTTTCTCTATGACGTAGGACTGGTGTGGTGTTAAACATGTACAAACCATAATAGTTTTTTTTATTTATTATGATACCTTTTTGTAATCACAAAGCGACGCAAAGTAAAATTTAGGTGACGAAAAATGTCATGAAATTTGTTTTGTTCTCCAATTTTGTCTCACTTTTTTAAACCTTAGAAGAAGTGCCCCTGTTGAAACAAAATGTATACGGCGTTTCCTTCACAAGATGTTAGGAAAATGTAATGCCGGGGAGATTGAACCACATATGCTGAATTCGATTGTTTAATTTATTTAGTTTTACAGATTTAAGATTATTTATTTATTTTGTGCGTGTGTGTGTTTTCTTTTTTCTTTTTTTTTATTTTGGTTATTTTTCACACATTACTAAATCATTGTTGTGTTAAAAGGTAAAAGACGTTTCTGCAGACTTTGAACTTTTTTCAGGCCAACGTTTATCCAAGATGTTCCAGGAATTTAACAAATCATACATGCATTGAAAACATCATCTTTTCATCAGCTCTAGACTATTTAAATGATTTGTGGGTCTCGTTCATTTTTGCAAAGACACGATGCCAAATACACAACAATTGGCCGGTCTCCTGGAATGGGTTACGATGATTGAGTCCTGTTTATAACGTTTTGGATACATCTCTTCCTCATTATTATGACTGGTAAATCAATTATTTTCGACGTATTCAATGGAATAACATTCATGAAAATACGTGTAACAAACTTGTAATGCTGCCAAGAATGTTAGAGAAGGCGCCTTTTCCTGTAACACGCTTTTTTAAGTGAATGGGGGAGGAAGAATTGTAAATATATGTAGTAATTAGTGATTCTAATTTTATACATATAATGGGGAAAAACAAATACTGTGGCATTTTTCCCACTCTGACTGTTTTTTTTTTATGTCCTAAAAGCATTTAAGAAAATTATATCATACCAGGCGGTGTATGGTACTGGACCAACGACCAATTCACTTCATTTACTTAGAACGATGAGGCCGTTCTTTAATTTCACTGTTTTTGCTTGTGAAAACAAGACCCAGAAAATGTTAAAGACATTTCTTTCATTATTGGCTAGGTGCCTTATTGGTATTTATTGTAAATTGTGTTATGTCATTCCTGGATAGACGCAATAATCTCCACTAAAAGATCCAATATTTTGTGAGCCAGACATCCATGAAAAATACGATGATTAGTGAAAGACAATTACTGCACGTCTTCCATTGGAACACGCAAAAATTATAGTAAAGTTCACACACCATACTGTGTTTTTAAGCTTTACGGAGTCGTAATCATTAACCATTAACTGTTAAGCCTATCATAATATTGTGTCCAGACTTCCTTAAACGCCCCTTTTTCTTCCAGTTGTTCAACAATGTAATGATAGTAAGGATTGTGATAGTGTAATTATCAAATTATTAATTGATTCCGTTTAAGGCTAAGCTTCCGCGGCTATGTAACTCGCCTAACTAAAGAGGTATTTTACATATATTTCATTCCATCTTCACAGTTTAATTCAAGCTTTTTTTCTCACTTCAGATAAAACCGATTGAGACAGTTCACTTGCGTTTATTTGTGTATCATTAATCATGACACTTCTTTCCATCCGGGGCTTTTCTAATCAAGTTTTCTTAAACTGAGATCGTCTTTATACAATAAAAATACAAAATTGCTATTTTTGCTCCGAAGCATTCATTACGCATTCATAAAATAGCCTTAATTTGCCTACAGGAAAAAAAGCAGTACGCGTGCATGTTGTGGTTTTATTGTTATACCAAAGTGTAGTCATATAAAATGCCTGGTTTTCATTGAAAGGTTGTAGAGACGACAATTTCAATATGATAGCCTTTTGAGATGTACCCTCTTAAGTTATATATGTTTTTTTTAGACTCGAAACGAGAGGTTTGCCATTAACCCATCAAAGTTTAGCGTCTACAAAAGTAGACAACGGCAAACAGTGCAGACAAAGATCAGACGCCGTATGCCCAGGGTCTTCACTGTTTGCATAAAGGACTTTTTGTTGTTTAAAGAATGAAATTGAACATTTTTACAATTAACCCTTTTAATTGAAAATAGACTCGTCCAGCTGACGAGGATGGTATAATCTATTTGCAAAAATGGGGTAATAAACATTTCTTTCTGCATAAATAAGAAAAACGTTTTATTGCCCCATCTGAGCGGAGTTATCTAGGCTATGTTAGGCACGACATTCCCAAATTCAATCTAATTTTGTACATGATTAAGCTCTCACAGAGAATGCCAGTGATCGCTGTTAGATAACATTAGCAAAAACTAGAATAAGCAAACATTTTAGATGAAATGAGTTCTATTTTCATTTGTATCTTGATTAGCGTCACCATTAAGATAAAATATTTAACATTAACTAATTTGCTAATGATACAAATTAATGATCTCTCCCTCTTCTATATTTTTTTTCTTTATTTCCGTTTGGAAAAAAAAACGGAATCTAGATTTGTACTCCTTTCAGTTTATTAAAACGTCCTACCCAAAAGATATGGTAAAATTCTGTCCTCTTTTCTTATTAAGGCACGCAACTGTCCTATGCAGTATAATGTGTGCTAAAAATTCAAATTAACACCCATCTTTCTAGACAAAATTTAGTCGCAGTTCAGAAAAAGATCTTACACTTTACTATCTCGTATTTCTGATCTTAGCTTGGAAACAGTGACAGAAGTTATAAATTTTGAAGATGAAAATGAGACATGGTCTTTTATTTCAGCAGGAAATCGATTCGTATCAGGTCTATCCTTCTTTGTATGTTGAATTATTGGTGTGACATAGTCTATAAATTCTACTACAAACCAGTGGAAACGATCACATCATATGTTAACATAAAAAAATCAAGACAAATTCACCACATACCTTAAATGATGTATTATTCCCGCGTGTACCGTTGAATCAAGATTTTAGACTCTACAAATAAAGCATGAGACGAGGTAGTCAATCTCGGAATCTGGGTGCCTCTTTAGGGACCGATAACTGGTTTTGAATTTCCTTAAACTTGTCTTTCTTATGAGAATTTAAGCGTTCTTGCAAATTCTTACATGACCTAGTAACAGGCTGCGGTCTTAACGCAATTTTCAAATTACTGGGCCAGAGCCACAGTTTAATACAACTCTGTTTCTCACCAAACAGAATCTTTTGTGATATTTCTGATTTCAATAAACATTTTTTGGACTTCTTTGCGTCTATATTAATATGCAGTTAATCTCAGCTGAATATGTTTTTATTATTATTATTATTATTATTATTATCTGTTTAACTAATTTAAGCTGGATGACAAAAGGAACCAACGAGAAAATGGTCCAAGGGAAACAACTCTTACAACGAATGCTATACTTAATGCAGCGGTATTACGTCTCTTTTATTTGTAGGCTAAGACAGATAAACATGCGTTGCCTGTAATGAATAATTTACTTTCGCTTCATGTTTCCTTCTTTCCGTTTTGAGAAAAAATATCATTATCCACAAGATGATAAACAAATTAACAAAAAAGTAAAAAATCTGATTAACTTACTACATGTTATATACTACAAAAGGATATACTATTTTGTAAATTATATGCAGACACGTTTACACGAAGCTCTTTGGTAAATGTTTAATGTCAAAGGCTAGACACGTACATTTTGTGTTCTATTCTTATACCTCTCTCTCTCTCTCTCTCTCTCTCTCTCTGGAATATTTTTTTCAAATATATATATACTATTTTGTCATTTAAAGCGATTGACTCACAGATGGGCCGACGATGAAAAAAAAAGAAAATGTTCTTACATCTTGAAATTTTTGCTGCAGTTGTGAAGAACATATTTAAACTAAGTTACTGATTCATTTTTTGATACAGAAAAACATCAAAATATAAAGTTTTACACACTTTTATCGGTAAAAATTTACCCCGTTAGTCACGGGGTAGATACTTTAGTTATAACATTAATTTTGACGCATTCTTATAAGTGATTTCTGTGGTTCAGTGGTCTAAATCGTCGCTCTATATTTTACTGACCGAAAGGTCGTGGGTTCGAATCCTGGTCAAAACTTTTTTTTTTAGTTTTCATGGCGTATAGAAGCATAAAATTATGTTTTTTCTATAGTATATTAAATTCTCTTAAATTTTAAAGAAAAGAAATTTTCAGCAAAATTCTGTGAGTCAGTCGCTTTAAGTTTGCAAATTATATGCAGACACGTTTACACGAAACGGTTATTTTGAAGCTCTTTGGTAAATGTTTAATGTCAAAGGCTAGACACGTACATTTTGTGTTCTCTTATGTCTCTCTCTCTCTCTCTCTCTCTCTCTCTCTCTCTCACTCTGGAATAAATTTTCAAATAATTATATGAAATAAATGTTATTTTAAAATTCAAAAATTTCAGTACAAAAACACTCGTTAGTAATTAAATTAAGTCATACTCAAACAGATAAATAGAAGGCAGTCCAGTCAACGTGATTTCACAAACTGTCTCAATGTTTTCATGGTACTAATTATTCAGAACTCGAAGGAAATGGGCTGATATAATTTTCATGATTGTGCTGGGAAATTGGTCTTCCATTATGTTTTTTCTCACGAGCACACTTCAGTGTGAATCTTTGATCACAGCAATTGAGTTAAAAACGTATGTATTGACAGTAGCCCATTTGTCACAAGCAGTATTAAATTTTTCTAAATCGTGTTTTTATCCAATTTCACCCTTAACTCAAATTAAGCGTTCTTTTTTTCGTGTTAATTCGGATGTATTTTATTAAGAATTCGCAATTTTGTCAGCTTTTGTGAAAAAAAATGTCTGTACTTTCAGAAATTGCTTATTGATTATTTCAAGAAGAAAATGTAAATTAAGACACCCGTAGACTAGATTAAATGATCTCTTGTTAGTTCAAAAAAATTAGTTTGGAAAAAAAAACAAAGAACATTGAAGCACCAACGATTTTTTTTAACTTGTCGCGTCAGCGACAAGTTTTAAAGTTATAACCGAATTGATTTAAATAATGTCTGTTAGGGCCAAAAGATTGTTAAACTATAAATGAACAAAGAAAAAAAAAAAGAATCAGACATCATATTATTTTGATCCAAAGTCATGTTTTTTTTTTTCTTAAAGAAATATCTTGTTTTCCAATTTAAAATTTGACATGACTAAAATAATTTTATTTTATTTTCCGTTGAACAATAAAGTCTCAGTATGTTTTATTTTCTTTGCAATCAATAAGATTTTATAGATTCGTAAGAAATGAATGACGTAGTTTGACTGTATTATTAGTCTCGAATGAAATATATATTGAACATCTCGTTGTCAATAAAATTTGTATCTTTAAACAAATAGAAATTTCTAAGCTCAAAACATGTCAGTACTAAAACGCTGTAGAAAGGTTTATGTCTGTGACTATAGGTTGAAAAAAAAGATTGTTCTCACAAGTTTATTTTATTACCGTTTGGGGTATGCAGACGCAGTTTCTCTCTTTCCTTGTTGTTGTTGTTGCTTTTAAGATATTATAATATGTTGATTACTTGCTTCACAACATAATAAAATTGAGGGGGAAATATACGAAGACATTCAGAATTAAAATTATAGCTCGAAAATTGCATATACTGAAAAAAATGAAAAGAAATAAAGAAAGAAACAGAAGGGAAGAAATAGATAATGGAAGAGAGAGAGATAGGGATACGGGGAGATAAAGAATGAAGGAAGGAACGAATGAAAGAAAGAAGAAGCGAGTAAGAAATAAGACAAAAGATGAAGGAAGGAAATAAGGAACAAATGAAAGAAGGAATGAATGAAAAAAGGAACGAATGAAAGAAGGAGAGATAGAAGGAACGAATGAAAGAAGGAGAGATAGAAGGAACGAATGAAAGACGAAAAAGAAAGAAGCCAGTGTGAGAATTTAAAAAAAGAGGAAGGAAAGGATTTAGGATAACTAGTCTGAAAAAGTTCCAATTATATCTGTAAAAATACTTTTTCTTACTCAGACAAGAATGGAAACATTTTCCAACTTATAACCAGACAAAAACATAAACGTTAGTCATACAAAACAAAAATAATTGCGCACTAAACTATGTAACTGGCTCTCAATCTAAATGGAAACATACGCCGCGCGATATATGGAATTATTTTTAAAAAAGTCCAAGTGCTTATTAGGTACATCCGGGATTATTTATTGATAGTTTGCATGATAAACAAAATTGTGAAACGTCTATTTTCCAGACACATATCTTACTATGTCATTCGATTTGTTTGTACGATTTCGAAATGATTATACACCAAAATCTTTACTGCCAGCCAATAATTGAATAAGAAACATTTTGCAGGAAAATAACCCCCTGTTTGGATTTATTTGTGAGTACTAATTCCGCTGATTGAATAAATAATACTTCCCGGCATGCCGCAGGCTTTCACTACGCAGGACAGGTGCTCTTAAGAATTTTATATTATTTTGATTACTCTCTGGTTTGTTTAGAGGCAAAACATAGTCATAGTGCAATAGTATAAAATAAGCTCGACGTCCTAGAAATAACTTCTTTTTCTTCTTAGAATATTGTTTTTTAAGCTTAGGATTAATCTATATTTTGCGGAGCGAAATTGTTTTTGATTTTTTTTTTGTTCTTGTTGTTGTTGTTTTTTGTTTTGTTTTGTTGGTTTTTTAACGTAATGGTTAGCATTTGGTAAAAAATAAATGAATACATTGAACACCTTAAAAACAAACGTATGTATACAATTTTAATTTCGAATAGTATGGCCATTATTGTCCTTGCAACATCCAGATCTTTTTTTTCCACGATATATAGTTCACATGCCTTCGTAATGTTCCATAACTTTTGGTTTAATTGAAGTGTGATCTACACATGATTACTGACTCTACAGGTAGGGCACTGTTACTTGTCTTGCTCATTTTATGCAACTGATCAAGCGTGTACAGAATCAAGTTACCATTATTTGTTACTCATCTGATTTAAAGATCCCTGATCTTACTCCTTTTATCAGTTTTGTAGTATTAAGTGCAGGGAAAACTTCTTTTATCATTTTTTACACTGTTAAGTGCAGGGAAAGCAAAAGCCCCCAGCAATTCTACACGAAATGGCCATTCCTTTGAAATAAAATTTTGTTCCCGAGCTGCTGACGTCTTAACATGACGTTTTGATTCTCTGCAACATTTATGACCGACTGTTCGCGTGTTTATTGCTGATTTTCGCCTTCTGTTGATTCCGCAGAATACGCTGAACCTCAATTACTCTTTCAGACCGTGAATCCTGTAATGAAATGAAGACGAGAAGTATAGCCCTCTGTGGACCTGTAATGTAAAGATAATCCCGAGATTGCGTTACCACATACGGCAATGAAATGAAAAGCGAAGAGTTTTATATGTAAAAATGTGTTGCCTTGTATCTGAGAGAAAAATGTGATTTTTACGACAATTCCACTTAGCTCTTATATCCTGTCACAAACTGTCACACAAGATAAAAAAAAACAGTATGACCCAGTTTCTCTATAGCTTCATCAATCTATGTATACAGTGAACTGTCTGTAGTGTGTTAAAGAATGGTCGGTCTCTCAGTAAAAAAGAATGCACTGAAAGGCTGAAAATAGCATCATAAATATTCACGTTTACTTTTTTACCAGCGGAGGCTATTCTTCATTGTTGGATTCATTTTTTTAATGAAATTAACCGGAAATCATTCACAGCATAGCAGCTGAAAACCTGTCTTTATAATTTTACCTTGATCACTTCTGCACATGGTACCTCACAGAAAGAAACTGACATTTTTCAACAAAAGGCAGGTGATCTAGATTTAGGAAGATGTTAATGAAACATGACAAAGATTGGTTGCTCTTTCTGTAGTACATATGTACCTCTATGTATAGAATGTATGTGTGTTATTAGGTCTGTACCTGTAGTGGTATTTTGTGTGTGTGGTAAGATCGATCGAGAAGGTAGATGCATGAAATAATAGTATAGTTTGGTTTGGTACGCATACTTTAATGTACGGTAGATTACGGCAAGGCAATGTGAGGCAAGGAAAGGCAAGGCAAAGCATGGCAAGACAATGCAATTCTAGGCAAGGCAATGTTGAGTAAGATTGGTTAGGAAATGGTAGGTTAGGTAAAGTTAAGTAAATTAAGTTAAAGTGCTTGTTTGATGTTATGTCAGTTCTACTGAACTGTTTGGTATACCCGGTATACCAAGTTTGCAAGGTGCCATATGCTACTGGACTGACCTACAGAGATACTAAATATCATTTACACATTCGCCTTATTTCATTTACGGTAAAAATTTCTTTTTGAAGAAATATAAACCGTACTTAGACGGTTTCGGTATGCATTAGAATCTAGGCTTCTTAAGTCTATTTTTGTTTCATCCTTATTTATATGAGTTTTGTTTTCGTTTAAATGTCATACTGTTATGATAATACTAGAAGGAATTTGAATATGTGATAACTTACTAGGCTACTGTACTTACCGCAAACTGCTTACAACAGTTTCTTCCCTATCAGTACCGTCAGGACTGCCTCACTAATTACCGTTGGAAAGGGAAATATGTAAACCTCTTTTTTCAACTTTGTTGATTCAGTAAGTTCCGGGTATTTTCGTTTAATAACACTGAATAAAATCAATTCAATGATAACAAGGAATTTGTTTCTAAACTAGAAGTTGTTTGCAGTCATCTGAAAAATAAGGGGAGATCACTGCGAAGGAGAAAGCCTCAGCCGCACAGCGGGAAAAGGTCAAAGTGTAAACACAATTTCTTTCTCTGACAGCCTCTAGTCTAGGGCCGTTATCTGATTAGGAAAGCCAATATTGGTTTAGTGTAAACTCATTATTTTCAATCATTGTACAGACCAATGCATAATCTATCAAATTCAGCTGAAGTTTTTTTATCTTCGTCGTAGCAACTAGACTGGCTTGTACGCCGTGTTAAGAGAGTTACAGTCAATTATCGCGTTCTTGCCGTTTTGCCACATCCACCTAATTGCACATACTTCAGTTACCTCTTGTTATTCTTGTTTTATTCGCACTGCTGAATTAAATGGTACGTTTTGAAACTCATTAGGAATGGTGAAGCAGTTATACCTGTAAATCTGTGCAGATTCACCTGTAATTCTTCTTTGTTCAATCATCTTGTCATTATAATATAAATACGTCAGAATTTGCACTACATTATGTTCAAGAAAAGTCTTTATACAAGGTTTATATGTGTGTACATGGCTAACAGAATTTATGCACAGTGGCTGCTGATTTTGTTCCAACAAAACGCTGGTTTATTTTTCTTCACTATGTAGGCATAACTTACTTGAGGCGTTTTTGCCCGCCTATTGCATATGTGCAATGTTGTAGATGAATATAATACCTTTTAAATTATAACGGTAAGTGTTGGTGCTTACGTGGCATGCCCAGGGCGCTGAAATAATGTATTTCAAATGTTTTGCTATGCATTCTGGATCAAGAGTTTAGATCATAACGTAATAAAAAATAAAAGGAATCTTAAACAATAAATATATCACATTCCATTGCCAGTGAACTGAAAGAATCCGCCGAGAAACCTTTGCACAGTTATCTGCCCTTTTTTGACAATCTGCCAGACTCTCAGTCTTGTGGACCCCAGACGATGCATCAATTAAAAGAATGCAGGAGGCGACATTTGCTATCAAAAGTGTTCAATACCCAAACATTTTATAATTAATCAGTAATTAATAGTTATTACCCAGACAATTTCGTTTATCAAAGAGTTTCTCTGACGCCGAAGGAATCCCAGTTTATGCCCTAATCTCGAATTCGGTATGTTGAGAAAATATGCCGTAGTAATCATGCTATTGCCATTAAGAATATTTGTTCATAATTGAAAATTGTTAAAGTAAGCGATATAAGTAATAAAATTGGCTAAGTAGCTTAAATGCAAATAGATGCATGGGGATAAACTGTACTTAACTAGGATTTTATTCAGCGATTTTGAATTCTTATATAGCATTTGCACTTTGTGTACTATGGATAACAGGCCCGGATCCACCCTCCACTAGCGGGTTCAGAAATGCTCTTTATAAAAGTGATTTTGATACTGAAACTATATCATATTATGTTAAATCTGGTACCCATACCAAGGTTCTGGATCCAGGCCTGGATTGTAACGTTTCTATTCAGTTCGTGTGATTTTTTTCTACATGTATTATTTTATTACTGATATCGCTTACTTTAACAATTTTCAATTATGAACAATTATGTATGTACTTTTGAACTGAACAAAACCGTTGCACTAACTTCCACCAGACCAGAAGACCTGCGCTCTAGACTTCGACCAATTCTCATCCATGCGTTAATGTAATGGAACAGACAGTTTATCCCTTGTCGTCCTGTTTAGTATCCTCTCCATATTGTCTGCTGAGACAACAAATCCCTAGTAATATGTTCGCTAACTTGTTGACAAGGATTAGACTTAATCAAGCGGACTCAGGAGTCATTAAGTTCAGAAAGACAATTACGAACATTTTGAGTCAATTGGCAGGATTGCCGCTTGTTCAGCCTTCTTCAAGCCTATTATCAATGTAAGCTTTGTAGCAGCAAACTGTAACTGACAAGTGAGAAATCTCATTTGCTCCCGGATTCTTGTCACAGACTCGCTAAGTAGGTGGTTTTCACACAAACGAGGCGACCTGTTCGATTTCCTTCAGTAACTTGTACCAAATTATTTTTATTGGCAGCAAGTTTTTTTTTTCAGCAAATAGTTCCAAAGTCTATATATGGAAAAAAGAGATATTATGGACCATGTAACTGAATATTTTATAATTGTAAAGGACCTGAAAAAGTATAAACCAATTAGAGAAAGAACAGTTATTTCAAACTGGTAATTGACAGTTAATGTATACGTTCAATTAAATGAAATTATCCCTTTAAAAGTTGATATCATAGTCAATTTCTGCTTTTGTTCGTTTCAACTCATTTTATTCATATTCATTTTTTATATGTAAATGCATATGTAAATGTATATGTAAATGTATATGTTTATTCTTTTTATGTTCCATTCTAGCTGATACTTCTTTGTTACGTTGTTAGCACCATTGTCTTACTTTTGTCTTTTAATATTATGTTTGTTTCATTCAATAACGTTTGTTTCAATATTTAATTTCTCTCCCTGGTTTGATTTTGTGTTTGATGTCCTTTTCTCAGCTTTGGTTATTAAAGTGACATTTTATGGTTATGAAAAATTTTTGAAACATTATATATGTTTAGAAATATTGTAACTTTCACCAAATAATAACATACTATTGTTTTCTTCCAAGTATACAAAACATTATCATACACAGTTAAACTGAAAATTTATAAAAGACTTGGCTAGTCAAAAAATATTTTATCATTTTGCAACTATGTTCAATAGGAATGAAACTGTTATATGCAATCATTAAATTTAGCTTTAACCTTAACAATATTTGTTTTTCTGTGATTAGAAACAAATGGTTAATGTATATTTCAAAACAGTGATGGTCACTTTGAACACATATGTCACTTTAAATAGATTATTATGAAAAAAAGGACAAGATTCATTTGGAACGCACTCTTGTACGATTGTCAGGATAAGCTGGATTTGTATATAGTTTATCACAATGTACGAAATAGTTCTTAAAATAACAGTCTGTAAAACGTCTGGCATAATTTATCACACAGCGTGAGACGTAAAGATAGCTCGTATAACTTATGATCAATAGGTACCAGTCCAGGAAGAAATCACAGCCGTATTTCTTTCCGTTAAGACGAATTGACATTCGGTAAACCTAATTTTCTTTGGCTAACCCCCTGTCTGTAGCCGTTTTGTTAAAGCTGTAAAATGACTTAGATGAGATGAGATCAATAGCCGGCTTGTTTGCTTTCATCAAACAAGTGTCTGAAGAGAATAAATATTATCTCCAACCAAATAGATTCTCTGAATAAACGTTTGATTAGATAGCAATCATATATAAGGTTCTTTAAGAGATTTTTGTGGTTTGTGTTAACTGTATCTGAGTGAATCAGAATTTTAACCTTTCTTTTCTGTGCATTCTCATTTTTTTTCTTGATAGCTCAAATTTTTGTCCATTTGTGTTTTTCTTCTTCCTTTTTCATGTTATCGTGTTGATTATGTTCAGTGCCGCTAGACTCTTCGCTCCCTTTATTAAAAGAAAAACCAAAACAAAAACAAATCAAGCGCTGAGAAATTATTTGCATTCATCGAACGTGGCGTTACACTGCGTTTTCCCCCTGTCATTGAAAATATAATTAGGACGCGGACAAAGCTTCATGAGAGAAGCCCTTTTTACGGATTAAGACAAGACTCATTGTGCAACTAAAAGAGTGGATTATAGGAACAAAGACAAAAATGCGTTCTTAAAAGGCATGCACAAAAATAGTACTTTTCTGCTCAAATAAAGTCCGCTCTTTGTAGTAACAAAAGACGGCGCATTCTTGAGATTTCTACAATCTGACACGCGCATCAAATTTCAAAGCTTCTACGCAAAGCAACCAAAACATTGACAATGCATTTAAAAACGTGTTGACTCAGTTAATGTCAGATCTAATTTGCAATAGAACAAGGGTACTTTATAAAACTACAGAGCTATAACGTATTCTAGAATTCGCAAATAATGGTCTCTCTTTTAAACAAAATTCAATTAAATAAAAGCTTGCACAAGAAGCACGTGATTTATCGGATATTAAGACAAATTCCCAGATGGGACAGATCCAACTGATCTAAATTAAGCAAGACACTTTTCGTCATTAAACGCCAGATGCAAAGTCAGAAAACGGTTATTAGGTTCCAAGTTAGGGTGAAGACTGGTAAACCGAAATTGAACGGGAATAAATTATGCTCTCGGTGACAGAGTGAAAGAGAAATATGATTGCAGCGTTCTTAATCTATCAAACATGTCTGTCTAGGATAAAGGACATACCATTCGTAGCAATAGAAATACCCGCTACCGAATTATGGTATTTCATTGTTTACTTTGCATTTCATCGAACAAAGGTATTTTCTTTGAAATGGAAGCTCTTAGTGACAACATTAACGTATTATCACTTTCAAGATTTTAAGAGATATATTTTCATGAAGCGATGATTTTGCTTACTTTGACTGATGTAGATTATATATTTTTTTCTTAAGAGAACTTAACAGCCGATAAATCAATCAGTTCGTACGAAAATATTTGAGAACGAATCCCTGAGGCACGCAAAGTGTTCGAAATCAAATACGCTCTTCCGGAAAAAAGACGGCTTTGAGCGACGGTTTTTATCATTTGGGTGCCTTATATTTACTGCTTTCTTAAAAGGATTGAATATAACAGGTCTCTAGGAACGTTACGTTATCAATTTGCTGTCAATGATTTTGTTACAAGAATGTCAGGAAATAAATCCTAGAAATCTGCTATTGACCGTTTCTTGTGATGGGAGACAAGAATTTGTCTGTAAAAGTCAGAAAATCTATGCGGCTTGAATTTTAGGTTTTGGCTTCCTGCCAAACTGTTACATGTTAATGACCATAGCAAGGTTTATTCTTCTGTCAGGGGAACAAATTTTACTATTCTAGTATGTGAAATGAGGGTAAAATTTCGTCTGTTAAAGCAAAGTCGACACGAAAGACGAAGTTGTTTATCATTTGCAATATATTTTTTTTTGTATTTTCATTTAAAAATCATTTTGGTTCTGTCAACTTGTTATTTTCGTAGTTTAAAAAGTCGCTTATTCTCCACACAAAGTAACATAATCAGGTACTCAGTTCATAGGTGTTTTTCGAAAGAGTTACTTCCCCTAACACTTCTTGTCTTGATATACAGAAAAAAAATCTATTAATATAATGTTTCAAAAAACTTACATATATGTAATAAAACATAAAATATTTTACTAAGAATATAACTCTGTTGTAAACAAATAGATAAGGGAATGGTCTCAATTATTGATTGATAAGAAAGTCATTGTCACTTTAAAAGTTGTTAATTGCAGACTCGTGTTTATAGCAGCCGTTAGCAACGTTCCTGGTGGATATTCAGTATTCTAAACTCCTGTCTGCGTTACAATTCATATTTTATGGTTTCTGAATATGTTAGTCTACGTTTCTGTAAGACAGAAATTTTGTAAAACATCCTTTATTGCTGTACTTTATTCATCCGAGACGGTAATGCTACCAAAATAGACGCATCATATCATATTGAATAGCCCCCAAAACCTCTGTTCCTCACGAACTTTACTGGATTATAGCCAATTTGTTACTAGCCTATCAAGTTTGAAAATGATTTACTGTGAATCAATAAAAGAATCTGACTTATTTGGTCTGTGTCAGCTGGACGCTTTCCCCCTGTGATTTATCGTGTCGGTACAGAGGTTATACGGATGTAAATTGGCAAGCAGGGAATAATCAAGGTTGCTCATGAAAAATAGGAAGCTCGTTTCTCGGTGTAAGTAGGCAGATAACAGGTTGTAATAAACTATAGAGATATTGTAAAAAGTATGTTTGACATTATTTCACCGCAACAAACATTGTCTTGAAAAAGAAAAAAAAACAGAGACGTGTGTGCCCTTTCTTCGATAGTATATCACTTCGTGTACAAAATAAAGAGATCCACAGGGTAATTCGTAATTTAAAAGCATCAATATTTAATGTAAGATTGACAGTATATATCCGGAGGCAAATCATTTACAAATACAGGCAAGAATCTATGAGAATGTACACATATTAAGTGGTCCGAATAAACCGGTGGTTATATATATATATAACGCAATAAAAAAAATTGAACTTGTTTACGGTTAACACTCTTATTTCAACAAATATGGTCATAAATACAAATAAGATGTGACGAAAAAGGGAAATTAACGGAACAGTTATGTTACAGATACAAAGTGAGTGTAGGTTTAAACGAATCGTAACAACTCGGCTTTCTCCGACAACTTCGTATAAAGACCTGGTATGTAAGTGTATGAATACACCAAATGGAAATTTGCCCCGGCTTTGATTAAAATAGAAACAATCATGGCGGTATTCAAGCAGTGTTTGTATTATGCATTAGAAAAAATGAAAATGAATTTTAATTTAAAGCATGAACATGTAGAGACTTTAAGAAATGTTTTCAATTTAGCAGACACCATTTTAAATATAAAATAGTCCAATATTGCGCCTACCACATTATTTCCGAGGTGACTTATTGAAGTCACCCGAGGTATTTCGAGTGGGTTTAAACTCGGGTAAAAAGAAATTAACTGCGTGGGAGCACACGCTTATTTATTTTCTGTTATTATAACAACAAAACAACAACAAAATTCTAAATTGCGATTTTTGACTGACTTCTGGTTCAATAATCCCGCCATTTTTTGCGGCTCGTCTGATGCTTTTAAATTGAAATGACATTTAAATTGTCTAGAAAGTAGGTGAACACTCTTAAGAACATTTTTTTTGAGAAATTATTTTGCTGAATAGATTATTTTCTCTTCGTATGGTATTTTGACAGTGTATTTTAGAATATCCTTTTTTTGCTCAAGAAATTGAAAAACTTGTAACGACGGATAAAGCGAATTGATATAAATAGCACAAACCGTTGTACTGTAAGAAGAGGACGGATAAGTTTTAGTACATTTACAAATGTGAAATAAGTGAAAAGGCGATAGTTTGTAGAAGATTTCTGTTGACAAGAAAGTTTGTAATAATTAAGCTGTGACATAATCACGAATGTTTTATATTATTTAAGTATTATGTACCTAAGTTTGTTTTGTCCCTTTTTACAGTTCAGTACAAATTTACTTTTTTGTCTGCGCTATTTATTTTCAAACTTTTAAATGACTTCGAATCGCAACTTAGAATCGCCCATTATTACTGAGTGTGGTTTGCCGAACGGAACTGACGTCACAACACTAATCTAATGACTTCATGTCCCAGATACAGGAAATGTTGAAAAAAAAAATCCTAGGTTGATTGGCTAGCCATTTTTTAATATCTGCTTGCTGATTCGATAGAAAGCACAGGTAGATGCGAAGTGAACTAAACGTAGAATAGAATTTGACAAAAATAAAAAGCCTTGAATCATTTTGGTTGTCTAGCCGGAGTTACAAATATAGCATGCGATTTTCCTAACTAATTGTTTAACTGCTTAATGTATACGCACAATTTACAATAAAATTCTTAAATCTTAAACGTTTGCTGCGTAATATAAATCTGTGCGTATTTAACCAGCTATAACTATAAAATCGAAGCATTTCAAACGACTTGTTGAAATACTGATTGTGTCTGGAATTCTTTCACTTATGAGTTTATAATAATGTTGTAAACATATCAGAATCTCAAGCAGAAATATGCTTATAAGCCAACCTAATTATAGTTCAGTATTGCACAAACTTCAACATGTTTGCCGTTGGGTAAAATGTTTTAGCGCAGAAGTAAAAAAAAATCAAAATCTAGGGCAAACAGTTAGTGACAGCCAGCAACCTTGAACGAAAAACGTAAAACGATTAAAATAAAATACAATTTAAACACATAGCGACGAAAGAGTAAAAGAAAACGCAGATGGGACCTTTTGTATGTGTCATGAATTAAGTATATTTAAGCGAACACAGTGAAAGAAATTCTACAACTGAAAAGGTAATTTGTCTCTGCCACTGCTCCTATTGTAAAACATGTGTTTTCGACACAAAATATGTAAATTTTAAAGTAACAATAACCCGTCTTTACAATAACATGTCTTCGTGCTGGAGAGAAAAAAAAAGCGAGAAGGGAAGAAAGATAATAAATAGGACAAGTAAACTAAAATTCATTGCACAAAATAGAAGACATAGATCAATAAAGCAGATCAAGGAATTTATCCTAGAAATATAATTATATGTATATTCTTCTCCAAGGTATTATCTGTTCGCCTTATTTACTGGGGTTAAACAAAATCCTGTGAATATTGTCACAGTTATGCCATACATATGCCAGAGCAGCATTTTAACCGCATCATTTTAAATATTTATTTTGACAAGATTTTTATGCAGTTTTACCAAGGGAACATGAATTTAGAGTATTTCCTCCATTTAGAAAAGTGAAATATGTCCGATGTTAGTCAGTCGTAGCTGATATAGTTTAAGATAAATTTTAGCGGGCTTTCATTTGCATTCCCGCAGGTCTTTGAAGTTTAATCTTAATATCATATCTCTACTATTTGCTTTCTTGATCAATGATAAAAATATCCAATTGCACAAAAATACAAACTGATTACAAATTGGCGTTGATTCCTGGCGGAAATAAAAAAGTAATTGATAACGTAATTACGACGTTCCCACAGGGAAATCAAACGGACAATTATCTTCCCGAGAATTACAATTACCTCATTACCAGTTCGTGTTATTCCTGAAAATATTTCTTTTTTTTAAAGACAAGTGGTCTTTTCAGATTTGTTTCCTTCAAATTAAAAAAGTTGCAAAAAGTGATAACCGTCCCTCCCCCTCCTTTAAATTTTTTTGTCTTTCGATATAGTTTAAACCGGAAACGATATTTATTTTAGAAAAAAAGGGGAAACTTTTTTTTAACTTTTAGTTTTGAAGACATTCTTCTAACGTAATTGGTTAATTTTTTTTTAACGACGACAATAAATCGCCAAGAAAAAGGGGGGAAAACAACACCTTTTTGTTGCTGTATTTTGCCATCGAATATCACACATATTCCGCTGATTGCGTTAGCGCGTGGAACATACTGAAGACTCATTTCCAATATTGTATTCTGTTATAAAACTGTCACTTGCGCTGGCTCTGTAAAATACGCAAGTTGGATTTCTAGTCATGTCTATACGTTCGGATTGTTAACTATCGTTCACAGTTACAAGCTCTATAATCGTTTCCAATCTAGGTATTGCGCGTTATTGCTATTTCTGTGTTTCATGGACGGTTTAATAGTCCTGTGCTGGATTATTCCGCCGGCTTCATTTGTTTTCCGATGTTTGTTATTGTGAAAGAAATAATAGCTAGATCAAAAAGAAGAAAATATGTGGAAATAATTTCTTTCTGCTAAACCCGCAGGTGCTATCGTTTAAAGCCTCTGTCGGGGGAAAAGGGATTTTTATTTTTCTTATAGTTTTCTGTTCATTTGGCGTTTTCTTGCCAGGAATATATGTGTGCGCCTGAAAATTGGGATGGAAATTATCTAAAATTCTCAGAATTCTGTGTTTGTCTTTTGGAATACAGTGACATCCAATGTGTGAGACGGTGTCTCGTTTGAATAATTGTGTCGTGAACATTAGTCGGCGATATTCTCGCGAGGTATTATCTTTCATAAATATGCAAATGGTGTGGGTATATTGTGAGTTCATGTGCTTGGTTTGTATCCTTCTTTTCCAAGGTTTGATTCCCGAGACAATAAGAAAGCAATTAGGTCCCACAATTGTCACAACAAAGTACGGAAAACTTCGGGGGCCACTTGTAGAGTTTCCGAAAGATGCGTACATGAATTTTCAACCAGTGGAGGCTTACCTTGGTTTACAATATGCCTCTATACGTGACAACAACCTACGATTTATGATTCCGTCTGCCCAAATTGAGACATACCCGGGAATACATTCCGCTGTGTTATCAAAAAAAGTCTGTCCGCAGAAGTATATAAGGGCTAAAGATTTACACAGTTACCTCCCTGAGGGCAGTGTTGAATGGATTACACGCATGACTAGTTTTACGAAGGACCAGATGGAAGATTGTTTAAGTTTGAACCTTTTTGTTCCCACGAAAGGTATGCTGTTTTCTATTGCCTGGTGCTATTGTCCATGTTTTAAGTATACTTAGTTTTAAAGTGTATAACCATTTGGCATTTTCTGGTGCGCATTTGTCTGGCACAGTTATTAAATTGATCATTGTAAAATATAGGTGAATAGGAATGGGTACGGTAACCGAAAAAAAAAAATCAGTGCTTAAGTTACTCTGATGACTTTTACTGAGCGGCTATTTTTTTACTTTGATTTTTTCGTCATCCATTCAAATTTGCATTAATTAGCGGCCTATGAAAGTCTTCTTTTTTTTTAAATTTTATTCATTGGAAATGAAAAAGAAGTTTCTTTAATATAACCAATGAGCAATTCAGTTATTGTTTATATTTTTTATGGTTACATTTCAATTCTATTACTTTTTTTACTGATAACTCTCTTCAGAAATTTGCGTCAGTCCGAGTTTTGTGTTTGTCAGATGTTTAGAAAATGCGTATACATGCATCGTAAGAAATAATTTTAGGAAATGTTTAATTGAAAAAAAAACAATACGTCAATGATATAAGCCCGAAAAAATTAAATGCTGCCACTCTATATAAAACATAATCATAATTCATACATATATGGCATTTCGACGGCAACTTTAATTTAACTTAAACACATTTGGCACTTAAAATTCAGAGAAGCAACATCACGTTTCTCGTTTAATTTAATTTTGCTATCAGGGAATATGATTGAAGCATTAACTTTACATTTAATTTCAATTGCCGAGAATATTCCAGAATTAATTAGACATTTCCAATACTTCATCATTGATTGATTTCTTGCAAATTCAAACAGATTTCAAAGAAGTTTAAAAACAAAAGGAATCAATTACCAGCATTAGACCAACACAAGAGGTTATTCTTTTGTTAATCAAACACGATTTAATTACTTTTACATTGAGTATTTACACAGATGTTATGGAAAGACATTTTTAATTATGCCCTCGTGGCAGACGCGACATGTTCTATAACTTAATTGTGAATCTTGAACATTAAAACAATCCTCGACAAACGGTTGTAATATAATTTTGTAAAATGTTTAAGATAAATGATAAATTATTTTGATCCCCCTTGAGAATTTAGGCTATTGTCCTTTGCCGAAAATTAACGGAACCAGTCGATGATAGACGATGGCCTGGATATAGTTATTCGGAATATTTATAAACTTTCATTTTTTCAGAGCGTATAGAAAGAGGTGGAGAAAGAGGTTGGAGTGAATCGGAACATGCATTCGTTCTTTTTCTTTTGTTAGTGGAAGTGGGGGGGGGGGGGGGGGGGGAGTGTAACTATACCTCTGATAACATTCTAGTACTCACTTTTAATGACTTGATAAACATCATAAAAATCAATGGCTCATTTTATTGATTTGTTCCTCAAGGGGAAATACTTCGAGCGTTTGCAATTTTTGCATTTGTTGAAATTGTATTTTAAATATCTGTCAGATTTTGCAAATCACTTATGTGAGTTTTATTTCGGAGAGTGTTTTCGTTCATTCTGTTTAAATGCTAAACTGTACGACTCATACAAGTACATATACATATATATAAGGACACCTCAAGAAATGTTCATCTTTAAACGATAGCGAATAATTCAGTGAATAATATTAATTCATATGAAGGTTAGAGATTTTTTTAAACTGTAACGAAATGTTTTATCATCATCTGCTTTGATTTTTCTCTTTAAAAAAAAACACAACTTGTATTCTTATTGAACTGCAGACATTTTGCTGTGAATAACTTGATTTCGATCCCAGGAATGACAAAGCGTAATATTTCCCCTTTAAAGACCCTCGTGCCTGTGAAATATTTAGGTTAATAAATTCCTTCGGGCCAGAAATGCTGTAACAAAAAAGCACTTGCTTCCATGCTAAGCATTCTTTTCTATTGTTTCTTTGTAATAAAGACGCATTATCCAATAAAGTTTGGCTTTAAAACACAGAAGATTTTAATTAAATGCAGAATTTTGGCAAAAACATTGCTATTGGGATGTAACGAAGGATGTTCTGACAATCCGTTTCCCTTGTTTTACAAATCGTAAACATGCCTTTGCATTGTTGGTCGTCTGTGAAAGCTCAGTGTAATCTGTCTTTTCGCAGACTAAAACAAAGTAATTGAATATAAATGGTTTGGCCTAGAGAATGCCTTTCACTGGTATTGCTCGTTGTTGTTGTACTTCTTACACTCGTTAGTTATGTGGCTTAGGACGGCAATAAGTACATTTGTATATTTGTATATGAATAACAGCACACCCTAACTGAGGGTAGTAAGTTTGACCTCATCTACCCGTGTGGTACTGTGTGTGGCATTTTGTAGTTTATCTCACATTTCAGTTAAGTACTGGTGAATAAAAGAAGAGACCTTAAGATAAAGTCGCATTATAACTGTATATTGTTTCAAAGAACAGATGTAACTTTTCTTCAGCAACACCTTTTGCTAAAGGGTTATAGGCAATGGACTTATTACTGTTCTTGGGTTTTAAATATAATTTTACACATTTATGATGAAGGCTGTACGTCTGTGTCTAATGGAAGGAATGAGGAATGTCACGTCTTGTCTTATTTAAATGTTTCCCCCTGAATTTTTCATTCTGTGATATTATCTGTCATTTGTACATCTCTCGCCAGTGAGAAACAAGTCAACCCTACACCAGTCTGACTTATTTACTTCCGACAAAAAGTTTGTTTGAGCTGTTTCTTATCATTTACTTTTTCTTCGCGATAGACTGTCAGACGCATTGTCACAATGGTCCGTGTCTGACAAGAAATAAAATCATAGGATCGTTTAAACTAGCGGCGCTTGCTTCAGTACTGTATAGAATTCTATAATATGTAAATGGTTCTAATAAACAGTTTAATTATTTTATATTTGAAGAACTTTTTGCAATATACACGAACACTTTTGAAAAGAACTGTTACATTTTGTATTTTCAAAATAACCTACTTGATAATCAATAACAGACATATTGTTCTTTTCAGAAAACTTATTAAAATGCAAAGTCAATATCCAGTGTCCTGTTCAGCTCAGACAGTTTAATTTAATTCAAAATTCATATAATATGCGCTTAGACGTTTATATAAAAAAACAACAACAAAAAAACAAAAACGTATTTGATAAAGTACAATTACTGTATAGTTGACGCCATTGGCCTTTTTATGTAATGCACATAATATATTGAAATGGGATAAGAACCGGCGTCATACTGTTGAACTAAGTATTAAACGAGACAGTTATGCATTAAAGCCCGTCTTTTTATACCAGCGCATGACAGAAACCTTTCTTGGTTAGGAATGAATTGTTTTCCTTTAAGCTCGTACAGGAATAGGCTTGTTTTTACGATGACTTTTATTTTGACCGTTGTCTTGATTTATTTTTTCTCCACTTGAAGCACAGTTTTCATTTTTTTTAACTTCAATTCCCTTGAGAGATTTATAACTCCGACGATATATTTTGTGCATTAGCTGAGTGGATAATAGTTCGAGGGGCGAACACAAAATGTGTTATGGTCCTCTCAATATAATAGAACGTAGAATTTTTTTTTTCACATTCACCCTTCAAGGTACTCTTCACGTCACGTGGCGTTCTTTTGTTAAGAATTGCAGAATGGACGAAAAAATGCAGAATGAACGAAATGATTGCAGAATGGACGAAAATGTTTTGGCAGAATGAATAAAAAACGAAAGAAAGAATTGCAGAATGAACGAAATAATAACAGAATAGAGAACTTATTGCAGAATGGACGGAAGAATTACATAATGAACGAAAAAATTCAGAATGAATGAAATAAGTACAGAATGAACGAAAGAATTACAGAAAGAACGAAAGAATTGCAGAATGAAAGAGATAAGTACAGAATGAACGAAAGAATTACAGAATGAACGAAATAATTGCAGAATGAACGAAAAAATTGAAAAATGAACGAAATATGTATAGAACGAAAGAAAGAATTGCAGAATGAACGAAATAATTGCAGAATGAACATAAAAAGTACAGAATGAACGAAAGAATCGCAGAATAGACGAAATAATTGCAGAATGAACAAAATTGAACGAAAAAAATGCAGAATGAACGAAAGAATTACAGAATAACGAAAGAATTAAAGAATGAACGAAAGAATTACAGAATGAACGAAAGACTTACAGAATGAACGAAAGAATTAGGTATTTGACTAAAGAATTGCAGAATGAACGAACTAATTGCAAAATGAACAAAATAAGTACAGAATGAACGAAAGGATTACAGAATGAATGAAAGGACTACAAAATGAACGAAAGAATTACAGAATGAATGAACTAACTGCAGGATGGACGAAAGAATTGCAGAATGAACTAAAGAATCGCAGATTAGACGTTATAAATACAGAATGAAAGAAGCAATTGTAGATTGAACAAAATAATTTGAGAATGAGCGTAACATTTAGGATTGTGACTATGGCAAGGTTTGTTCAGTGCTTTAAGATACACATCAAAGTACGATCAAATGCATAAACCTGTTGATTAATATGTATTACCATATTGATAAAATTCGAGCTTTAAAGATAAAGGCTTACAGCAACAAAAAGAAAAAAAAGATACTGTAAAACTCTTCATTTTGCGAGTTATTTCTTTTTAAGGTGTATTTAAAGTTGAATTTCAAATCTCCACCGATAACCCAGATCTTAATATCTTAACGGATCATGATATAAGATGAAAGAGTTTGGAAATAATAAGGAGCTATTTTTATATAATCCGTTCATAACATTGCTGCGCTTTAAATTGTTTTGAATAACAGAAAACGCATACAAAACCCAGCCTACAGTAATTTATCTATTTCAGATTAAGGACTAAGTAATGCATATTGCAATTCTGCAATGCACTTGAAAAAAAATACGAATCGTTAGAAATAAGTTAAGATTGTTCCTTCGTTAAACCTGTTTGACTGATAAGATAAATCTTATACCAAAATGACAGTATGATGATTCTGTTATCAAAAACTGCGTTCTCCTGCTGGTGAAAAGCATTTCCGTTAAAACAGCTTCTCATCTTACAAGCTTGTTCAGTGCACTTCTCTGAAATGTTTAAAAGCTAATTTTTGTCGAATTTTGTGAAAACCACACGTATTATCTTCATATTTTAAACAGATTTTCACTGCAATTACGTTTGATATATGCTTGATAGTTTGCCTTGCCTTTAACTTTCTCTCTGGCAACACACACTGCAATAAGGAAGCGTGTGACTGATAAGCCTTTTGTCGACGAAAACTTTCAACAGGTTTTATTCAAATGTATTGCGTTGATGAGCAGTTGAGTCTAGTACGTAAAGTGAGTTATTTTGCCTAAATATGAAATGAAAACTTATTTTAGAAAGTTCAAGGCAAAATTAACCATTGAAATGGCATGCAGAAAAAAAGTTGCATTAATTGTACAGAAAAAGTTAAACTTGATATACCAGTATTGATCGCGAACTGTTAAAAAAGAGTTTACGGTATATAAGGTAGTGATCCCTTGTGTGATGCTGATTTATTTGTTTGTAATTCTCAAGATGGATGCCTACATAATACGACTGCTACTTTGGTATTGGTTGTTTAGTAGACATTTACAGTGGAAGTGACATTCTCAGGAAAAAAGTATGAATATATATTGGTTTATTTTCTGCTTAACAGACTAAATGATGATGCCGTGGTATTGAACTATCTCTCCCTCTCTTGTAGATGTAAGCATTCATTTGTCTACATAATAAGATCAGTAATTGAGTAATGGCCGAACTCTGTGAATTGTGGCAATACAGAGTCCATTACCATTTTGAGTTTTGGAGATGTTTTTGTTGGTGTGTTTTGTTGATTTTTTTTATTTCTGGTTTTTTTTTTCATTTTTCATTTATTTTGGCTTACAAACGACGCCATACATAATGCCAAGTATTTAGTTTGAGTTATACGCAAGTCATAGTCAAGTTACAATGTAACAATATTTGTTGGCATAATCAAGGTATATGTTGTTTGTTGTTGTTGTTGTTTCGTCAAAACATAAAACGTTTGGTGGTATGTTTTACAAATATATCATGAATATATTATGAAAACTTTGACAAACACGAGAAGAACGTGACTGTTAATGAACAAAAGAACGTATAAGAAACTGAAGAAAAAGAAAGCACGAAACATTTGCATACAAGTTGACGTTTGACAATTCAGACCATTTCATTATTTCACTCATGAAAATTTCTTTAATACATCGGGGAATAGTTCTACAGTCAGGGTACGTGGGTGAGATGTCGTTGCTTAAAGAGTTGTTTTATTGCGACTTGTGTAAACAGGATGCGTTTTGTTTGCGTATAAAGTAACATGCGGTTAAATTATCGCTTTTGAAAAAAATATTATTCTTTCATTCACGCTGTATCAAAGTAAAACGGTTCAAGTATATATACTACAGACTAATGCATTATTTATCACTTCTCGTTTGTTTCTTAAGAGGTGCCAAGTGTTACTTGAACCTTGTTTTTGCAAATTACTTAAGCAGGTAAATTAACAAGAGAATGCTTTTTCCGTCGTCTGTACGATATCCAAAGACTTTGGCGGAATAGCTTTGAAGCTTTATCTGTTATTGTAATCCAAACGGACCCAGCCGTATAGAGTTTGAACCGCCATTTTGTAAATGCACTTATATACTCTTAGCATTTGAGATTCTTATGCAATATTGAAATACATAGATATTCCTATTTAACGATCTTTGATTTTTGTTATAAACTGCACTGTTGTGACATGAAAAAATGCTGCAGGATATTGCATTTCTTCCAGCGGTTTATTTTCGGTATAACGTCAATGTGGGAAACCGACCTGGATCTTATTGCCCGTTTTATTTCCGGATTTCCCTTATCTGGGAATTTCAAATGAAACAAATACACCAACAAAGCTGCCAAACGTAAAGGTATATGTCTAATACACTTCTCAATGATCCAAATTGCATTGAGAGCCTTTTAATAATACTGTCTAACTTCGTTTGAATACGTTTCCTTTTATAAATATTCATACATTCAGTGAGATATTATTGATCCTGATGTCTATATGATGTAATTTATTTCCTGGCATTGTATCATTACGTCATATTGTTTGCTGTAATAGATCAGAAGGCGCCACTTGACTTGATTCGGATACAATGGTATATGCACACAGTTTAGCATTAATGTTTGCTCTCAAGCAGTTTCTCATTTTAAGGTCTATATGGTAAACATTGCATGCCTAAAACAATCTCGGTTATACGATATATTAATGGGGAAAATGGAAGAATCGATAAAGTTAGAAATGTTTTCAGAACAAAATAGCCTTACTCGAGGCATGGCATGCAAATTCAAAAGTATCAAGAATTCTTCTGAAGGGAAATATATAATCAATCAAAGTCAAAATGTAACTCTTTAAACCGAGTCTTCAAACGCGCGCCCTTTAGCAAGAAACACGATATTATCTTTGAATTGATGAATGCCGATTTCTGTTTGCATATTAAACGCAAGGATTTGATTAAGACAACACTATTTTATTTTGCAATTCATCATTTACATGACTATGGCAACGAACGAAGAACATTATAGTACTTAATTGCATGCAAAATGCCGTACTTTGGATATAAAATAGGCATGAAATGATGTGTTGTTGATTAAGAAAGATGTCTCTAGAAGGGGTATTAAATCACTGTCTTTGAGTAATTCACTCCTCTGTCTTGCATTGATTCGCTCATGAAAACAAAATGGAATTATTTTGAAAACGCAGGTTACAGAAAGTCAGATTGAAAAAAATTCTTTTAAGTGTCACTTTTGACTGAATCCAATCATTGCCAACAAGCTTTGCGTACCGGTCGGAAAAGTTATTTTGCTCAAATTTCAAATTGCCGTTCAAAGGCATTTTATATTAAATTTCTATTTCTTAATTTGTATTGAATTCAAAAGAAAAATAGTCCGTTTTTACGTCTAACATCCATAAGATTGTTATAATATTCTTCCATGCGGATGAATTTGCACTTGGGAACACTTAGCGTTTAGCTCCAATGTGTGTTTAACATGTTAAGCAAATTACATATATTGTTTACCATTGCCAGAATTACAGTGTATAATTTAGTCTTGTATTTTAATTATCTGAAATGGGGAACTGTAGTCTGATGTGTATTGTGTGCGGTTTGCTCATTAGAGATTGCTTTAGCACGCACATTGGTCGCGTGTCGGTAAGCAAACTAGGAGTTTTGTATGCTTTAATGTTGTGTTGTGCGAAACCGAAACGGTATTGAATGTTCATCGCACGCACCTTTATAGAAACATCCCTAATCTTAAAAACATTCCATTCTTCCCCTTATTGTGTGGGTTTTGTCGGCATGCAATTACGCGGTTGGCACATGTAAAAGAAAACAAACATATGTATTATACGTCTTCATATTTACACTTGTACAGGTTTTTGTGTGTGTTTTGTGCACAAGTGTAAATCTAGGTTATCTATTATTTTTTTGCAATATTTTCTGCCAAAAGTTTAAAGAGCATGAGTGACATCCTTTCCTTACATTTTACCTCGGTGCTTTCCTCACTTTTGTGATGGAGTGGTATAAACTATTTGTGATAGAGCACGCCATCAGACTTAGTTGTGATAGTGCCTACTGTCGTGCACGCAATTGCACATGTTTTGTGATAGTGTGATTATGATAGTATGATAGTGCACGCCGTTGGACATATGATAGTGTGATTATGATAGTGTGATTATGATAGTGTGATAGTGCACGCCGTTGGACTTATGATAGTGTGATTATGATAGTGTGATTATGATAGTGTGATTATGATAGTATGATAGTGCACGCTGTGGAACACACCGCAATAAATTGCTCATCGAAAATAGGGCAGTTTTTGCACTTAATTAACGAAAATAGCGGTGATTAAATCCCAAATCAGAGAAATGTAATTTACAGGAATGAGTTCCAGCGCTAACGTTTTGAATCTAAATTATACAAAACGCGAAAAAAATGGTTCAGTGTAATGAGAAAATAATCAAATTTATTTTCAAGAAACAGTATCATGTATTCGACAACCAATGTTCACGTTAAGGAAGAAAAATTACATCCAAAATGCAAGAAAATTGCTGTGTTGCATATGCTTTAACTCTAAAAGAATTAAGATTAAGTCGAGCATGTGTTTATGAAACCTGTCTTCATGTTCTAGGTTTAAAAAAGTAACTAGTAATGCACTTCTGCCGAAAGGAATTCATTAGCTGGTGATTGCGTTTGATTTATTATCTACCCTTTGATTTTAAATAACATTTTCCAAAGATTTAAGGTAATTTATCGTAGACATCATTCTGTTGATTTTTTTTGAAAACCAAAGCGTTCACAATAATAATAATAATTATAATAATGATAATCACAATAATAATAATAATAATACAACTTAAAAAAATTACAACAACAAAAAGGACACTAAACAAATAAAAAAGCAAAACGGTTAAAACATTTATACATGTAGTCGAGAACACATAGTTTTTCATCTTCAAGATAAGAACACAAGAAGGATTATCATCGTCTAAATTAGAGCACATCTTGTCGGAGCACAATTTGTTGGCAGAACATTGAAGTCTCCAACAAGGAAAATAGTTTCCTGAAGGTGTAGGAATTCTATTTATTAACTTTTACAACACAAATAGATCCCAGCTCGACGGATGTTAGCCGCGTTTTGCCAATTGAAAGAGACATTTATTAGAAATTGACTGCGTATGTATACATTATAGTTCTAAAACGTGGTAGTAATACTCTTAAAAAGCTAACAGATGAAATATAGATAAATTGTGAACAGGCTTAGAGTTGTAATTATTTTGAAAAAAAGTAGCATTTAATAACCTGTTGGCAAGAAACTGATGTGCTTTTTATACAGCAGGATTACCTGGCGTCACATGGAGAAGATTAAGGGAATGACGCAGGTATTCTAAAAGTTAGGATATATTCGAGCGCTTAAATTGTACAGGTTTTATATAAAATCAAGATTTATTCAAATCTCCAGTTGTTAATTGGGAGTCAAAATACCAGGGATTAAGAACGAGATAAAAATCAGGGATGTTTACATCCTAACAGATTTCGCTTAAGAGAAAGAAATGCTAGCACTATAAAATTTTATCATCTTACAAGTAAAGTCCTTGGCAGCAAAGATAGTAACATTTTATTGCGTGTTTTGATCCTGTGTATAAGATAAATTGCTTTTTACGCCTGTCAATTCTTTTTGAAAGTAGACAGAGGATATTTGAACTAAGCCAGCGAGGATTTTTGGCCATGAAAAGAAGGGAGATAAATGTTTATAAAGACAAAAGAGTAAGGGATTCAGAGCAACTAACGACATTTAAAATGTTACATTGAACAAAGAGTACATCTAAGATAAATAATAGATAAAAAACCATCGAATGTTCTGTGCAAGAGAAATTATACTTGCAACGCGAAGAAAGTATTATATAACATATCTTTATCGGCTGGTTCCCTTACTTTAGCTGCACTGTTATTTCTTTACACTAAATGAACATAAATTGCTAGAAAACAAGTCTGTCACGTGTGAAACTTGAAATCAATATCGTAGCTTTAAACTATCAAAGGCGAATATGACTGATTGCTCTCCTGGTAATTGTAATGTCCTGCATTTTGAATTTCATTATCAATAGATATTATTATTTGTCATTCAATTAGATGTTCTGCTAAATTGTAATGATTCATGTGTCTTGAACGACGTCGAAATTATAAACGCAGACAAGGACGGCAACACACCTTAATGACTTCTCTGATTTGAGTGTTGAACTGATTATAAACTGTGTAATTATTAGTTGTAATTCAGTGGTTGTCTTCAGGCCGTTATATCCACTATCAGCGACCTCTATTGAAAGAGATTACAAAGATAGTTTTTATTTCTAATAAATCACATTGATATATTTTCATTTGTGACCGATTCTATCGATTTTCCTTTTTCATTACTGCAAAATGTAATTAAATGCATGAACGGAACGATAATGTTCTTAAACCATATCAGATATTACCCTTTTGTCTTATTGTCGATTGGATATAAAATTTATTGTTATTTGGATGGACACTTGTCATAGATTTGAGACATTACTTTTTATGAAGAAGAGTTTTGTTTTGAAACACACACACACATACACGCGCACACACACAAATGGTTAATTTGATAAAACATAATTGTCGAGACACGTTAATGTATTATTTCGAGAATTGTACTTCATAGATATTTTTTTTTATTGGCTTAATAGGAAAACAGCTCCCTACAATTAACTTTGAACTTTAAACTCCTTCATAGTTATAGCTAATTCGTTTGTTTAAGCAAAATGTATGTGTATTTTAATTTTCATTAAAGTATTATGGATCTCTTGTGTACACCAAAGGCTTAATATTTAAATTCAATTTACTTAAAATGCCTAAATTGATTTAATATGAAAGAAGAAGCAATTTATTTGCCAATGTCATTGTATTAAATATATTTATAGTTATTAAACGCAACAGGAAGTTGTTAATCTGTTGTCATTTTTAGAGTTAATTTATCTGGGTGTTATGAGCTGAACCTTAATTTATAGATTAATGAAAGGAACTGACACAAAATCAGAATCAAAAGTAAATATTTAGACGACAATAAATTTTCATTAGTGGAAATCTTCAAACAGAGTGAAACAGAACCTGGTATCATATTTACATTGCTTTAGGCACGATTCCCGTGCTGAATACCAACTAATTCAATAAATTGCTGCCGTGTTAGCAAACAAAGGCGACAGTGCTTAAACACGTTAGGTGGGAAAGTGTTTAAGGGTCATTTATTGAAGCAGAATGACAATTATTGGGCCCGTTTTATGAATAATGCATGATTTAAGATTGTTGTCGTGCTGTATACGGATGCCACTCGGGGCTATTACGCTGTGAAAATCAAATAACCAACTGGGATGGTGACAGTCGGAGACATGGCAAAGTTTTATTATTTCTTACTATTTAGATAACATTTATCACTTTCAACAGTTTTACAAAGAAAATTGCAAAAATAGAAATGATTATGATAAAATATAATAAATGAAATAAAAATCAAATGAAAGCTCTATGGAATACCACCTGTTGCAAATGTGTATACATTTTATTTTGAGCTAATGTGATTACCTATTAAGTCTCTGATCGGGCGTTTGTTATAACGCGGTGGTAGATACTGACATCATAGTGTTCCATGCTTTCTTTGCTTTTAACATGCAGTTTAAAAATCGTCTCTAAAAGCAACATGTCATATGAATAAATGGCAACCTAATAGAACACGTGAATAAGAATTACATCCACTCTGATAATGATTCTGTAATGAACATTTTGGCACCTGAAATATACTCTCAAAGATAAAACAGGACCACATAGTTGTTGTTAAAACATGATGAGTAGTCTAATCAGGTGTTTTCCAGTAATTGCGTTAATGTGTATATCTCATGTTATTTCAGCGTATATATTATTTTCTGGTTTCAAATTGTCATTGAAATTGATTTCACATTACAACAAATTACCTTTAGGTTTACGTCTTTGCAGATAACAATGATACGCGAAAGGCAACATGCTTAAAAGTGTTCAATCTGTTACGCTCTTTGTGAAGATTTGCTTTTGTTAGACAAACGTCTTAGATAATTAACTGGAATCTGTTCATTGACAAATGGTTATTTATAGCCTACCTAATGGATGTAAGAAAAGAAAAAAGTACAAAGTAGTAGTAAAAGCAAACATAGACGGGGTTTTGTTTTGAGTGTAGATAACGTTAATTAGAAAGAAAGACCAATGATGATTCTCTTTAAAACAAGAGGAGAATACCTGATGGCACACAAGTGATTAAAAACTTATAATATCTTGCGTAATGTTATAAGCATATTAAAAGTTTACGGTATAGTAAATAAACATAGTTATACAAAAAATGGAAGTGATGTTTTACGCTCAATTTATACATCAGTCTGTTGCAGCTTATTACAATATTTTGTTCGACAACTCCTTTTTTTGATACTAGGGCATGCGGAAAGTCAGTTGAGACTCTCACCTCTATTGGGATTCGAACCAGTGACTCTCACCAGCAACCTCCGTATCGAGAGCTGCTCCTTGAGGACATCATCGAAAATTTTTGTTCTCTTTAAGTTTATCCTCTTGACAAAAGAATACTAAACTACAGGACGGCTTTGTAAATAACAGAAGCCTCATAAGACGTTAATATTCCGTCGTAAAAGTTCGTCTCGCTGGAGTTAGTGCAATATGGTGTCTTATTATGAAGTTGAGTGCTTAGGCAAATGTCATGTATACACATACGTTAAGAAGACCTTTAGTATAATATTTTAAATAGCATTACTTCCTTGGCGAATTAATACACATGCTTATATTATTTTATTTAATATTAGCAAAATTGTATTGATATATACATGTACGTATATGTGTACTTCTAAATTCATGTTCAGTATAAAACTGTGGCAAGAACTTACAATAGTTTGGACTTTTCAAGAGGAACTGCAACACTTAAAAAAAAATTGTTTACCTTTAAATGATTAAAATTCATATCATAGAAATGAAAAAGGTTAAAGGCAAACTAATAGTACATATGAAAGACTGAAACAAGAATATATTTATAAATCTTAAAAGAGATTAGCGATCGCTACTGCTAGAAAAGATGCATACTGTTTTGGAGAAATCCTGAATATATTTAAATTCCCACCGAACAGACACTTTTAGTTATGGTTTTAAGTTATATTTTGAGATTGTATCCCTAAGACAAAAAATTGGTCTAGTTTAGAAATGAAATAATTCTATTAGTTCCTTGCTGTCAACTGTTGCAAGCATTTGTAATAATGTTAAAAATAAGCGACCCAACATTATTGACGCAGCAGTTTGTTTTCATATTTTTCAAGATTTATACCTACCTCATCTCAGAATCATCAGCGGTCAATATAATGCATTGACTTCGGCAGTATTTTGCCAGATAAACAGACCCTGCTAGCATAGACGTTTTGCAAAAATAACACACAATGCTAGAACAAAAAATACGTAAAAAGTTACGTTGTTCAAGACAAGTGCACAAACTCCGGATGGCTTTTTGCCAGTTCTATTTGTCTGACACTTCATCGCTATTCTCTCTACAAAATGACGCAAATATATCCTGCAGTCAGGAATGTCATGTTTTATTACAAATTTGATCTAGAAGACTTTCCTAGGTTTAGTTTAGAGACGGCAAGGTTATAGGTCTCATTTATTACTGAGCTTAACTTACAGTCCCTGTGGCTTTTGCTTGCCTGTAAACTTTTAAATATCACAGGCCATCTTGGAATACCTGTGATTTGACTGATTAATATTTCTATAAGCAAATGAAGACAATAAATGCATTCTTTTCCACATAATATATACACATTATGATGACAAAATCCAAATTGCAAGATTGGGGCAACAATCTGTAATACATTATTGAAGACTTTATATCTTATTACAAAAACAAATGGAAGGTAGACATTGTTCAATAAGAAGGTTTTCTTTTTTCACGGTATATGTTTCATGGTACTTATTCAAACAGCGATTGTACATGTTGAATGCTTGTAGAATATCGATTTTAAACGTTTTCAGAAAATAATTAAGTTAGTTAATTAATTGATTAATTTCTATTCAAGATGACATTGTAAAGATAACTTGTGCGTATATGAATTACTTTCTATATCTTACAATATTTTACAAATATCCAATTATTTATTTTGCCTTTGTTATCAGCAGAATTTGTTTGATATTTTCAGAATGGAATGAAACAGCGAAGATGCCCGTGATGATATTCATACATGGAGAATCGTATGAAGTAGGCACCGGTAACGCATACGATGGTAGCGTTCTTGCAAGCTATGGCGGCGTCATTGTGATCACGGTCAATTACAGGCTTGGTGTTCTTGGTAAGTCAAACGTTTTATATATTTGAATAGATATAAAAACTATGTTTAGCATTTGTTCTGGTGTAAAGACGTTTTATTTACACAGCATATAATAAGGTCGATATGGCGAAATAAAATAATGAGCGTGTGGATTGTGGTGAAGAAATATCGAGGGATTCCAATACATTCAATTATAAAAAACGGACAAGTCTATTAAAGCTGCTTGACCTATTTTAGTCTTCTCTTAAACAAAGTACAAAAGCATTTATGCATAAACCTAGAGACAGACATTAAAACTAATTGAAGTCGTTTGCCTTATAGCTGCAGAAGGTCGGTATGAATGCTCAATATAAACTCTACTTAAACCATTTTAGAATTCTGCGCGACCTTTTTGAAAACAAGAGTATCATATAATCTACTTCTTGCAATGTTTATATGCTCTGTACTTCAAAATGTTATGGGACATTTCATGTCAGCTCAGCGTCATAGAGCTTGTGTAAGTCGTTGTTTGGTTTCCTTCGCGTATTTAGCTGAAGGCAAAGACTGGTAAATCATTTGACAGCAATTGACAAAACTTTGATCATTCATCCTTGAATAAAAGATCACAGATATTGTTTGTATGTTGAATTGCCTTGTTCCTTTAATTTCTCCGCCAAGATTCTTCATGGTTTTCATTATCATTTATCAGAATAACTTCTTTACAAATGACATTGTCTGAAACAAAACCGTTCAAACATGTTTATTGCCTGAATAAAGCCAGTTGTTATTGCACTGAAAATGATTCAGTCTGTCTTTATTGTAACTCTATAAACAGAAAATCACATGTGTATAAAATCTTCGAACCATTTTTGTTTATAACCGAAATGTTCATATATCATTGACTACTCGGGTTCATTCAGAATAGCACACAGACAATGTCCCTGAATCATAAACCGACCCTTTCAGTAGCATTTTGTCAGCAAAAATACCTTGGAGAAAAATAAAACTTTTCTCCAATAAACATTAAGCGTAGATGATTGCTGTAAGCATGTAAAACTGTATTCTTAAAATCTATGAAAAGATATACACATGTTGTCATTATAGGCCTTATTCTGAAGAGAATACTTATGACCGCCTCAATCATAAACTGGTTTTTTAATCATATAATTATATTTAAAACATTAATACTATCATAAACTGTAATAAATTCATCGTTTCAGAGTTTGGTATCAGAAATATTAACTTTTACATGCATTTTAAAAGCTATAAAGTATTAAATTATAAACCATAAACATGATTTCTTAAACGATGTTCATTCAACTTTTTCTCGAACGAACACTTTTTTGTTTGTAGATCAGTAAATGTTCTGACTTCTAAAACAGTCCACGAAACGCTTTTTAAACATTTGTTTGGTATACAACACAACTATCTGTACGGTACAGTTGTATTATTTCACGTACATACATGTTATGCAATTAGTACCAGCTTCCTAATAAGGCGATGAATGGCTATTAGGCTATCTTGTAACATTTATTTTGCAGGATTTTTGAGCACGGGCGACTCTGCGGCCCAGGGTAACTATGCCCTGTGGGATTTACTAGCAATATTATTCTGGGTGAAGCAGAACATTGAACAATTTCAAGGGGATGCTAGCAGAGTGACGTTGTTTGGACACGGGCATGGTGCTGCTTTAGTCAACTTCCTGCTTTTTGCTAAAACTGACACAGGAATTGGTATGTATTTGAAGCAAACGAAACAATAAATCTAAGGAATGTAGTTTGCAAACCCAAAATATGTCTATTGTTAACGTGTTTTAACATTAAACTTTTATTACTTTTCATTAGAAATAAAACAAAATGCCAAAGCTGGCGCAGACTTTAAAAAATACATAGTTTTTTTCCTTGACAAACGCAAAACGCGTCATCATTTTAAATGGCGATTTGTTTTTGCTTTCAGTTCTGTAATTGCCTTATCTGTAGTGATGTATATTAACATGGCATACGCTTAAAGAAGACAACAGCATATATATGAGCACAGGTTTAATTGTCCGCAATATTAGAGACCCAAGTATATCTTCCGCTTATACAATTAGATAAGTAACAAAGCTGTCTGTTCTGTTTTAAATTAACATCTCCTGAATTTGTACCATAAAACAGCAGCATTCAGTTTGTATTTCTTATGAAGTGCAGTTTGGAGAGTAATGTTGAAAAGTGCAGTTTGGAGAGTAATGTTGAAAAACATGATAGTCCCACCACAGATTTTTATTCTATTTTATCTGCGAAATGTATCGGGCATATGTCCCTCAAATGGTTTCGCTTTTTGTCTAGTTTACAGTTTACTAGTTCGCTTCGTGTACATCAAAACAGTATCTAATGAATTTCTTCAATGTAGATATTGTTGAGTGACTGGTCTTTTTTGTCTTTCTGTAACTTCATGTAATTGGCAACAGCTCTTATATTTTTGTAAGATTGTAACTTCAAGATGTAAATCTTTGTCCTATATTATTTCTTCTGCGTTTAATTTGACATATCTTAAGCAAAGATCTTGATTAAATGCAAACTTTATTGGAAACGTCTTCTCTGTATTGATCGTATAAAATAAGGTCAGAAAGTTAACAGTAAGATATTTGAAACAGCTAAATTAAATGAATTTCTGCATCGTCTTATTACCATTTATGGAAATGCCGGAAATAAAAGGGATAACTTAAAATAGTTTGAAACGAAACACATATATTTTCTAACGTTCATGAAAGCAGACTTCAGTTTTAAAGAGCGTATCAGGATAAATAATGTTTTGGGAAAGGAAACTTGAGACTTACTGACAAAATAAGCATCATTCAATTCTGCACAGAAAGAAAAAGCGATTTGCTGCAGAAAGGACAGAAGTAATCAAAATAACAACAGTTTGCTTTTACTTAGCTAGAATACTAATGGAAACTAATACTGGGTCTGCAAAGCCATAGCCGTAAAAGAGTTATTTACATGTAATTTGATTTAGACTGTCTGCATTCTTATCAGGTCGTGCTTTATGAAAAGTTTGAACGCAGTTTGCAACTCAGATGTTTTCATCTGCAGTATTTGGTTATGGTTATAGTTTGTATTGCATTGATAGATTTTCTAAATGTATAGGTTTTGCAAAATCTAAAAAGCAAACTGTCGGACAACATTACCGTTTATGAATTTGAAGATTTGATTTCATTTTGTTATTTTTTCCTTCAGATGGCTTAGTCCAGAATGTCATTCTGCAAAGTGGCTCAGCTTTCAGCACCTGGGCAAAATCCATTGATCCAGCACGGTGCGCTCATTTGATAGCCCGTAACGTTAACTGTTCTCACGCCGTCAACGACTCAAAGGCTCTTGTCGATTGCTTCAGGGAACGATCTGTAGACGACCTTGTTAGAAGTGTTCCACTGACACCAAAGTATTATACTTGCTTTGCACCAAGTGTTGGACCAGGGATATTTCCGGCAGGCCATACTCTCGAGTCCCTCATCGAAACGCGACGGTCAAAATTCGCCAACACCAAAATAATGTTTGGTCTTACACGGAAAGAGGCCTACTCATACCTCAAACAAGAAGAAATAGAAAATGGTATATCTGAGTCCAGAAAGAAGCAAATTTTAAGAACTTATGTCCAAAATGTGTACAAGTATAACAGACAAAAAATATTCGACATTCTACAACACGAATATACCCAGTGGGACAGACCCGCGGACAGGTTCACAAGACGTGATGACATAATGGAACTTTTAAGTGATGGTCAGTATAAGGCACCACTCATACAAATGGCTCAAGAACATGCAAAGACAGCAGACACCTATATATATTCCTTCGCATATTCGACACAGTCAGAAGACTTTGCTCAGTGGTCTGGTGGCGTCCATGGGGATGAACTACCTTACATATTTGGTGCACCTCTAGTAGGAGGATTGTCACCATTTCCTACAACATATACATCACAAGAAAAAGAGTTGAGCAAGTTTATGATGCGAATGTGGACAAATTTTGCTAAAACTGGGCAAGTATTTAAGTTAAAACCGAATGAATATTATCTTTAAAGATAAAATTGTCAGTTAGTATAAAATTCAGTTTTCATCACAATGGTGTGCGAAGAAATAGTGAGCTTCTGTTATTGACCTTCGTCCTTGCTTAAGTCCGTCAAAAAGTATTCAAAATATATTTGGCATATTAGCAAACTAGTCAAGGTGCTTTTTAATTACTGACAGGAACAAATATTAAATAGGTTTTCGAATGTTCAATTTTACACATTCCGGGTTTCGTTTTCGAATTCTAGACACTTAGTCTGCTGTGTGAAAGTTTGAATGCCCAAATGATGGTATATTTCTCGGTCAAATTTTTCTGAGTTTTCGTTCAAACCATGCATGAAATACTTGGGAAGATATTTCCACCGAGTATACATTTTATACACCATTATCTTTCATTTTAGAAATAGAAGTCTAAAATATGTAATGACGCATTCTTTTCTAAAAATAGATTTCTTGTGCTGAAAATCATTACCTCCCTTTTTGAAATAAAAACCATCTTTACATTATCTTTACATGAAGACAACGGATGCTGTCCATTAATATTTTTATCACATAATAAGTTACCCATGGTACACATTTTGCTTATTAAGCAGATTGCACATTGCTTGTGGTGTGTCACTAGAATGCGGTCAACAAATGGAAGACATTATTAAAATAGCTCTAGGAATTTTTTGGTATTCGTGTTTGCGACCATAGAGCCTAAACAAAAAGATAGTTCAAGTTTATGTTGCATGTAGTAAATAGAATAAAAACATGAGTTAGCGTGAATGTGTCCTCATTTCTATAACTTCTCTTGATTTTGATCTAATTCACTTCTTTAATAATTGTAAACCTACTTTTAGGTACTCGGATATAAAACTGTCTATTTGATAATACGTTTTATTATGTCGTCATCTTCGTTTGTTATACTCTTGGTCACTTGTCCATTTTCCTGTGCTAATATTTTAACTGCTGTCAACTACACTCCAGTTAAGTTTTGCTTATATTACCAGTCAATAAATAGTTTTAATAAGTGAAACTCATTTATTTCTAAATTTTAGATTTTTTTTTCTTTGATGAAAGTTTTTTTTCTTTTTGCGGAAGTTTGAAATGATTTTAGTGGTTTCAATAAAGAAACATTACTGCGGAAAACATTCCACATGAAAATGGCATGTTTTATTTGCAAGAATATTTTGCACTGCTAATAAAAACCATTTGAAATTTTTTGTATGGCAGGAGAGAAATGCCTTTTATTCATCAACATAAATGGTGCAGCAAACGTGAAGTCCATTAGAAAATCTGTTAAAAGGAAGTTTTAATTAAAATTTCATGATTTTATCCCTCGATTTTCAGAGACCCGAATTTACCAGAATGGGACAGTGCTGACAAGGAACGTGGGAATTCACTTTTCTTTACAGGCGAAAAATGGTCAAAGTATAATTCAAGCACACAGACATACTTACACATAGGTAATCCACATTGTTTACGATACTTTAAATACCTAATATTTTTTTCCAGTTAATACAATTTATTAGTTAGCTATTTTTAGAGATTTACTTAATACTGCATTTCAATATTTTCTGATACGGCGACATATTAGAATTTGCATGAAACAATAGATGCGATAGTGGGCAAATATGTTTATCATTGGCTAGAAAACGAAATTCCTTTAATGAAAATAATGAAATAATGAAATAAGCATATGTAAGTGAATTTTTCGATCAATGATATTCCAAGGTAAGAAATTCGCTGACCGTCCAAACGTTTAATCTTGTAATTCGAAAGCAATAAGAGGATCTGATTAAATACTGTGTTTTGTTCTTATTGCTAAAATTAACAATTTGAAATTTCACAATGCAAACACGATGTATACCTGAATCTCCTACAAATGAATTTAACGAAGGAATAAACTATTCTTACGAACATGAAAGTCCGTTTCAGAAAGATGCAATGCATCCTAAAATAAACAACCCAGATCGGGATCCGAACTCCGATCTTAGCGCATCGAAGACGAACACTCTATCCACTTAGCCAAAGAATCAATTCCCTGACGCAGTTGTCAAAGGTTATATTTATACAATTGTAGGAAGGTGTACACTAGACCGTAACACATCCCTTCTTGAGAAAGTCATCGTTTATGATGACGAATGGTGGTGTGTATTTTAGATCAGAAGATAAGAGAGAAATCTTGAGAGATTCTTTTTTATTTAATGTTTATTAATACGTCAAGGAGAGGTTATCCCGGACGAGTCCCCATCTTACGAACATGAAAGTCTGCAACAGAAAGATGCAATGCATCTTAGAATACACAACCCAGAGCGGGATTCGAACTCTGATTTAGCGCATCGAAAACCATCACTCTAACCACTTAGCCAAAGAATCAGTTCCCTGACGCAGTTGTCAGAGGTTGTATTTATACAATTATCAGAAGGTATGTACTAGACCGTTCCACAATCTTAACATCGCACTGATTCTTTTGAACACGTCTAAAGTGGTCCAGCATTTCAAAATTAATAGCTCCTTCGATTTACAAAGAGCTTGTCACCAGAAAGTAAACCATTATGTTCAGCACAGGTCGATATGAATATATTTGATCACTCCTCATCTGAGATCTACCTAAACTTCTGGAGACGAACAAATAAATCAATCTATTTTTTGTTTCGATCAAATCGCTCATGGTGTAATGCTAGATCTGGTATATCAGTACATACATACAAACATATAAATACATTCTGTTTCAGGTCGTAAAGGTTCAAAAGTCAAAGACTTTTATCGCGGAAAGGAAATGGCACTTTGGTTGAAGCTTGTTCCAAAACTGAATCATCCCGATCAGAACAGTTCAGATGCGTCACATCAACTCGATAACGCAGAGAACATGTCAACATTTGACGATCCAACAAGGCTCATAAGCAAATTTCGTTCAATTTTCCCTTCACCTCCCCCACCGCCATACACCCCGCCATTTACTCCGCCACAGAGTGATCCTGCTTATGTCACAACTGAGGATGACGCAGAAGACCATACACACGACAGTTGGGACAGAACTGATAAATCGAAGCCTGATGGTCTTAGTAATCAGCGGTTAACAACAACAGCGGCTGTTCCTGTTATACGTAGAAGTGATGAAAGTAAACGTGATGACTCCTCAAACAATGTTCCTTTGAGCATTGTCATTGCAGTAGGGGCTGGTCTATTATTCCTTAATATTCTGATATCCGCTGTGACGTATTTTCAAAGGAAGAGAATTGCAAAACTCAGAGAAGCTAATGTTCAAAATATGAATCATATTAGCACGGGAGATATTCAAGACAGTAGAAACAGCAATATATATCGAGGACGTGGCGGAACTCCCGATTCAGTCAATCTTATGAACACATCAGAAACAAAGCAGCCTCCAAAAGTGGCATCTATTAATCATAAACCTATGACAGATACCACACCTCCTGTTTATACAGCCATATCAAAACCCGTGGTTCCACCGCAAGGACCTGGTGGTTATACTTATAGTGCATTATCTCAAAAATCCTCATCTCCTATGCATACTTCTCAAAATCAAACGACTTCATATACAAACGTTAATCTGCCAAAAGGGCCTCCATCTGAGAGCGGTGGAAGTCAAGCCTCTTCTAGAGGAAGTGATACTATTAACAGACATCCCGCACACAGTGTGACAACGGATCGGTCTCCTAAAGGAGATCCGAGAACAAAACATATAGCCCGTGGAAATCCACAGGTGTCATCGAACAATGCGATTACAATTGTATAGCGTTTACTTGAAGTGTTGTATTATGTTTTCTTTGAAGACGACATGCACAATAAAGCATATCATTTTTGTCCTTTAAAATTACCATTGTACAGACGTTTTAAGATGATGATCATTGAAACTAAAGTATCATTTGAATTTTGTGAGCAAGTTTCAACAAGAGTTTTATCAATATATATGGGAAAGACAGCTGGTAAATAAAATCTGTAATTTTACGTAATTCATCTTGATTCGATTTTTGCATTCACAAAGTTTTCAGCCATGTGTTTTATGACTACAAAACACAGAATAATAATTTTTAATCCATATTCTTATGTTCTTGCATTTTTGTGTATTAAATTTATAATTGATTTACAGTTACTTTTTAAGTAATTGTTTGTAACTTCTTAGCCGATTTCGAATTACTTTCCACAAGTTGTCCTAGTTCTTTTTTTTACATAAACACCTTTACACTAGTACCTGTTTCTTACATTTAAACAAGTCTACACGTATTTTAGACCTCAACTGAATAATTAAAAAATCTTCTATATGGGTATAGTGATTTGTGATATATTGTATAAATATTTTGTACATTTTGTTTATTGGAGTGAAAAGACTTTATTAGACTGGTAGCTGCAGTATGCACAGCTTCACTTTATGTTTTATTGAAATTTGCATCGAAACTGGAAGAGTAAGGAACGTCTCATAGAGTCATTTTTCAGCCACTGTGTGCATTCAGTAATATTTGTTTGGCTTGTTGACAATCATTAGGTTTGTTTTAGCAAGCTCAAGGAAGTACATGCTTGAATAATCCTGAATATAATTTTCAAGCGATAAAGGTTATATAAAATGTTTTTCAGCGCAGCTGTATTAAAATCAATTTTGACCTCCATTTGTAAAGAAAGCAATTGTTACAAACAAATTTTTCAGCTGATGAAGGAAATTTGCCATGAATTAAAAGTGTTGCTGTTATGAATTTTTAGGACATAATTCGTAATTGTAAGTTTAATTTACTCTGACAGCAATGCTATAATAATTTTGATGCAGCCGTAAATTAAATATCATGTAAAATTATACTATAAGGAAAAGATGTATAATAAATATCACTAAAATTGAATTTTATTTTACTGAAAATGATACGACACTTTTTTGGCATTAAACTCAACGTGTTTTGTTGTTAATGCCTAAACTGCAATGGAAACAGGACATCCGATTACTACCCGCGATGTCCGAAAATTATACATTCATGGGACTTTAATTTTGCACTGTATCTACGCCGATCATCTTTTTAAAAAATAATTTTCTTGTTTTGTACATTAAGATTTATTATGCCCCCGAAAGGAGGCACATAGTTTTTTAACTGTCCGTCCGTCAGTCCGTCCGTCCGAAAACTTTAACATTGGCCATAACTTCCTTATTAGTAAGTGGATTTACTCCATACTTGGACACAACACCCCTTTTGACAAGACTTTCTCACTGACCTATATTTGTTTGACATTGACCCTGAATGACCTTCACCTTGAACAACCAATTGTCCGAAAGCTTTAACATTGGCCTTAACTTCCTTATTAGTAAGAGGATTTACTTCATATTTGCACACAACACCCCTTTGGACAAAACCTTCTCACTGACATATATTTGTTCGACCTTGACCCCTGAATGAGCTTCACTTTGAAGATCCAATTGTCCTAAAGCTTTAACGTTGGCCATAACTTCCTTATTAGTAAGAGGATTTACTTCATACTTGCACACAACACCCCTTTGGACAAAACCTTCTCACTGACATATATTTGTTCGACCTTGACCCCTGAATGACTGGTTCTCAGCTCAAAGATCAAAGCACCACTTCGGGGACATAGTCATCTTACAGTGTCAGTTCTTGTTGAATCTATCACAGACAAAAGTATTATGATATAATAATACCAATAAGCTGTCTAAACGAAAAATGTATTATGTGTCACATAATCTGTTATTTTGATAAATCACAGTATGTGCTGCCTTAAATGAACCAGTGTTGAATCTGATTATTTTGTTTGTGTATGAAAAAGAAATGCAATGTACTTTTGAATTTATTTTGATTTTATACAAGAACTTAGAAGTCAAAGAAGTTAACTTTATTAAGTTCATAAAACTTAAAATATTGCATAAAATCGAGTAACTGAATATGACAAGAGCAATTTCATTTAACGTACAATTATATTAATTCATGCCGTCTTATTTTCTCCGTATGTAGGAATATTTTACTGGTCAAGGTTAGGTTAAAATGATTTTGCAAGATTTCATATTACCAGTTACATGTTTAATGTCTGTTTGTCAGGAAAAACAGTCATATGTTATTTGAATTACATTAAACTTTGACGTTTTTACAACTGAATTGTGCTAGCTGTTTTATCTGTTTTAAAATTTAAAGGTTTGGATGTAACATATTTACAAAGAAATTATTTACCATTGGGTTTAAGAGCCTCTCTATGTGTGTTTACGACTACCAATGCGAACAAGCGATTCCTTTTTATAAACCTAACGCGGGGTGTTTGGTGTTTAAATATGCACCCATTTAAACACCAATATTGTGATATTACTCAGGCCACTTAAACATATAGATCGACTTATGAAAATTGATTGACAAGGACAACTAAAAGTTTGCATTTAAAATAGTTTCAAAAACATGGCATTTGACTTATTTTTTAGTTAACGTCATGTTTGATTAATAAGATAACCATTTAAATATCGGCCAGTTCAAATGAATTTAAACTATCCAAGGTCTGTAAGCTTTTTAAGAACTGAAAAAATTTAATGTCCTTGTATCCTGGTTGAAATATCGGAGATTATAGTAAGATATGGTTAACGCTCATTGTTTTTTACGTTATTGCATAACAGTGTTAGCCGTCCAAGTATAATTTTGAATCTATCAAATTCGGTCATTTATTCAGTATTCTGAATAAGGTTGAAGATTATTTCAATAAATATAATATGATAATATAATGATGTTTTTACTTTTTTTATATATTTGTGACAGCTTTATAGTTTTATTAAATAAAAGTGTAAATGCTATTGAATTTTTGTGTGTGTGAAAATGTAAAACTTTAATTACATGTAGATACATTTTGCATTTGTATCATATTTTGTCATATTTAGTCGTCACCTTTAAATGCCATTTTTAATGTATATCATTAATTTATCATCCAAGTCATGTTGAATAGAGTAATTTAAAACAAGTTTTCAAATAAAAAACAAATACAATTTAGTGAGTGTTTAGTTGTTTCTGCGAAAGGATGCTTACCCTGAAAGCATGCTTCATAAGAAAGAAAATACTAGAATATCATTGATATCTAGCCAGGGTGTGTATTGTTTTCATGTTTATCTCAGTTGGTTGATGCTTTTCATCTTAGGACTTGTTTTGGAAGTATTTTTGATTGAAGTGCAACTTTTAATTACTGTAATGTTACCAAACATACTCCCTACCTTATTATTTTACATTTCGATGCAGAAATTATTGATTCAATACACGTCCAGATACCAACGTTTTCAACTTGAAAATTCAATCAAAAACCAATTCTACGCACTATTAAAACAAAACATGACTGCTGGCATACTATGTCAAGGATCAAAGTATATTGTAAACATATTGTGACTATTTCAACACCTGCTTTCAGAACATCTGACCCTAATAGATTTTTCTACAGGTTTTTAAGTCTGTCCTTAAGCTATTTCCGTAACAAAATAAATAAGATATAATAGAAATTAAAGGACATGGTATTTACTGAAGAGCTGGTTTCGGTACGTTTTTATACTCATAACTTATACAAAAAGAAATGTAATGTTTTAAATTTAATATTTACTTTTCAGACTATTTTAAACCACAGCCTTAGAACTGTGGATATGTATTGCAGCACTTTCTCGATGGATCCATAAAAAAGCTGCAACATGGAACAGAATGTTGCATTAAATTGTTCCTTCCACGAACGCTATAACAACAGAGCTAATACAAAATACTAACGCTGAATGCCGCTTACAAGCGTCGCACAAGTACGGAACAGCATTGAGTTGAATTGTTTTTACTTTCAAAAAAAAGAAATTCAAAATAAGTGCCTTGCTAGGGCGAATGCCTCAAGTACATTGAAGTCTGAAAAAACTGTTCCTTAAAATGTAGGAATTTATTCGTTTAACAACACACCTGAACGATAGATCAGATATCTTAACGGTACTTACCGTGTGAATAGATATTTATTCAACATTTACACTAGATCTGAAAGTTAACGTACATTTGTAAAGTTCTTCTATGAAACATCTTAAATTTGTAATTATGATGATGGAGCAAAAAAGTAACACATGTTGCAATAGACCGAATTACGCTTAATTTTCATGTTACCTTACACCGTTACCTTACACCGTATTGGAACACTGAGGCGGTGGCGTCAAAGTAAGGGTACGAACGGAATACTACAGGTTTAGTAAAATAAAGATCTATCAAAATCTCCAGTTGTTGTTTTTTTATTTCGAAAATCAATGAATACGGAAATAACATGATGACACCTAGATTATGAATATAAAAACTGCAAATAGAATATTGTTAACACTATTGACAAAGTGAGCCCCTGTCAGTACTTTTTGAAACCACAGGTACTTGGAAGACTGTTTTCCTTTTCAGCTCACATGAACACAGCTCAGGGTGTGCTTTTAGAATTGTTGAGTGTCTGCCGTCCGTCGTCAACAACTGGTTCTTTAACAATCTAGTGGTTATATTTTTTACCTAATTATAATAAAACTTGATCAAAATGATAACCTTAATACGATATTGGATACATTAGAATATGAGTCATGTTGTACTGAAAACTAGGTCACAAGACCAAAATAAAGGAAAACTTTTGTTAAAACTCTAAAGGCCAAATTTTTGTTCTAATGACATGAAAACTTATCAAAATATTTTCATGATGATATCTAGGTCAAGTTTGAATATGGGGTCATCTTGGATCATAAACACATAGGGACAAAAACATAGAAAAATCTTTTAAGCATTCTAGAGGCTAAATTTTCTTTTCAAATGTCATGAAAATTTGTCAGGGAAATTGGTATGATGACATCTAGGTGAATTTTGATTATGGGTTATCTTTGATCAAAAACTAAGCCAAAGAGTCAAAACATAGAAAAATCTTGTTACAGTTTCTTTAGTTTTTATAACATGACAATTGTCAGAATGTTTACTTTGACGATATCTAGGTTATATTCTGATATGGGTCATATTGGATAAAAAAACTAGGTCACATCGTCAAAACATAGGCTAACCATTTTTAACACTCTAGAGGCTACAGGTTTCTTCTAAATGTCATGGAAATTTGTCAGAATGATTGCCTTGATAATTTCAAGGTCAAGATAAAATATAGATAATATTTGGTCAAAAACTTGATCAGCGGGTCAAAACACAGAAAAACCCTCTTAACACTGTAGAAGCTATATATGACTGTCATGGAAATTTGTCAGAATGTTTGCCTTGATAGTATGTAGATCAAGTTGGAAATTTGATCATCTTCGGTCGAAAACTAGGTTATGGGGTCAAAACACAGATTACCTTGTAAACACTCCAAATGTCATGAAAATTTTTGTCTTGATGATTTCTAGAAAAAAAGTCAAATAAGGGTCATCTGGGGTCAAAACTAGGCCATGGCGTCAAAAGACATACAAATATTGATAACACTCTAGAAGCTACATTTACTTTCCAAATGTTATGAAAATTTGACAGAATGTTTGTCTTGGTTATATCTAGGTATTGTCTCAATACATATCATCAAGATAAAAAAAATAGATCATAGGGTCAAAAAACAGATTAACCTTGAGAACACTCTGGATGTCAAATGTTTAATCTAAATGGCATGAAAACTTGACAGAATGTCTGTCTTAATGATCTCTAGGTCGAGTTTGAATATGGATCATTTCGTTTCCTGAGCCAACCTCATCCCATCAGGGGTTCCAGAGTTATGTTCCCTTAGCAATGGGACACAGGTGAGTTATTAAGGGCTATCATGGCCTTTTGTTTTTAATATAATTGTTGCTCTATCCTGTCTGTGTGGTTTTAAAGGATACAAGCGATTGTTGCAACATCTCAAGTTGACACGTCGTGAAGAATCAACCGTGAATTTCAATTTCGGCCTTTCTTCAGGGGGATGGGGGAAGGGGCGCTTTTAGTTTAGTAATATTTTATTGCCACTGTCAACATGGTACCAATCAAATCAAAACATAAGTTACAAATAAAGGTGCAACTGGATTTGGCTGCAAGTTTAAATAAAATTAGAGACAGGCCTTTCCAGGAGGTCAAAATAAAAATAGTAATTGGGAGCAGGAGGTGTGTGGGTCTTTTTTCCAATTATGTTTATAAGTAGTATTCGTTTTACATGCATCCATATTGTAATCCAGACAGCTAATGGAAACAGACGGTTTTGATTTAAACATGGACACGATTAAAGCTTTTACATATTCATATGCTGTTATATTTCATTACGTGCAACCTCTGATTAGTAAAATAGCACATACAGTCCCTGATCACAAAAAATACATTGATTATTCTGCGCCATTGATTTTACTTTATTCATTACTGCAAATTGTAAATAAATGCATTTACGAAACGATAATGTTCTTTAATGGAATCAGATATTACCTTGTTCGCTTGCAGTCGATTGAATATAAAATGTATTGTTGCCCAGACGGAATTAATTTATACAATTGTTATATTTTTCTTTCTTTTTATGTTCACTGAGGAAGAACATGTATGCGTTCAGCAGGTATTGAAATCAAGCATGCATTTCGCGTTCATATTCAAGCTACGACCTATTCGTTCTATTCAATCTGTATCAGCATTCAAACAACGTTAAAGCGCTGTAAGTCTATTACTTTATTATTATTATTATTATTATTATTATAATTAATACTATAGACCTGTTTTTTATTGACAAAAAGTAGTAAGATTAATTTTGTTCGAACATTCAGTGTTTATACTGCACACCAAACATTTTTAATAAGAGAAAAATCTAAAAATAAAAATAGATAAATAAATATGTTAAAGTTATGATAATTAAACTAATATAAAAATGCTGAATGCCAAGTAAATCACTGAAGTTCATCTGTGAGAGCAAGAAAGGGCTAAAATTTGCATTTCAGTTTTGCTAGTCGAGTGTGTATATGTTACTTATAGCAAACGAACGACAAACGTCGGGGGCGTTTCGTGTATAATAAAATAATTCGCTATTAAATGTTAATAAAATACTCAAATAATGCAACACAAGCTTGATCATAACGCTGATGTAACTTAACCTAACCTGCTTGAATGACCAAATAAGAGACAGAACAACAAGTAGAAGTAACTTATGTTCATGTGTGTGTGTGTGTGTGTGTGTGTGGTAAGCTTTGATAATTGCACAACCACTATATTTTATCTGCAGGATCAAAAACTATCAGGGCAGAAAAACGATATAAGTAAGAAAGACATGAACACTAACAATCTCACACAGAGTTATATGATGAAATTGATCAGTTTCAAGACATATAATACGTTCTTGTGAAGCAAAATGTCATAATAATTAAAGATAACCTTGTAAACTAAACGAATCAATACATGCATGCCTTCATGTTAAATACTACAGCCTTTGAAACATACAACAAAATGTGCAGACATTTACACGTAATCTACGATTTTAAAAAAAGCACAGTTTTATTGTGTTTAGTACTTCTTAATAGCAAGAAAAATTGTTTTTCGCGCTCCGCTATATTATAACTAAATTACATATTGCTTTAAGTCATGCCAGATGACCATGTTTCTGTTGCAAACTTTAATTGCCATTGATTTTCCAATAAACACATTACGGCCTGTTGTCTTTGCAGATGGAATCAAAACTTATCCTGCAACATGTTACAAGCAAAGGTTTACAATATGTTGCCTTTTTGCAAAGATATGCTTTTGTTCTAAAGAAAGCACATAATTAATTACTGTTTTCACATCGACCTGTTTGAAATCTAATTCTCATCAACCTAATGTTTGTAGGAATAGTTAGGCTGTCAACTATTTTAAAATGAATATCTTATGACATTGATGTTAACAAGTGCAGGTGTCCTTATGTTGCAAATCTATGTAATTAAAAACAAAAACCTAATCAAGTGACATTATTCTTAAGTACGAGTATTGTATTTAGTGTTGCTATATTTACATAAAAGGAAAGAAAAGTATTCATGTCTCAATAAAAGTAACACATATTTGACATCCTTGTATGTCTAGCCAATTTCTTACATTATTTAAAGTTTAGTTTTTGAAATGGTATATATGGGTACATTTCCAGTTCTTTTCTTAACGTTGCAGACAGTACTGAGAATAAGGACACATTAAATACCTTTTTCCAATCATTTTGAATCGCAAATATTTTTATAATTTTTTTCAGTTTTATAACGTATCGGTAGAATTGTTGTCTACTGTATGATTGTAACTTGTTACGTTACTATGTTTTTGTATTACTATTAAACTATTTTAAGTACTCAATCAAATATTTCCTTTTTAACTTGTTTAGAAGCTGCTAATCCTTAAACGATTTTTCAAAGTAAATAATTTTTTTGGTCATTTAGGTCATTCTGGTAATTTTGTCTGCGTCAGTGATGCTTCAGTTTCCACCAATGCTGTATTGAAATACTTCCTGAAATAGTGTGCATGTATAAAGAATTTTCTGCTCTAGGGAAACAGTGTTATTATCAGTACAGGTTAAACTGTCTGCCATTTCTAGACTTTAAATAAGCTGGGAGCTTATAAGTGTAAAGACTAATTTTAGAATTTATAGCATTCCAGTTCATTCAATGTCATATAAATGTAAATGATATTGAAAACATTAGCATAACCCACTATTAATGTGTCTGTCAAAATGCCTTAGAGCAACAGGTAAAGCTAAAAGTATTTATTTTAGTCTGTATATACTGAGTTGCTGTCACATATCTTTTTCACAGTGTATACTTCCCTTATATCTGTTCTATCTTTAAAGTTTGTTTTCCCTTAACTGTCAATTAGATCGCTTTTTATTAGAATTTATCAAGACTAGTGAGGAAATATAATCAAAGATTTCCTTGCCACATCGCTCCAAAATTGATCTTACAAAATAAGATCTACAGGCTTACACTTGATGACTCATGTAGTAAAATGAATTTCTGCGACTTATTTTCCACTTGCATGGAAATACTGAGAAACTTGATAATTAAAAAAAATCTATCTTCTACAAGTGAATGACGGCAAGTGTATGCATTTACAACTGGATAAAGATAAATCCTGTCCTGGACAAAGACACTTGAAAAATGGTGGCAAACTATAAATTTTAAAGCTATTTTGTGTAGACATTTAAATGAAGTTCTGCGACTCATATGGAAAAGACAGAAACAAAGGTGAAAAATTCAGTAAAACAGTTGGACACGAGCCACATAATTTTCTATTTTAGATTATGTTATTTAAAAAAAACACCATACGCATTTATGGTTGACTGTGTGTGTTTGCAAGTTGTCGACCTATGTTATCTTCTGTTGGTTTGTTTAGCAAAATAATCCATTTTATTTAGATCCATTATTTAAGTGTCTTTCTGTGTCAAGTTTTAGCTTTTTAGCACTAACACGGAATCCAGTGACCTGGTATGGTGCTCTCAAAATGCTCTGATCCCTGAAGCGAGATAATGGAACCCTGAATTTGATATAGATTTGCTTAAAGACATTCACATTTGTATATTTTAAGGGAGCAAAGTCTTCTACTATTTTTAAAGGAGACCGAATTTTGTTACCGTGCACAATAATGAGATATAAAGGCAACGCACACACATCAGAGCATGAATATATATGCAAGCCCTTAAAAAGTACAGGTCTCTAGGAAAAAATCTACTAAAATATCTTGTTTGTCATAAATATTTCAGATGATAAACTGACGAATTCAGGTTATGAATATTGACTGCCCTAATGAATATTGTTAACACTTTGTGCCATTTCTTTTGAAACCACCGGTACAAGGGAGATTGTTTTTCTGTTTGTTTTTTCGTAACAAAGTTGCAATTTATTGCTCTGTCTGTGTAGTTTCAAAAGCATATAAAACATTTGCCTTGCGGCACTTTAAAACTAAATTAAGGAATCAATCGCGAGTTTCAACTAAGTCTATGTTGAAAGGCCTTTTTAATCTAAACGGTGAAATTTAGTATTTCATGACTTGCATGTTTTCATTCGTCGTGTAAATCGGTCGACTTTATAAAAGCAGACGTCAAGCACTGCACTACGGTTGTGTTTGCAACTCGTTATTGCATCTTTGCCGTTATGTTCGATTATACTCACCCCTTATTAGTACAATTACAAAATAAGTTTCTGCATTCGCAATAAACAAATTTGATAATTCAACATTCGTTTTCTGCGCCACTGATTTCCTTTATTCATTACTGCAAATTCTAAATACATGCAAGAATGGAATGAAAATCTTCTTTCACACAATAAAATTTAACGCCTTTTGTTTGGAGTAGATTGGATATGAAATATAATGTTGCTGAGATGAAGTACATATCTTTTATTAATTCTGTCATAGATTTTTCCCCATTTCCCCTGTTAGTACTTTTTGAAACCGCGGGTACTTGGACGACTGTTTCCCTTTTGAAAACTCTTTTTATCTTTTTACTTTAACAACAACTCCACATACACCACTATATGAAAGCTGATAAAACTTTGAGGAGTTTACCTAAGTCGTACAAAGAATTCCATTTCATGAAGAAATCCGGTTGATATGGCACACGAATGAAACACTTTAACAATCCTTTTGTATGTCTAAAACTGCTAAATTCAGAGGTCTGAAGTTTGCATTTCTTAATGGATCTCTACCAAGTTTGTTAAAAAAATGTCCCTTTGGTCACTATTGACCCCGGCAGACGGGTCAAAAGTTTTACATAGAAATATAAAAGAAAATCTTTAAAAATTGTCTTCTCTGAAAAAAAGCCTACAGTTTTAAATTTGGCATGAAACTTTGTGTAGTGGACCTCTGCAAAGTTTGTTCAAATTATGTCTATTAACCCCGCCTGAGGGGTCGCATGTTACAAATAAAGAGGCAATATTTTCTTGTCTAAAACTGCAAAGGCCAGAGGTCTGAAATTTGGTTTGTAGCATCGTCGGGTAGATCTCTTCCAAGCTTGTTCAAACAATGTTTCTTGGGTCACTTTGAACCCCGCCCCAGGGGTCACATTTTTGACATAGAAATTTTGTAGAAAATATTAAAAAAAAAACTTCATGTCTGAAATCAAAAGGCCCAGAGTTCTGAAATTTGGTATGAAGTTTTGAGTAGTGGGTCTCTACCAAGTTTGTTAAAATTATATCCCTGAGGTCAAGTTTGGCTCCGCCCCGGTTGTCATATTTTTATAAAATATTTGATTTTTTATTATCTTCTTGTGTGAAGCTATAGACCTTAGATATTTTGCTTCTACCAAGATTGTTCAAATTATGTCCCAGGGATCACAAATGGCCCTGCTCGGGGTAACATGAATTTGTATAGGTTTATATAGGAAATATTAAGTTTTTTGTCTGAAACAGTATGCACTGGAGCTAAAAAGTTTTGTATGTTGCATATTCTAGTGAACCACTACCAAGTTTATTCAAATTATATACGTGGGGTCAAAAATGTGCCCATCCCAAGGATCCTATTTGTGTAAAGTAATCGATCTCTGAAAATCTTCTTGTGAAAAACCGTTTGATTGTTCAAAATGTGTCTTTTGGGTCACTTGATTTTAAGTAGGCTTATAAAAGAAAGACTTGAATCCTCTTATCTAAAAAGTTATGCCTTAGAGCTAAGATATTTTGTATGTTGCATTGTCTACTTTACCTCTACCAGGTTTATCCAAACTATGTACCTGGGATCAAAATTGGACCGACATGGGGGTCTTATTTGTGTAAAATATTTAATCTACGAAAATGTTCTTGTCTGAAACCATTTGCCTTAGATGTAAGATATTTTGTATGTTGTATTGTCCTGTGCACGTCTAAAAAGTTAGTTAATCCCCTTCCGCAAAGCAGGGAGGGGATTAAAGGAATGGCCTCCGTCTGTCTGTCCGTCTGTCTGTCCGTCCGTAACACTTTCGTGTCAGCTCCAAAACTTTTAAACTGCTGAAAATATTTTTGAAATAACTTAGCAAAAGTGATCACCATTATGAGACGATGTGCAGAGCGCATTTATTGGGTTGCTACCCCCAAGGTCAAGGTCACACTTAAAGGTCATGTGTTAAAAAGTCTACATTTCGTGTCCGCTCCATAACTTTTAAACCACTGAAATTTGTTTGACTTAACTTGGCACAAGTGATCACCATTATGAGACGATGTGTATAGCACATTAATTGGGTTGCTACCCACAAGGTATAGGTCACAGTTTAAGGTCAAATATCCACATTTCACGTCTGCTCTAAAACTTACTAACTTGGCTTACGAAAACTTTTTTTAATAACTTTGCACAAATGATCACCATTATGACACGATGTGCAGAACCCAACATCCAGGTTGCTATCCCCAAGGTCAAGGTTAAATGTTCTCCATAACTTTTTGACTTTATGGAAGATTTTACATAACTTGGCACAAATAATTACTATCATGAGACTATGTGCTTATAATATGCATGGCACAACTTCAAGGTCATGGTTAGTTAAAGGTCAAGAAGTACACATTCATGTCCGCTGCGGAAGGGAATTACGGTGTCCTTCAGACTGCCTTGTTAAATTATGTCTAGGGTCATTAATGACCCTGCCCCTGGGCCACTTGATTTAACATCGGCAGATAAAAGGAAAGAGTTTAAAAAAATCTTCCTGTCTGAAACTGTAACGCCTTAGAGACAAGATTTTTTTGTATATTGCATTGTCTGGTGGACCTCTACCAAGTTTGTTCAAATTATGTCCCTTGGGTTAAACAGGCCCTGCACCAGGGATTTCTTTGTATAAGATATAAGATCTTCAAAAATCTTCAATTCAACACCTGCTTGTGTGCTTCTGATATTTCCTTAACAGCAGCCCTTCTGCCTAAGTACTCAGGTAAGCGACCAAGCGCCAGCATGGTCATCTTGTTTTATGATATAATAGTGTTAGTTTAATAATATTTTTTCGAAGCTTTCAACATGATACAAATCAAATAAAAACATAAGTCACACACGAATATGTAACTGGACTTGGCTACAAGATTAAACGTATTGAGTTTCAAAAATGCACGGATTTAAACTTGGACTCGATTAAAGCTTTTGCAAATTCGTAGTTCCATCGACGCTGTTATATTTCATCAAGTTCAACCTCTGATTAGTACAAATATAGTACAGTCCCTGATCACAATAAATAACATTGATTATTCTACATTTGTTTTCTGCGCCATTGATTTTACTTTATTCATTACTGCAAATTATAAATAAATGCATTAACGAAACGATAATGTTCTTTAATGGAATTAGATATTACCTTGTTTGCTTGCAGTCGATTGAATATGAAATATATTGTTGCCATGACGGAATTAATTTATACATTTGTTATATTTTTCTTTCTTTTTATGTTCACTGAGGAAGAACATGTTTGTGTGTTCAGCAGGTATTCACATCAGTTGTGCTTATAGTTCTTATATCCTACGGCCTCTACGTTCTACTAAATCTTTATCAGTCTTGTAGCACGTTCACGTGAAAACAGTGTTGGTCTTTTTATTATTATTATTATTATTATTATTATTATGGACCTGTTTACCCTGATAAAAAGTTCATTCGAAAACCCAGACCCGCTACCGTACACCAAAAATTTAGTTTTTTTCTTCAACGGGCTTTTTTATCGATACAAGAAATATTTAATCATTTTTTTGTATTTCAATGCCACAGCGGTTTTCTTATGCTAGGCAGATAGGAATTAGAACGAATGCACATCAATGCATATAATCAAATAATAATTCAACCTTCTATTTGTACATTTTTTATTCTATTCAAAGACAAGTCATAATTTACAAATACATAAATATGTTAAAGTTACAATTCTTAAAGCAACATAAACAAATTTGAAAGTCAAGTTAATCACTTGAGTTCATCTGTGAGAGTAAGCAAGGGTTTAATAATTTGCAGTACTCAATCCAATCAGGTCAGAGAGACGATATAAATGAGAAAGACATGACAACTAACGATCTCACACAGAGTTATGATGAAAATGATCAGTTTCAAGACACGTTCTAATACGTTTTTGGGAAGCAAAATTTCATAATAATTAAAGATAACCTTGTAAGCTAAACGAATCAATACATGCATGCATTCATGGTAAATACTACAGCCTTTGAAACATACAACAACATGTGCAGATATTTACACAAAATCTACGACTTAAAAAGAGCATAGTTTTATTGTGTTTAGTACTTCTTAAGAGCAAGAAAAATTGTGTTTCGCGCTCCGCTATATTATAACTAAATTTCATATTGCTTTAAGTCGTGCCAGATGACCATGTTTCTGTTGCAAACTTTAATTGCCATTGATTTTCCAATAAACAAATTACCGACATGTTCTATATCTTAACAGATGGGAATGAAACTTAACCTGCAACATGTTTCAAGCAAAGTTTACAATATGTTGCCTTTTTGCAAAGATATACTTTGTTCTACAGACAGCAAACAATTAATTCAGTTTTCACAACGACCTATTGAAATCTAATTCTCGTCAACCTTATGTCTGTAGGAATAGTTAGCCCGTCAGCTATTTTAAAATGGATGTCTGATGACATTGATTTTAAGAAGTGCAATAGGTTTTCTTCTGTTGCAATTCTATCTACATAAAAAACAAAAACCTTATCAAGTAACATTATTTTTAAGTACGAGTATTGTATTTAATGTTGCTATAGTTTTATAGAAAATGCTTGAATAGGTCTAGAATTCACAAGACTGTTTTTATTCTTTCCGATCACCCCTCGTATGTCACAAATATCGAGAATTGAATTTATGTTGAAGAAAGTGCATTAAAAAAGTGTTGGCATAACTGCAATTTCTATATGATTTTGACCTGATCATGATAAACGCAGAGACAAACGAGAACAGCTTGAATAAAAGTATAACAATAAGTTTGAGAGGTAAATAAGTAAAAAGAAAAAGTATACATCCTTCAATAAAAGTAACACATATTTGACAACCTTGTACGTCTAGCCAATTTCTTACATTATTTGAAGTTTAGTTTTTGAAATGGTATATGTGGGTACAATACCAGTTTAGATTTGATATTTAATTTTTTTTGAGCCAGCAAAACTCGTTAATTATCGCAATGCATAGACTTTTGCTGCTTTTTTTGTTTTGTTTTTTATTTTGCCGACTCTATATTTCTGAAACTTCATAACCAAGCGCTCTTTAAAACTTGAACATTAGCGCAAACATATCCCACGGTTTGTCATTTTCTATTACGAATTTTATCGTGATTACTTTTCGTTTCTTAATGTTGCAGACAATATGGAGAGTTAAAGAACAAAATACGTTTGTCAAATCATTTTGAAAAGTAAACATTTTTATAAACATTTTCACTGTTATAACGTAACTTTAGAATTATTGTCTACTTATTATTGTATACTTGTTACGTGACAGTAACTATTTTTTTTGTAATATTTCTATTAATCAATTTTGAGTATTCAATCAGATATTTTCTTTCTTAACTTATTTAGAGTCTGCTTTTCCTAAAACAATTATTTAAAGGTGACATATCTTTTATTATTTAGGTCATTCATGGTAATTCTGTCTGTGTCAGAGATACTTCCGTTTCCACCAATACTTTATTGAAATATTTCCTGAAATAGTATCTTAAGAATGTTGTGCTCTAGGGAAACGGCATAATTATCAGTACATGTTAAACTGTCTGCCATTTCTAGACTTTAAATTGGCAGTGGGCCAATAAGTGTAAAGACTCATTTTAGAATTTATAGCATTCAAGTTCCTTTGAAATCATATAAATGTAAATGATATTAAAAAAAGCATAACCTACTGTCAATGTGTCTGTCAAAATGTCTTAGAGCTACAGGTAAACTAAAAGCATTTATTTTAGTCTGTATATACTGAGTTGCTGTCACATTTTTTTACATTGAATACTTCCTTATCATTTGTTCTATATTTAAAATATGTTTTCCCTGAACTGTCAATTAGTTTTTTGTTGTTGTTGATTTTATTGAGATTTATCCAGCAAGGAAATATTTAATCTTTTGCAGTTGTTGTTAAAGGTCACCATCAGTTGGGTATATTATTTTCTCGTTAAGTTCTAATTTCAAATATATATTTTATAAATGTTTTGATTTTATTGACGATCATGGTAATGTAATTTCACTGTCCTCATCTTACTATATTCCACAGTTTATTCATTGTATATTTACTAGCAGATGTAATGTCATGTTGTTACTTGTACAATTAACCTGACAAGAAATAAACGTGTGTTGAGCTGAGTTGAGTTGTATAATCAAGGTTTTATTTACCACGTCGCTCCAAATTTGATCTTATTAGATACGATCTAAAGGCTTACACTTGATGGTTCATGCCGTTAAATGAAATTTTGCGACTTATATATGAAATTTTGCTAAAATCTTCGAAACGTGAACCATGACAAGTTAATGTATTTACAATATGGTCAGGATAAATTCTGTCTTGAACAAAGACACTCCTGAATTACAATGGCATAATATAATTTTTAAAGCTATTTGAAGAAGACGTTTAAATGAAGTTCTGCGACTGGTATAGAAAAGACGGAAACAAATGTAATAACTAGAGTTCAACAGTTGGAAACAAACCTCGTTACTTTCTATTTTACATTATGCAAATATGTTTAAAAACAAAATACGATGATACGCATTAATGTTATGGTTGACTGCATGCTTTTGCAAGTTGTCGACCTATGTTATCATCTATTGGTTTGTTAAGCAAATTATTTGTTTTTAAATTTAGATGCATTATTTAAATGTCTTTCTGTATCATGTTTAAGATTTTTAGCACTTACACAGAATCCATAGACTGACGCGGTATGGCACTCTCAAAATGCTCTGACCCTGCCGTTTTTCTAGAATTCATAACTTTTATTCCATTCAAGGAAAATAATTTTACATTTCGTTATTTGTAATGTTGTATAAATATTTTACGTGTGTGCGTGCGTTTGTGTGTTTAGTGTTAACACTTAGTGTCATTTCTTTTGAAACCACCGGTACAAGGAACATTGTTTTCCTGTTTGTTTTCTGTAATAAACTTGCAATTAAATGTCTGTGTAGTTTCAAAAGCACATAAAACGTTTGTCTTTCACACTTCTATTAATACTGAATTAAGAATTCAATTTTAACTAAGTCTTATGTTGAAAGGCTTTTGTAATCGAAACGGTTAAATTTAGTATTTCATGTACATTTTAATTCATTGTGTAAAACGGTCGACCTTATAAAAGCAGACATTCAATCAATGCACTACTGTTGTGTTTGCAATTCGTAATTGCATCTACGCCGTCATGTTCAGTTAGACACGATCACTTTTAAGTAAAATTTGAAAAAAAGTTCCTGCGTCGCAATAAACATTGATAATCCAACATTAGTTTTCTGCGCCATTGATTTCCTTTATTCATCACTGCAAAATGTAAATACATGCAAGAACGGAAAGAAAATGTTCTGTCACACAATAAAATGTTACGCCTTTTGTTTGGAGTCGATTGAATAAAATATATAATGTTGCTGAGATGTAGTACATGTTTTTTTATTAATTCTGTCACAGATTTCTGTTTTCATTTTTTATTTGTATTTTATTTTCACTGACGGCCTATCATTTTATTCTTTTTTGTAACTGGCTGCGTGTACTTGTACAGCAATCCTAGTATTATTAGTATTACAAAGTCACACCCATTTTCTTTTAAAACAACATGGAGGTAAGGGTGATATTGACAGTAAAAGTGTTACTGGTATACCACTAGCAGATTATATCGCAGTAAGTAGAAATTGAATGTATAAATTTAAATGTACTAAATACTAAATTAAACTGGTTAATACTAAAATCCAAAATGTTGTCTCTATATGTTTTTCAGTAATAAGTATTAAGGCTTTCCAAAATTCACTTTGTTTAAGACTTTCAATAGTGCCTAGTGGATCTTTTTGTCTGAAACCGCATCGCCATTCTGTATTTAGCCACATTACTCAGTTTGTCATGTTTTATTACCAATAAAGTCTAGATTACTTTTATATGCTGACGTTAGAGACAGTACAGAAAGTTAAGGGACAAACGGTATTTTCGCTAGAAGAATATTTCAGATTATATCTGATTGAAAAACATTTGGTATAACACAATAATCTTTTAAACTTAAGAATTATTGTCTTTTGTCAACATAAAATATATCTTATGGCGATATTTTGAAATGCAATAAATACGTCTGTCTGTCAAAATATTTAAATACAAAAGATAATTCTAGTGTCTCGAAATATAGCAATTTCTGTTAAAAGTAAAAGGAACATCAACGTTTGATTTATGAATGACGAAATGCGTAACGTTTTAAAAATATGGTTTGATATAAGAAGATACTAACAGACATATATGGTTAAATTACCATCGATTTGTATCATGAACACCTCACACTTGTCTCTCCAATACAACTTGTAACGTCCTAAGACTTTGACCGACAAACTAGCAATCATTTTCCTTTTAGTTTGTATCACAAGATACATAGACTTATCTACTATCTGTTTTTCTTATTTTGAGTGACACATCTTAATCAAAGATCTAGATTTTATTCAAGTTTTATATGAAACGTCTCTTTGATATTGATCCTTTGAAATAACGTCTAACAATTGACAGTTACATAGTTGTTGCAGTTTCACGGGTGTTTTGCCAATGTCTGTTAACTGATAACGGAAAACATTTGCGCAGACGAAATTATGTACAATTGCAGGTGAATATACTTCTTGAAATAAGGTCCCCCACCCCTGCGGGTATCATTTTCACATGTCCTTTTTAAAACTATACGACGCATAAGAAACTCTTATCAGAAAATGCTACATTATTTATCTGCATGTATAATAAATCATATCAAAAAGATGTGCTACTATACTTATCAGACCGGAGACGCATATTGAATACTGAATTTTCTGGTAACTACATGTAGAAAAAAAGCTTTCTATCCAATGTGCAAAAGGCTACATAATTCTTTTGTAAAAGGATGCTGGGAATAATAACAAGTGGTAGGCAAATGACTGCGTTGATAAGATACTGACTGAATGATTAGAATTATGTTGTGCAGTTTCATCTTTGTCTGTGTTGGGCTAGATGGTGCCTTTATTGAACTTAACACTGAAAATAGTTACTTGAAACTGAACCATACTTAGTAAAGCAACCTCGTCCTCTATATTGAAATATACATACACGTCACATGCAGTATACAGAGCCCAGTATTTATAGTGTGCAAGTGCCATAGGGTAGAAAAGGAGTTACTTAAAATGCATTTTTAGGACAATCGCCTCATCTTCAATGTCTTGATTGAAACTTACTGTTGCTTACTGCATGCGGCAAAATGTTACTTAACGGTAAAACATTAACGTTAAGTAAGAATTTGAATTTTAAAGTATATTTGTATTAATATATTTCTTATTTGATTCTGTCTTCGGAATATTTTATATCCAATCCCGCGCACGAGAAATAAGAAATATTTCATTCAAGATCACTTATGTTCAGATGGGGTTATTTACGATTTGCCATTATGAACACTAAACACTGAAAATGTGTGAAGAGAAAATTGAATGCAAAACAATATGATATGTTATTACAGTGTAAAACTGTATGTGTGGATAATACTTGAATACATACTCTGTTTCACATTTATTAAAACATTCAACAGCTTGAATTTCATTCAAGTAAGTAGCAAAGTAAGAACCGCTGAAAGCAATCCTTTGATCATGTTTCCGAAATCAAATCAAAACATTCCATCATCTTTGCCAATGCATAACTCTGATTCCACTCAAGACAAAAAACGTTGTTGACTGTTTGGTCTAGTGTAATAAGTAAAATTCTCTTAATTCTCTTACCGCCTTCCCTTAAGGTATAAAAAGTTTTCTTTCCATTCTTACAGATTTATTGTCGTTTTACAAGATGTATGTGCACTCAACTGAAGTATTGAAAAGAAAGTGATTAAGATGCACATGCTCATCTGATAATTAATTAGCTCACCCTTAAATTTAAAGACATAATGACATCTTTAAATATGGCAGAAAATCGTCAGTTACATATTTTGAAAATACTATCATACTACTCATTTTTGTTGTTGTTATCTAAAAGTACAATATCTAATATAACAACCATTTTATAATTAGTTTTGCGGACTACGAAGGTGTATATTTGGTTCAATTACTTCATTTATATGTGTTCAATAAATTTAGTGAAATCTGACGCTCTATCTGGAAAAGAATACATGAATATGTTCAATCACTTAATAAAAGATTACTTTTCGTATTATAAGGACATGTCTTGAAAGTACCAAGTTCCACCATTATATAAAACAATGACAGTCATCTCGAGTTATATTAATTCTGATTAAATCCACAAGAAATAATCATAAGATATTTGAAACGGTAACATACTTAGGTGTTCAGTATTGTAATAAAAATCTACTATTGTACATATTGTGTGGAGGCGCAGTTCTAAAGGGGGTAGAAAACAATTCCCGATTTTTAGTTTGTTATTTCGAATTCCATAAGGGCTGAGAGTCTCTGCTGGCTTTCCACACATCCGGACGGAGGACGCTCTGGTTTGATCCCTTTAAGCAGGCTTAATAAAAGTTACAAGACATACTTATCAATCAATAAAGCAGATATGAAAAATACAGGCCGTGGTCCTTAAATAAAAACCTATGAATATGTTACAATAATTCTCTTCTTCGTGTCATTAATACTATGTGTTTAATATGATAAGTTGTAAGTAAACTCCTAAATGTTTCTTCTCTTGAAATCGACTGGAGATAAAATATATTGTCATTAAGAGAAAATGCAATAATTTTGATAACGTGACATATCATTTATCTGACGAAGAGCATGTAAATTTTGCTTTCAGCAACATTATGATCATTAGTATACCAACCATTTGTATAGTTACCTTTCAGTATCCCAGTTTACGAAAGAAAGTTCCTGTCATAACGGTAAGATCGTTTCATGAATGTAACTACAGAACATGATAACATAAATCCATATACAATATGAAATGTCTTTCCAAAACTTGGATTTAATTTTCCTTAGCAGATCTAGCTCAGTAATGACATGTGTTTCTAGAGATCGTCGAAAAGGTTAAGCATTGAAACATTGAAACGTATATGGCATGTGACGTAAAACTGTGGAAAAAAAGATTAGTATACATTTGATTAAACTCACATAACAGCTAATCAACAGTGAAATATATTAAAATGTCAACATAACCGTTGAACACTGAAGGACGCAAGCGCGTATGTTTTAAAAATGTTGTAATAACTTAATATAAATCCCATTAAACAGACTAAAGGAGATCTTATTAGCCGCAACTATATGTGTTTTTGTTCTTTTTGTTGGATAAACGAATATCATGGATTAAAAATGACATAATGTACACATAGAAAAGTGCTCGTTTCCGAAAAATATTAAATGATTTCAGTTGTGGGATCGAGAATAAATGAACAATGTCAGTCATTGTAGTTATTAAGACTTTATAACATAAATTTTGTCTGTTTGTTTTGTTTTAAAAATCTCAACATTTTACAGAAGAGACAATCCCGCTAAACAATTTCGCATTTAAAATGGCATGACTTGCGTGTTGTTTGTCATCTTGTTTGTCAAATCAATTTTGCGATTGTAGGCAGAAATGACATGTGAAACAATTACATGCAATTGCTATCGCTTCTTTATGATCGAAAGTGTTTGACTGTAATTGTTTGCAACAAGTAATAATACCAGGTCAATTTTACGAGCGACTCATTGAACATTCTGCTCCTAAACTGAGGACGGATACCTCATTCGTTCTCCTCAATAATCAATAATAGAGGAAACACACATACACACACAACCATTTCTCTTCTTGAGGTTGAAAAATATAAATAAATATCTTTGATATAAAGCTCTATTTAATGGTATATAATTTTAACCTTAGATGCCGCCAACTACTGTCTTTTTGTCATATTTATGCATATAACCTATTGGAAATGTTACTTCGTTTAAATATATATGGTAATAGATTAGAGATTAGTGACCTCTCAGATAGTTTAATGATGAGGTAAAATATATATATGCGTACACTTTTAAGCATGGAAACACAATCCCTTTTCAACCAAAGCACACACAAGAAAATGTTGCCTTACAGACTGAGTGTATCTGTTTTGCACAAAGTTCCTTTTATGTCAGTTCCATGATACTTGTATAAAGCTAAATATACATTCTACACAAGGATAAATCATTTTATTAGGCTCAGTTGTCATTATAAATATCATTTTTAATCAAACGCTGTCTATTTAAAAAAAGGAATGTCCAATCATTCCCAATTAAAATGCAGAAATTCGCATTTTTACCTAGTGAAAATGTTATCAAATTTTCACATTTTAGACTCATGTCAAGCAAAAAGAAGAACAAACAATGTCAAAAACTTGTCAGAAGATGTATTTATGAAATAATTTTTTAAAAGAATGACACAAATTGATTGCGTAATAATACAAATTAACTGATATGATATAAATATTCAATAAATTAATAATCAATTAAATATTGAAAGGTTAAGCTGGCTTAACAATACAAATGGAATATATAAAACAAGACATTGGAAAAGTTAAGCCGGCTTAACAAATTATAATTCTAGAAAGTGAACTGAAATCAGACTTTTCTAAGTTGATTACTAGAAATATTTGGAAATGTTATGCCAGCTTAACAAACAGTGCCTGAACAAACAGTACAAACTGTAAACAAAATTTATGCTATCCTTCCAGAAAAAGTAAAGCTGGCTTATTAAAAACAAACTGTAATTCAATATTAATATCGAAAGTAATAACAAATATAAGTCAAGACTAGATACTGTACATAGTACTTATTGGATCAAGAAATTGTTAAGCCAGCTTAACAAAAAAATTATGTGCATATACAAAACAGTATAAAAAAAATTTAGCCGGCTTAACAAAAACAAACTGTAACTTACAAAAGATATCGAAAAAGTTAAGCCGGCTTAACAAATATAAGTCAAGACTAGAAACTGTACATAGTACTTATTGCATCAAGAAATTGTTAAGCCGGCTTAACAGAAACAATATGTGCATATACAAAACAGGATAGAAACAATTTAGCCGGCTTAACAAAAACAAACTGTAACTTACAAAAAATATCGAAAAAGTTAAGCCGGCTTAACAAAAAACACTGAAGTCTAGCAATAGTACATAGAATTTTTCAAAAAAGTTTGCTATCAGAAATTGTTAAAATATTCGTGAGAACTACATAGTGTAAAAATACTTTTAGATTTTCTTTCCAGAAATTCACCTTATAAAAACAAAACTGTTTATATACAGCAATACTGAAAAAGTTAAGCCGGCTTAACAAAACAAATTGTATCTATGCTAAAACATCAAAAAAAAAAAAAAAATTAAGCCGGCTTAACAAATAATAGTGAAGACTAGCAACTGTACATAGCATCTTATAAAAAGTTTGTGACCTAAAATTGTTAAGCTGACTTAACAAATAATCTAGAAAACCACAAAGTTTGAAACAAACCTTTAAGATTTGCTTCCAGAAATTGTTAAGCTGGCTTAACAAAAACAAACTGCAAAAAGTATAAATATCTAAAGTTAAGCCGGCTTAACAAATAAAAGTGTAGACTAGAAACTGTACATAGTACTTATTGCATCAAGAAATTGTTAAGCTGCCTTAGCATAAACACACTATACATATACAAAACACTGATGAAGTTAAGCTGGCTTAATAAATAAGAGTGAAAACTAGAAACTGTACATAGTACTATATGCATCAAGGAATTTTTAAGCTGGCTTAACAAAAACAGATTTATATACAAAACAATATCGAAAAAGTTAAGCCGCATTAACATTAACAAACTGTATCTTACAAAAAATATCGAAAAGTTAAGCCGGCTTAACAAAAAAAACTGTATCTTACAAAAAATATCGAAAAAGTTAAGCCGGCCTAACAAAAAAAACTGTATCTTACAAAAAATATCGAAAAAGTTAAGCCGGCTTTACAAAAACAAACTGTATCTTACAAAAATATCGAAAAGTTAAGCCGGCTTAAGAAAAAAAAAACTGTATCTTACAAAAAATATCGAAAAAGTTAAGCCGGCTTTACAAAAACAAACTGTATATAACAAAAATATCGAAAAGTTAAGCCGGCTTAACAAATAACAGTGAAGACTGGCAACTGTATATAGCATTGTTTTTGGAAAGTTTGTGACAAGGAATTGTTTAGCTAACTTAACAAAACAAACTGAATATATATACAAAAAAAACGAAAAAGTTAAGCCGCCTGAACAAGTAATAGTTATAACAAGACTTGCAACTGTACTTAGAATAAATTTAAATAGTTTGCAACCAGCAATAGCTGGCTTAACAAATTCAAAAAGGGATGAATAAACCAAAACATTGGAAATGATATGCCAGCTTAACAAATTATTGTGAAAACTACTTCCTGTAAACAAAATCTAAGGCTTGCTTCCAGAAATTGTGAAGCTGATCAAACAAAATCAAACTGTATATATACACAAAATTTATCGAACTCCTTAAGACATTCTTCCAAAAATTGTGAAGCTAGCTTAACAAACCAAACTGTATATAAATATAGAAAAAATATCAAGAAGTTAAGCCAGTTCAACAAACAATAGTGAAGAGTAGAAACTGTACTGTATTGTGAAAAATATAAAAGGACCTAAAACAATTTAATCAGCAGGAACTGATTAGTAGGTTCAACAGAACAAAATGTATTTTTAAACAATTTTGAGAAATGTATACTTATCCAAATCTCTTGCTATTTAACACTGCTTAAACATTGACAGTTATTCACCATCTCTTGACTATCTTCAAACATTGTATAAAATTATGCTGTTACAAAGGAGAATACAACTAAAGGGAGTGGTGCAACATAGACATTCTTGAAAGATACTGTGGATTGTCATAGAAAAATCTGTATGGAATGTAGCGTGATCAGGAAAAGGTCTTACACACAAATTAAATAAACTTGGTTACAATGTTTTATCTGGTTATAAGTTAACCTCCTAAATCACACATGTAAGCATATTTACTCCAAAATTACTGTGCATTTTATTTACTGTAGCCATATAAGACCCTGTATGTTCTGACAGCAAAGCAAGAAACAACATTCTTAAGTAAAGTAAAAGTTCCATTACACAAAACAGTCTTAACTGTACAAGAATAAAAACTAACAACAAACACAAAAGTAAACAGTTTTCCATCAAATCTAAGAAAATTAAAAGCCAAATATGCTTCTTTACATCATCGGTAAGGGGTATAATCAGCAAAGTTGACCGTGACATGACATGTTTACGGGAAGTCCCTGTAAGAGAACAGAAAAACTACTAGTCGATGATATTTACAAATTCACCACTTGAAGGCAAGATAATTTTATACTGTTGTTTAAATAATAATTTGCTGTAAACCTGATCTCTACTCAAAAGATAATCTTGAACAACATAAAGTCAGATATTCTTGTAAAGTGCAATTTTTACAGCCAGTACAATTTCCCTTTCCTCAATAAGAAACTGCCAATTTTCTCAAACAGTCATGTTCAGCAGTAAAGCTTGTAACAATGGTCTTCCATAAGTGAGAGGTTAAGTGGATAGAAGTCAAAATATCCTATATGATGTTGTTAGCAGCAAGAGTTAATAAAGTCAAGTGCAATTTTAAGATGAGAAAAGAAAGGAATGATTGACCAGTGAAAGCTTTCATCAAATCAATAAATATAAATGAAATTTCATGGTTTCAAAATGCTAAAGGATAGTTTCTGTTTATAACAGGAGCTTTAATTTTACCTTTGGTAGGTTGCTTGTTCTTATCACCCTGTTTTTTCCTTTTTCCTGAAATGTAACAATAAATACCAAATATGAGCTTAATCGTAGCTTCAACGTCCTTTTTAAAAACCAAATGGCATTAAATATTTAGACGTAAAATAAAGAAAAAAATAGGCTTAATGAAACAAACGATTGTAAACATGTTTGAGTTTACCAAAAATAAGTAATCAATTCAACTTTTCATTCTGTCTGCTCTTAATCAATGTTCAATAACTGTAATACAATTAAGGCCAAAAGAAGAATGCTCCTATATCTTCGAATCTTTCTATTCATTAAATTTTCCTGGCATTTGTTCCAAGTACTGAGATGTTGTTCAACCTAAATGTCAGCTTTCAGGTTCAGAAAGCAAATTTTCTGTAAACATGCATGCTGACGTAATCTGTAAGTAGGAGCCTTTTATATAAAAGTACTGTTTCAATAGTTCAATTATGTGTTTCATTACAAACAAAATTAGTGCTTAGAAATCATTTCTCATTGCAATGTATAACTTTTGTATGGTACTTGGAGGACTCTCACTCCTCTAACTTTAAACTAACCACTGTAACATACAAGTAGTCATTACAGACCAGTTTATGTTTCATTCCCCTAACAACTTGAATAACTATTAACCTGATTCTCTGGTTACTCCACTTCTGCCAGCAAACTTTTGTTGTGACTTTGTCCTTTTTTTGATCACCACCTAAAATTAAAACCCAAATAAGTGTAAATTAGAGACTGTAGCTTTAAAAGAAATACCTAAAACAACATAAGAAGTAGTATAAAAATGTCAAACAACTTACAGTCGAAACACTACTTTTAAAGAGAGAAGATAGTAATGAAGCTATTTCAAGAACCAGATTCTGTATTTCACCAGTTACAAAACAGACATTTGACCATGACTGAAATAATACAGAAGCGGAGACTCATTGTAAAATCAACTCAAAGGTTCGTCAACTATCAGACAATAACGAGACAATCAGTGAAATCAATTGATGCATCCTGTGATTGTTTTAACTGCTATTTAACTACATTACATGAGTCGGTAAAAAGTTTGTTCTGGAAACTATTGCAGATCTTACACTGAGATGATAAAAATAGTCAGGTATGACTTCTTAATCCCATGTTGTTTCTAGTAAAATCTTCACAAGCATTATAAAAAAAAAGTATAATCAATTATATAAATTGCTAAGAAGGCTTTTACTGGTAGGATACTGCTCTTCCATTGATTTTTGTCAATCAATTATTGCAATGTCAACTAATTCCCTTAACTTAAAAGAAGCTCAGTGGTAAGCATACCAGACTGGAAATTTTTAGACCTGGATTAGATTCCCAGCTATGCCCAACCAAATGTTCGTGTATCTAACTTTGATTTTAATAGTATATTATCACCAACCTTTGGTATCTTTGTATCTTTTTCAACGAGTTTTCTGATGTCATCTGGCAAATCATGGTTGTCTTCAAAAATAGCTCTCTGTCTTGGAAGGCTTTTCAATATCCATTCTGGCTGTAAGGAAGGTCCTCGCTGTCCATTTTCAATTGAAGAATAAAACTCTTTCCAAGAATCTAAAGAATCTGCATTCTTAAAAAGTTCCTTGACCTGTTCAACCTGTTTTACAAGTTTGGTACTGTCTATTTTAGAGTAGTCTGGATATTGTAAGGTTGCTTTTCCTTTAGGGACTGCACTTAAAATGTTTTCCATACTTATCCAAACACTACTGTGTTGACCTTTGTAAAAGTTAGCCACTGAATTACTAACATGCTGAAACTTAAAATGAAGTGGCCCACTCACACCTGAAATGTCTTGTATATATGGGCTAAGCCAAGATTTAATGTCAAACATGTCAGTCAAGACTTCACTTTTTGGCAAGATTTCCACCAGATGACTAACAATCTCTACATCAGTTTTGCGTAGTTTTTCTGCAATCTGGCTGAAACCAGCATCAACATCTTCATGTGTATGGCCAACATACAGGAAAGACAAATGGACCTTAAAAAAATGATGCAATTTTCATTTACACAAAAGCAGGTTATTAAATGAAGCCCATATTGCATTAATTCATAGATAACTCTTTATACTTTAGAACATTTAGATATAACATACATAATAGACCTTTGATCGTTCGTTAAAGGGACTGGCCTTTAAATGACAAAAACAAAGGAAGTTTTCTTGTATGATAAATTTCTTGTAATATTTATGACTAATGCTTAAAAACTACTAACTGACAAAAAATAAGTAAGATAATCACATGATACATTGAGTGTTTTTCCTTTCAAGGTGCTATACCATAACGTGAAGGTATAACAATACCCTATAATATTGAAATTAAATAACGTTTATTTCGCCTGCCGCAAAAGTGATAAGTGTTAGAAAAATTTTGTTAACATGAGGGTCCAGAGTTCAAATCAAGCTGAAGCAAATATATTTTTGGTTCTATTTTGACTTTTATAATCATTTTTGAAGGAAAATATCATATTGTTATAATCTCACAACAACTAGATATTTAATTTATGTAAAAAATAGTTTTGTATCAATTCTGGAATACAGCCCCTTTAAGAAACATCAAACTAAATATTGGTAAGTGACGGGACTTTTAAACTGTGTATATTAAGAGTTTACTAAGTGATCAGTGATCACATGTGTCGCCTGATGATAGCCAATTAAGCAGTTGTTTTGAGAGGTGACTGGACAGTTTGTTGGCTAAAATGCTTTTTTATTCAAGGGCCAGAACTCAGCCAAAAATCATTCAACCTAAAACCTGTTAAATATGCGCAAGTACTTGAGGTACCAATAAATCCTGCAACATTTCATTCAAATTACTTTAGTAGTATAAGAGAAGTAGTGCTGACAAACTAAATAATTAAAGGGCCATAACTCTGACAAAATTCATTGAACTGGAAAATGCCGGCGATATGCACAAGACTCGGTACTGATCATTCTTTTAAAGTTTGGATGAATTTGCACCAAAAATTTCTCAGGAGTAATCCTGACAAGTTTTTGCGACAGATTGACAGTCAGACGATAGAGAAGTGACCCTTATATGTCGAGCTACTTTGTAACAGGCAACACATAAAAGATAAGAGGTGAAAATGAATATACCTCTGTAAATATTCTTTCCCTAACAAGAAGCTCACAAAAAGCAAGCACAAAGCGATTTTTATTCTCTCTTGCACAGTTATCTGCTTGGATATACAAAGTTGGAGGCAGCTGGTTGTCCTGAAAAAAAAAAGATGAACAAACAATTGTAAACAAAGTGGGGAAAAGGGCATATAAAGAAACATCACAGTCAGAAAAAATAGCCTCCATTCAAAGTCAAAAAGTGTACGGACAAAGAGCACAGGTTTTTGAAGTGATCAGCTAAAGAAAGGAGACACTACAAACAACTAAAAAAGTGAACTGCATTGTAAAGTGAAATTGGTGGGTACTAAATGACTTTCGTGCGTCCGAAACATGCATTTATAAACCTGTACAACCTTCCTGCCTGTGTCATGGAACTACTTTAGTTTAATGGCTATTTTTTCTGAACTTAAATAATAGAAACATGGTTTGATGATAATGTTTGGAAGAGCAGGTCCTACTCTTTGAATAGCTCAGCTAAATCTAAACTCACTTCTTATGTGCGATTCAAATATTCATATCTCTTAAATCTAGAACAGAAATAGTTAATATGGTATTATTTCCAAAACATTTGCAAGAAAATGTTATCATAATACATACATTTTCATCAGCTGTTCTCTTTAACATCTTCAGCAAAACATTCAGAGTCAGATTTGGGTCATGGGGGTATTCGTTTATGTCAACAAAAGTGTGGAATCCTCCATGGCCATGACTTATCACTCCTGTCACATGAGTCTTCAGCAAATCTGTTCCTTTGATATTCTGCAGAAGTAGACAAAATAAACAATATCGATCAGTCAATCTCAAATATTTAATGGTAGGCTAAAATGAATGACTTGGACACATTCAGTATTAATGCCCATCACAAATTTGGGTTGGTTTTATTGGATGACAATTTACCGACTGAATAGTTAGCAGTGCAAGCCAAACTAAGATCAATCTGAACACAAGTGTAGGCTGATCTTGGTCCCAAGTGCCGATTTAAAAGTTATTAGGAGGGGGAACGTTAAGCAATGTGCAACCTTGGAAAATGGCTTAACCAGTGTAGACATTTTTCTTTTCTATTTATAAGTATTTTTATCTTAGATGCAGACCTTCATTAATTAAAAAAAAAAGATTAAACTTGTGAAACGTTTTACCTTTGGCAAGCGCCCAGTAAAGTGAGGAAGGTTGGTTTTTGCTGAAAGAAATATGAAAGAAAAAAAACATTAATAGAAAAAAAAATCTCTGTTGGCTCACATACTTTTCTCATTTATCTTTACTGCTATCTACAAAGGAGTTCATATGAATCAAAGCCAAAGGAACTCAGTAGTAAAACGCAGGTCACATTTGGTTACAGTAATGGAAGAAGGAGATAAGTTATAAATTTAGCCAGCTAGTTCACGTTACAGATTATCTGAACATTAAGTGATGTCATAGTCATGGACTTTATTAAAGCTTTTGACAAAGTAGACCACCATAAACTCATACACAAGCTGAAACACATAGGAGTCCACCCAAACATCAGTTCATTGATACAAAACTTAATCAAAAACAGAGCGCAACAAGTATTAGTGGAAAATAAGGTCTCTATGCATTTTTAAAGGGGCCAAAATGCAATATTTTAACAGTGAAATTAGCAGTGAAGTCAGCGGTAGTGTTTTGCATGAAATAACATGGAAGATATATCAAGCTTGATTTTTTCTTTGTTAATTGTCGGCAAAATGCAGAAAGAGTTAGAATTAAGTTTTTACCTTGATCCATGCCATCAATAATCACTGATAAGTATGCAGAGGGATTTTTCCTACTTCTTTCTCTTTTTCCATAGTAATACTTCCTTTCCATCCTGAAAAATTAGAAAAAAATACAGGTAAGGTAAAACTGATAAATAGGCACAGTGTCAATAAAAATCATTGTTCTTTATTCCCTTTTCATTATTTAGCTTCTTGAACAGTTATGAAACTGAATCTTGTTATGATATTTATACGATAAGTCTTGACTGCCTTACAATTATAATAGATACAGTAATACGTACTTCTTATTTTTTTAATTGTTAATTTAGAACAAAAACAATCTTGTAATTAACAGTGAAATTATAAGCTTTCAACTTATAATTTGGAGTAATAATTATTTACTTACATCTGCCTTTGGTTATGGTCATCTTTCAACTGTTTATACTGAGCCCTTGTTTTTACATCTGTGTTTTTTTCAAGCTGCTTCTCCAAAGTCATGCATGTGGTGCACTTAGAGAATGAATTGGTCTGGAAAGAAGAACAACTTAAGAATAAAGAATAAAGATTAAATAGGGTTGGGAATTCACAAATTAAAAATGAATTATGTTAAACTTCTATCAAATTTTATGAGCATAGGAAGTACATGTAGTTGCATTTACCAACTATTATACTTTTAATACCATAAATAACAAGAGCCACCGCAAGCGGGAGCCACGCTCAACTTTTTTCTTTTTCCAAAGGCAAACACATCAGAGGAAGCACATTGTGGTGAAGGGATTTTAAATAAAACAAAAATGTAATTATCAAATTCATACAAAACAAAGTTAAAGCGAATTTTAGCAACATTCAGAAATTTGACCTTAAAGGTCAAGGTCAAGTTCACATTAACCTTCTTTGAGGTATTGTCTAAAAGGTAGTTATGTCTAAACATTAAATCACTACATCAATTCACAACAAATATAAAGTGAAGTTAAGCAATTTTATTTAAGCAAGGTCATTTAAAGGCCAAGGTAATACTTGAATTGTTCAACATGTTTGTTTTATTCTCAGTGTTATTTTTAAAAAGTCGAGCTAAAAATGAAAAAAAAAAAAACGACAATGTGCACCAGGGCACTTGATGACAAAGCTTCTGTGGAAGTTTGGTCAAAATCCCTTGAGAAATGTAGGAGTTGCGCACAGACGAAATTGTTCACTATATATTCCATATTAGGAAAAAAAACTTAGGGCCATAATAACGTCAAATATTATTGAATTACAAAACCCTGACAATATGCGACAGGGCACTTGATGACGAAGCTTACATGTAAGACCACAGGTTGAATACATGACATAAGATACTCTAAAAAAATTCATCAAATAAAATTATGCCTACCATCCTTTCCCTAAAAACATACTTAACTGGAACACAAAACAAATTTTGAACATCCCTCGCAAGTATTTAGATAACAAAGAAAATTTTACCTTCTTTATTTTAAGATGAGGGAAGTAAGTCTCCCATATCTTGAAAAACTGTGACCTGCTCACTGGATGCTCATTCCAATGTATCGACTCTGTACGGTACTTGATATAAAGGTCTGTTTTCACAGTCTTGTATGGTAGTAGAATATCTCTAGAGTCTGGCATTCTGTCTCCATGATAAGTCCCATAATCTTCAAGCCAGTTTATTAGAACAATTGTAGGTCCTGTCAGGTCTCTTGGTTTTTTTCCACCTACAGCTACAACATTTCTCCTTTCCATTTCCAAAGCTCGAGAAAATGTGTTTTTATTTATTCTGTACACAGCACAAAAAGTTTTTGAGCACAGACAAAGTTTATCAACTGTTAGAAACCTATATTTTCCTTTTTTTTCTGAATTTGAAATGTAGTGTCTCAAAAGCTGCATTCGTACATTTTTGGCATTATTCCAGAAAGAATGTCTTAAGTTCCTAATGCCTGTCATACTAATTTTTGTTATGCAATTTTCACCACACACACATTTTGCCTTCATTGCACTTTTGATGCTTAGTAAGCTGGTAGCTTTTTTTTTCATTTTTTTCCCTGAACTGACTTCAGCTGTAATAAAGGGGTTAAACTAAAGTTAAAAAAACAATTTAATAACAGCTTATAGGTTCATAAGGTTTTTTTTTATATTTATATACATGTATAGTCACACAGTATAGAACAACATTGATTTCAATATCATTTGACCTAACAGGGGTTCCTAGATATTTAACTATTTCTCCTTAAGTCACTGACTTCTCATTCTACATGCTTTCCTAGGAATCAGATGTAAGAGACATATAACAACAGACCATTAAAAAAATGAGTTTTTAAAGCTGCCATTTTGAAGGTCATGTGACCCTTTCCCCTTATAAGATTGGCTAAATCTGGCGATGATGGTTGGATTTCACTAAGCTAAAGCACAATTAAATGTTACACCTTCCCTTATTTGTTAGCAATAACTCCAAAATAAAAATTTAATAATTAATGTGTAACTTGTATTATTTTGCGTGATAACCTGACTTTAAAAAGTGACTAAAATGTAAATTAACTTTTCTTTATCAGATAGCCACATACAAGTCAGAATCATTGGTTTCTGTTAAATGAATAAAAATCACTGAAATATAATGGTAACCAGTAACATGCTTCACACTGCTACTTTCTTGTCAGAAAAGATTACATCATTTTGCAATTAATTGCTCTGTTTATCTGAATGTTGTCATTCTAAACTTTTGTTACTTTAAACCAAAATATGGTCGTAAATAATTCAAGTCTCTCAAACTTATTGTAGCATGGCAAGTTATATGACACTAAAAACAGTGATACTCACACATGAGGAAATTACTGATGTGTTTCGGTTGTGGAAACTTCGCCTGCACTGTCTCTAAATCCACTTCCTCTTCATAGAAACTACCGGTATTAAATTCTTCACAAGAGGATTCCATAGACAAGCCTGCATCATCAAATGATGAATCTAACTGACTTAGTGTCTGGGTTGTTTCTCCTTCTGTTGCTGATTCAAGAGACAAACCAGCTTCATCACTTGAAGAAGACCCTCTCAGAGAATGTCCCACTTCATCTTCATAAGTGTAACTGTACACAGAAGTTTCAAATTCACTAGAAGAATTCAGAGACATACCAGCCTCATCTTCTCTGAAATAATTGCCTTTCATCTCAACTCCTAAAGGTTCTTCAGAATCACATGCATAGGGAGAAATTGGCTGGGATAATGCAACCTGAAGGTGAAGTGCAGAAAATGTTGTGAGATATATGAACACAGTATGTCTTTCTCAATGTTAAATGTCTGCAAGAAGTTATTTCAGAATCCCTTAATACATAATTATTGCATAATTACATGAAGAATTTAAGTATGTCAAGGACAAAAAGTCTACACTAAGTACTGAACATCTTCAAAAGCTTTCATTTAAATGATAAATATAGAATATAGAAGTTGTGCTGGTGGTGGTGGGGGGGGGGGGGGGGGAAGAAAACCAACATTTCATTAGATTTCTTTTTTACTGATTTATATTTTACTGCATAAAAAGTTTTCAGGAAATATCTGATTTGGGAGAAATTGATATATCCATTTTTTTTTAATTAATTAGAGTGGCATAGGCATTATCCTTTAACTACATAATTTTAATCAATTATATAGTATTCTTAGTATTTGTTTTACACCATATGTATTTCCTATATTTAAAAAGACAACTGAAAGAATATATGTGATAAAGAGATAAAGGAGATATCTCTTTAAGACAAAAACTTTGCGTTACCAAGTTTTATGAAGTAAATTTAGAACCCATATGGCTATCACAATTGCATTTTGTACCTATTATGCATTGATACTGACTTCTGTAACAAATATAAATAAGTCTCTAGCATGTGTAAACCTCGGGTAGTGTATGCTCCACAGAGCACAGGGATTTACTCTGTAAGCAGCCTGCTGCGTTTGAAAAGGGGATTTGTATTATGTAGTGGCATCCTTTTCATAATAGGTACTTATTATAGCCATTTTATCCCACAAAAAAGGCTGTTAAATTTGTTCTTAGTTGAAAGAGAAAAATTTAGTATATTAAAAATTATATACCCACAATAAAAATAATTTGATTGCTAACTATAATAATATGTTTGCAAATGGTCACCTTTTTAGGGCCACAATAAAAAGAGGTTACTTTATTAAAAGAAATAAAGAATGATTTATTAGTAAAAAACAGATGGGTATAAATGTATATATACATAAATTTAGATTTTCAAAGTTTCCAGTTTGTAGTTAAAGAGTGCTGGCTAGGGTATTGTTTTATATTTAATTAGTATGAGAAGCATGCATTGCCTCAAGAAAGCAAGCAAAATTGAGTTGTTTACCCTCAGTACCGGCCGTAGACTTTTGACCGAGCGCGACTTATAATGCTTACCTGTTTTAACTTAAAATCTTGTCATATGTAATTTAAATCGCGTGTGAAGGTATTATACTATGAATAATTGGATATGAACTAAACAGAAGGTTTAGTGGGTTACCAATCATTCTTTAAGTAAAAGGACTATTTTTACTTTTTATGTTTTTTCATATGTAACTAAGACCAATAAATTATATTTGTTTACTTATTTAGCAGGGTGTTTGCTTATAATGTCTATTTGTTTTCTCTTTTTTCTGAGTCTCATAAATTATTACAATAAAATAATGCAAGGCTTTAAAATTTTCTCTTTCTTCATTACATAAATAATTTCTTTGTATCTTATATTGTTTCCATGGAGATTCTTTTTCATACTCATTGATTTGAGTTTACAATCAATGTTTGTTATCTTAAAATTGTTAAAATCATTGATCCGTGTTAAAGATCAATCTGTTGTTAAAAGGTTTTTTAACTTAGTTAACATTAAAACTGCAAAAATTAAAACTTCCTAAATAAAATTATTCTCTAGAATCTGTAAGTTAAGTAGGAAGAAATAGGAAAATTTTCCTCCTAAAAACTAATACTTTGTGAAACAAAGTATTTGAAAGATTTGCCCTGTTTTGCTATCAGTAATCATTGCCTCAAGGTTGTGCTAGTAACTTTTGTATTTATGAAATAAACTTCATGGGCAATAAATTACATAAATTGTTTCCTTAAAACAACATTATCAGTGGGTGATCACTATGGTAACTGACTTCACAGCTGGTTATAAAAAGGTCCCAAAAGAACCTCAAAGATATTTGACCATATTGATCAAAGTATTACAATACACAAGGTGTCATAAATGCTAATCAGGGGGAGTGGGTCATCTAAGCTGAAAAATCAGACTAATTAGTGGTTGAAAACTAACTAAGTGTCAGATCAGGCTTTTATTACCCAGGAAATGCCACTTGCCAGTATACTAATACAAAAATACTCAATATCTTGCTAGTAAAAGAAACCCTGTAAAATGAATTTGGCAGAATTACATAAAAGGAGAGTAAATATCTGCCTATTTCATACCAATTTTGCTGTTATTTATATTTAAAAATGGTTATATTACACTTTGCTTAATCTTTGTATGTTAGGTGCAAACAATATTTATCAATTCAGAAGAAGTAAAACACCAGATAAACTGCGAGACTATTGTTCTGTTTTATAGATTTCCATACACTGATCAATGTATGTCCTGAAATTTAAGAATAAAATATTTTTTGTGTAATATATCTTAATGTTTTAAATTGTAATAAAATGTTGCAAAAAATCTTATTTTTTCTGACAATACTTGTACTTAGGAAGAGGGATTTTGTCCACCTTGTAAAAATTATTAAGAGGGAACTTAAATAAACTGGTAAAATCCACCGTTATAAATTTGTATAAAAACAAGCGAGGGGATTCATTCAGAAGGGGTGGGGGGGTCCAATAATCTGTTGCTTTGGTATATAACTTTACAGTCTTGTTCAATCAAACCAAAGTAAACCTAGTAAGATGTTTTGGGAATGCCTAAATTATGACATTGCATGACTTGGAAATTCTGTCACATAGGCAATATTTTATTTAATGTTTTACATAATCATGATAAAGACATGACCATCTTTACTGTGTCTATTTTTGCATTGATTTGGCGATTATTCTTTGAATCTGATTAAGATCTATTCTCGGCTTAGCCATTACCAAACAGATAACAGCAATTAACTTATCTAAGCATTCAGTTGTCGGTCGTTACTTGGACTTTATTGTTGGAGCCTATGTGACTTTAAAGTCGTTCGTTATGAAACCTAACAACTAAAATTAATTATAATCATTAAAAATGCACTTATTAGGCCATAGGTCACAGAAATAAAGATAATTTTTATCTTGAATTTACATAAAGCTCAACGATAAAATCCGAGCAACACATAAGTACCCAAATACTACTTTTAAAAAGTACCCCGATGTGTAAAGCCGAGACTTCATAATGACATATATGCTAAAATAGTCTTTAAAGCAAAGGTCAGATGAGGTTCCATGGCGATATCTATACATTTCACTCTATCTATCAATCTGTCTATCTATCTTCCACTGATGTCAAACCCCTCGCAGTATGTAACTTTCAGCATTTCTTGGTTTTATTTCAGATTAATGAATACTTGTTACCTTCTGTTTTGCAAAATATGGAATTTCACTGACAAAAAGTTAAAAGATCAGTTATCTTAAAAAAGTGTTTACAATTTTTCGCTACAAGTTCTTGTACAGGAATGCTAAGGTCCGTCCAATTCAGATTCTAAAAAAATGATTCAATTTTCTTCCCCTAAATTAATTTTTCTTTTGGTTCTGGATTAAAAAATTCAAACACTCAAAGATCATTAGTTCTAGTATGCCATCACTGGACCAAATGTCCTCTGACATGATTTCAGTTCAACACAGTCACTTATAGCCTAGCAACCAAGGCATCATGTTAAACAACTGGAACAAATTTCATTTAAGTTTGTCTCATGAACATTCCGCTGTATAGCGATCTTTTCTTTTTTAATTACACATTTAATACAACTCATGCAAACAATAGAAAATATAAGATCTACTTACCATTATTCCAGCACACATCACAAAAACTCGCAAAGCCATTTCACTAATATCCAGTATAAGTTTACACAGAAAGTGAGTGTGCAAGCATCCCCGGAAGATTCTATTTATTACACGGACGGATGATTTTGGGTAACAGTTGTAAATATGTTGTTGCTGTTTTTCTTCGGAAAGCAAATGCAAAATCAGTATAAAACTGTAAACAAATATTGATTTTTGAAATAAATAAATATTTATTTCAAATCAACTTTCCGTAATTCTTTAGAAAATGAATGACCGGAAGTAAATGCGTTTCCCCTGCAAAAAAATAGATTCGTCTATGTATGATGCAGAAGTCGTGACACTATATCTACGTCATTTGAACCGCAAGATTACAGTATTATTCGGAACTTTGTAGCCACAGCTTAAAATGTCGGCCTGGTTTTTTGTGCTTTTAAATGAGAAACTACACGTTTGTGTTGGTGAAGAAAATCGTGGGGAGGTTAAGGCGATGAGAGTTGGTAAAAAGTTGTCATTTGTTGAGGTAACATATTCTTTTCGCAAATATTTAGTTTAATTTTTTTTTGTTAGATAAAGAACGAGCGTTTGTAAATTTGTTATGAAGTAGGCTAATATTTTCTTGCCATCTGATAAATAACGTAGATCAAACATAGATTATATATCTTGATTTGATGAAATGTAGAGTTGATGTATTTAGAAAGTAAAAACTTATATCAGATGACCACTATAAATAGTCTGTTCAAATACAAACACTGCAATTCTGTGGTAAATCTCAATTATAAATTCTTAGTACAGTATATGTCTCAGTACCTCAGCAAGTTTCATTTAAAAAAATGCTATCAACTTATTTATGTAGGGAGTTAGATCTTATAAATAAGATAAATAAAAACAAAAACAGTCACTCTGCACTTCATATCTAAGAGTTTTTGCCCTACATTAATTCTCATACTTTTTATAATTTTTGCCCACAGTCCACCTTCTCTTTGTTTCAGTTGTTGTTGACAGGACAGCATCTTTTGTCATTGTGTGTAGATTCATTTGATGACAATGGGTCTGAAGTGTGCAAAAGTATGTCTCCATTGAAGAGGAGTAAAGTTGAACCATTCTGCATTTCAAGAACCAGATTTGTTGAACGTTGGAGTAAGTTTGGTAAGTGACAATGATTCAGTGTTATATATTTAATCTTTGAAGTTATAAAATATAAATAACTGTTCTATTATCTGTGTTGTTTCAAGGACACAGAACTGCAGGAATCTTGCTAAATTCAAGCATAGCTGCATAAATGCTATGATGTTGCCCAGTAGTGCCACAGATAAAACAGGTAAAGAGTCAAATCGGCCCTATGCCAACTCGGCAGGGGTCAACTCGGCCCACTTTAATAAAACATATTAAAGGTATTGACTTTTTCTTATTACTTGCATGTTATCGAGGCAAGCTGTTTAAAATGAAAAATGAGAGATATCTTGTATATAATTATGTAATAGTTAATTGTACTTATGCAAAATTAAAGCATATTTAGAAGAAATTTGTTACGTTTATCTTGCAGATTCGTTAAAAATTAAATCATTAATTTAGAACTTTGAACTTGTTTTTGCGTCAATCATAATTATCACCTGATTAATCTTCTAGAGACTTCAAACTTCATATAATGATTGCACACATTGAGTGGATGACCCCTATACATAATGGGGTTAGTATATCAAAGGTCAAGGTCACAGTGACCTTAATGTTTAGAACCATTTACATGCTGTAACTCGACAACCATTTGTCATATAGATTTGAAAATTCATAGAATGGTTTCACATATCAAGTGAATACTCCTATTGATTTTGGGGTCAGTAGGACAAAGGTCAAGGTCACATAGACCTTAACATTGAAAACCCTTTCTGCCAAGTAACTTGACAATCATTAGTTGTAGAGACTTCAAACTTTACATCATGATTGCACACATTGAGTGGATGACCCCTATCCATTTTGGGGTCAATAGGTCAAAGGTTAAGGTCACACTGACTTTAATGTTTAAAATCATTTACCCTCTCTAACTCTACAACCATTTTTTGTTAGAGACTTCAAAATTCATATAACGGTTTCACACCTTGAGTGTTTGACCGCTATTGATTTTTTTGTTCAATAGGTGAAAGGTCAGAAAATTCAAAATTTAAAGCAAATCAGTTAATTTTAAAGCTTAAAGTTTCCTCCCTTATATCACAAATGCATCATGCTTAGAAAAAACACCCTTCGGGCATATAATGCTTCGCCCGGCAGTGCTCTTGTTAGAATTTAGAGTTTATTAGAGTCTAAAAATGTTAGATTTCATTATGAAAAAGAAGAACTGCAAAGAAATTCACTGCAAAGAAATGGTCTAATTTGTCACCTGTTGCTGTTGTTCTTAAGATCAAAGATTTCATTAAAGTCATCTTAGTATATATGATGTATGATTATTCAATAAAGAATTACTTTTTTTTTCTCTCATAATGTTGGAATATGCATGAATTATCTTTTTTGCTGGTAAAAAATAGTGTACTATTTTAAAGTAATTGTAAATTAACAAGTTGAAACATAATAAAAACCTATATTTCATTGAATTGAAAAGCCCTAGTTACAGTAAACAGACAGCACTAAAGACAAATCAGAAATAACTAGAAACTTTGTAATGAGTCGTACAGAATATTAGAAATATATCTTTTTTTAATACTGTTTTAGTATCTGCATGGCCATCTGAAAGCAAATGTGGAGGAAATGGTAAAGAAAATAGAAGAGGAACAGAACTGGATGATGACAGAGGTAAGTATTCTTAAAATGATAAAGTTTCTTAAAGAAAATTGGTCTTTGCCATTGTCTTTGTTTTCTAGTTCTTATGAATATAAAAAGTCCATAATGAAAGAAGCAGTGCATTTTAAAATACACAACCCAGAGCAGAAATTGAACTCCAATCTTTGCACATCGAAGACTAACCAGTCTAAGCTATATGATCAATTCTCTGATGAAGTTGTGAGAGATTGTATAAGGAAGATATGCTTTAGACTGTAATACATCCTCTCTTAAGAAAGACATCATCACTTTTGATTCAGAAGATTTGACAGATATACTGAAAGATATTTTTTACTAAGTCCTGGAGTGGTTATCCCAGATAAGTCCTCATCTTACAAACATAAAAGTCCATAATAGAAAGATACAATGCATCTTGGAATACACAACCCAGAGTGGGTTTTGATCTTTTAAATGAGAAAAAATGTTACTTTTCTACAATACAATTCATGTTGAAAATAGTCCAAGATTTGAAATGGGACTGTTGCTTTTAACTGTAGTTATTGAGAGAATACTAGGGAGCAAAATATGTAAAATCTTTAATCCATCATTGTTTCCTCTGTCATACTTTGGATAATCTTAATTTCAAAGTCTGTTGATTTTTAATTCTCCATTTAGATTATATGAATTGCTGTGTCGAAGAGACAGGGGAGATTGTAGGCAGTAGTGTAACCAGTAAGTTTATAGTGAAAGTATTTTTCAGAGGATTGAATGTCATTTGCTTGCTTTGTCACTTGGTTTAGAAACCATCCTTGAGGTGAAAAAGAGATGTATGTGATATGGTTTAAGAACGCTCATGTGTCATTTATATATTAACAACCGACTACCAAATTTCTCTGATGATTATAGGTTATAACTTCAAAAAATTATTTACTAATAATTTGCAAATAAAAAGACAAAAAAGTGGATAACAGTTGAGCTTCACAGACATTATCAAGCTAATGTTTAAAACAATACAAAACAATGAATAGATTTTATCTTGTCACAGGCATTAGATGATGCCTACTTATTGCATCTTTCTTAACGGAAGTTCTGTTTATTGTGTTGCAGGTGTACAGGACAAGGTATTAAGAGATAAGTTTTTAGGTAAGTGTTATTATATTTAGTATCAAGAAACCATCAAAATACAGCTTTTGATTGATATTAATTGAAGAAAAACATTTATTTGAGTACTCTGTTGTAAAATGTTAAAACATAAGATAAATTTTTTGGATCACATGCAGAGATATGATCCTAGATGTTGAAAGCATTGGATGGAGTAAAAAAAAGTTACCCCACATGCACCTTTATCATTGATTTTCATGTGACATCTGACCTTTTATATTTTATTTTCCAAAGCTACATCAATGAAATATTAGTTTTATATATAATTTTGCATGCAGGCAGCACCTTTGTTATTCACTTTCGAGAGTAAATGATTTGGTTAATTTATCAGCAGTAAAGAATTGACAACACTGTCTTGTTCAGTCTGGTGTAAATACCAATCTTGCTTACTTTTTAAAGTAGTTAATAGAAGACAAACAATTTTATAATGAACTATTTTTCTGAGCTTTCAAGTTCACTGTCGCAATATCTTCTGGACAAGAAAGGTTTTTATTTCAAATGTTTCAGGGACGTTTGATGTTCACTTGAACAACTTAGTAGCACCCCACCAGTCCAGGACAACAAGACTGCTGGATCATGAACATGTTAGTACCCTGACAGACTCATACAAAAATAATGACATGGGACAGTTTGTGATTCTAGTAGGCATGCTGAATAGTTCAACAATGGACCCTGAAAAACTAAGTGATGAAGGTTATGGAAAAGTTGAAGTGTTGGGTGGGAATCACACCAGAGAAGCTCTCCAATCTCTTCTCCTTAAAGGAGCTCTGTCCTGTTCCACTGTGAAAGTAAACATCTACAAACCATTACCAGTGTCATCTGCACTTGCAGTTGGATATCAGCACAATGCAATCCTTCAGGAAAAGAGAAGGCCTATGCACTTCATTGACAAGGTGCGACTTATGAGGTACTGCCGACCCTCTGACACCATGACAAAAAATGAGTTGCTGGAATGGAAGGACATGCTGGTCATTGTTTTTAGGACGAAGGTTTGTAATTAATATTATTCTTTGATGACTTGAAAAAAAATGTATTAAATATGTTGGGCATCTCTTAGTAATGATCGAGAATGGAATGAGAAAGAGAGCTTAATTAAGTGTGAAGAGAACAGATGCTTGTTTGCATCTTGTTTAAAGCAGAGTCTTGCTTATAGTTTACACATATAATTTTCTGCAAAATCATTGAACAGCAAATATTTTGTATCCCTGTATTGTTAAAATGAGCAGCCTGAATGTGACAGTACCAAAGGCTCTTTCAGCCTAAAACTATTTATGAAAAATACAACACACAAAAAGTTAGATATGATAAAAAATGGACTTAATTATGTATTTTCAGGACAGGCGCAAACTGTTAAACATGTATGGGAAACACATGCATATGGCTAGACTCCCTGATCAGATCTGGAAGAAAGTAATAAAGGCTACAGAAAAAGTAGGGCAAGTCAGTGAGAAGTTTTTCAGGCCAATGATGCGGCTGATAGATAATGAAAAGATCGAGAAGTGTCTGGACACACTGACTGACATTGGTGTGAAAGAATTTAAGAGCCAAGTGTAAGCTTATGTTTCTTGCTCAATCTGATGACAAGTAGGAATGCCATAAATCCCATAAGTGTAGAAGAATTTTTTCCCATTTGTACGTTTCCATGTTAGTGGTTTAACCTTTCCAAATTAAATTTTTTATACATATGTGCACATACTGAGATTGCACCATCCTTCATTTTCTGGTCAGGGATGTACATTTGTAATAATCATATAATATGGAACAAGCGTTCACCACTTAAGACATGTCACATGCAAAACACACTATTGGAGTTTCAGCGTAACCAAATCCTGTATTTAGACATTTGTGCCTGAACTGTAATTTTCTTATGCATTGAAGTATTTTAAAATTTGTACAATGTGGCTGATACTTAGACATTTTCTTATGTCGGATAGTATGATACTGGTAATTCTTATTTGAAGTTGTTTTTTTCTGGAGCATCATTTCAAAACTAACAAATAAGCTTTAGATCTGAAATATTGACAGATAGCAATATGGGATATTTAAATGAACAAGAACAATGGCTCTAGCATTAGTTAAATAGTATAGGCTTTCCTGTCTTCTTATTTTGATAATATTATTATATTCAATCTTATATCTTTAAATTTGCAAATAAAAAGACTATATAAGAAAGTAGATGATGTAAATTAGACTGAAACAGAATTTAACACATGGATAAAAGACAGTGCCCATTTCTGTCTGCTTCTTTATAATATCACTTAGTATAGATTTAATTGAAATTACATACTGCACATAATTTATAACTATATTGTCACTAATGAATGAAACAGATGTAAATTCTGATGATTTCAAATTGTTGAGTTGTTAAGACTTGTATGAAGAAAGATAATGAAAAACCAGTTGTTTTCATTTTTTTCAGGAAACAATACATTGAAGAGGGATGTGTTCGTTCTAAAAGAAGCTCAGCAAAGGAAGTAAGAAAATTATTAAAACTTACATTTGTTGTTATTTTCTGTAAACATATACATTATCTGAATGTGTTTATGTATGAGCCATCATGATTTACTTATGAAATAACTAAAATAGTTCAACTGAATAGCTGTAGACAAATGTTGACATTCTGAATAATGTTTTAAAAGACAAACTTTCCTAGTATTTGTTTCATTCGTAAGTGGAAAGAACATGAGCATGTATATATTTTTATGCTCCTCGACCTGAGAGCATATAGTGGCCACTTCGTCTGTCCTTCCGTCCATCTGTTTGTCACCCTCTTGCCAGGAGAATAACTTGAAAAGTAATGAGGAATTTGATTGAAACTTAATACCTTGATAGAGACTAGTGAAAGAAAGTGCAGTGTCCAAGAACCATAATTCTACCTTCCATAATTTTTGAATTATCTCCCTTAAGTTAAAAATGCTTGTCCGGAATATAAGTGTCCTAAATTTTCCATGATATCTCATTGAAACTTCACACACAAGACACTAGTCAGATGAAGTGGTGTGTTAAAGAACCATACCTCTTATTTTCTTGGTTTTTAAATTATCTCCCTGAATAAAACCTAATAATGCTTCTCCGGATATTAATATTAAAGGTATTGAAGGAATTTGATTAAAACTTGCACAGTCATAGAAACTAGTGAGTGAAATTACACTTTCAAATTGCCATTTGTCTGCCTAGCTTAATTTCTTAATTATCTCCCTGAATGATACTTAAAATGTTTTAAAAGCTTGTTCAAAGTTAAACTTCCAAACTATCAATGATATCTCATTGAAACTTGATAAGTCTTCATATTGCAATGCCTATCAATAGATATATCTATGGCTTTTCAGCTGGAATTCTTGAGAAATCCACTATCATCGAACTTCATTTAACACGAAAACATTGCAGTTACTGGAATTTTTTTTTAAACTTTACTTCAAAAGATAACATATTAAATTCCATTAAAAATTGTGTAAACATTGTTTATTTCGAATATTTGATTTTTCTCAGGTAAATGAAGACTTTGTTGAGCCATTGCATGAAAAAGTTACAGACCAATCTGAGGAAGTAAAACAAACAAATGATGAATACAAGATAAAGTACATGAGCCTGAAGGTAAATATGTCATGTTAACTTCACATAAAGTATAATATTCGGTTACTGATAGCTCAGCAGATAAGATAGATATAAGCTTGTTTTATTTCACAGAAAAAGTTAAGTTTTCTAGGCACTGCATCATCAGCAGTTGCAGTGTCATGCGAAAACTTTATTGAAGCTGATTGTTCGTATACCATATTGTTAAGACTTTTTTATATTTAGTGTAAAGGTCTCAAGTTGAAGTTAACAAAACTTAACTTTGATATTTATTTGGCTGGCTTAACAATTTCTTGGTGCAAAGTATAAATTTTGTTTACAGCATGTAGTTCTCACAACTGTTAGCAAAGCTGGCATAACATTTCCAAATATTTCTAGTAATCAACTTAGAAAAGTCTGATTTCAGTTCACTTTCTAGAATTATAATTTGTTAAGCCGGCTTAACTTTTCCAATGTCTTGTTTTATATATTCCATTTGTATTGTTAAGCCAGCTTAACCTTTCAATATTTAATTGATTATTAATTTATTGAATATTTATATCATATCAGTTAATTTGTATTATTACGCAATCAATTTGTGTCATTCTTTTAAAAAATTATTTCATAAATACATCTTCTGACAAGTTTTTGACATTGTTTGTTCTTCTTTTTGCTTGACATGAGTCTAAAATGTGAAAATTTGATAACATTTTCACTAGGTAAAAATGCGAATTTCTGCATTTTAATTGGGAATGATTGGACATTCCTTTTTTTAAATAGACAGCGTTATCATTGCAATTTCATCAGAGACTTGAAATGACTATCATTCTGATAAAGAAAACATATGTTGCGAAAAAAGAAAAGAGAAGTTTTTTTTTTTCAAAATATATTACATAAAAATATTGTAGCTAAATACAAATGTCATCTGCACGTAAATTTCAGGCTGTAAGTGCAGTTTTTCATCTTATTTGACTTCCTTGCCTTGTTTCGAGAAGTTTTGAGTGGCTCTAGGGCATTATTGTCACCAGCTTCTTCTTTCGTATGAGATATACGAGAAAATGTGTAAGGAGTTTAAATGATACTGCTTTCACCTTAAGGTAAATATGTTATTGATTCCACATTATAATAAGTAACTAGGATTGTCTAGTTTAAGCAGATGTGAATGACAACTCATTAGCAAAATGTTGTTTGTTTACTGATTGCTGTTTCTTAATGATGAATTTCATTGTTAAACCGACAGAAAAGATAAGTTATTAGTTTTTGTTTATTGATCTCTTTTCATTTATAAACAAACTGAACGTCCAAATCCACTAGATTACAACTGTTACAGATTGCCTGTTGAATCCGTTAGCACGGATGTAAGTTAAATAATGAATTTAGTTATAAACCCAGATGATAAATATAAAAACAAGCTTTCAGAGGGAAGGGAGTCCCTTTCTTCCTCAATATTAAGTAACACTATCATGTATCACTTTCTATATGTATATGTTACAGAAAATGTAAGAATCGGTCTACTGATACAACAAACTCAGATGATGCATTTCTCAAAGATCTGACGTTGCAATAAGGTCACCAAACAAAAAGTCATCTTTTTATGTAAATCGTAAAGATGTCATAAATCTGTAATTACTCTGCCATGTTGCAGATACTGATATAAATTTACAAGTAATATCATTATCACGAAGCGGTGATAAAAGAAAAAAAATGATGCGCTTAGTAAACCTGACAATTCCCTTTGAACAACTGGCAAATATCATTAATATTAGAACGATTGGTGACTTGTCATATTTTGTGTGGCAGTTTATAGGATCTTGGTCGTAGGTTTCCGGTTTTTTTTTTAAATTAGCGTTTTACCACATAAAACACACGCTGATAGTATATTTCCTGACAATAGTGCATGGATATTTAAAAAAGTCAATAGTAAAATAATAAATACAACACATAAATGTAAATAAATAAGTTTTAATATTCATTCTGTTTTTCTTAAAATTATTATCATTCTTTGAAACTTTTTTTAAAATCAGTTTGTTGTCCTGACATAAGCCAACTTTACACTGTATAATAAGATATCTCTGTAGCAAAATAAGAATGAGTAAATTGATGCTTATTCTTTGTCTTACACTTTGACAGTTGCAAGCGAATGATACGGTATTTTTTTTCTTTATTTAATATCGGAAAGAATTTGTCCGTTCTAACCCGTCGACATAACAAAACATACGCTTCTCTTTACATCATTGGAGGCTTGACCTCTGGCGTGATGTCTGTAGTAATTTCAATATTGTTTCTCTATTTGGAAACATATTCTGCATTTGTCATTTTGTTTAACGATATCGACACTGTAAAAAACGTTTCAAAGGCTAGCAGTTATCACTTCTTTGATTATAAATTGCGGATTAAATGTTATAAGAATATCGTTAATCATCAACTTTACCTTTTCACAATGAGTCAGTTTAAACTCAAAGACAAATAAAATGCATGAATCCAAACAGATCTATTTAAGTAGTAATTCGTGACATTTAAATTTTATTACATGCATTTCACGATCAGTGCTTTGTGGATTCCGTTAATTGTTTGGTTCACATTTCTAATTTCATTAAGAGCGGTGTTCAGATTATAATTAATTAACTTCGTATTAAGTAAAATAAGTCATAACCACATTACCTTCAGGACTGAAAAGGTTAATTTTGGTTTGAATGTATTTATAATTATCATTTTAATTTCATTTTGCAAGACTTAAAGAAAGATCTGCAATATTCGCAAAAAAATTAATAAACTAATCTTGAGTTTTGACATTTTATATATAGCATCATGTTAAGATATTTTGCTCAACAGAACACACGTACACGTGATTGGCATTTTTTCACATTTCATCTGTTGAAATCTGTTCAGATCTTTTAAAATCGAAGCCCCATTTAAATCAATGCTTAGAACATCAGCAATTTGAACAATTTACCAGAATTTAGAACATTACCTAAAATGCCAGTAGGCGATGTGAGCGTTGCTTAAATAACTGTGTCTTGCTTTCTCTATTTATTTAATAAGTTTATTTATCGTCGGTACCGGTTGACCGTATGACCGACCCCTTGAATACGTTGGTTAGGTTATGTAGTTGGGGACAGTGCAAGATAAAGAAAGCATCCCATTTAATCTCGATCCCTTGATTATTAGCCCAGCGCAATACCACTTGACCGCTTCTCCTGCAGGATGCCAGCTTAAATAGATAACATGTTGAAATATGACAATAAAAATGCAAAATACAGTGGTTCCATTTCAAAGGAGTAACTTAATATAATGCACACTGGGAACGTAAGTCTTGTAAAATATAAAATTGATACGTTGGTCTCTTCTTTAAAATATTTTTTTCTTTTTCAGCCTTATTTACAGCCCTTCATTCATTTTCAAAAGTAAGATGATCGTTGTTGAGGTATCAAAGGTAATATTTTATAGCGTATTCATTATATCCTTTTCTTATAAAGACTTATAAAGACGTATAATATTATGTATTTTAATAAATCTATTTGCTAACTTCGTTTACACTCTTACAATATTTACTAACATGGACAAAAACATTAAAGCATGAAGAACTATCAATATCGCAAGAAATGTTGCATGTAGATGTAATCACATCTACAGTTCAATGACCAATTGGATGCTTTCTAAGCAGCCAACTTGTTTTGAACGTTACCACAGATTGTGGCTTAGTATTTTCGAAAGCTTGTATATAAGCCTAGGGTATGATGCAGCTGCGCAGTTGTATCAATGACAAGGAGCGGCTGATTTGTGATAATATACATACACTTTTCAAAGAGATTTAATCATAATTCCATAATAAATGATCGTTTTGTTTTGTTAACAGCTTTTTGAGGTGTAATCTCAAAGAATCTAACATAATTCTCAATCATACTAGCATGCTGTGATATCAGGGTGTTCTTCAAGTGTAAACATTTTATAATCATTTTTTAAACATTTTTACAATTTCAGGTGCACAAATTCTATTACAGGGGCTTAATTTACCTGTGAAGTTGAAGACTATGGGCTTACATTATAGTTATAACAGTAATATTGCATTTATTACTTTTGTATTATTACTATGCATCATTCTGTCTACAGGTTGGTATGGAGTGTTAAAGAAATTGGGACTTCCTTGGCGCCGTACAACAGACAGTGTTAAAAGAAAACAAGTTTGCTTAGGTGACAATGCAATTCAAACGGATATTTGTTGAACTAGCACGATTACCCTAAGGTTAATTTTACAGACAGTTTCAGCTTGCTTGATCTTAAACATATCAGTTATTGCTTGAGAGCATAAGTTTGAATTTCGTGTATGCTAGTTAGAACCTACAGAACGTTTATCAAGCATTAATATCACTATTTATAAAACAGCTGGGCATATTTTTATTACACGATGTTGTGCGATTGATAGCTGGAAAAATTCAAACAGAATCTTCTTATTGACGAATTATTTCTGTTATTATATAGATACTTTAAGATATTGCATCTCTTTCTGTCTGTTATCTGTCTGTTATCTGTGTCACCTCCATTGGTTAAAAGTATTTTTTTTCAATATTGGTAGGCTACTTACTCGGACTGTTTGGAAAAAAAGAAAATGTTATAATGAAAACTATGGACTACTTTCTTACACACATCGTTATTTATTTTCAGTTCAAGTACATCTCTTTTAATGCGAAGACCCTATACATTTGCTGTATATTGATACAGATTTGTGATTTATATCTTCGATGAGATCCGTTAACCAATTTATTGATTAATTTCCACAAATACACTTGTACATGGATTTGAGGTAATTACTGTTTCAATCATGTCAACGTTAAAAAGAACTTGTTTGATATTGCGGCGAAGATAGATGATTTACACTTATCGTTTACGTCAGCCGTCAAATGAACTGTGCAGTGTTATCACGGAAAGTTTAAAATACAATGTATATCTTTTAAATGGGCCATCGTTCAAATGTGTACTTTTTAAATGTCTTAAAAGATCAATGAAAGCTAGAAAAAACACTGTTTGACTAAGTACGAGCTTTATAAATGTGCACTTGAATATCCAAAGGCTGCAAAATAATGACTTAATTGAACCAATACGTAATCGTTCGAATGCCAGAAGGAAAATTTGTAGGAATACATTTTGTTTTATGTAGGATGGGTATCACATCAGGCGTTTTAATAACATGATGTTTTAAGTCAAAAAATTATTCAAAAATATATTTATTTTATAAATCAATTTACGTTTGACCTCCACACACTTGAGACTGAAATTACGAGTTCGCAAAAAGCAGCATTCAGTCATGACGCTGTTTCTATGGCTACGAGTCCTCTAAAAACTTTGGCTACGAGTCCTCCTTTTACATTTTAATTAGGGAGAAAGTAGATGGTTACATGATAAATTGGTGAGAAAGTTAAAATAAAAACAAATATATAATGCAAGACGAAATGCAAAAGAATGCATAAAATCGAGTCTGCTTACTTTTTCACTGCACTGAAAAGACATATATTTCTTTTTTTTAATCATCCAAAGACAACATGTAAGTTCGACAACGTACGAAACGGGAATATTGACTCAGCTGAGTGTAAAAAAATCTAGCTTAAGCTTAATCTTATATTGAATAAAACTTATATCAGATGTATGTTTATCCCGATAAATATATTAGGCATCGGTCGGACCTTCATAGGTAGCCTGGTTTCGGCCATTTTTTTAATGTGTCGTAACTTGCAATTCTTAACTTCTTTTTGCGAAAGACCCGATCATACCTATTTACTATACTGACACGGCAAATATTATTATTTTTTGTAATTATCTAAGGGTAACATTTAAGTTCGAATACAAACAAAACCAAAATATTGCCTCATCTTGGTGTTAATAATAATCTAGCTGTATTTTAATCTTACATCGAATAAACTAAGATATTATAATTGGCATCAGAGGAATTTTCATAGGTGAACTGGGTTCAGTGGTCTTGTTGATTATGTCGTCACTCGTTTTTGTTTTAACTTTGTTTGCGAATACAACCCTTCTTAGGCACCTAGTCATACTGTCATTTGAGTTAAGGGACATTGTCTTAAATGGCCATTCTTAACTTAAGATTACAAATTTGTTGTAATGATTACTTTTATGTCCAAACACTAAGACTTACCAGACGAGGGAAATAACCTTTCTTTGTAGGATTCGAATCATAAGCGTTTCTATGTGACTATTAAGATAGTAATAAATGATGAAATCGGGATTATTACCCCGTTTTCAGCATAATATCAGATTAATGTAATAAGCGGTTGAAAATTCGGTTAGAAAAGATAAACTAAAATTATTTTAAAATTTTGCGTAAATTGATTCATTAAATTCCTTTTTTAATGTAGAGTGTTAAAGAAATATCTAATCGTACATAATAGTAGCTATTAGCATATCATGTGAAAGTTTGTCTTTCTAATTTCAGTTTCAAGTGTTTACAGTTTTGAAAGATTCTTAGTTTTACTTATAATATAAAGGGAATTGTTTACGATTATGTTGCTTAACTTGATGTTTTGTGATCAAAGTGTTAGTCCATACAATGAAATAGCTTTTCCCCCATAACCTTGGTTTCTTGATGCAAGCAATGATTGCAGACTGTCAACGACATACCTGCCACACTTATACACTTTTCATTCACATAATACACACACATAAGAAAAATAAACATTTGTGACTGTGACTAAGTACACACTGCCTTTACAACATCAAACTCTTGAGTATCAAAATGCTTCAAAATAATGACTTCATCTTATCGATACCAAACTGTCCGATTGCAAACAACTAAAATTATAGATAAAACATTTATTGTTTGTTTTTTTATCCGATGCAGGTAATTCACCGTTCTTGTTTATTAACCAATGTTTTTCTTCAAATAGTTATTCCAAGTTATTGTATTATGGGATCTAGGATTGTTCCTCTCTTCTTACTTGAATTATCAAAGGTTTGAGGGTTAATGTGTTTTACATAGGCCTACAACATTCCATTGGAATAAGGTACTTTACAGTTTCATTTGTTCCATACCTTAAAGAATATTTCCGAGATTCTGAATGTGAATACATTTATGAGAATCAGTTTATATTATTTTGTAATTATCCTAGGGAAATAGTTATGTTAAAATTCAAATAAATAAGGTATATTAATTAAACAGTTAATACGGTACGGTCATGCTTGATTATGAAAAAAAAAACAACAAGTATACTGCCTTGAGTGCAAAATAATAATGTAACATAGGGTAAATCTTACAACAAATATACTTGAATGCATTTAGCGTCAGTGGGATTTGCACAGTTGAACTTGGTACACTGGATTTATTTGTTACGCCATAACATATATGTTACGGTCTAGTCCCGCTCCGGGTTGTGTATCCTAGGATGCATTGCATTCTTTCTGTTACGGACTTTCATGTTCGTAAGATGGGGGCTCGTCCGGGGTTACCCCTCCTGGACCTAGTTGTAAAAATTAAAATACAAATTAAAAAATCTTTCAAGTTTCCTGTCTGATCCTTTGATCTAAAAATACACAACACCATTCGTAATCGTAAATGATGACTTTCTTAAGAGGAGATGTGTTACGGTCTAGTGCACACCTACCTATAATTGTATAAATACGACCTCTGACAACTTCGTCAGGGAATCGATTCTTTGGCTCAGTTGTTAGAGCGTTGGCGTCTCACGCGGGAAATCCCGCTCCGGGTTGTGTATTCTAAGATGCATTGCATCTTTCTGTTGCGACTTTCATGTTCGTAAGATATAGCTCATACTTCTGTTTGCGAATACTACTCATTTTAGTTACATAGTCATATTCACATATTAGTGATGGAATGATGTTCGATAGTAACCCTTCACTTGTAGTTACAGTTTTGCCTCAACTATCATGTCCCAAATTAATTCTATCCAATACATTTGAAAATAGACATCAATCTTTGAGCATTTAAGATAACGTACGAAAATTGTGCATTCAGTATGTTTCAACATCGTTTCAGGTTCGCTGTCATGACCGATTTATTTAAAAAAAACCCACCTTGTTGACTTGACATAATAGTGAAAATTTACTGTAACATTTTGTTGTTTAAGGTAACTTACAGTCCAAATTTAAGGTGGTTGAACTGTAGCATGTATAATATTCACGCATATAAGAGTAAAACACAGAAGTGAACGTGAGTTGGATACTTGTTACATGTTCAGTACTTGTATAATGATAAAAGTAGGTTCATTTTTTTAAATGTTGAGACAGGAATTGAGATAGATGACCCATTATTTTTTTTAAGCGTAAATCTAATGAATATTTTCTTCTGGTGTTTTGAAAAGCATACGAATGAAAAACAATGTAAGGGATTACTTAATTTTTGTTTACAAACAATTAAAAGAGTGACAATGAAAACATAGTTCTTTATACACTAATACATGTCGTTTTTCATTTCAAATAATTTATCTTTCATACAGTGACTGGGTATTTCTGTCTATCCTCTTATTTTGAACTTTTAATTGTTCTTCCCATGCATGTATTACTATTTTTTCTATGTATTGATAGAATGTGCGCACCTTGATTCAGAGTCTAGTCAGGGTTTTGACGGTACGGCACACTTTCTAGACGACTGGTTGGGCCAGAGAAATGGTCACGTCACAGGCTAGTGAACTGTTTATGTAAACTCAGGCACCAACAAAACGTTCTGCATCCGCAACCTAGCTTCATCGAGATCTTCTAAATCCGGGGTTAATATATCCATCAAGAATATCCGGCTAGACGAAAATGCTCAAGACATCGAACGCGTATGAAAAAGTAACATTAATCCACTTACAGACGAGTCTCAGTATTGCATTTACTATACATATAGGCTTGAAAGGGTGTGACAGTTACCAGGAGAAAGTTTTCATCCAGCTAACATAGCTAACATAGCGGAACATACCTTGTTTGGAGGGTGCTTTGTGATAGTCCGAACAAGCAACGGCTATAATGGGCACACCGACTTCTGTGTCCTTCACTGTTCAGGGGTATAAAGATGATATATTGGATGTCCATGTAGGACCCTATGCTAGTGCAGTTAGCGACAGCTTATCCTCATAGACGATAACGTCCATCCTCACACTGTCGAGCTTGCCAAAGAGTTACTGTATATGGAAACGATCGAGAGAATGGAGTTGCCAGCCAGAAACAAGATTTATCATCTATTTTCGTCTTGCAGTTATGTTATAAATCCTTAAAAATTACAAATGCATAAATCAATCTAAACAGCAATCATACGCTCACAAGTATAGCCCAACTACACATATATTTTCTGTTTAAAATCTTTCATTAGTTTAAGCAGTATCCTTGGTACCAAACTTTGAGTAATTATGTACTATATATCTTTTATGGTTGTTAAAAGACAAAATTTAACCTTATCAATAACTAAAAACGAAATTCAAATTGAGAAAAAAATAGAAGAAGTAGGGTCAGCATATTATTCTTTTCTGCGCAACCTTTTTTGGGGGTTGTTGCGATGGCCGAGTGGTCTAAGGCATTTTTACTTTGCATTGTTTGGCGGTTGATGCCGTTCGGAGCGGAGGAGGTTAAGAGCTAAAACAATATCATCCCAGTTATGTCTTGACTCATGTCTTAGATAATTTGACCGGCACGTGTTTTTAACATAAAATAAAGACTGATAAATTATAAATAAAATTCAATAGGTCTGGTAGTACTTCGATAAACGTTTTCTAATAATTCAACAGTCGATATTGTCTGTCATTTAGTGCGTAAACTTAAGACTAGTCCAGGCTAATGGCTTAGAAAAACAACTGTTTTTGAACATCTCCTAAAACCTTATGGTGTATAGTCTAGTTCATTTCCATTGTTCTTTGAAATTAACAAAGTAGGAACGTATTGAGCGCCATGCTGAGACTGACGTAAGAGCCTTTCAAAACTTCAAGCGTTATGATATTTTTTCTTTCTTTTTTTCTTAATTCTTTTTATATTGTGTAAAATTTAATATACGTTGTACACCTCTGATAAAATGCCTGAACGACTTACTGTTATTTGATTGCATAGATTTACTGTTTCTCTTGATAGTTTTTAAAGTCACTTTTTAAAATTTAGAAGTTTAGAATTGTGTGAGACACAGATGTGTAGTTGGTGATAATGAAATAATAAATGTTTACTTTGAGCTAAATTACAAAAAGTGTTTATATCATGAACAGCCCCTACTAGTAAAATGAAATTATATGTGTCAATATTTTAAATTAGACCATGAATAAGTTATTTGGGTTTTTGAGTGATATATGTGGATATGGCTCGGGTGATATTTTATCTTGGCAGGTAATATATCCACATATATCTCTCAAAAACCCAAATAATAATTTTATTACCCTTTCCCTGCCGAGTTAGACGATTTTAAAATAAATCATTGCTGTTTCAAATGAAACGTCGAAATAAGATTCCCTTTAGGGTACCCTTCTACATGAAGTATTTGCTTTCGTACCTAACGAATGTAAACAAGAGAAAAGGTCTAGTCTGTTGAAGACACTTTTTTGTAATTAATATCCAGCTTTGACGAGGTCAAATTTGTTTTAAACACTGATGAGAATATTTATCATTACTCTATTTCGGTAAATATTTTTTATTTGACAGTTAAAAAGTACTTGTATATCGGAATTTACACTGCGCAACATCGAACGGTACGCGCATCGTCACAGCTCATGTTGTTTACAACGTGGGGTACCCAAAGGGGAAATTTAATGTGTATATTACCTGTCTGGCTCGGTTATATCAATTTCTTTCGGCGGATCAATATCCAATCAAAAAGGGGGGGAAATCTGGAAGGGTATAATAGCTTTTACGCTAAAGAGGCAAGAACACAATGCAGCTAACAATCGAGAAGATAATCATTATAAACATTATATCTTTGAATATATTCCTGACACGTTTGAGATGTAATTGATGTGACAGATTATTGATACATTCTTTTGATGGCAAATTTGATCGGTCGTTACAGAAAAACTGCATTGAAATGAAAGTCAATTTTTTTCTTAACAGAATCGTGTAAAAGCTAATCTTGAAATGTACCGGGGTGTTTTTCGCAGTGCACTTAAGATCAGAATTGTGCCTGATATATGCAGCTGAATGTAATATATCTTCGATATATATAAACAATGTTGCAATGTTTTTTAAGTTTGCCGTATGGGTGATAAAAAGCGGAAAAAATTGCTAGTAGACACATTTCTTAATCGAAAGTATAAACTAAATGTGAGCAAAGATATTTTCTTTCGTGAATTATTTATTACTATTTAAAGGAAATAGCAAACAATGAACAAAGAGGTTTTTGATTTAAATTTGGGTTAGTCACAGGTCATAGGTTTGAGAGCCTGCGTGTTTATGTGTTTTCGGATGTTTGTCTCAGCATGAAGTCGTTGCTACACCTTCATCTAATTTCTAAGAAAATTAATATCATATTTAAGTATCGTAGTACATTACTTTAACAGTTGTTTGTCATCCTTACTTTAGATATTGATAAGAAAATGCCTGAATACTATTATTACATGCAATTCATATACAACTTTCAGTACAAGCTTGCAATCTCTTTAAAATTTGTACTTTAGCAAGGTTCTTTGACTAGTTTGTTAGTTGTGGCATCAGTATTACAGGTCGTGAACTTAAATCAATTAAAAATGTAATTGTAATCTGAAGTCTAAAAACACATTGTTACATGATTTTTGTAGTGAAACATGATACTTGAATAATAATTGAAACACGTATGTTAATAAAATATAATAACTATACTGCATTTTGTACCATGTATGATTAAAATGCTTCTATTAAACCTATTTCATAATTGTTTGGTCAAAATCGCTTATTGAAGTAGGGAAGCCACAATACCCTTTGTATCCTTTTACAATATCTCGTAGGCACAGGGTGAACTACATTCTGCAAAATTCAAGCGATTTTGAAATGTCGCAAGGCTGTTGCAAGGCTGTTCAAATTCTTGTCACCCCGGTTTTTCTGTCAAGTAAGTGTAAGAACTGACTTGAAAAGGGTCGCAAGGCAGCAACACGTAAACACGAGGCAGCTGCCCTGAGTTTCATGTGCGACATCATACGACTTTTATTAAGGTTCAGCTAAATATGTGTGAACAAATTAACGCTAAGTTACATTCAAGATTATTGCCACGTTGCAGGCAAAACATTTGACTTGTACATAAAGCATTTCCAAAGTTCTGTAGGTCAGCTACCCTGAATGGTTCCTTTAGATGATTCCAACTGATATTATACTCAGAAAAAGCTTGTGTAAACTGACTAATGGTTTTCCTTTTAATATACGTTGTTAACCATACTATATGGTTTTTTTTATATACTACTTAAAATTTGATAGGGATCACTTATAAGAATGTGTATATTTACTACATAAGGTTGAAAGATTACATTTTTTGTTGTGATTCTGAAAATATGTTCAAAAACTGAGTAAGTCTGTAAACCGTTGAAGCGTGACAGAGGCTGAGCCGTGGGAGGGACACGAATTTGGGATAACACAGACACAAAAGTGGACGAGCATTGGACAGGCCGAGCATAGTTCACTTGACTCTATTCATGTTATAGAAGTAATACAAAAGGACGTTTGTGTACGTGAAACAATGCCAGCTTTCTGTAGACAACACATAACTTCTTTCTTATGCGTTTGTACGCAATTCATACTCCAAAGAAGTGAGTTAGTGTAGAAAAAGTACGTCGAACTTTTATTGTTTTAACGAAAATGATTCTCCTAGACATTTTATGGTAAAAAGTGCTGATTATTTATAAGGTGCTGTGTTGAATATTTTAGAATTTGTAATGTCTTTTATTTTGCCATATTGTGAAGAAGGTTACGCTGTAGCTGGTTTACTATTCATTGATATGTGTTGAGACCATGAGATAAGCCGTTTATCGTTAACGAACTGATGAAGCTAAGTTCATTTTAAAAATACAGGTTTGATTTTAGGGATCTACAAATCGTTCTTGTAAGTATACAATTATTTCAGATTTCGCTGTTGCTACGAACAGTGACTATTTAAATAACTAACTTGAAAAGTATACAATAAATATGTTATTATCAGTTTGATATAAATCGCTACGTAGGGAATCAAAGAGTCATGTTGCGATCTATTTGATTATCGTCATGTAAATTGTGCAATAAAAACAATTTTGAAAGGAATTTTTATATAATCTGAGGTGCAATAACATCATTAAAGAGGCTTTAAAACTTGTAAGTTCGAAGATTCAGTTGAAAGGTAACGGGGGCTCAGCTCGACTCTTTCTTTTTGAAATAAATTATAATAATCGTTTCCGCTTACGCATTGATATAATCTGCGTATAGAATATCTCTCATATGCTGCTGTCGAACCCCATATCAAAATTAATTTTATATCACACCCATGAGTGAGTTATAAATTCAGTTGTATTTGCTTTCAATTTAATGTGTAAATTGGGTAACAAACTATCAAACTCAGATATATATTAATTTTCAGAGGTTATTGAAATGTGCACTTAACGTGCACTTAATTTTGAAGGGTGGCATATTTTGATATACATTGAACAATATAAATATTTGAAACATTATCAGAAAAAATCCCTTACTCTGTCTGATAAACAGTCATTGGAATAAAATTGATTTCTTAAAGGTGTTTGAAAATTCAATTTAATTACGAATTACCACGTCTTTGATCTCATAATAGGGATGGGTATTCAGTTCTCCGTTTCGCAAAGCTATTTTACCATTTCAGTTTTTTTGGTCCACAGATTGCTTACAGCTCACACCAGTAAATGCGTCATTCACGTAGTTGCTCAGCAATTAGTGTTTCCTACGTGTACGTTTCATTCGATTTGTTTCCTAACTTAACTGCCAGTGACGTAATGTATCGAGGTTATGGGGTGTAACTAGGAAAATAAAAAAATTGAGGGCTATTAACCAGCGTGTCATAGGTCGGATTAACATTCCACAGACCGGCAGCAGAGTTGGTACCATTTGCCTTCAGGCTACGTTGACTTAATGTAAATGAAATAAATGGATATTTTTCTTATATCAAATCTAAAAAGAAAACAACTTTATATCATGCATCTTTTAAGAGAGTAATCATTCCTCAAAGCGGTGCTCTATACACATTACACAGCTGTGACAAAATGTACAAACAGTCCTACTAAAGACCTACTTAATAATAAAGTTATTTTACCATAATACAATCAGCCTTATACTTTTTCAAACTGGCACTGTAAACACAGTATACTTTGATAAAGAGTCATAAATCAATTAAAAATATTGTAACAATGTCAACGAAGGAACAAGTTAAAAAAGAAGAACTTAGATTTAGAACCTTTCCTGTAAAAAACAATGTTGTTGTTTCGTAATTTCAATTATTTTTTTTTCTTATTTTTATTAGCTCACCTGAGCACTTTTTGCTTTTGTGATTGCCCTGTGTCCGTCGTGTGTCGTCAACTTTTTACTTTAAACAACATCTCCCCCTAAACCACTAGATGAAAGATAATAAAACTTTACAGGAATGTGAAGTTTTACCGCAGTTGTTGAAAAATTCCATTCCATGAAGAACTCTGGTTGCTGTGGTAACAAGTAAGTTAAAGTTTAAAAACCTTCTTGTCTGAAATTGCCAAGACCAGAGGGCTGAAATTTGGCATGAAGCATTTTCTAGTGGACCTCTACCAAATTAGTTCATATAATGTCCCTGGGGTCACTATTAGCCCTGCGTGAGGGGTCACAAATTTTATATAGCAATATATAAAAAAATCTTTTGAAAATCTTCTTGTCTGAAACCACAAGTTCAAGAGGTTTAAAATTTGCCATGGAGCATTGTCTAGTGAACCTCCACCAAGTTTGTTGAAATAATGTCCATGGGGTCACCATTGGCCCTGCCCGAGTGGTCACACATTTTCCATAGCAATATAGAATAAAATCTTTGTCTTAAACCACAAGGCCTAGAATTTTAAAATTTGGCATGAAGCATTGTCTTGTGGACAGCTACAAAAATTTGTTCAAATAATGTCCCTGGGGTCACTATTGGCCCCGCCTTGGGCGTCAAAAGTTTAACATAGCAATATAGAATAAAATCTATTAAAATCTTTTTGTTTGAAACTACAAGGCCTAAAGTTTTAAAATTTGGCATGAATTATTGTCTAGTAGACCTCTACCAAGTATGTTCAAACAATGTCCCTGGGATCACTATTGCACCCCATCCCGAGGCGTCACATGTTTTACATAGCAATAAAGAAGGAAATCTTTAAAAATCTGATTGTTTTAACGAAAATGATTCTCCTAGACAGAAACCACAAGGCCAAGAATTTTAAAATTTGAAATGAAATATTGTCTAGAGGACTGTTATCAAGCTTTTTCAAATTAATGGATTAGGGTTAAGGTCATCGAGGCTAAAAATAGATTTATCTACTTTACCTCATAGAGCCTTCATTTATAGACCAATAGCTTGTTATTCGGTATATAGGTTTCTTGCATGGACCTCTACCCATGGGTAGGGTTTAAGGTCACTGAGTCAAGGTCAAGGTCACTTAAGCTAATAATAGATATTTCTACTTTTTGTCATAGAGTTTATTTATTGACTGATATTTTGGATATTTGAGTTGCAGGCACCTACATATCTCCAATAAAAAAAAGAAATACTGCTTGTTATGTTTGCTTAACAGCAAACCCACAGCCAATATACTCTGGTGACCCATCCAGGGCCATCATGACCCTTTTGTTAAATTTGCTATGATAAAGAACGATAAGTAAAATAGAAAATGTTTATCATAAACTTAAGTATGTTATTATTATTATTATTATCATAAAGCTAGCTTCAGCTGTAACTGATAAAACGGAAGTTCATTTCTTGCAGCAACACTTATTTCAAAGATTTAAGTCATGCAGAAGATTTTGCTGCAGATTTTTGTAGCGTCTCCAAAGAAGCTTGTAACATCAATATTTTGATTCATTTTTTCTCAAATTACTGCCACAAACATGTCAAAGATAAGGAAACTTGCTTAATACTTGAATGCGGAAGGAGAATTTATATCCATCTTTAACGTTGAATATCAATTGGCATGTGCGTTTTATCACGGAATGAAAGAAGTCTCACTCTTAATACAAACTGACTAAGCACAAACTGACATTCGATATAATTGTTGTAAATGGATTTTTTAGTATTCCCATAGAAATAAAGAATCCGTACAAAATAACGGGTCAAAAAAGAGTTATGTTCTAACACTGGTATAGATCAGTTAGTTTGCAGTAGGGGTTTGGCAGTTTATGAAGGTTTCTTGGGAAATCTTTTAAAGAACGTAAAAACTCGACCAGACTCTCTTTTTTCCTGCCATTGTGTTCTTGCTGAGTTTACTACAAGTGCTCTCGTCTCAGTAAGGTCAGTGAGTACCTACCTTTTTGCTCTAAAATTGAATTTTTTGTTAACAAAAATAAATTTTATGAAAGAATAATACTTGCTTGACATACATTTTGGATATTCTTGTGGTTTCTTTACACAACTCGCTCTCTTTTTTAGACTTTAGGTTCATTAGCATTAAACCAATCTAAAAATGTGACAGTCTACAACCGGAAACGGTGTCACCGTTAGAAAAACTACTTCAGTTCTTTTCGGCGACCAAGCGCACTAGAACGAAGGGAGGGAAGTTTGTATGTCAAGCAAGTATTATTCTTTCATAAAATTTATTTTTGTTAACACAAAAATCTATTTCATTTCATCACTAATACTTGCTTGACATACATTTTGGATATACTTATTTCCAAAGCAAACACATGAGGGTAGGAAAATCAACAAGGACTTACCTATGGTCTGGTCAAACAAAACTGCAGCCCCTTTCTTTGTATGCAAATTTGACCGCTATGAGATTGTTTGAGAAGATACTTGATTGTGGGGTTTGTTATATGAGATAAACAATTTTGGTTCATCCAAATTGTCTTTGTGTCTGAACTGTTCTACCTTTTTTAAGTAGATAGCTAGTGAACGCTTCGGATCTAATATTTTTGAGTCCGAAAAGGCAGGAATGAAGTTGTTTGGACTAGTATGGTTGATTCTGCCTTGTTTACTCAGTTCTTCCTGACAAAAGTTATACCTTTGTTTTGGACTCTGACATTTTCTTCACCCGATGTTAAAAACTGAATGTCACTGCAGCGTCTGAATGTTGTAATGGCAATGAGAAAAACTGTTTTCCAAGTGATGAACTTTAACTGTGCCTTGTTCATTGGTTTAAAAGGACACTCCTTCAGAGCCTGCAAAATAATTGGCAAATCCAATTCAAGAATGACTTTAGAAATAGGCGGCCTAGAGTTAAAAACAGCTTTGAGAAACCTTATTATATATGGATGTTGACCTATCGATTTGTTATCGACAGTTGTAGCTATTGCGGATAACATGGACCTATAGCCTGCAACAGTTTTGTACTGTAAACCTGAATGAAAAAGGTCAGTTTAAAAGTCTGCTGCATTTGTTAAAGAAAGTGAAAAGGGATCAATTTTCCTTTCACCACACCAGCCACAGTGTTTTCTATATTTTGCAGCATAATCCTTTCTTGTACCTGGTCTCCATGATTGAGACAATAACTTTCTTGTTTTTGAAGAAAAGTCTTTTGCTTTAAACCGTCTGTTGATAATAGCCATGCAGTCAGTCTGAGACTTTTCGGATTTGGATGGACTATTTTGTTCTGAGACAATAGATCCTCCTGGGCAGGAAGTACTATTGGTCTGTCTACTAGAAGTTGTAGTAATTGAGGAAACCAATGTCTCCGTGGCCAATGTGGTGCAATGAAAATTATTTGACAATGAAAACGTTTCATGTGAGTCAAGATTCTTGGGATCAGAGGAATTGGGGAAAAACATAAGCAAACATGTTTTCCACGAATCTGAGAGAGCATCAATGGCATATGCTTGAGGATGTTTTGACCAACTGCAAAAAACAGCTGACTTTTTGTTTTGAGACGTTGCAAAAAGATCCATCATTGGCTCCCCCCAAGTTTGAAAAAGCATTTGAACAATTTGTGAGTTCAAACTCCATTCTGTCTGGGATAACATCTTCCGACTCAGACTGTCTACTAAACAACTGATCTGACCCGCAATATGAGCTGCTTTTAACTGACAATTGTTTGCTGTTGCTACATTCCACAGATCCCATGTCAGGGAGCATAACTGACTAGACTTTGTCCCCCTTGTTTGTTCAGATACTGCACAACTGATTGATTGTCTGACCTTATCAACACTGATACCTGTACTAGCTGTGGAAGAAAGGGTTGGCTATTAAAATAACAGCTTGCATTTCTAAACAATTAATGTGCCACAAACTCTGGCTGTGAGTCCATGTACCTTGAACAACTTGACCGTTCATGGGACCACCCCACCCCATGTGTGGTGATTGTTAACTGTGAAGAAGTTGGGACAAAAGATTTGCGCACTGAAATGTATGCTTTCTGTAACCACCAGTTTATGTGAGAACCACAGACTGAGATAAAGGAATTTCTTTTTTTCAGACTGTGCACTGAAGCTTGCCAATGTTTCAACAGATGGAGTTGAATTGGTCTTATGAATAATCTGGCATTTGGTATTAACTGAATGCAAGAAGCAGTCAGACCTAAAAGATGCATGTACTGTTGAGCTGTGTTCGGAGGCTTCTGCAGCCTTGAAACAGCCAATTTGACTGCCTCTATCCTCATGTTTGTAGGAAAAACTAGACCCCAGTGTAAATGGAATAGAACTCTAATGTACTCTTATATCTGAGAAGGGATTAGGCTGGACTTTGTGAGATTGACCATGAAGCCTAGATCCACTAGAGTGTTTAAAATTCTTTCCCGGTCTAAAATCAACCAATTTACTGTCTGATTTACCGCAAACCAGTCGTCCAGATAAGTAGCTAGTCTTATTGACCACATTCTCAGATACGCTGCAACTACTACAATAATTTTGTGAATACTCTTGTAGCTAATGTTGGACCGAAGCATAGGGCTGTGAACTGATACGCTTGACCTTGAACACTGAACCTGAGGTACTGCTGATATTTTGGGTGAATACCTATATGAAAATATGCATCTCTTAGGTCTATTGAAATTGCATGATCCCTTATTGATAAGGTTTAATACAGTGGACAGAGTGTCCATTTTGAAGTGTATCTTCCGGAGATAACTGCTCAGAGGCCGTAAGTTGATGTTTTCTTTTTACCAAAAATATTGTACTTTAAAAACATTTTAGTTTCTTGTTTACAGGTACAGGAACTATTACACCTTTCTCTAAAAGAAAATCTATTTCTTTTCGAATGATACTTAAATTTTTGGCACTGACTTTTGTCTCTTTGACACCCATGAAAGGAGGTCTTTCCAGAAAATCTAGCTGATAACCCTCTCGAATTACTGATAACTCCCACTTGTCTTGAGTGATTTTTTCCCAATTTTTATAACAATATTTCAAACGACCTCCTACATGTACTTCCGTAGGTTTTGTTGGAATTCTTACCGAGTCATTTTCCATAACTCTTGAATTCCCCACGTCTAGGAAGTGAAGGGTTTTTGAAAACCTCTCTGGACTGCCCTGTGCTGATGTGCTTGGTATGTCGTCGAATCTATGCTGTGACCTGAATTTCTTTTCAGGACGAAAACTGTTTCTCTGTGTTTCTGACCTAAAACGTTAAGGATTAAGTGGAGAATCAAACATACTTTTCCTATTGTCATTTTGTCAATCTGAGGAATTAATTCTTCAATTTCCTTGTTCCTGTCTTTTCTTCCTTGTAGAAGATTTTCAAACTCCTTCCCCAACACTCCATCACTGGTTAATGGAAGATTCATGTCAGAGCTATCAAAGAACTCGAGATTGCCAGAGTCTGCTATTGTGGTTTTCCGTCTTACTATATGGTGAAATGCTCCACAACGCGCAAACTGATCAAGAGATTTTTGTAAAATTGAATAAATATCTTTTACACTTTGCACAGCTCTATCTATGTTTGGATTTCAAACTAGATAACAATTGTCCCAATGCTTTTTGGATGTATACTAATGAAAAATACCAACTTTGGCTGCAATCTGTCCCGAGTAAGCTGTTTTTTTAATTACTTTGTAAGGTTGGCTTACTAGGGAAGCACCTGATTTAGCAAAAGTAACTTTCTTTGACCCATGTTTTTTCGTGAGAAGAATCTTAATCAAAGGATCAAGGCTAGGGACATTTAGAAAAGATTATGTCTCCTCACTCAAGGGAAAACATTCTTTTGTAGAATCCTGAAAGCAGTAAATTTTTCAGGTGTCTTGGTGAGCAAAATAAAATCTAGCGTTTCTTTTTGACACAATTCTAAGGAAATACCCTCTTTTTTCACCGTTTTATGTTTGGCATCTTTCTCAAATAAATCGATCAGCACCGATTTGTTAGATTCAGATAACAGACTTTCATTAACGTCTGGCACCGAGTCCTCCGAGTCTGAAAACAAATCTCTTTTTTCCTTCTGCCCAGGAGTAAGAGACAAAATTTTTGAGCGAGATGGTGAACAGTTTTCACCAGGGCTCGAAATAATCCCAACAGTTTCACTCCTGCCAAGTGCAGAGTCGTACTGTGGCAAAATACAAGACATCTTCTCTAAGAGAGAAGAAAATTTATCTAACTTAGCCTCAAGGGCGTTAAATTTACAGTTGACATTCTGTTCTAGTTGCTCAACTTTCGAGGGTTAACGCTTTTTGGACTTAGAAGTCGGTTCTCTTCCTGTCTAAGTAGAATTACCGTGATCGGACTCTGTGTCACGAGAGATAGGCATGCTTACCTGACTGTCCAAATCATTCTCCCTAGGAGATGAGAAGATAGTAGCTTGCGCCATATGCGCATAGAAAAAAACAATTAGGAAGAATAAAATAAAATAGTTCCTAAACTTTACAAGCGTAGTAAAAACTATGAAAGAGAGCACATGCGGCGCCTTGGACGCCGAAAGTAAAATTAAGGAGTTTTTCTAACGGTGACACCATTTCCGGTTGTAGACAGTCTCATTTTAGACTGGTTTAATGATAATGAACCGAAAGTATATCCAAAATGTATGTCAAGCAAGTATTAGTCATAAATGAAATTCCATTAGCTTTTTAACCAGGTTTTCAACGAAAACTGGTTATTGTAATGCTGAAGTCGGTGGGCGGGCGTGCGGGCGTCAACTTAAAGTTTCCGCTCAATAACTTAAGTTTGCTTTGGCTTATTGACGCCAAACTTGGTGTATGGGTAGCTTATATCAAGCGGCAGCTTGGGATTGCTACCCAAGTGTTTGTGATCAAGGTCAAGGTCACTGTTGCTATAAATAGAAATTCAGTTTCCGCTCAATAACTTTAGTTTGCTTTAACTATTGACACCAAACTTGGTATGTGGGTAGCTTATATCAAGGGGCAACTTGGCATTGCCAGGTGTGTATGATCAAGGTCAAGGTCACTGTTGCTAAAAATAGAAATTCAGTTAAAGCTGTGACCTCTTGACAGCAGATTTGGTGTGTGGGTAGCTTATTTCAAGACGTTACTCGGGATTGCTACCCAGATGTCTGTGATCAGGGTAAATGTCATTGTTACTAAAAATAGAAATTCAGTCTCCGCATAATAACTTGAGTTTGCTTAGACCTATTGACAACAAATTTTGTATTTGGGTAGCTGATACCAAGATGCAAGTTGGTATTGCTACCCAGATGTCTGTGAACAAGGTCAAGGACACTGTTGCTTTAAAAAAGAAATTCAGTTTTCACGTAATAACTTGAGTTTGCATTGACCTGTTGACACCAAATTTGCTGTGTGGGTCGCTTATAATAAGATGCAGCTTGGGATTGCTACTTAGATATCTAGGAGCAAGGTCAAGGTTACTTGCTTATAATAGAATTTTCAGCTTCTACTCTATAACTTCAGCACACTTTGACCTATTGATACTCAACTTGGCATGTGTGTAGCTTACATGAAAAATACATCCTGACCTTGCTACTCAGGTATCTGATTAATTTTTATTTTGAACTATTGAAACTAACTTTCTGTGTTGGTACCAAAATAACAGCATCATTTTTACTTCACTGCCATATTTCTTCCTAATTCCTGTCACATCAATACTTGGTCGTTGAAAACCTGGTTTTCGTCGCATTGCGGTGCTTCTTGTTATGTTTTATGTTTGCTTTAGCATGCAACATTGTTTGCTCTTATGATAACATGTTCGACCAAGTGTGAGGTAGGTGCACCAGAGAACCTGGTTTAACCCCCTGGTGGCAAATGTTTAGTCACTGACCGTTCCAAGGCGGTAACCCCTCGTGTTCTCTTTTTCGATAGCTGTTTGTGGTATTTTTTCAGTTGGTCTATAAATAAATTTATGCTATCTTTTCCTCTACTTTTTGACTGTGTAGGGAGACTGTGTTTTTTAACGGATTTTTCCTAAGCATTTTCATTTTCTTTTCTAAAGGCATCTGATTGACCGGAACACTGTGATGTAATGTGCCGGTTAAGAAAGGTTATTAAATCTGTCTTTCTGTGTAGATTTGTTTAACCGCTAGGAATTAATCGACAGAAAGTTTAACTTGGTTTTATGTGTGTTTGTTTGTTACCTTTTGCAGAGTTCTTTTTACTTGGAAAAAAAATAAACAAAAATGTAAGATAAATCAATCTATTTTCTATTATATAAGTATTCTGTATAAAATATAACAGAGTGTATACATCTTAATGTTTCCACTTTAATTTCGAATGATGATTCAACTACTTAAAATGTTCTCTAATGTGTAAATACACACTTAGTTACAGTTTTGCTAATGAAATATTTCTCATATTTCCCCATTAATGAATTCGTTTTATACGTATGGAGATGTTCTTCTGGATTCCAAGCATTTCTGAGGTATACAGTCACATGACAATCAATTTATTCTCCGAGCAGTGTCGACTGCCATACCACGGAGTCTTCTATAATATGCCATCGGCTAGTAACCTGTGAATTGTCAGTTTTATACACATTTTGAGAAAAGGAAACAACAACATAAAAACCTTTAGCAGCAATTCAGCAGTTACTGTAATGATTTATAAATACATCTTCACAGCATTTGCCTGCTCAGATACATCTAGTACTCAACATTTATGTATTTTCCTGCATAGAGTGTATTAAGTAAGTGTATTTTGCTGCACAATTATATTTTATAAATGTATATGCATTTTGCTGCATTACACAAAATGTTTCGCAGTATTTGCAACCCTTGCATAATACACAACTTCTACATAGTTTCACTGTATAAACATTTTTCTGCACAATACAGACACAGTATAAGCATTTTCCTGCATAAAACTAAAATATCATTTATAATCATTTTGTACTAACTTACTAATATTGCTATTATAAGCCTTAATATATTACCCAAATGAAAACTCATTACAAATTATGTTAACGGAATAAAAAAGAAAATGCAAACTTCAGAAGCCTTGCAAATAACTCAAAATCGACATCGACAACATAAAAAGCAACATCTCAGACATAAAAGACAAACTAGACGACATTCCAGACGACGATCCAAACTGGTTCCAAACACTCACAAACGGACTCTCCACACTATCAAGCGCAGCCAGTCTAGTCAAAACAGCAAAAGACCTAGCAGAATACAACACTTCCAAACTCACAGAATTCGTCTCCACAGTACAAGACGCAACACAAATAGCCAAAAATGCAGCCAAAACAGTAGACCACATCTCAGACACAGTCAAAACCGTCAGCGACGCAGTCAAACATATCAAAGAAACATGGTCACCAAAAATAACAGCAGAAATCAAAACACTCAAAAACAAAGTCATAACACTAGACGGACCAGAAATGACAATAATCTACCACGGATTTCCTGAAGAAGAACTCAATATTTCAGGTTTCAAAGAAGAACATGTACCAACCGCATAATCCTAGAACAGTCGACACTATCGACACCTAGCATACCGACTGGTATACAGTGATTATAGAGAAATTACTACTAGACATAAACCAGACAACCATACTACCAACCACCTACCTCCTAGACGACAACCACCAGAAACTCCACAGGGACGACAACAGAACCTACCTCAGCAAGTATATCATCAACACCCCCACAGAAATCCTCAAAACGATTGTATATAGATGGCAGACCCCCCACGACGATTCTGGATGATATACAACCTAACCAAGACACCAAAGACGTCATGAACAGACTCAAAACATTAGTCAACAACAGAAAAGCAGCCATCTCGTGACACGATGGCACCGACAATAACTGCTAATTCCATGGCTATCACCTCCACATAAAGCGAACAGAAAGATTTAAGTAATATCTGTGATATTTTTTGACATATCATTTTTACATTTTTGTTGTATCCCGCCATCGGTATTGACATTAAAGGCATGTCATCGGTTGGAGGGTTTGGGATGTTGGGGGCAGCGTAGCACAGTTTTTTGTTGTTGTTTTTTTGGAGCAATTCCTTCTATCTTATTGTTGATTTAATCCTCATTTATTAAATTCTAGTATTTTTTCTTTCTGCCTTTAGGTTTCTTTCTTTCCTCCTGCTTTTTTGTTCCTTTTTCTCTATTGACTAAAACATATTTTCTCAATTTCGATTGTATAATTACTAAATCGGTTATATAGACTATAAAACAGACACTTAGGAAAGGGCTGTTCCTAATGTTGTTAAAACTTGTAGCCCAATCCATTTGCACTTTTTTTTCGATTTATGTTTCTCTGTTTATACAAATGTCGAAAATGCAATAAAATATTATTAAGTTAAACCAACGAACCCAATATTCAACAGTGCTATCACTACACACAACTACAAAGAGCCCTAAAGAAAGCAGGAGCAGAAATCAAATGCCAGAAAATCAAACTAAAGAAAAACTTTGCACAGTAAATTACAGGCAGTACATGCAGCAGGCAAAGAGCACACAGAACCAAGTCGACCAAGACGTTCTAATGAGACTGTATCGCAACCGCTACTAGAAAAAAATCTCCTAACAAGCGATAGAGGAACATAACATGCACATACAACTAGACAACCGTCGCTATGGCGACATATTTGACGAATTCAAGAGCATCCCTCATGAAGCCACAGAAATGCTCAGCACCGACCAACCACGTCGGAAATTCCTAAACTGGTGCGCCGAACAAAAAATAGATCCGGCCCAATTTCTCATTCGCTTCTATGCTGTGTTAGACTGCAAACTCCGAAAAATCAATACCTTCAAACTAGATGACCAAAGCAATGCGGGCAAAACGTACTGGATGACAGGAATCCTCCCATTCCAAGAATACGCTGGCAGCGCCATCAATTCTAACGATTTCCCATTTGATGCTTGTCCGGACAAACCCCTCATTTTAATCAATGAACTCACAATCGCCAATCAAAACATGGCGGAAATATTCAAAAACGTCTTTAAAAGAGAACCCACCCATGTAAACATAAAACGCCATCATCCCGTCCTTATGGGAAGAAAACCAGTAGTACTCACCTGCAATTTGCCAATCTGGAGATATGTCCTCAACGACTAAGTACCACTTCAAGCCGCATGTTCCGCTATCACAATTTTAAAAAAAAGTTTCGTGCTACAACTGGAACAAAAGAAAACACCAAACTATAACTATTTCCAACAAGTATTCAGAGCCATCCGCCAAACAACAAACAACCAAGATATACATCGACGAAACAACAACAACTGATGTCCACGATGTGTACAGAGGAGTCTTCGATATCACCCACGCCTCACAACACAAGATCCCCACCACCCCAGTCGCCGGCCAAAAAAGAGACACCTCCACACCATCCCCAACCCACCAGCTACAAGACATGGACCTCCACTCCCCCGAAGAATCCATGGACATACAGCTAGAACAAACACAGCCACCAACATTGCCACAACCAGGCCCTTCGACTGCAATCACCCCGCCAAGACCCAGCACCACACAGTCGCCCAAAATCATATCGTCTGACGACAACGAAGACAGTCTCCACCTCTCACAAGAGATACTACAACTACCATCCGAACAGGAAATAGAACTCACACCAGCGTGGCGGGGCGAAAATTGCAATTTTGACGTGTTTTCGCCTGGAGACCTTTCGCCCCGCAACATGAAAACACGCTACAGTCTATGTGCCGTGTCTGTACCTAAAGTTTGTCGTATCTTTGTTTGGCGGGGCGAAAACGTGCTTTGCGAAAACACGAGAAATTATAAGTTTGTCGTGTTTTCGCGTGGCGACCTCTCGCCCCACACACGAAAACACGCTACATTCTATGTGTCGGGTTTTTCCTTTAATTTGTCGTGTCTTATCTCAAACAAGAAAATTTGAAATGTGTCGTATTTTCGCCTGGCGCCCCGCCACACAAAGTTGCGACATTGCATTTATTTTTTTCGCGTTCCGGTCACGCATGCGCACACAAATTACACATATGTTTACATGATACAAAGCTGATAAGTTAAATTTAAATATATTGACATAATCCTTAAGTTCAAATTAAAGAAAACTAAGGATATTATCTTGGATATTATCTTTGTTATTACTCTCCATTTTCTCCTGTATGTGTAGCATATATGTAGTAGCTGTGCGCATGCCTAAATGGAAGGCGAAGAAACAAGGTGATGTTTTCGTCTTTTCACCAAAGATACGAAAGATTGCAGACAAAAACACGAGATTCAAAATGTGGCGTGTTTTCGCATGGCGGTTTTTCGAACGTTTCTTAATAGAGATCTTTCTTTTTTAGTTAGTTGGTTATTTTGATATATTGAGATGTGAGGATTGCGGTCATATTCATGACTCTTCTTAATAAGAGTGTCCTCTCATATAACTTTATTTCAAACTTAGTAACTGGTACACTCATACGACATGACACAAATCATCCACCAAAGTTTTGGATTATTGATAAAAGAATTAAAGCGGCATTTTCAAGCAATTTGTATCTTTGAAAAAATTAATTAAATCCTTTACTTAAAATATCTGTGTCCTTGACACAGAGTAAGGACCAAACACCGCTGCTAAAAGGCAAACTGCCCACTTTTTATACATCATATATTCTTTAATTGTTAAGAACACATTTGAAATCAAGAAACTTCTAAAACTAACCTTGCTTTTTAGACAATTGATCAAATCCCGTTAAATTTTGCGAAAAGGGTGCTACATGAACTTTTATTTTCAGCAGAAGCTACTTGAGCACATCAATTTGTTTTTCTCTGGTAAAATTACAGACTTTCATACATTTTCCTTGACATGTTACTCTGTGTGAGAGCATCAGCCGTCAACAGTTTTCCATTATCTCATAAATTGTGAATAAATAGGTTTAATCATGTAACTTCAAACACACATTTATTGCAGGTTGGTGTAATCAAAACCTGTTTTGAGGCATTTAACTTGAACAGAAGTGCTGAAACCGATAAACTTTATCAATATTAAGTGCATTTGAAAGTAATGGATAAAAAATGGTAGATATCCTTTGTTTGATTTTATCGCCATAGGTGTTTTTATTTTCGCAGAATCTTAAATCCCAAGCGGTGCGACATGTAGTGCGAAATATAATATGCATGAATAATTAATTAAAACACCTCCAGTAATTGCTTTGTTTCAATGAATTAGGCGTTATATTTCCCTTGCCCAACATTTTCTTGAGACAACTGTGTTATGATTACGGTTTTACTTTTGTGTGATCCCCCTTGCATATCTAAAACTTACCGTTAAGTCATGTTAGTAGTGTTTTCAGGCTTTATAAGTCTTAGTTCAGAAGTGTTTCTATCATTTTATCTACCATAGGCCACTGTAAAAGTACGTTACCTAATTCAAATAAGTTGTTGCTGTGTTAAACAAAACTGCATTGTTGAACAAATTTCTAATTCCTTAACGTTGGAAAACATCTTATTAGCGGCAAAATGATATATCAAGCACGTAACAAAGTTAGATAATTATAAATTGAACTCTAAGGCATGGCATGCATTTTATCGGTAAAGGAAAACAATTTAATTCAGGAAACTTCGACAGTATTCGTGTTGGAAGAAAACAGAAGACAAAATCTATGTAATAACTGAACGGATTTGAATTAAAGGTATAATCAAATCTTGTTCTGCGCTTCGTTTAGGCTTTATCCTTGAAAATCAGATACGAGTACAATTTAGAAAAAAAATCATTAGTCTCGAGAAGCTATAGGATGCTAGTTTTTGTTTTGCTAGCACAATTATCTAGCAGCGCAGATTAAGGCCGACGTCCATTTACGTTCATGAAATATAAAATTATCATAATTATATATAATGTGTGTAGTTTTATTTCGGTAAACAATAAAGACATTTTACTAACTGTCTTGCTTATCATATCAATTGAAATTGACGTTTGTTGTTAAGACGTTCCTCTAATCTTTCACATTCTAAAATTGCAATACGTGAGTGTCACGATATTTCTAGCAATTTAATATATCTACACAGAAACAAAATAAAACGCTTTTATGATTTAAGAAACAACCATATCGATAGTTCTATCAAGGGCACTAAGAACAATTGTTAATGTATCGCTGATCTTATTCCGAGATCAGACAAACAAGTCTTGAGGTGCCAGACATAAAAAGCTTACACCCAGCCAAGAACAGGCTACGTCTGTTATTTTCAACTTTATATTTTTCGACAACGATTGTTCTCCCTGTTTTGACAGAATCAAGTGTGATTCTGAAATGTGAATTGTGTCAGTTGCTAGAAAATAATCATTAATATTTTGGACTGTTCCTAAATCAGTGTACAAAAATACTTAGGTTTGGATAGATTAATATTATTCCATAAAGAAAAATACTGATTAGATTCTAGCGACAATTTCTATGTTTCTTTGAAATGAAAACATTGTACAGATAGACCTTCATAGAGTTAAAATGGAACCACGTAAGCGTAAATGAACGTACAGGTATGTATTATGGATTTAGAAGTATAGTATTGATGGATCTTTGTCTGCCCTACATTTTGCATCGTTTAAACTCAGTTGCGTAGATAAAGGAAGTGCATATTTTTTGTTAAACAAAGTTTCGGTTGCTATGCTCAGTTTCTCAGATTCTAAACGTAGTTTTCCCCATTTATATACACATACGTATTTACATCCAATAGAAGGCTAGGTATGAAGGAAGCTATCATGATGAGGCAAAAATACCTGTAACAAGCAAAACGTCTAGAAACTTATTCGGGCTAATACAAAATTCTGTCCACATTGTTATGGTCTTTATGAAAGTAGTTTTCTGTTATTTTGGCTTGCCAAGCACGCCATAATATGCATGGATGTATATATATATTTAAAAAGGTGAGAATGGTTTAGTTGTATTCAAAATTCATCAGGAATATCACAGAATAATCAATTCCCCTGCATATATCCGGCGTATAACATTAACAAATTATACATAAGCTAGCTGTAAAACTGCCGCTTTCAATTTCTTGAAAATATATTATAGGTGTGAATTATATACTTATGTACAACTCCTTGGAGCAAAATAACTCGTACAATTGTGTAACTACCTAAAAACCAACAAATAATTAAAATGGGTTGAAAAGCAGATATCTCAATGAAAACTACTATGTGAACAGCGTTTACTTTTATTCCTGCCATCGTGTTCTTGCTGATTTGAATCCAAGTGCTCTGGTCTCAGTAAGGTTATTGATATCCTACTCTTTTCACTTAACAATGCCATTAGCTTTTTGTTTTATATGTTATTGTGCTTTTGCATGCAACATTGTCGAGTTGATGGTTTGGTTGGAGTTAATTCACCAAGACAACTTGTACTTGTTTTTTTTCTAATCAAAACTTGTTGACGCAAGTGTGAGATTGGTGCACCCTAGAACCTGGTTTAAAGCCCAAAATGTTTACCACTGACCGTTCCAAGCCGGTAACCTCACGGGTTCTTATTTTCGTTAATTGTTTGTGGTGTTTCTTTTTTAATTGCTCACTTTAAAAACCAAAATCTTTGTTCCTCTATTTTTTACTGTGTAGGGAGGCTGTGTTTTGTGAGTGTGGTTTTCCTGATATGCGTTTTTTCTTCACTTTTTTATTCCCTGATATAGAAGGTGTCGAGGAATTGGAATGATCATCCAATCCTCCTGTCTTGCATCTGTTTCTGCAGCTATTGTCATCTCGTTCATTTTGTTGATGTTTCTTCTAAAAAAACACAAAATGAAAAAATTGACTTAATTAATAAAAAACCCACTCATAACTTTAAGTATACCCATCTACACCCAAACATTCTGCACAATCATTCATTCTATTTAGCGTTCCATGTGTGCTGTCACATTAGACCAGCAATTTTCAGGAATATGAAACGTAAACCTCCGTGTTTTAAGCAGAATTAATAATTGAATTATTATTGAAGTGGAATTTAATGTACATTATTATATCTTTTATTGTATTTGATAATTATGTTTTCCATGTATAGCTTAAATACTTGGTGCGCAAAACAAACGTTCACTTCTGACTACATTTTTTTCAGATTCAAATCATGCATTTTAACACTCGATTTCGTGTGTATAGTTTCTTGCCAAATGACTGTAATAATAAAGATGAATTTAATAGTGTTCACAGAAAAAAGTAGCGAGCAATATCAAAAATTGTCCAGTCAAAAAATAAATGGACTAATTTTTACATTGGAGGAATCAGGTAATATACAAAACTGAAACAACGACTTGATAAATTACATAAGCGCTGGTTTCAAATAACGTATGTCGTTTTCGATTTCGGGAATATTTATAAAACAATATTTTTTTTATATTTTTTATTTTAAAGAAACAAAGAAAATATAGACATGAACATGTCTCTACTTTCTTCGTTATTTATGCAATCCTAGATGGTTGTTGAACACTGAATAACGGGCTAGTTTCTAGTTACTATAACAATTTATATTTCAGAATAAAACAATCTCTGCCCGGTCTGACACGTCTGCCAAATAGAAAACAACATTGTGTGTGGAAATAGCTGTTGAATATGTCAAACAAGCAGACATTTTTGGCTGTTCATCAGCCTTTTATTGGCTGTAACCTCAAAGCTTATTTGTCTGATTAAATGACGGAATTAGATCATCGTATCAGTTCGTATTGCTTATATGACCTTGGTGATGTTCAAGATATTATCGTGTCTTTGATATGTGTATTTGTAGCAATTAACGCAACGAACTCGTAAATGCAATAATGCGTCTTATTTTCATTCTTTTTATTTCTACATGAGTGTTCTAAATACATGTAAGATTTTTTCAGAAATATCTGCAAAGACGGACTGACATATCATAAGACAACTAGTAAGGATCGCGAGAGTGACGGACGTGTACCTGAAACTCATATTAATATGATAATCAGATTTTCCCAATTTTATGTAGGTTATATATGAAGCGGGTTCTGCTCCTTCCATTGTTCAGGTGCATTTGATAGTCACTGTGATAAAGTTTATCGTTTCAGCACTTCACTTCAGTGCCTGATACAAATTATTATCACCAGCCTGGAAAATTATTAATTAATAATTACTAATTATTCACGTTTAATACGATAATGGGAAACTATTGACGGCTAATGCTCTCACACGGAGATACATGACAAGGAACATGTATGAGGGCGTATACGTTTTACTATTATGAGCCCAACTTGTTTGTTTTGCTGAAAATAGAAGCTATCATTAGCTGATTTTAGTTGGAAATAATAAGTCGTCAAGAAACTAAAAGAATAAAACAAAGTGTATTAGATTTTGTACATTTATGCAATTTGGTAAGGGGTAGTTTTAGAGTGTCTCGATTTAACAATCTCTTATCATAGGCTGTATCGTTTCGAACGGTTAAACCTATATTTAGAACAATTCGTCACGAGAATGATTACACTCACTTTTGGTGCATGCGCTCACATAATATCCGTTTTGAATATTGAACGAAAAACCACAGGCATTCGTTTCAAGGATAAGTGCCCCGAACCACTATATAACAAACACAAGGTACGAAAGTTAACAAGAATGAAACCTTTACATCAAACATAATTTAAATTGATCCTTCAAGCATCGCTATCAAAGTGTTACCATTATATTGAAAATGAAAATATATCAGCTGATTTGAGTTTACCAACTGGATCCGTAACAAAAAATGATCGTAAGATGCATTCTTGTAAACTTCCATTCTTTGTGTTGGTTATAAAGTGGTTTGGGACATTTATACATGAAACGAACGCCTGTGCTGAGATTAATGAAGTCGCCATGTGGAACGTGTCACGTGTTACAGCACACACTTGCTTCGGGGATACAGTCTTCTATATTTAACCGGAATTCCAAAAGTGGGGGTTAACGAAAAACAGCGTTTCCCCGTGCAATGTGACATACGCTAGCCGAGTTTTTTTATCAAAAAGCAAAGACTACACCAACTTTAACGATGGAGAGCTTTTTTTAAATTCTACTGTTCAACTGTGAAAAAGCTGCTTTAATAGTCGATACTGTCTGCAATATGGCGTTTCTTTTACGATCAGCCCAGGTTAATGACCTAGAGAAAAGATAAAAACGTATTCTCGGAACGTCTCCTGAAGACTTACGGTGTATTTAAACCGTCTAGTCTAGTTTTTTCCACTGTTTTTTTAAGATAAAGTAGAAACGTATTGACCAAAATGCAACGACGCATGTAGAGCCTTGTTTCTTAGTTTAACAAAATTTTATGTTGTTTTAAATTAGAATTGTATGTTAAGACACAGGCGTGTGATAAGTGATGTTTGATAATTTACTCGGAGTTAAAATACAAAAGTGTTTTAGTGTAGAAAATGCATCTAAATTATTACGCTGAGACGAAAGAACACAGAATCAGCCTCCAACTGAAAAGATGACCATGATAATCATTTTAACTATGATTACAACACTGCTAAGTTGACGTAATGCAAGTATTCGTTCAGTAAAGGCATCTTATGTAAAGAACCGCCTTACGAAACTTTTCTACACTAAGTTATATCATACGCTTCTAGTTTGACAATAATAATAAAACATTATATACAACGACATGTTTGTTGAGGTTCTCTGACATAAATGGGCCTGATTCATATCTGGCATTAGTTTTTCCAGAGGTATTCCTGACTTTAAATAAGAATTTCCCCAAATAAATGCGGTAAAAGTTGACTTTACCTAGATGTATGAACAATGCTGGAATGTTTTTACATTCGCCGCATGGCTTTTAAGAAGCGGGTTATCTAATATGATCAGGTATCACTGATACAAATTTCTAGTACACACACATAAAAGTCTATCATAGTGTTATCTAAATGTATGCAAAGGCATTTTTGTCGTGAATTATTTATCATAACTTGAACAAAATAGCAGTCAAAGAACAAAGGGATAATCTCCTTCAATGTTATTAGTCACAAGTTTTAGGGTTGCTTGTCTATGTGATTCCAGATGTTTGTCTCAGCATGCAGTCGTGCATATACTTTCATCTGTTGCATGTCTAAGAAAATTAACATCATATTTAAGTATTGTACTTTTTACTTTAAAGTTTTTATCCCCCCACCCTCTTTTCAAAAAATGAATTTATGATGTCTTTTCCTCTACTTTTTTGACAGTGTAGAGGGTCTTTTTTGCAGTGGTTTTTCGTGATATGCCTTTTTCCACTTTTTTAGAAATTAATACGAAAATTCTTGAATAATGTTACTGCGTGCAGATAATAAACAAACTTCAAAAATTTCTTTAAATTTCTACCTTAGCAAGATTTTTCGAGGTTGGTTAAATTGTAAAGAAGATACAACCATTTGTGAAATTCGAGCGATTTTTAGATATGGTAAGGCTGTTTCAAGGCAGCCTCACAACAAATTCTTATATTCACACCCCGGTTCTTCTGTTGAAAAGGTGTAAGGACTACATTGCAAATGGCCACAAGGCAGCAGCATAAAGGCACTAGGAATCTGTTCCGAGTTTTATGTGCAAAATCAATGCGACTGACAGTTTTGACAGTCTGAGAAAAGTTAACGCTACTGCATTCGAGATTATTACCACATTACAGGCAAAACACTTGAATTGAACATTAAGCATTTCAAAAGTTCTGCATGTCAGCTACCCTGAATAGTTCCTCTAGATGATTGATAATTAATATTATACTCAGAAAAAGCTCTCGTAACCTGTCTCATAGTTTTCCGTTGTAGTATCCATTAATAACCATACCATAGATTGTGCCTATAACTATTTAGAAACAGACTGAAAGTGTTAAGTTTCTTTATGTTTCATCCTTAAATAGAACTTTTTTTCAGTTTCAAATGTGTTTCTGGAGGAAAAGTCTTTCAATTATATTACTTCAGTTATATGTTTACGTTTCGTTCGATTTGTTTCACTTCCGGTGAAGTAATGTAATAGGGTGATGGGATGTTAATAGGAAAAATTAACGAATTGAGGGCTATGAACCAGCGTTTCATAGATCGGATTTGACATTCCACAGACCGGCAACAAAGCTGGTACCCTTTGCCTATAGGTTAGCTTATCTTAGTGTACGTGAAATTAAAGCATATTTTTCTTACATCAAATTTAAAAAGAAAACAATATGCATCGCATAAGTATGTAATCATTCCTCGAAGCTGTGCTCTATACACATTGCACAGCTCTAACGAAATGCACGTGCAGTCTCATTAAATAATTCAGTCATTTTACCTAAATACAAACAGTCAGGCTTTATATTTTATCAGACTGTTACTGTAAACACAGTACAGATTAATAGAGGTTACTGTCATAAATTAATTAGAAAAAAACATTTTACAATATCAGCGAAAGAAAAAAAGTGGAAAAAAGAATAATTTGGACGTAAACTTTCCCTGTACAAAAGAAAATGTGTTTTTATTTTTGTAATTTTAATAATTTTTTTCTTATTTTTAATAAATTTGCTATAATAATAAAGCAAGACAATAAAAAAACAAATGTAAAGTATAACACTTAAGTATGTTAATACCATTATTATTATTATAATTATTATCATTTCTTGCTTCAGCTGTAATTGACAAAATGGAAGTTCGATTTTTGCAGCAACACTTATTTTGAAGATTCAAGTCGAAGACGACTTTCCTGTAGATTTTTGCAGAATCTAAAAAGGAGCTTGTAACATCAATATTTTGATTCAACTTTCTCAAATCAATGTCAGAAATTACTGCCACAAACATGTCAAAGATAAGGAAACTTGTTTAATACTTGAATGCGGAAGGAAAATTTATATCCATCCTTAACGTCGAATATCAATTGAACTGTGCGTTTTATCAGGAATGAAAGAAGTCTCAGATTGAATACAAATTGACTAAGCAAAAACTGACATTTAATATTGTAGTGTTTCAACACAAATAAAAAATCCATAACATAAATGGCGGGTCAAAAAGTAGTTGATCTTCTAACACTTCTAAAAATCAGTGTTTGTGAATCCTTTCATGTCCGTTCGTTTACTCGCACGGGTGTGTGCTTTATTTAAACAAAGCTTCTACGTTAGTTTGTGAGTATGACGTTAAGTTAAATCAAAAGTCATATAGAAAAAAATAGGAAGTGTGAAAGATGCAGATAAGATACCACTGAAATAGCAAAACTTTCTGAAGTTAAGAAAAAATACGGATGAAGCTGTCGTTTCAGAAAACAAGGTTCCCTTTTTACTCTATTAAGGTATAACTATAAACATATTGTTTCATTTTATTTTATTTTAAAAGAAACATAAAAATTGTCGCCAGAAACTTATCAGTATTTAGTTTTAGACATAAAATTGATCTTTCCAATCCTAAATTGTTATTGTTGTACACTGATTTTGGAATAATCCGGATTTAAAAATATTACAAACATGACACAATTTACATTTCAGAATCGAAGTCTCTGCCTGATTAAGCACTTCTGTCAAAACAGGGAGAACCATCGTTTTCGGAAAATGTATGTTGAACATGTCAAAGACGTAGACTGGTTTTGGCTCGGCATCAGCTTTGAATGTTTTGCACCTTAAAACTTGTTTGTCTGATCCAAAGACGGAAGTAGATCAGCAAGACATTAACATTTGTTCTTACTGCTTTTGATAAACTTATCAGCATGATTGTTTCTTTAATCATTAAACGCCTTACTTTTTCTGTGAAAAAATAAATTGTAATTATCGTGAAACACACGTTTTGCTATTTTACGTCAATTTCTTCTGATTGTATTTCTTTTGGTGTTTACTTTTCATAAGTTTGTGAGATATTTATATCATAATATTTGTTCCAACTAAGAAACTTAAACATTTGCTTTTGAATTGCATTTAAAAGGGAAAAACGTTTTCTATTACTTTTTTAGTAATTTTGATTTAGTAAGGTTAATGACAAGAAAAAACAGTTTACACTAAAAAAAGTAACAAGAGGTTCAATTAATATGATAAGCAATATAAATTAGTAACATCTCTTTGGTTTTTTTATCCCTAACAATTAAAAAACAACATTATATATAATATATGATATATGTGGAATAAACGAACATGACCCAATGTAGAAAACAGATATCGGTCCAAAATTGCGCTGCTTAACATAATAAAAACATCTTATAGCTTCTGATGATAAATTAATATGTGTGTAAATTATACTTGTAACTAATTTTCAAAAATATAATGCCAAAACGTAGCAAAGAATGCATAAAATTCGCTTGTTTCAGGGAACACGATTTGATTATAACTTAAATGCCTATTCGTTCGGTCATAACACTATTTTTTGTTTTCAGTTTTCGTCCAAAACAAATACTCTCGGAGTCTATGGAATGAGATTCGTTCTATGTAACTGAAAACACGCAGTTCCAACGAGTTTATTTGATGTGTAAGAATATTATGTGCTCAAAATATCATACTGCCGTTAACAAGATACTTTTCAACTATAAAGGAATTATTGGTTTATTCAACAATGTATTTGTGTATTATACAGCAAAAACTATTTTGCATTCTGTAGCGTACTGTTAAAATGACCAGTGGTAGATACGATGTCGAAAACACTTCTGAAATAAGAGTTACACGCCTGTGAACACTATTGGCATAACTAAACGGCTTATATTGTATATGCAGAGGGATCACAAAGAAGTGAAAGCGGTAATCATAACACAGTAGTCACAGGAACATGTTGGGTAAGGAAGAAAAAAAAAGCTTATTTATTGCAACAAAAAACAATTACTGAACGTGTTTCCAATTAATAATTCATGCTTATTATAATTTCGCACTACAAGCCGCACCGCATAGGATTTAAGATGCTGCGAAAATAAAATAACCTGTGGCGATAGAAATAAACGAATAATATCAACCAGTTATATATCCATTACTTTTCAAGTGCACTGAATAGTGTTAGAGTTTATCTTTTACAGCACTTCATTTCACTGCCTGATAAAAGTATTATTGGCTTTATAACACGAATCTGCAAAACGAAATATATATTTTGAAGTTACATGATGCTCTCACATAGAGTTACATGTCAAGGAAAATGTATGACAGTGTGTAAATTTTATGAAAAAGACAATATTCTGTGCTCAAGTAGCTTTTGCTAAAAATAAAAGTAGCATCCTTTTGCTAAATTAAGGGATTAATCAGTCGTTTGCAAGGCAGAGTTAAGTTTAGAAGTTTTTGGACTTCAAGTTTTCTTAGCACTTCCAAAATATATAAAATATACAGTGAATTCCTATTCAATGTCTGTAGTGGTTTTGTCATAAAAGAAGAAAATTTAAGATTTAAGGTTTTAATATTTTCCAACGACACGTAAATATAACGCAGCCAGAACGTTACTAGACATTCTTCAAATGAATGTAATATGAAGTATAATTATTATGTGAATATGTTCATATATTTTAAAGGTTGTTTTCGTTCTAAAGTCCGGCCTTCTGCACAACGTGTTCAAAATATGCAGCATTTAACTAACCTTTAAGCTCGTCTAGTGATGGTCGTCTAGAAGCATGACAAAACTTTTAGTAACTAAAGAAAACATGACATGAAATAAAAAATATTATTTAGTGGAAAATCTTGGGATGAAAGCAGCCTACTCATTAGCTTTAATGCTGTAGTATAAGTAGTGAATTTTCAATGACTGCAAAAAGATTTCACATGACATTTAGCACACTAGACAAAAAGCGATGCTTGAACGTAAATAATGTTATATTCATTTGTTACAAACATAGGAGTCTTGGCAACGTGTTAAGCAACATGGTATGCACAACAAGAGGTACTTCAAGTAATAATTTACAATTTAATATTGTCTATTGTTAGACTTTCAGTACAATAATGGTTTTTAGACAATATACACCGATCATTTTAGATGACCTAGATAATATATTTATAGATAGGAAGTATAAAAAAATGTTGACTTAAATATCGTATTATGCAAATTCGGCTTTACGCTGTAATATTATAACTTACTTAATTATTTATTTACAAAGTGTATTAATTCATTTGATTGATTGAATTGTTTATTTGTTTGTTGAATACACTACAACAAGCCAATGTTAAATACGAAGTTTTGTCTGAGGAATTCAATAATGATTTTTTTTAAACTGGTAACAGAGGAAACCATTTGGCTGAGGAAGACAGCATTTCTAAGAATTAAAATTATTTTACTTGACGTATTCATATGAAACACTGCGATATTTTTTTTGTCATCAGAGCAATCGAAAAGCGATATTGTGAGCGTAATATGACCGCAGTCAGATTACTAAAACGAGACGTCAACCTGATTGGGGTCGTATCATTGAAATGAGAAAATAATGTAATCTTAATCATTTTACTCAAACGAGATATCAGTGGGACCGGTGTCATGTCATTCAAATGAGATATTAATGTGACCATAGTCATTTTACTCAAACGAGATATCAATGGGATCGGAATCATATCATTGAAATGAGCTATTAATGTGACCGTAGTCATTTTACTAAAATGAGATACCAGTGGGACTGGGGTCATATCATTGAAATGAAATATTAATGTGGCCGTAGTCTTTTTATTAAAACGAAACATTTGTTGGGATCGGAGTCCGATCATTGAAATAAGATATTAATGTGACCGTAGTCATTTTACCAAAACGAGATATCAGTGGGACCGAGATCATATCACTGATGAGATATTAATATGACCGTAGTCATTTTACTTAATCGAGATATCAATGGGATCGGAGTCATATCATTGAAATGAGATATTAATCTGACCGTACACATATTATCAAAATTAGATATTGGTGGAATCGTAGTCATGTTACTTATATAGGATTCATATTCCCCATGTTTTCATTCTTGAGAACAGGTTTGCCCATGTCGTAAACTTTACTTTCAAATATTAAGAAAATGTAAATTCTTTTTCGGCTCGGGACTGTAACACTGCACTTAACAACAGCCATCAACATTAAGACTAATAAAAGCAATCCGTTTACTTGCTGTACATAGAACTGAGACCTTGACATCGGGTTATTTATCAATATGTCACTCACATTGGTATAATGTATAGTGAAATTGAAATGCATTTTTTTACAATGAAAAGGAATGCCTTAAATGATAGCGTATGACGTTAATCGGCTACTATATCAATTAACAGACTGCAAAACGGAACTTGTTAATTAAAACGTTACAGGCTTTATATGATTCTTCAAAGTCATAATTTCTTCTTGTTTTGCTGGATCGCAGATTAATACAGGCAGTCTAAAATAAAAGCAAAGGACTTTAATTAATTAAAGCAATATTAAACAGTAATGATAACAATTAACTTTATCGTCAACTTTATTATCGTTTGAGAAGAAATGAGCTCTGAATCAAATTTTGACTCAAAAAGAATTTCTGCAGATAATTTCATTCATTGCAAGATATACAAGACCAGTTTTAACATATTTAACTGATATTGAAAATCTTGTTGTGAACTAAAACCAGAACAAATAACTACTGCTTATGTTGTATGGAAATGTAAACTTCACAATATAGATGCGCGTTCAAGCCACACAAGTTTTGAATTAAAAGAAATAACTCAAGTGATAACGAAAGGTTTGAACAGTCAATATCATAATATTTGCGGATGGTGGTGAAATTCCTTTAGATAAATCCAAGCCTGAAATGCAGAATGAATATACCGTTATTGCCGACGTAGTATTTGTATATTTACTATAATTTCATTTTTATCCACGTAAAATGCTTATTATGCGTTATAATTGAAATGTTATCCCCGTTATTTGATTATTGCGAATATTATAAATTCCGGTGTGAGTAAATGCAGATTATTTTATGTAAATCAATATGAGTCATTTGTGATTTTTGATGAATGACTTTACTCTGTTGTATCGTTGCTATTAATTACGTTTTAACAATTTTATTTACCATTTTTGTCAAAATACTTTCAGTATAATTGTGCTTGTATTAATTTGAAATCACTATAGGTACTATGTATTATTTCATTGAGTTTTCTTATATATAAAACTGTGTTGATTTATATGATAACGTTTTTCTGACTTTAGATATATTAGTAGCATTTAGACATTGCAATTGCTGTTAAACATCTACCAAAATCACATATTACAAGATTCTGTTATCTTTGAAATATTTGCGAAAGTTGTAAATATTATCAATAACGTTTATTTTCCAATTTAGAATGTGTTTACCCAAAAGATTCCTTTTAAGCAACAAAATATGCGTTGAAAGAACATAATTGCCAATAAAAGCATGTTTTTGCCCTAGTTCAATTCTAGTATAGTTTGCTTTTCTTTTAATAGTTACAGGAATATCAAATTTACAGATTATGAGACACGAGATTGACATCAATATATCAATGCATAGAGATAATGAGATAATAAGATAGGAATGAGATAATGTTAAATACTAAAACCTGTGTCATCAATCGTTTTCGTTTCATTTTTCTTTTGTTTGCTTTTTTACTTCTTCACACGACTGTTAATTGGGTCAGTGTTCTGTTCCACATGCAAGGACTCAAGATGATAATGCTAATAGCTCATCATAAAATTAGTAATTTTCATTGTGGTCTGTTTTCTCAACAACTATCGTAAGACAAGCAGGTAGAACAACAATTTCCTGCGAAACAAATTGACTAAATTTGCCGGTATCTTTTGGCCATTGACCTTTTGCATGTTTATTAAAAAATAGGTTTCTTATCACTGAAAGTCATGAACGTTTTACCTTTAACTAGAAACGTCTGGAACAATCCTCTACGCAGAAGGGAGACTGCTGTACATGTATGTTAAGTTTGTTAAAATTGTGACCCCAGAAATATTTTGTCTTGCCCAAAAGTGCACACGCCTTAATAATTATAGAAGATTGAAACAGTTTTCCGTTAATGAAAAACCCTTCTGCCTGGTCTTTTCGTACCAAGCATTGCCCAGAGGGCCAGATATAAAATTCAAATTCGGCAAGAATTCATCTTTAATCTTAATCGTTTAACACTTTTTTTATTGTTAATCTGTCAATGTCACGGTCATCTAAAGTGTAAAGACTACGCTATCATTTTCATCAAACGCCATCTGCTTTGAGATTTATAGCGTTGATAACGAAAGAAAAAAAACGTGAATACGGGTGTAAAATGTGCAAAGTTTAAGATGTATCTGAATTTTATTTAGTAAATGTTTCAAAAATTGATACAAAATAGGATTAATAATGAACAATGCATCTTTTCACATTCTTGTATCTATAATACTTATATCACTACAAATGTTTTACTTATATGTTTTAGAATAAAAACTTGACTTGTGGACGGCAGTTTTATTAACAAAGAAACAAGGTACTTGATCAAATGTTTGTTCCTGTATCGACCTGAAAAAAATACGCGTTAAATTTTGCAGTCTTTGCAAGAGCTTGATAAATACTCAATATACAATAGAAGCATCAGTTTTGAGTTATGATTTTATACTGAAAGTATAAATTTTATACTTAAAACTATCATTAAACTACATAAACAAATTTTACTTTCGATAACAGGGCATAAATGGCTGGCCTCAAAACGGTAATCAATGTTCCTTTTCTCCATACACACAGACGCACGCACGATTACACACACGCGCGAGCGCCTAAACACGCATATGCATGTATACATGCATGCATCATAAATGTTCTTTTGATCATCGTAACTGTTTAAAAGTTTATCGGAAACATTGTATGCTATCGTTTCCGACTTCCTCTCAGACAGAAGTCGAAAATGATTTATCATTCTACGACACTCAGTCTAAAGCATTATGGGGTTAATGAAAATAAATTGCTTCAGTGACCGGAATGTCTGTGTCGATGTTAGTCAGTTTGCAATTGATTTGTTGCAAAGCAAAATCAGCTAAGTATTTATGCTTGTATTATTCTTATAGGCGATGAAAATCGTTACTTTTTAAGCGTTTTTAGATGAACCTTCACATAAGAATTATCTGTTATTTATATATTATATTTATATTTCTGCAAGGTAATACAGTACGCGTATATGAAAACGGTCGTGAAACGATGAGGAATCGGAATACACTTACCTATATTTTATAGCGAAGATACAAACAAGACTTTGGCATCATTTTGTTATATTACACGGCATGTTAGCAAATAAACATGAAAGAAGGTATTAGAAAAGACATACCTTGTGCCTAAGTAACACAAATTTTGTTGAGTTCAGAACCATTTCTTGTTTTATTGTGATCTTTATATTGCTCGTATGGTTCTGTTTAGCATTTTCTTCTTCTAACAAAATTAATATTTATGTGGTAACTGTTGATTGAGTTAGCTTTTCATTGTCAGACTAAATCAAAGCGCACTGGACTGAAAGTTCCAAGTATTCATGACCTGCTCGCTGTTAATTTTTCTTCTGAAAACTACATGCTCGTACAATGTAAATATTGTATTAAAATGTTCGACTGACTACATATTTCTAATTTTAACTGCAATAATAATAATAATAATAATAATAATAATAAATATTATTATTATTTTTATTTTTATTATATTTGTTTTTTTCTCTTCTCTTCGTTACTAAGAGTTGGACCTTTTTCCTAAATTTAACTGTACAATTGCTTCTCAAATATCGGACGCGACTGTTTTAAGCGGTCATTTTTGGTTTGTGACTAATAGGTTTTCGATTTTTGTGTTATTTTCTGTGACTTCTGCATTTTTCTTTCTCTATTATATTTGTTGTCGTTCGTTCATAAATAGATGGCAAGCACGTATTCTGTAAGTCTTTAAAAATGAATTGCATACCAGTTGCTACGAACCATGCCTTTTTAAAGGAAAATGAAATTTAACAAGATAAAACCTCTTTGTATCTAACACAATAGAACTGTTTTAACTGTTTAATATAATATGCCTGTCTCAAATTCACCATAAAGATTCATATTTTACAATTAAGGTGACTGCTGTCAAAATATATTAGGTCTGTTGAAATTGTGACCTCAAATAAATTGTTTTGCCCAAAAGTGCACACGTGTTCATAGTCATATTTTTTCATTAAATGTCAGACATCACCGATACCTGAAATTGTGGATCCTTTGTCAGCTATGCTATGCAAAACACATTCATACAATTATATGGCATGGGATGGCTTGAATAACCACTGTGATTTATAATCCTTATCTGGTTACCTTTAATTAGAATTGCAAAGGTTACAAGTTTGCACTTATATTGAAACAGCATTCTGAACAAATTGTGGACCAGTACCAATTAAAGGAACCTGTTTATACTTGAAATCGGAAGGAGAAGTGATATATATACATCGTTAACGCAAAATACCAAATACCAAAACGTCAAAGATATTTCATACTGGTAAGAGGCATATAAGATACCACTATGAAACCGCCAAACATTCGAAAACTAATACGAATTAAGTTGTCATTTCAGAAATTACGGCTCTTATTGTTATTCTGGCAAGTAATGTTAATAATATTGTATTATAATTTTTGTTTCGTTTCAAAGAAACATAGAAATTTTCGCGAGAAAAATAACAATTGATCTATCCATTCCTAAATGGAATTCGTACACCGATGTACGAATAATCTACACTATATATGATTATTTTCTAGTAACAGACGCAGATCAGTACTTCAAAATCACAATTTCTGTAAATTTTGACACTTTTATCAAACCAGGAAGAACCATCTTTTTCGGAAAATATATCTGTTAAACTTGTCAAAGACGTTGATTATTTTTTGGCTGGGCATCAGCTGTATATCTGACAATTCGACGCTTATTTGTCTGATCCAAAACTGTTCTTAAAGAAAGTATGCTTTTGATAAAAATTTCGATATGGTTGCTTCTTTAAGAACACAAATGTCTTATCTTTTTTCTGTGTTGGAAATATCGCAGCAAACATGTGCTGCAATTTTACGTCAGTTTATTCTTTTTACTTTTCATTCTTCTGGTGTTTTCTTTTCATAAGTTCGTAAGATATTCATATAAAACATTAATTCCATCGAAGATACTTCAAAATTTGCTTCTGAATTTAGTTAAGAAGTGGTAGACGTTTACCATTTATGCTAAACCATCCACTCATTACAAATTGATTCTCTTCAGTTTTCGTCCAAAACGAATACAGTCGAAGTCTAAGGAATTAGAATCTTTTTCTGTAACCGATAAATGCAAGTCCTATGAGTTCAATTTGTAATAAAACTTTGTTATGAGCTCCAAATATCATATTGTCATTAAAAATATACTTTTAAACTAAATGTGAAGAAATTGCTGATTTATATAACAATTTGGTTTTGTTTTATACAGCAGAAACTATTTTGCATTTGGTATCGTACTTTTAAAATGATCTATTGTAGAGACATTGAGGGAAGCACTTCCGAAACATGACCTAGCACGCCTGCGAACACTACCGTTAATTTTAAATATGCAGTGTGATCACAAAGAAGGTGAAAGCTGTAATCATACCACCCAGTTGTCTCGCGGACACGTCGGGTAAGTGAGAAATAAAGGCTTATTTTTTTGCAACAAAAACAATTACTGTACGTGTTTTCAATTAATAATTCATGCTTATTATTATTTTTGCACTACGGAAATGCATTACCCACCGCTTGGGATTAAACATGCTTTGAAAATAGAAAAATCTGTGGCGACAGGAATAAAAGAAAGGGTACCAACCAGTTATTTATCCTTTTCTTTTCACTGAATAGTAATAAAATTGATCGTTTTACAGTAATTCTGTTCAAGTTTAATGCATGAAAACTGATTTTGTTCACACCAACCTACAACAAATATGTGTTTTGAAGTTTCGTGATAAAATCTAATTATCCTCGTATAATGTGAGTATGAGAAACTTTTGAGAGGGATTCGGCCTCATCGAAAACCTCCCGCATAGAAAACAAACGCTCTAGAATACTGAGCCAAAGAATCGATTCCCTCATGCAGTTGTCAGAGGTTGTATTCATAAAATTATAGACAAATGTGCACTGGGCTATAACACCTCCACTCTCTCCCTAAGAAAAAATCATCATTAATGCTGTGGTCTGTTTTCATATCAGAAATCTTGAAAAAAAGTAATTAGTGTTTCTACTACGTCCGTAGCATATGAATTTTACGGTTATGAAAATTTGTAACAGAGAGCGCAATGCGTTTTAAAAAAAAGCCAAATAGAACGGGAATTTAGGTCCTCTCGCATAAAAAATCAGCGCCTAAAGAATCGATTCCCTGACGCAATTGTAAGAGGTTGTATTTTTTTTACAATTACAAGGTGGTGTGCACTGGAGTGAACTGAGTCACTACTGTATAATTTACATTATTCGAATGATTTTGGAACGTATCCTTTTGTAGTAAAAGAGTCTAGTCTAGTCATTATTCTTTAAAAAAAGTAGAATCGTTTTATTGGGAGACAACAAGAGATTTTAAGCCATGCTAAAATCAATGGTAGGATACTACGTCATCGCTCACCTGTTTAATGCTCTCTCGCGGACTGTTTTTTTGTCAACAATCCGTCGCCTGAAAGGAAAATGGTCTTTTTCAATAAGAAATCTGGAAAGTTACAAAAAATCATGTTGTGCACCGAAGATTGGTTGGTGTACTTTATATTTACGTGAAGAATTTTTATAATTGAAAATTCTAGTTTTGGCCAGAAAATTTTATCAGCATGCATTTAGAAAAGAGTCAAAATCAAAGGAATCCAATTTGAAATTCATGAAGTTAATGAAAAATGTGGACAGAACTTTCTGTTAAGATAATTCGGGAATGTTTTGGCAGTGTAGTGTGAACTTAAATATTTTGCATTAACTGCTGCAGACGTAAGCAGAATATCGGTATAATTATGAATAGAACAATCAAACTTTTAAAAGAAATTGTCATTTGTCTATCAAAAAGAAAAAAACAAGGCAAAAAAAAAAAAAAAAAAAAAAAAAAACACCGGAATATCAAGTATCAAGAAATTTCTAGTTAAACACATCGATATCTGCGAGAACTTAGTCTAAACGTGAGCCATACCATAGTGAAGGAAATGCTATAGATGAATGATACATTTTATTTAAACAAAAGAGTATGCAAACAATGGGAAAAATTTCTTAAAATCAAAATTGTTAAGTAAATAATACCAATTACCTTTTAATATTCAGCGAACAAGAAAAACACTGAATGTTTTTTTTTCGAGTTTGTTTTGCGCAACAAAATATTTTACATTTAATAATAATACTTTTTAAATTGCATTGTCTGATGATATATCTGAATTGCAAAACATAATATAAAATCGGTGTCTTCTGAATTCTAGTTGCAAAAGTAAGTAAATCTGTAAGCTTCAGCCATAACAGCTAACACTGAACGAAGTAAATAAAACTCAGAAATGTGACGCTCGTGTTCCTCCTAATTCTAACTTATCACGAAAACAATATAGTATTACTATGTGCTTTTATTCTGTTCGAGCATTTCTTTGAGATTTTGTTACTTTTGTACCTAAAACAGACGGTTTATTGTAATGTATGTAAATATTTAGAAAACTGTCATTTCCATTAGTCCAAGAATAGAATGCAAATATTTGGAAAACTATCAATTCTATTACAGCAATTTTTGATATTTAGAAAACACTCATTTCCATTAGACAAAAGTGTTTCAAAAAGCTATAACTATACCTTTGTCAATCGGTTAATAATCGTCAGAGGTAAAACGATTAATTATTTTAGGATAGAGTAAACAACGGCGGCATCGAAAGTAAAATTTCACAGTATTATCGCCCGCACACGTCAGGTGGGAAAGTATATAGGGCTCATTTGCTGAGGAATTATTGGACGTGTTTAATGAATATTTAATGCTGATTATAAATTCGCACTATATGCTTTTCCGCAAGGGATTTTAAATGCTATGAGGCAAATTTATCTGCTTCGATAGAATAAAAAAGATGAGAGGTTATGAACCTGTTATAATATGTAAAAGACAATTCATAACATCTTAGTGTTTTTTTTTTTTTTTTTTTTTTTTTTTTTTTTTTTTTAATTTTTGGAAGGCTTGTTTATCTGCATCGGCCAAACCGTGTATATTGTCGACACAATCACCCCAAATATTTACCTTTCGTCGACCTGTATCTGCGATAAAGCTTCTTAAAAATTATCCAATACATAAATATTTTGTTAATGATTTATTAGGTTAATTACAACTCATATGAACTTTGTACGAAAACAAAATTATTTAAATGTCACTTAATGGCACAAGATTACTTATTTTCTTGCTTTGTGCAATAAGCTGTTCATATTTAAAACTTTTCTTTATATTTCAAAACAGATGTTTGTAGTATCGTATTGTTTTACACACATGTTTGGAAAGCAATTTAGCATTAAACTTCAAATATCAATAGACATATGTTATGTTACATAATAAGGAATGGTAAAACACAATTATTCATATATTAATTTCAATGTTTTAAAAAAAGGATTTTTTTTTATTTTCGGAAAAACACTCCGTATTCATTAATTCCAAATGTAGTATTATCTGTTTTGGTGTATGTATAAAAATATAATTATTAAAATTTTAGTTTTTTTCCCCAAAGATGTCTCAAGATATTACTGCCAGAATAATACAAGTCATTCGTTTGCATGCCAACTCATTCTTTCAGTTATTATTTCGTTCAAAAATTTGACCTTCTGCACAACTTGTTCAAATATTGCAGCATTAACTAAGTAAAGCTTTAAACTCGTCCAGTAGAGGTTGTCTAGGAGCTCCTCAAAACTTACAATAACTTAACAAACATGACATGAAATCTAAATCGGTCTAATACTGAAACCGTCTACATCATAAAATACCTTTTTACAAGAATTGGGATTTTTTCTGTCTCAACCGAAGATACGAAAAGAAAAAACAAATGTCATAAATATCAATTAAGTGACATTTATGCACAAATTTAGCTTCATGATATTATTATGGCCGTCGTATATTCGAATTATAAGCTTCCGAATTTACTTAAGGCGAAGAAATTGAATTTAAATGTTTTATATTTGAACGTCGCCAGCACATGGGAGACTTGTGTAAGGTATGGAAACAAATACTGCAATATATTATAGAAGCTTTCACTAGTTGCGTTTGTCAGCTTCGCGCTAAAGTAATAACACTAATCGAGTTAAAATAAAGTTTGATAACAGGGTTTATTGAAAATACATCTAAAAATATACTGAAACAGGTCATGATGCTACGTCAGGAAATAAGAGTGAATACTTTCATCCTAGTTATTCGAGCTTGTCCTGATATATAAAGTCATGTGTCTGATTACAAAGAACTCATTTAAACATGTGGGTCATTGGTAAAATAGTTGAATGATTTCATCTGACCTCGTCTCGCGTCCATTCAGTTCATATGCAGACAGATGTTTTGTTTATAAAACTTATTATGTTATATGTCTTGAAACTGTATGATTCGTTAGGTATTAGCTCTTGCTTTTTGTCTTGATTAAAATGTTCACATACAGCGATGTGAAAAAGTTTTATACGACTATCAGTATAGAGAATACAATGCTATTGTCTCTGCCTCGCCTACATTTTTTCTTAGCCTTGCCTGATAAATTTTATAATATCAGACACTTGCTTGGTTTTCTATTTATAATGTTTTCAATTATTATTTGCCTTTCTTTTTTTAATTTTAAATAAATCAACAAACCTCCCCAGAACCTTTCGAGTTCATGTCGCTCGCAATAATATGCACATTTCCAGCTAAGGGTTAAATCGATAACAAATAGTCTCAAATGTTTTTGTCAAAAGTAAGAGAGACTTTGATATTTCAAAAAACTGTTTGATTCAAAATTTATCAGTTGAGTATTTTTAAACTAGTAGAGGGCACAAATTTTCAGTTCATTTAATTTCATTTCGCATTTCATGGACCTTTGGTTTCACAATATCGCCATCTTGAATTTACCGATGCAATGAATCAAATGTTGAACAGGGTTAATCGATCTTTTCAGCTAATATCTTGCATGTAAATGAGTTGAATAATCAACTCAGTAAGATAATTTACTTTTATTTACTAGAAATCTGCTCATAAGACAATATTATGTGACATTAAGGAACAGGATATAAGAAATCACAAATAAACAAATGAAAGTAGTTCCGTCAAGGTCAGAACGTGTATTGATGAGGTGCCTGAAAAACTTGGGGTGAGTAATAAAGCTTAATTTATCAGGTAGGCAGTTTATTAACAGAAATCGATGTAAAGACATGATAAAATGAATAACTATTATTTTTGTTTTACTTCTAATTCATTTTTTATTTATGGGCGTATGTTTAATTTATTCACAGAAAATAGCACACGGTTCCTGTCGACGAAACATATGAAAAATAAGTAAACATTTTTATATGCAGGCCAGGCCTCTCGTTTGTTTGTTTGTTGTTGTTTTTTTTCTGAAATCGAGATATTATCACTCGATTATTATTTCTATTAAATCATATTATTGTAAAATCATAAATAAAAAAAATACAAATTTGTAAAGATACGGACATTTTCTTATCATTCGTGATCATATGTCATGTAATGCAACATCAAACATCATTATACATACGTAATAATAATGCAGAAATAACAAATATCTTTGTTAATCACCGTTCACCGTCATTATAAGAGAAGACAGAAGTCTCTGATCTTCATTTAAGTGAACGGTTTCATGACAGTTTGTATTAGGGAATAACAGTTCAGAACGCTTGACGTATAATAAAGCCAGAAAATACCCGATCAGCATTCTATCTTACTCTCTCCCTTTTTTGCTTAAATAACGTGCAAATCCATCTCATGTGGTGTCAGAAGAAATTGCAATCTATCATTTAGACGAAAAGCTTGGGATTAAAGCAGCCTACTCATTAGCTTTTAGCCTGAGAATATCTGCTGAAGTCTAAGTGATGAATTTTCAAGAGACTCTGGAAAAAAGATTTCTCATGACATTTCCTTTTAAGCAGTGTACAACAGACAAAACGCGATGTTTGAAACGCGATATTTGAACATGAATAATTCTATATCTGTTTTATTGTAACAAGTATAGGAACTTCACAACGGCATTAGCAACACGTTTTCCATAGCACAAGAAATGTTCTACAGATGATATTTAACAATATCTATATCACCTTATAAAATGATTTTTATACAAATTGTATATATAATATTGTATATTTAATATGTTTCGGACCATTTCGGGAGATGACTTAAAATAGCCTTCCTCAGAGAGTACGCAGTTACAAGCATTAATAGCTAGTAAGAAGGTAAAGAATAAGCAGATGTTAGCATAAATTTTGCACCATGCCAACAAAACTTTAACATATGGCTGAGGGTCTATTCCTTCTGTGCTAAATTATCATTATAGTTTGTCAATTGTTAGTGTCCTGTTATTCTTCATGCGCCATGATCGAATAACTCGAACTGATAGAAAATATGATAATATTATAAGTTAGTTTAAGTTTCGGTTTGTATATGGTAAATGAATATTAATTAGCGTATGAGGTGACGAAAATATTCAGGTAAACTCGCCTGTTTACTTTGATATACATGCAGTAGCTGTCAAATGTCAAAAGCTACTGGAACTTTTCCCATAGTTAAATACAGTTATCTCAGTATTTTACAAGATTTCCTCAACTAACTTTGACTAGAGTGTGTTTGTGTTTAAGGTAAAAAACAGCTGAGTATTTTGGTATCTCAGTTAAATATAGATTTTCACATTGTTTAATGGGTGGGTAACACTAGAAACTGATTCGCCTTCAAAAACTTGAAAGCTAGGCACTAATTGGCTGATTGAAAGACCATGAGAAGGTGGTCTTCTTTTGGTGACGTTCAGATCCCTATAGTAAAGCGTTACTTAGGAGCTTTAATCAGATTGGCAAAAACTAAGTATCTCAATCGAAAAGTTATTGTAGTTAATTGCTATGTCCGAATGGCATAACATGTCGTTTTGTGTAAATGCCGTTTATTCTTTGAAACAAACCGTGAGTCGTGCACGACTTTACTCTTTATAGTTTCCATGAGTTAGTTAAATTAAAAGTTTTAGCTACCCTTTGCGCTAAATTATTTTCAGAATAAGTGTGCTTGTATCAATATAAAATTCTCCACCATGTGATTGAGAGATTTATGACGGTAATTATTACCAGTTGATGAAGTAATTGCTGTAAAAAGATTATCAATAACTATTATTTTCCTGTTTATAGTGCTTTTGCCCAAACGAATCGTTTCTGCAACAAAACATGTCTTACAATAATCAGTTTTTCACTAAAAAACATGGTTTTAGAAGTACAGTCTTTTGCACTGGTTCATTTCTGGTACAGTTTTATTATCTTTAAAAGGAGACAGAAACCCCTCACTTTTAGAATATGAGATACGAAATTGACATCAATATACCTGATAGTGTGCACAGAGAAATGTTTATAAAGAAATGAGATAATACTAAACAGTTTTATCGAGCGTTTACTTTTCTTTTTCTTATGTTTGCTTTTTTCTACATGCAAGGACGCAAAATTATAATGTTAATAGCTCATTTTATCACGTTTTATTTAAATTATAGATTTTCCTCGTGAAAGTATAAATTTCGTACTTAAAATAAAACAATACCATAAAGAATATATTTAAAGACAAAAATAATTTTTACTCTCGAAAACAGTGTATAAATAGCTGGCCATAAAAGGGTTAATGTATGTCCTTTTCTACACACACACACACACGAATTCGCATGCCCATACGCGCATATGCATGCACGCACGCATGCATCAGTCAATGCATTTTTGATGTTCGTAGTCCTGTAAATATTTATCAGACACATTTATGGTATTGTTATCGACTTCTACTCAGACGGGTTTTTCATGTTAAATAATACAAAGAATTTGGGTTAATGAAAAAATATTGTTCAGTGACCGGAATGTGTGTCTGCATACAATTTTGTTGTATAGCAGACTCAGCTAAATATGTTTATTCTTGTAGGCGATGAAGAATCGATACTTTTAAGTATTTTTACCTTAAACTTCACTTAATGTTTCAGTCTACGAGAGTACTGTCTGTTTATTTATTTCGTTTTCTTTGTTTGCAGGATAATGCGCTGACAGCGGGTATAAACGGTCATGAAACGGAAATGATTGAAATACATTAACCTATAAGATGTTATCGCTAAGAAGCAAACAGGACCTGGCCATATTTTATTATATTTTGAAGCATATTAGCAAATAAACAACAAAGAAGACATTAGAAAAGACATTCGACATAACTTGTGACACATAATTTGCTTAGTTCAGAACCATTAGAATATTTAGTATGATCTTTATATTCACTATATGATAATTATTCTTTGTTTATATTTGGTCTTTCTCTATTTTTTAACAAAACATATTACTATGTAGCTCGTGTTGACTTTGTTAACTTTTCATTGTCAGACTAAATCAAAGCGCACTGATCTGAAAGGTGGAAGTATCCATGATCCGCTCGCTGCTAATTTTTCTGCTACTGTTGATTGACACGTAGAATGCAAATATTGTACTGCAATATTGATGTGATTTTATAACCATAATTATTTTTTGTTTTTGTCATAATCATTTTCATTATTATTATTATTATTATAATTTTGATAAAATAAAGCTGACATTGTCCCTTGTGCTTGTGTATTTTCTTCTGTACACTATTTGGAGACGGTGTTCATTCCTTTTTGAAATTGTACAGTCTGTATTCCAAATATCGGACGCGACGGTTTTGAGTGATCAGTTTGGTTGGTGACTGATAATAGCACTCATAATGTAATAACAATCTTAATACGATATTGATCCTTTTCCAGGCAATTGTTTCTTTTGTTCCTCATTCGGAATACAAATGTTTACTCAATTCTCCAGTCTTGGGTGTTGACATTCTATGATTGTAATAAGTTCTTTGAGTGTAAGCTATGGCTCTCTACTTGTTTACAGCATGTCAGATATTTGTCAGTTTCGATGGTTAAGAGACGACTTACTCTGTAGGAGCGTTTTGGGAGCTGTATATATCACTTTAACCTATCTTTGTCCGCGTCATAGAAAACGTTACTTATATAACGCATAGACTTTGACCCGTGGTTCGGATAATTTACGTCGTTACGTTATGAACCGAACACACCGGTTGTGAGCATTTTCAGTGACAGAGAAAGTAGAAGCTCTTATGCAACTAAAACTTTATACTTTGACTGATTACTATGATGCGGAATAGAAGTTCCGTTCCAGAATGTAAGTCTGGAAAAGAATAGTAAATTTTGACGAGTAATATTGGTGAGTAATTTGGTTGAAGTTCCAGATTGAATACACATAATAGTTATTCTAAGATGTAAGTAACTACACATTTACATGTACTGGAATGCATGAGGACTGGACCTTATGTCAGATAAGCGAAGTAACAATATTATTTCATTCATGTTAAAGGTTGCACCGTAAATAAACCAGAAAAAATACTTTCGAATAATTGAAAGATGATTACTCGAATGAATTTTACAGACATGTAACAGAAGCACAATATTGTAAAATAGTCTCAGCATTTCCAGCCGAATCGATTTGTTGTTCCGTATAAATTGTTTCGTTTAAAGGACTGTATGAAAAGTAGATTTTCCCCGATAGATTGAGAAAATGAAATGAAAACAACTTTTACCCCCATTAAACACACAACGTGTCCTGTTAGAAAAATAAAGATTTGGTATATCAATACGTCGCCATCATACAATTTTATTTGCTTACCTAACAGACCTTGTGATACTATAACCCTTTGTCTCTGCTATGGACTGTTTTGATTGTGAAGAAAATTCCTTCAAAAGGTATACTTTAACTTTTAAAACTTTCAGAAAGGATATTTACATGTACCTGAAACTAAAAAGCTACCACAAAATGCATCTCGAACAGTTCAGATTCAATCACCTGTGATACAGACTGGACAAACTATGCATGTTTTTCAGCGGAGCTGTCTAAAATTGATTTTGACCTAGATTTGCAGAAGCTTAGACCAATGAAATGCTGCGCCAAAACATAAATATTCAGCGGGAAAATTAAAAACTAGCATTTTATTGGCCGATATTTTGTAGCGCAATGAAAATAAGGCAGTGCAATAAATATTGTTATGAGCTATGTCCTTCCAATCTGCACCATTATTTGAAATATTTAAAAGGGGCAAAACTGCATTTAATGATGCTCAAGTATGAAACTTAACATTAAACGCGATAGTGATAAACCGCCAATTGTTAAAATGCCACAAAAAGTTCGCATAACAACAAGAAATTAATCTAGATTCAAACGATAGATTATTGTTTACTGGCCTAAAATATGTTGGAATATTGCGGGCTTCACAGATGATTTTGAAGGGACCAAATTAATACGCGTACTAATTTTTTTTCAGTAAATGAAATATTTTTTATGAAAACTTAGCTTTTTTGTCAAATTAATATGTATTTTTAAGGAAATCAGTTGTGTTTCCCTTCATTAAGAAAATGATACACTGTTTGGATGATTCTTTTATTGTGGTTACATAGAGGATTATTTTTTGTGTAGTATTACTAATGCATTGTTAAGCGGCCACACATTTCTGCGCCATCTTGAAGACAGTCAGCTGGTGGTACAGATAACACAGATTTAACGATGGTAAGAATCATAAATGGTCGATTTCATCAAGGTCAAATGACTTCGTCAGCTGCTGGTTATCAGAGTGCAGCGATTTCTTTAGTTGTCATTCTGTTAATAGTAAGTAATAACGTGCCAAGTCCGCGCTCTTGGAGTGCAGATGTTATTGATGAAATTATGCGATATGGTGACACCTTTTATGAACAGATTATTACAGGATCAGCAGTTGCTACTCCACGTTATTTAGGCCATTGGGAACTGCCGACAGCTATTGAAATAAATAACGTTATTTCACTGTTTTTTTCATTTATACACTTGAATATTAAGTGAAAAGTACATGCTTGGTGATATATATATTATAAACCAGTGTGCTAACTTCTTAAATACTGTAAAACTTCGAAAATAAGCGCATATCAAAATGTAAGCGCATACGGAATATAGGCGCATGTTTTTCTTACCAGAAAATAGCATTATTTTATAAGCGCACATTTCTGCTGTTACCGAATAAAGTACCTTATTATAAGCGCATATTTTACCATTGTTACATGAATATTTAGAAAATAGGAGTTATAATATTTGCCATTTTTATACACCCATTTTTGTTAATAATTTTATGTCTCATTATAAGCGCATATCGAAAATAGGTGCATATGTACCCGAAAGTATAAGCGCATACTGAAAATAAGCGCATACTTTTACACTAAAATATAAGCGCATATGGAAAATAAGCGCATATTTCAGCCACTAATTTTATTATAAGCGCATGCGCTTATTTTCAAAATTTTACAGTATACCTTATACCTTTATGTTGTTTGGTTTCCATTTAAAGATCTTGCAAATAAAATGAATACAGTTCTTATTTTGTGTGTTATTAGCTCACCTGAGCACTTCTAAATTTGTGTTGGTGGGTCGTAAAACCCACTTAAAACAAAATCATTGGTACCTTTCAACTTCATGTAAACTTGTACGAATCGGATTAGAAATAAATCAAAATGTTCTTTACAAACTCCGCTGATTGTCTTTTTAAAGACATTTCTTGTTACTCGATAGGGCTGAATTTCGTAGTTGGTGGTATAACGTTTACTGCGGCTGCACAAATTTCTCTTAGGGTTTCTTCTGCCGTAATTGGGTTAAATTAACATTCTGGTACCAAAAACATCATCGTTTTACATGTGTTAGATAAACTAACTTAATGACAAGTTTCTTTTTCTAAAATGAGCGAAAAAAGGTCGATATTATTCATTTTGTGAGTCATTTCGTTTTTAAAAACTAGTATCTACTGATTGAGCAATGTTAGTTGTCCGTGCCTTTTTTCCAAAGCTTTTTTTATCATTTGATTAAATTTATGCTTTCTACTAGACTAAAAGCAACGAAGTGGGAAAAAATACTTGATAGCATTTCTTTTTCTTAATTAGTTTATTCAGTTTATTATTCAGTATAACGCATTTAGATAAAACCTTTTACGTTGTGAAATTAAACACAAGTGGAAATATTTTATTCTTGTTAATTTGTACATCTCCCTGAAATATGATTCTCAGACATATTGCACTTGCAAATGAGGTTAAATGTGCTTCTAATTGATGGTAATGCCTTCTCAATCTAAAAGCATGATTGCATTATTCTAAAGTTTCTTTGTAATTAAGCATCCATCAAACGTAATGTGAGGTATGTTTTGGATTAAGCATATGCATATTTATAGCGTAAGATAAAAAGGCGGCACTGCTTTCAAACTTTACAGATAATGCACAGTCTGAAATCTTTGCTTTTTTAAATATATCAACATATTTATGTCAAATAGTTTAGCTTAGCTTACATAACAATCGTTAGATTCATAACAACATACATTAACAGCTATTGTATTCTCTCTCTCTCTCTACTTGAGTTTATTTATCGTCTGTACTGACTAACCGAAGTCCCTTGCAGATATTATTTATGTTATGTTGTGGGGGATAGTGCAAGATACAGAAAGCATACAATTCCAGAGGCACCCCTGGTTCTTTTGCATGCTCAGTGTACAGCATTGATACATGGGACCTCGGTTTAACGTCTATCCGAAAGACAATTAGTAATTTTAGTGGAGGAGCGGGGTATCGCTCTCGAGACCCCTGGGTTACCAGTCCAGCGCGTTACCACAGGACCACTGATCCGCTCCTGTTGCTTTTTTCTTTTGTATTGCTGTGTTTAAATAGTATGTGATGTTGTGTTTTATACTTCCGACAGAATTTCAACACACATTTTTATGCATAATAATCATAAGAAATTTAAATGCGTTATCAGTTTATAAAGACTAAAATGTTTAGATATCATATTTAAATGCAATCTTACCACTCCTTATTAGCTCGACTATTCGAAGAATAAGGAGGGCTGTAGTTCTCGCCCCGGCGTCGGCGTTGGTTCAGGTTAAAGTTTTTCGGCAAGGTAACATTATTCACCTAACCCCTTGCAGATATAGCCCTGAAACTAACAATACTTGTTAACCATCAATAGCTTACTCTGCTAACAAATGGAGGTAACTGTGTCAAGCATTTTGTGTGATTTATGGCCCCTTTTCGACTTAGAAATTTGGTTAAAGTTTCTCGGCAAGGTAGCACTAATCACCTTTCCCTTGCAGATATAGATCTAAACATACAATACTAGTTTACCCTCAAGATCTTAGTCTTATCACAAGAGGAGATAACTGTGTCTAGCATTTTTTGTGAATTATGGCCCCTTTCCGACTTAGAAATTAGGTTAAATTTTTTCAGCAAGGTAGCACAAGTCACGTTTCCCTTGCAGATATAGCCCTGAAACTCACAATACTTGTAAACACATGTACCATCAAGAGCTTAGTCTGCTTACACGAGAGGGTTACTGTGTCCAGCATTATGTGTGAATTATTGCCCCTTTTCGACTTAGAAATTTGGATAAAGTTTTGGCAAGGTATCACTAGTCACCTTTCCCTTGCAGATTAACTTAAAACATTTTTTATCATCATGGCTTTAGACTGCCACAAGAGGAGGTAATTTTGTCAAGGATTTTGTGGGAATTTTGAGTTTATAAGGTTTTATAATCCTTTAGTGTCAAGTACTGAGAATAGTCGAGCGCGCTGTCCTACGACAGCTCTTGTAATATAAATTGTACACTTCATAATCTTTTTTTTATCATTTTAAAAGTCTATATAGCTGTTTAAATCATCTACCAAAAGTTAAGTTTAGTAATATGTATATAAATGGATTAATTTAAAGATTCCATTTCCGGTGCGTTAAAACTAGTATACTCGCGTTTTTTTAATACTAGAATTTCATAATGATCTGTAATTGTTCATGAAACTGAATAGTGCTTTTATTTATTTTTGTGTGTGTGTGTGTGTGTGTGTGTGTGTGCATTTTTTAAAGTTTCCGTGATTTGTTTCGATATTTCACTAACAATAGGCATTGTTACTGTTTCGGAAAAAGAAGTATTTCCGCCAGATAGTAATTAAAAATAGTTGCCACTTTTATCTTTGTCATGTTTTGGACAATAATTAAACCTTGTCAGTGAATAAAGTTGTAACCAATAACAACGGTTCATTAGATTTGAAACTCTTATCAATCTCGATAACAGTCGAATGCCCGCTTGCACCAGTAAATTGTTCCGATTTTACGTACACGCTGATCGGTAGCTGGCTAAGGTAAGGGATGTGGTGATTAAATTTGCTTCTGGAGTTTTAGTAAGGGTATCGTTAAATTAAGAATGCTGAGATATATATGAAACAAACATGTTTCAATCAATTCGGAATCCGAATGCTTCCTTCATCAAGTATTCCAACAAACACCAAAAGCAAATAGGCTGAAAACATGATCCCAATGAGACGTTTAAGTATCCCCTTGACTTCAGCGATAACCTAGACTTACAAAACTTACATGAAACAATTTATAAAGTGACCTAAAGCTTTTCGAGGAAATTTCTATAAGTTTCATATTAAGAATTCTTTCAAATCATTCCCCAGTGTTTAATATATGACGTATGCATTGTACAATTGTATTGTTTACAGTAAAACCAGTCAAGACTAGAGTAACAGCAAAGGTAACAAAAATACCCTCAAATAAAGAGTTATCAAATACATGTCTCCTGTGACAAATTATAGGTTTTTGCTTTAAAATGAAATTATTGAATGTGTGTAAAATAAAAATGAATCATTTTCATAAAACTATTTCTGTTTATAAATCACGACCAAAATTGATTTAATATGTTTTTATTATAGGATTTTGACCGTATCTCACACAACATCTAACGGAAAAATTATATACTATTTCTTGAAACTTAATATAGATAACATAATTATTTTTAAGAAAGTAATCAATACTTTATGTAGAATTATATATGTATTTAAATGTGATGTCGTAAAGGTACTCGTAACAATGTAAATACTTAATATCTTCATAACCGTCTGAATTTCAAATAAATAACTGAATTGAACGAGACAATGCTACACTTAGTCTTCATAACATCTCGAACTAAGTAATTCGCTTATTTAACCTTAAAATGTTTGCATGTATTAGTTGAATATTACGCATGCGCGCACACACACTATCACACATCCTATCGATTAAACCTTTCAATATCAAGACATATTAAAATTCATGCATAACAATAGATATTTCCATTCAAAATTACCATCGATCATGTCAGTTTATAAATTCAAGGAAATGAATACCGGTTTCTTGAAACAACAGCTTTCTAGAGATTGTAAATTTTCTAAATACTGTTGCCTCATGGAAAGGAAAAAAAAGGCGTTTATAAATCTGTAAATAAACGAAAGGATCTCCACCTTTTAAATGGATCACTTGATATAAAGTTATCTTAGAATAAGAGTAATTTTGAGTGGAATAGTGTACTCTCATTGTCAACCTTATCAAATCGATCCTGATGTTTTGACAAACTGTTAACATCAAATAGCATGCAATAAAGGATGTCTGCAGTCATTAAATAGAAAACAGATAATACGTGATACAATTTTATATCCTTAAACACGGCAAATATGTATATTTATCGGAACCGTAAACCCACGACCTTGCCAAAGGGAGGGATATGTATGTGTCTGAATTTTGTAGAAAATAAACTTCTTGAACATTCTTAAGAAGTCAGTTTTTGTTGCCTCAATTAAGAACAGATATGCTTAAATTAAAACTAACAGAATCAAACATGTATTATTTTAAATTTTGAGTAACAGCATTTACAAATCTAAGAAGCTTTTTGTCAGATAAAGACATTGAATTCGATGAAGCAGTAAGAAATCTCATGAACTGCTGTGTTCATGATACCTGTCTACGTATTTTTCTCGTCAAGGTAGGTTACCACCGTTCATGAACACCTTCAGTGAACTGGATTTTAATTGAGACTTTGTTAACCGCCTATCAGTCCGCTACATTTCTGGAGTCAACTTGAAACTTTGAGTATTATAAGACAGAACAAGAAAGAAATGCAAAGCAATAGTATTGTAACAAAAAAAGGGTTTTTGTGGAGTCTTTGTCCTTTGTTCTTCGCTCGAGTGATAATTTTAAATGTGTATAATACCACAACTATACTAAAGGAAACTTTAGTTTTCTTTTCTGAGAAACGCCTTTCGTATGCTTAGAAACAACTTTCACTTACTTTTCTAAGTTTTCTTATAATGTTTTATACGCCCGTTTTAAAAACGGCACGTATTATGGGAACGCGCCTGTTGGTCGGCGGCGTCCAATATTGTCCGGAGCATATCTCCTACACGCATGGAGGGATTTTAATTAAACTTTAAGAAAATGCTCATCACTGTGAGAAGCCGTGTCGCATACATGAACCAGGTCTCTAGGTCAAAGGTCAAAGTCACAGAGCTCATCGAAAAACGCTTGTCCGGAGTAAAACTTCTACAAGCATAGAGGGATTTCAATATAACTTAGCAAATGTTCAACATTGCGAGGCGGAGTGTCGCACGCACAATTAAAGTCCCTGTGGCCAAGGTCAATATCACACAAAGAGGTCAAAGTTCAGATAAAAATATGAAGTTGTGTAAGGTCAAGGTCACTAGAGATGATGAAATATCCAGATATTGTCCGGAGCATATCTCCTACAAGCATGGAGAAATTTTAATGTTTCTTTACAGAATTGTTCACCGCCATGAGACGTAGTGCCCTGCGCATGAACCAAGTCTCTAGGTCAGAGGTCAAGTTCACACGTAGATCTCTTTGAAAAACGCTTGTCCGGAGCAAAACTTCTACATGCATTGAGGGATTTTAATACAACTTGGCACAAATGTTCATCACTGCGAGACGGAATCTCGCGCATAAAATTCAGGTTCCTGCGACCAAGGTCAAGGTCACAAATAGAGGTAAAATTTCAGATAAAAATACGAAAAAATGGGCTTGTTACATTATGGTACTGAATCTTAATTTAAATCAGTTCGTGTCCTGTGCATATCTTCCCTACTTTCATTTAACAACACAATGCCAAGAATAGAAATTTGCTTGCCAGCTAACACTTCTTATCCATAATACCCACATCTCCACTTAAAGCTTTTGTGACGGGCGTATTTTTGACAATGTCACCCTTGTTTTTTTATCTTTAAGCCAAAACTGTTTGATACCAATTGCATTACGTTTTGATTAGTCTATTTAAAACATTACTTTGTCAATGAATATGAAGAATTAAAACTGGGAAACTGGGAAATTCATCAGATTTGCTATTAAAAAAGAAAAGAAAAAAAAGCATTACGCTAAAGAAGACAATGTTTCAATTGTTCAAAACAAACGAACGAACAAACAAAACAAAAATATTCTTTGAAAAATAGACACTTTTATAGTTCTATTGCTCTGTAAATCAGCTAGAAAATCAGCAAATAAACTTCGAATGTATCGATAACATGGTTTGTAGTTACACCATTTATAACATCGTTTAGCTTTTACTGTAAGCAGTTCGCGGTTAAACATGGTTTGCATTTATAACTAAAAATAAGTTGTTACGTTTCGATTGTTTTGATTGTATCTTGCCATTTAACTGAAAAATATCACGACAGCTTTCCATACATTGCACTATAAAACGAAAATAATTTCAAGAGACACGTCTGAGCAGAAAATTACTTAGATTTTTTCCTTTATCTTCTAAGTTAACATGTTTTTTTAGAACCGTCGTTGACTATAATTACGTCCGTTTTTTTCCATAACACAGATACAACGAGGAGGAGTCTTTTAGCTTATCGGTTATTTTAGTTAATAAATGTGTCAGCGAACGTTTTAGCAATTTTTTAAAGCCAGATACAAGTTAAATGGAAGGCATAGCATCAGCATATTTGAATTGATTGATTTCATGTTTATCGTTTTAGAAAGAAAAAAACTGTCAAAATCTATTCATTATTCGAACAGTTGAAGTATTTTATATGTCAAACGATATGACATCGCCCATCAAGATTGATGTTGGCACATAGATAACCGTTTAACGTAAGTAAAGCAAGCCCATGTACTATGTGTTTGCTTAATTGTATTCAATTAATTCAATTATAAAGCTGTGTCAGTTTCGGATTCATCGAAATAAGGTGATATGTTAAGTTTTTTGTTTGTTTTTTTTTTGCAGTACAAATGAGTGTCTTTCATGTTGAAATAATCGGTTTGCATTTTTTTTGAAAGGAAAAACATTGTCTGCAGAGGAAACGTACCTAAACAACACACATAGCATGCAACGGCCCTTTATGACAATTGTAAACGTCAAAACAGAAAACTCCAAGTTCATTTAAAAGAAGAAATATTAATATGTCTATGTTATTGAAGAATTTCTTCCACATGCTTAGTAGGAGGTAGCTGCAGATAACAGTTATAGAAGTTTAATTAAATACTTCAGCTGTGTTGTTCTAGTGACATTAGTGATCATGTTAGCATTAGTTCTAACATATTTGTTTCAATTATTGCTCGGATAAATATTTTGATTCAAGAAAAAATACATTCAAGAAAAGTAAATATAACACAACACAAATAGACCTTCTTGAATTAGATGACTATCTTCTGTCACGCAAACCTGCATAAGTAACAAACCATCGTCAACAAATTTGAGCAATATGCACATGTCACCAAAAGCAATAAAATAAGTGACAAATATGATAATATTTTCTCTAGGTAGATGAATGTTATAGCATCCAGACAATGCAATATCTATATAACGTGTTTTTTCCAGATTATGTACGGGTAGGTATCTTTCTACGATTTGCGACGGCAAATATTAACAGTCGATTAAGCTCTTGTTTTTGGTTGATTTCCAATAAAGTTTAAAGGTGGTTTAAGCTTGTATCTTATTCATTAATGCGTCTATTATCTTTAAATGAAAAAAAGGATTATCAGGCTAAAAGTCTTACAAATTCAAGAAGATACATATCAAGATACCTATGCACAGAGAATTGATAAACTGGTAATATAAACTCTAGTTAGTCTCATGGATTTCTACGTTCCTTCTCTTTATTTAATTTTTATTCTTTTATTTATTTTATCTATCTTATTGTTGTTTTGTTTTACTGCAAACAGCCGTACTTTTAGCTAGTGTTTATTTTGATCGACACGCCAAACTCAAGATGATAATGCCCATAGCTCAGCTAAGCACGTGTTCTTATTTCAGCTAGTTTGATCATACATCTTTCGGCAAGCATGTACATCAAACAACTATTTTCTAAACAACTTGACTACATTTACCGGTAGCTTTTGACTTTCAGTACCTTTCATTTCGGTTCAAAAGGGTTGGCTTTAGTTATCAGCGCCTAACATAATATAAAAAAAATATAAAGTATGGTCTGTTCCTTTCAATCCGTAAATAGTAATGTAGCATTAACAGACAGCTGACAGGTCTGCTAAATGTGATCCTTGTCAGTTTTTCTCACCTGTCCATGCAATAATGGCATGGCACCTGACATCCTTGAACTATGATAAACCAGCTATGTAACATGCATTGCTCCTATAATAAAAATTATCAATTGCAGCAGAATCCTAAAAAAATAGTAATCGAGCACTAGCCCGAGGTGTTCCAAGTTTTACCAATTGCTTTGTAAGGAACAATAACATTTTATCTTGAAACAGTCTTCCATCAAGTTATTTGCACTTTGCGTTGTATAAAAGACCAGGTTAAGTTTGTCCTCAAATCTGAGCCAAGGATTAAGGAAAAGGACTTTTATAGATTTAGTTTTCATTTTCGAAATCTTAAGAAGATTTTTGCAGCAATGTATTGTTTTCAGTATGAAACTTAGCTTACTTCGCTTCTCCTGTGTCTGTCCAAATCACAGACCTTAAATCATTTTCCATTCTGTAAGACAAAATCATAAAGTTTAATTTTTTAACATGCCATTCTTATAGGCTGGACGGGTCCACATCCAATAAAAAGGTTTTGGGTATAAATTTTCAATTTCATTATATTTAGGCAATGAAGTCCTTTATGCAAATAGTGTAAACCCTGATCAGGTTCTGCACTGTTCGATTATATCTACATTTTAGCAGCTAGGCTTTAAGGTTTAAGACTCTCTGACAATAATATTTATTTAGTCATGCAGGAAATAAGAAAGACTCAAACAGACCGAGTTTTACGCATAGGAAAAATTATGTGCTATACTTTAGTGTTTATACATTACTTGTTAGTGTGTGATTTAAATATTTATGATAGTGAATGAAACCAAAATGCCGTGGAACAAGGCAAATTTAAGATTTCTCATTTGGCTAAACAGTTTTGAGTATTTAGTCTTTCTATTTTATATCGATTGGGAAGCAGGTTGTTGCAACTTATATTAATCCCTCTCGGTGGCTGGTACTTGGTATCAAACGAATACTCGCGCCGGAAGGTTACTGTAGATTCTTACCCCTGGTGCGATTCGAACCAGCGTCCTCAGGAGTCCAGCGCTCTAATCCCTGGATTACTTTTTCTCCGTTTGGTTATTTAAACATCAGCTTCTTCAGTTTTGCAGTTTAAGTTGACTGGTTCCTTCTTTTTTTATCGAATCTGTTTTGTCCTAGATTAATTAGCAGATAGTGACCTTTATTCCAGCGGCAAATTGATATTTAAATCCTTTAGGGATCATCTAATTTACAACGATTATGCTTATCAATGCTATCAGGTACAAATGTTAGGAAAACATTCATAAAGAACTTGAATTAATAAGATATTTGTAAAGATTAAATATTTATCAATTACTTGAAAATTGATTGAATTAAAAATACTAAAAATCCAACGAATACATATTTAGAAGTCAAATTCAACAGCCACCAAGTGGCTGCATTGACAATTACACTGAAATTCAGAAGTCGAATTTAACAGCCACTGGCCGCTTTGGCAATTATTCTCCTTTCTGGTCAAAAATGAGAAGAAAAAACAGATATACAATCTATTAAGTGCAAATTCCGCAGTAATGAAACGTTTCGTTTGACAGGTGTTTTATCGTAATTTTCTTTTTGGATCGAGTGTCATACAGGCATTTAGAGCATTCTTTAATAAAAAAAACTTCGAAGATACTTATACTCAATGTGTTTCGAATAAAACTTCTAATTACCAGATGTGAATAGTAGGAGGGGTGCAACTGATGCTTTAGATCTCCGTCTGTTATATGCTTGCGAGATAATGGACTGGCAGCGGGTGGTTTGACATATTTATAAAACAAAAGGCTGTCTGGGATGCGACAAAGGAAAACATTAACATGTAATTTGTAACATCAAGGAACATAACAAAACTTTAACATTCTTCCGCAGCATGCTGGTAAAGTGACAATAACGAAGGCATTAGAAAAGACATTTGGATGAGTGGATGCATTCTAATACACTTTGAGGCCAATGAACACATCTTTTCTGACGATGAACACTTTTACTAAAATCTTTATCTTGAGGTAAATCTTCCATATTTTAGTTTGCTTTTTCTATTTGTAATAGAATATAATATTTATGACTTTATGAGACGTGTTGATTTTGTTACGATTTTATGGCCCCAAAAGTTACATAAGAAGCAGCAGTGAAATAACCAAATAACAAACTGAATAAATCTCAATATCTAAACATACTAACATGTACACTAACATGCCTTCGTCAAAATGGTGGAGATCTTTGTCAATTTATAAGGGTTGTCCGGAAATTTTAAAACTGAGTTTATCATTAAGTAAATACGCTGCATTAATTAATTGTTTCTCATTCTTATTCTATATTCTGTGAGATTCTGCGACACAGATGATTCATCACAAGTCTGACATCTTATTATTGCTTAAGAATGTTTCATGAATAATTTATGTTTATAATAGGTCGCAGTTGTCACTTTTGCTTGTTGCATTTCTTCTGTTACTTATTTGAACTTGATCCCCATTCCTATCTGAACCTGAATATTTTTTAATTGCCGCCGAGACTGTTTTAGTGATAATTTTTGTGATTGACAATGCATATTTAAATGAAGTCCCGAAAAGAATTATTTTACGTAAAAAAATAAAATGTATTTTGATAATTTCATTGACGATAACGTTTGCAGCGTAAATAAGTCAGGGAATTACATTTGCAAGGAACGAAGATGTTTCCTCGAAAGGAATATTAAAAACGTGTACTATCTATCCTAGGCAAAATACTGTTAAACTTTGTTTTTCATTTTTATTTAAAACTATTCTGTTTTTCCGTACCACTAGTTTTGGTTTCAACCTGTCATTTAACCTTTTAATTTTGATGAGTAAAAAATATCCGAAACATTGACAATATAAAATTAATACAATTTCGAGGCCCACTTTAAAGCACACGTCAAGTTAACTAAAAGATGTAATTTGCGTTGATAGGTCAATGAAAAATTTGTATTAAATGTAAAATACGCATAATTTAATATTGATACCGTTACGGGGCTTTTCTTTAATATATCGATGTTTTGACGTCTGAATTTGTAGAAAGGATTTTCTTCTGAAACGACAAAGTTTACCAAAAACTCATAGTTCTAATTCAGTCTGCTGTGATACCTAGGAGTTAATTATCTTTTTTAGCCTGTCAAAAATATTTCATAGAACACGCATTTCATCTAAAATAAATGTAAAACTGGACAAGATTTGCACCATAACATTTACTTCAGATGTACTTTCTCCATGATATTTTTCGCCTTAAGGGAGTAGTCCATTTGTCAACTAAACTCCTGTTCATGTTGTTTGTTTGATTTTAATAAAGGTATTGTATCATATTACTAATAGTTTAAAAAACAAAACTTTAATCCTAGTAAGTATCAGAAGAACTAACCTTGCTTATTGTTCGTTGTTCTATTTCCTTGCCGGTAGATTTTTTTTCTGCATCCATTCTAATAACTCTACGCCATTAATTGAATTGACAGCAAACAAGTAAACTTATTTCAATACTGAATAGACATTCTGTTTACTGTTACCTTACGTTGTTTTTTATGCCCCGAAGGGAGGGAGGGATATAGTTTTTGAACTGTCCGTCCGTCATTCTGTCAGTCCGTCTGAAAACTTTAACATTGTCAATAACTTTCTTATTATTTAGTGAATTTACTTCATAGTTGGAAACAACACCCCTTTGGACAATACCTTTCCACTGATATATGTTCATTTGACCTTGACCCCTGATTGACCTTTACCTTGAAGACCCAATTGTCCAAAATCTTTACCATTGGCACTAACTTCTATTAGTAAATGCATTTACTTCATACTTGGACACAGAATATGGACGAGGCCTTCCCACTGACCAATATTTGTTTGACCTTGACCCCTGAATGACCTTCACCTTGAAGATCCGAAATTGTCCAAAAACTTTAACATTGCCCATAACTTTCTTATTAGTATGTGGATTTACTTCATACTTGGACACAACACGCCTTTTGACAAGACGTTACCGCAAACCTTCAGTTATTTGAACTTGTCCCCTGAGTATCCAATCGTCCAAAAACTAATATTTGGCCATTACTTCCAAATTAGTAAGTGGATATATCTTCATACTTAAACACTTCACCCCTTTGGACAAGACCTTCCCATTGATCTATATTTGTTTGACATTGACCCCTGAATGACCTTCACCTTGAAGATCCAAAATTGTCCAGAAACTTTAATGTTGCCCATAACTTCCTTATTAGTAAGTGGATCTACTTCATACTTGGACACAGCCCCCTTTTGATAAGACCTATATTTATTTGACCTTGGCCTCCGAATGTCTGGTTCTCAGGTCAAAGCACCACTTTTGGGGGCATTGTCATCTTTCAGTGACAGTTCTTGTTCAATTTATGTTTGTCATTTCACATTCAGACAATTCTTTTTATATTGTAAAATAAAGCACATGTAGAAATAGGTTAAGTTTTTTTATTGTAAATTTCCATTGCAGTTGTTGTCAGATATAATGCACTAAAGTCTTGTAAATTGATTAAATTGGATTAAGTGTGTTTGTTATTAATGGCAATGCTATTTTTTCAACTTAAGAAAATGATTCTATTGTTTTTAAGTTTCCTGGTAATAAGGCATCCATCAAATTTGACGCGCGGTGGGATAAAGGACCAAGCATGTATTAAGTAGCATTAAATAATACAAGATAACGATGCTTTTTTACTTGACATATAATACGCCAAATGCGGTTTGTTAAGATTTTTCTTTCTGTCATGTATATTAGCTCAATTAGCACAAAAGATGTTTGAGTCAATTGACTTTTCATTAATGTCATGAATGTAAATGCATTATTGTTATTTACATTGAATAAACCGACGTGCATGCTTTTAAGAAGTTACTAAACTTTTATTTTATTTTAAACCCATACGTAACTGTTTCAATATGCAAAACATTCCTATTATATGTATGTGACTTATGTACGTTACATTTTATTATATAACTGCTCTGTATCGTAAATTTTAAAGTATTCTGTCATTGACTTTAATATCGTTTGTGACGAATGTGCTTACTCGAATTCATTGATTCTGAAACATTTAAACGTTCAGTGTGAAGCATTGCGTAGGCATAACAAAAGCGATATCTTGCTGCATCTACAGAGAATTATCAACTAATATTAAAAAAGGTCTTAGCTTGATTTCTAAACATAATTTCATCAGCTATTTGCCTACGAAAACTGTAATAAAGTGTTGTAACGTCCTACCTGTAGAAGCACCACAGGACAAAATCATAATGCATGTAATACACAAATTATGATACGATTCAACAAAAACTTTTACATACCTAACATATATGATACATATGAGCAACAACGTTATTCATATCATAAATCACCATATACCTCAAGAGTACGACCACATTTTTAGCACATTTTGTCGTCACAAACGTGATGCTACTTGTTCCAGGTATTGTTCTTATTTATCTAAGGTTGTAGTGAAGTCGAGAAAGTACCCGAACTGACCCATTTCAGGTGTTCCTGGCCGTTTTTTAGAAAATACTTTGCAACGTACTAACTTAAAATGTTCTTCTATGTTTGATTCAAACAGGAAATTAGTCTTCCTTAACGTAATGACTTCATATAGTACTAAACATATATACTTATATTTAGGGTTGTTATTTTTCAATGCGCACGTTACTGTCTCGCTTGTTAAATTGAACATATGTTCAGGCCTTCTTTACTTACAGTTTATAAAAAAAAAAACATTTGTTTTTGACCAAAGAAGCATTTCATGGAACAAAAGAGTCAATTCAGTTATTACTTAATATGAGTATAACTTTATCTGGTTTTAATAAACATAATGCATAGGTGTTCCTTATAAGTACGTCCACGATTATACTATACAATATTTACGTCGTTTGCTCTATTCAGAAAAGAAATTCCTAAAAAAATATAAGTAAAATACGAGTATAAAATGGTTCCGTTTTAATTATTGCAGAAGCAGCACAATTCTGTCAAATTCAAATGGGGTTTATTCCGAAATTTCTCAGATACGCACTTTTCATTTAAAAATGAAAAACGTAAACAAAGCACAGCATACGTCTGAAATGACCTTTGTAGCATTTCTTACCAATTATAAGATTGGACGTAATATCTCCACCTTTCGAAAGAGTTGCTTAAAAAGTAAGATTTTATTTGATCATGCTGTTTATGCTGTTTGGGAATAACTGAGATAGAGGGCAACGTATTGCTGCTTTAGCTACTTAATTTTGTCAACGCTACAACAAAGTAGGGAAACAAAACAGAAAACTCCTTATTCGAAATAATTTTTATCTAAAATTAAAATTTGAGCAAATTAATAATAGTTTATTTAAAGCATGGTAATTACATACAAGAAAAATACATATTTTATTAAAATCATTATCTGAATTTTCCTTTCTACAGTACAGATGATTATAATGTCACTGACAGAGAATACGAATCTTATGATGATCCCTCCGAGAAAATGTTAAAAGCAATATCTGATATGACACTGATTGTCAAAATACAAAACTAAACCAGCCTATGTTGGGAATGGAAAACAAAATAATATTTTTGTAACAGTGAGTTAGAAATACAACCAAATGTTTATCACTTAATTCAACTAGAAGAAGGAAAATGCAGGCTAACTTTTTACTAGTAGCGTAGCACAGTTATCTTTACGAAGGGCACTCACTTAAAGTTTGTTTTAATTCAAAGAATTAGGTAGACAAACATACCTGCCGCTGTATATTTTTCATGTAAGTGACGGTAATGTAACCCAACGAATGATAATAGCAGCTAAATAATTAATTTTATTTATCAATGAAGAGAACTGTTTCTCGATAAAAGTCAAATTTCAACATACATCAGTAAATTATTTTACTGTAACAGTTTAAAATGATTCCTTGTTCCAGTTTTTATTGTATTTACACATGGTTCTTAAAACCCCTAAAGTAAGAAAAATATCCTAACAGGCCTGATCTCTGGAGATAGACGTTAATAACCGCGTTTTTTCTTTCGTCAAATTTTATCTTAACATTTTTTATATCAAATTCTGCAGAAATTGAACATCAAGCACTAACATTATCATCCATTACTTCGATTTAATCCATTGAATATTAAGGAAAATTTAAATTAAAGCAAACCAAAAGAAATTTCCATTCAAATTACTATCGATCTCGTCTCTTAATCATTTTAGGAAATAAATACCAGCTGTCTCAAACAACAGATATCTGATGGAGGTAAATTTTCATTTATTTTTTTATGTTTCTTGAAAAGGAAAATAAACGTTTTTGCAACTGTAGTTGAAGGATTTTTTTCTTTATCTTAAATGGATCACTTAATTCTATAAAACGGATTTGAAATATACGATTTGTTTCGAATGGGGCAGTTCACTTTCATCATCAGTAATATAAATGGATCTGATGTTTTGACAAACTGTGAATAGCACGCAATAGCGATGTCTGAAGGGAAGCAAAACATGACCATACTAAAGATAGTATGTGATGCACTTTTTATTTATATTTGACTGTTAACAACCTTGCCAAAGGGATCAGTGTTAACGAGTCTAAACTTTGTAGTAATTTCTGGAAAGTTCTTTCGAAGTTTCTTATTGTGTTTCCTTGACAACCAAACAATTTCCCAGACAAAAAAACATAAAGCTAACGAAATCAATGCTTTTAATATCACACAATATTATATTGAAGTTTGGCTGTACGGTAGCTTTATGTAGTTATTTGTCCTTTGTGATTTACGTACAGTGACAGACTGACAGTTGGTAAACAGTCTATACGGTAAGAACTATATGGAAGGAAACTCACACTTCGCTCTTTATTTTGCATCGTCAATGTTACATTTAATTTTCTCTGTTAAGAGTTAACATCGGGTTGCAATGAGTATTTGCTTTTAAAAAGAAGCTGGCTTGAAAATTGGTCGCTGTTTATAGCCGACAAAACTTTAATGGTCATTTTCAAAATATCACTGGGATGTAAACCCACAAACTGAAAATCAGTGCGAATGAATCGATTTTGTAGTCACACTACACACAGTTTACATTTATATCAGTCACTTAAACATTTAAGTTGTGACGCATCGATTATTGTGATTGCCTCTTGCTATTCATTTTTAAACGTGTCAAGGAAACTGCTATTTTAAACGAAAACATTTTCAAGGGACATGCCTGAGGGGCAAATTACTTAAAAGTTTACGGCCTCTTCCAAATAAACATGATTTTAGTACAAACTGACTTTTAAGTAATGTTTCAAGTAATTCATAACACATATATAGCGAGAAGGATGTCTGGGTCGACAAACTACACAAGTATTCCTCCTATCGAGAGGTCGTTTTAGCAATTTAGTGTGTGAACGTTTTAGTAATTCATATTTCTTTTCTAGCAACATCATTAAAATGGAAGGTCAAAACATCGAAAGGTTTCTATTTCATGTTAATTATTTGAAACAGAATAATGTCAAACCCAAATTTTATTCAAACAGATATAACTCGAACCTTACTGCATACTTTAAAAAAAACACCAGTCCTAATATATAATAAATGAAAGACGTGGCAAAGGTCAGTTGATATGTTTTATTATTACAAATATCTGGTCCGCGTGCTTGTGCGACAATGTATTCTTGAAAAACACAAAAAGAGAAATAGCTTTGTCTGCAAAGGAAACTAAACATAGCAACAAAATAGCACGCAAAGTGCATTAATGACTTTTGTCTACGTCAATATAACAAAATACAATTATTTCTAAAAGAAGAAATATCAATGTGACTGTCTATTAAACAGAAGAATTTCTTGCATATGCTGCGAGGGAAGAAGCTGCAAAAATGTTTTCACATAATTTACTAAAATACTTCAGTCGTACTGCTTTAGTTACACAATTTCAATCTGTCCTATGCAACAGTGTTATTGCAGTCTTATGTCAATTGAAACATACAAGCACTTAGCTAATAACTTTTATGCCAGTAAATTATAGTTAAATGTACATTTGTTTTTTTTAAACATATAGTACGTGTACACCCATAGTCATGGCTTCCAAATGGTAGCCTTTGAATTGATTTTAGTTACTTATTTCTATTTTTGTATTTCTTTATATTAAGTCGATCAGAAGACTGCGAACAACCATTTTTTCCCTTAAAAGTTGCAAATTTGATATAATTAATTACAATGTCTGGGCTTGTTCTAAACTGGTGTGACCTAACTTTCTTGCACTATTCTGTGTCACGCAAATCTACATAAGTTCCTATACCTTCTGAATTCATTTGTGCAAAGTAAATCCATGACCAATCAAAATAATGTTCACTATTTCTTAAACAATAAAGCGCTTCTTGTTCATTTAAAGTAAATTATGGTTTCGTGACCATTGGTATTAGGGATGTGCTTTTTTCAATCCACTGACATTTAAGTCCAGTAAATAAAATTGCTTTATCAAACTTAAATCCTTTATTTCTTCTAAAAACAAATGAAGGAATCTCGTGCAGCGTCAAAACAAACTCCATTTGTGAATTAGAATAGGAAAACTTAAAGCATATAGCACTCATTAGCCTGAAGGCTGATGGTTTCTTCTGTATTCAGAGTAATGAATTTCAAAAATATTGTGCAGTTAAATTTCTGAGGAAAAACGTGTTGATTGTAAACGGTATTGTTTGCACGAGACAAAAGCACTCGTACGAATTCTCTCTGGAACAAGGTCATAGTTGGAAACGTTTAAGAAAATGGTTTCTAATCAGATGCTAATTATACAAACATTATGAAGATTCACTTGTTACCTTTAACCAAAAAGAAGCTGTAAATTCATGTAGGTATGTGAAGAAAGGAGTAAAAAAAGAAATTCGGGTCAGCAAACACGGTTAAAACAATTCCATTGTTGAAAAATATACACACAGACACTAATAGATATCTGCTAAAGTAAGAATAACAACCTGGTAAAAAAACACAATGACTGATCAATGTCAGGGAGAGTAACAATATAAGTGCAGTCAAGGCTAAACGCCTCTAGTCGTGAAATCTTGTGCTCAATAAGCTTAATATTCAGTTTAAACATTACTTTCTGTTTTTTCAAAACAGTTAGTCTTCAAATTCATTTCTCAAAATGTAATCGAATTCGAAATCTCTTCTGATTACCATTCACAATTTCTCGAAAGATGTGATTTGTCCAGTGCCACTATCTTTACTATGCCTTTCCTGCTTATAACGATTCGTTTATATCGATATAGATATTCTATATCATCAATACAATTGTGAAAGACATGCTTATCTGCTGTTTTTAGGAAACTCACACCTTTAAGAGTTACATATGATTAATTACATGATTATACCGGAAGTAAAGTGTTAAGATGGAACATATATTAGCAATTTCAAAAATTATATTCCCTGCTTCTGAGTATAAAGCTAAATATTTCAGTTTTTGTCTGCATTATTCGTAGTTTTGTAACCACTAAAATTTCTCCAGTAGCGCGCAATAATAAAGATAACACCAATGATTCACTAGCTCATTACTTTTATGTAAGAGACAATTTAGGAAATAGTAAAGAACAAAGAAACATAAACCTTAGTCAGATATGCACTTTCGAATTGTAAACTGTATCGTTTGCATTGACCGACTTTAACCTATAGCAGTTGTTTAATATACGGCAGGATGATTTATTTTCCTTCAGACACACATTACCAAGAGGATATAATTTACTATACTGTAACTAGCTCTAAAACGTCGAAAAAAAGTAAAAAGCATTAAAAGACACGTCTTCAAACTCGCCTATTGCATTTCCAAATATTACGGTTCTATGCCAATGTTTATTCTGCTAAAATGGTAAAGATGCCCAAAGACTTGATAATTACGGATCGGTCTTATTTGTTATTGTAAATTTCACAACTTTTTCCTGTTTTTAATATAAATACACGAAACTATACCTGAAAACATTTTATTAAATTTTTGATGAAAATAAAATTCCGGGGAAGACCTTTTCGTTAAAAAAAATAAATTTCCAGAATAAGAAAAATTATAATAAAGTAAACCTTCCACTGTTTCAATTTTAGATGACAACATTTTGTATTTTTTATTTGCTTCGGCCATGCATTGAAAATGACCACTTCAAATATTCATCTGGGTTAGTAGATTCTGCCTCAGAATGTAAAGACATTTGCTTGACTTTTTTTTCGATGTTCGATAGGGATCTTTAGTAAGTCCTCAAAAATTAATGTTGTATTCTGAATAAGGAATATTACATTGTTTTGCCCCTAATATTTGGGATGAATAAACAACTGTTACAATATAATAATACATTTTCAAATATCACGTGTTTGTAAGTCATCATTGTTTATCATTACATGTAAAGTAAAAGATATTCAAGGGACAAACTTTACAAAAAGCCGACGAAATACTACATATGTATTTTATCTGCTCAATTGCTTTAAAATGAAAAGGCAGTGATGATTTAAAGAACAAAAATGTTCAAATTCTGTTCGTAAAGATACGTAGACACTAAAGAAGTGTTCATTTGGAATAAGTTGCAGAAATGGTAAATCGACATTTTCCATTTTCCAGAAATGGTGAAACGACATTTCTCTATATAAACTTGAAACGTTTGACCGACATTTTTCCTTCATGTTATAATTATTTCAGTATCATTCTTTTCATTATTCATAATTACATGATATTTTCAACATCATATTCCCACGTTTTTTAACGAAAATGGAATAGTCTAAATTTTAGGGTGAGCCACTTTAAAATGGATGAAGTTATTGGCCTCTCACACTGCTGTCGACAAGAAATTATATAATGAGAATTGATACAAGAAAAGAGTCTGCCTGAGAATCGGTAGAGTGTTCATAAAGAAACCATTCTTACCATGATTCTGGAAAAGGGTTTGAAAAAAATCGAAGTTTCTAAATTGCTATAATAAAAATAAGAAGACATATTTAAATAAAAATGTTGTATTGACAAAATAGGATTAGAATTGCAAGTTTTTGACTCATTTAGTGACTGCGTTACGTACAAAAATTCTCCGAACTTCTAATTAATCGATACAGTATGGAACAACTTATCTTGTGACAAGGTAAAAACGCACCAATCGATTGATATGCTTTCACAATTGCAAAATCACTACTAAAACTCGCCATAATGCAGACAGGATTTGCATTTAGAAATGAAATATTTAGATTGTACTTATCGATTGCAAAATCACGATTTAATTAAGTTTATGGCAAATAATAACTGATTTTCTAAATACTTACTAGACAGTTCTAAAGTATCAAAATGTCTTTTACACCTGTTCATTTGTCTAAGGAAAATCTACAAAACCAAAATGCTGTTAGTAAAGTATATATTACTACATAAAGACAGCAAAAGAATTACTTCAATTAAATCTCATATGCAACAAAAATATTAAGACTAAGGTTATTGAATCCTGTTATTAGGCATGTCGATTTCTGTCTATATATAGGTATACAGTAAATGGAATTATAACAAATTACAAAACTAGTAACCGTAAGATGTTGATATATGTTTAATTAAAGGTAACTACTCAATATTTCAATCATCGTTATCGTTATTGAAATTGCGTAACGGATGTGAAATCTAATTCGGACATTTAGGCTTATGAACACGTTCTATTTCTTCAAAATAAGACATATTTCATTTCTCTTTAAACGCCAAATTTGCTTACAAAAATAAAATATACTAGATACTGTTAGATTATTATACTTCTTTTTTGCAAGTAAAATTAATCTTTATTAGTCATGAAATTTAATGTGTAGAGATACCTGGTTTTCTGTATTTTTTTAATAGTTCTGATTATTCCTTTTTAAACCTATTTGATCGATACTTTCTGATAAGCTTTTTTTAAAAGCTGTTTGGCATATCTTAAATAATCCGTCTTGAAAGTAAACTGATGATCCCATGAAAGATATTGCATGGACGATTTTTAAAATCTAGTTCTTATGACCATTACAGATTCAAGTTGAATTTCGTATGCTGCTGCTGCTTCTGCCGCTGATGATGATAATTATCATTATTTATATTATTCTGACTATATTTATAAAGCCAATTTTATTAAGTTCAACAAAATTTCAACATCCATGTAAATTATCAGTAACTGTATTTATCTATAAAAGGCATGTTATATGTGAGATATGTAGGGAATACTTATGTTTTCACTTTCCATCTTTATTTTCAGCTACTGTTTCCGAGCACATTTTGTTTTTAATGTGATGTCAGATTTGTTATATTTCAATAAAAATTATTAAAAGAATCTCGGAATCCTTGAATCATAATTCTAGTAAGCTGTTGTATCAATATTAAATGAAAGAAAATATAACACCCTCTTTAAAATTACTTTATTCTTACTTCACTGATGCATGAATTCATCTTATTAACAAGAAGAGTCTTTCATAGATGGTATTTCGTAAATCATTAAAATCAAATGCCAAGGAATACAGTTATGAATTTAACTGAAGGAACAGTTCAAATAATATAGCGTTTAATCTGAGCACTATGTGGGAAAAAAGTGGTTTGAATTTAAAACTAGACGATTTCAGTTGTTACATATCGATTGTTTGGGGTTGATCATGCCACTGTACAGGACGTCCAGGAATCGATGTAGTATAAAATTAAAACAGATGCCCATGTTTAGAGAGCAACATTCCCGTGATTCATTTGATCCCCAGGCGATGTGTTTGCATATATAAACTAGCTTTATGTAAGCGGAATGAGCGGTTATACCATGAAAAACCTTTGCTTGTGCTAGTGAGAACCACTGTCATATCAATTTCGTCCTTGTCAGAATGCTTGCCTAAAACTACCTAAAACTTAGTATCGTTGGGTAGAAATACAAGTCAATAAACATGTTTGTTTACTTTAACAGACACTTACAACGATACAGCCAATACCTCTGATTTAATTCATCAGAATAGGCTTTCTTGCTCTCGAAGCACATTTTATAATATTAACAACATGATAAATGATTAATTAAACTAATTGACAGTTACAGGCGGGAAATCAATATAAATGGGGAGAATTTTCTGTGCGCTGATTTACATTTATTAAGTTTTTGAAATCAAGTCTTTCTGTAAACAATGTTGATGAACAGGAATAGTAACATTAACTCATTCAGTCAAAACGATTTTAGATATCTGTCAAAGATAAAATATGAGATGGAAAATAACGACTCCGTAACATTTGTAATGCTTTGCAAGATAACAATTTAATGAAAGAAATGGGAATTTGGTATTTCCATTACTAAAATTCCTTTGTCTCAACTAAATTGATTTTTACTTTATGCACTTGGGTAAAATAGATATGATGTATATATTAAACGCTTTTAGCAGTTTTAGCAGTTTTGAAGCATCTAAAATCGCCTCCTTATTAATTTTACCACACTTTATTACGCCAGAAGTGACGTATCATGTCATGCTCATAATCGTCCGTCCATCTGATCGTCTGTCCATCTGTAAGTTATCTTTTAAACCACATGAATGATATCCACAAAACTTGTGTCAAATGTTTATTTCATTGAGGCTAAATACTGAACCCACGTTTCAGACCAAACTCCTAAATCTGTTTCTCGTTATGAAACTTTGCTCAGGTATTAAGTCATTTAGGTAACATATAGAATGAACATTAGTTGTGCTCTGAACTTGCACGATTTCGGATAAAATAAGTTTCGGACAAAGGTAATTCAGTGTTGGAAGCTTTTCTGGACGAATATTGCCCCTACATCAGAGGAACTATTGTTCTTATATGGCTTGCCTGCAGTTATATTTAGGAAAAACTCAGTCATGCAACTGATTTTTATTTCCTCACAACACATTTCATTTTATTTAAATTTTAGGCCGTTAACTGATTCCTTTATGCATTTATATTGAATTCATATTTTTTTAAATAAACCTCTTATTTTGTTCTTATATTTTTTAGAAAATTTCCTTGTATTTTTGTCCAGTAATTGTCAGAAATGACAGGTCGTCAGGAAAAACTGAATTCGATGCTGCCTCGATTAATTTACGATAACGATATAAACATGTTTTTAAATATCAAAAGCATCTCAGTCTTTCAAAATTTGCCGCTTTTGATTCAATGATCTTCAGTGTTGACATCTTGAGGATGAAAATTCGAACTGTTACAAATATTTACAATGATCAGGACATAGCTTATTTTTGATTAGATAGTTGATACATCCCAAATGATTAAGCATAGAAGGGACATTCTGATATCAGTTGCAATGTATGTAACCTACTTAAGAGAGATACAATATAGGGATTTAATGAATCCATCAAAATACACCTGTATCCATTTATTGTTTATTGTTACACCTAACAGTTCATTCGGAAATCTCAAATACCTTTTAACATATCATCTTATATTCAGATAAGTTGCAGATAATAATATGTTGTAAATTCTTATAAAGATGTTTCCATGTTTTGCAGCTATTTGAATGTATTCTTGATCTATTTAATCCCGAAAGATAAAACTTCATAAAACTAAAACTTTTATACTTACGTTATTTGTTGCTTTTTTCTGCTTCGAATGTAGATATTTCAATTAGTACTCTATGGCATGGAATAAGATCGAACCATTTTGCTTTTCCGTTTTGTCAAAATACATTCATCTAAGTCCCAACGTCAGTAAAGGAAACGTTCCAACTCATGCTGATAAAAAAGATAGAAAAAAGGTAATTTGTGACCTTTTTCTTTGGTAACATTTATCGAAATGTTTCTATAAATTAAACATGTTTTACTCATATTTTATCTTATATATGTCCTGCTGTTTATTTATGACCGTCTATTATGATATGTATATCAAACTATATAATGAGGTTACTGATCAAAAAAACTTTGACTCACCTTATTTGGCAATTATGAGTATTAGTTTTATGAATTCATATTGTCTGACTATCTTTGTCATGGTCGAAATGCGTCGTATCATGCAAACACAATTCAATTAATTTTGATGGTGCTCCAAGTAGGAAACGAAAATGATTTAAAATAGTTCTTCCTTGTTTAAAGGAAGCGTTACCAATGAAAATATCGATTAACCACACTAACTTGTGTTTCAAACTTGTTTTTATACAGTTTACGAGAAATAATTTTATCTACAAAATGATATCTATATTTGCCACATGAGCATTATTCATATATTTATTTTATGGTCGAAATGCGTGATTTTGACTGTAAACTAAGTAATACAAAAAGGCATTGATGGAGAATAATTATAAATACCTAACGTTAATACTACCATATTTCGTTTTACTGTAACATTTATTTATTGCATTTATATATAATATCTTTAGTATTTTATATTGATAAATATATCTAAAAAGCATGTGATATTGTATACAAATAAATAATAATCATCACTGATATTGATATTTACAAAAATCAACAAAATAATCAGAGTGTATATCAGCCATTTATGTATTTTTGCTCATAAAAATACCCCTAAATATATTTACCAAGACCATTTCATGTATATTTCTTCTTGAAAAACATACCCCGTAATGTACTTTGCACCACATTCTTATTTTTTGTAGTTGTTGACACATCTTATTATTTTATTAGAATGCGCTATAAAGACACCATTAGACTACATTCCGGACGAACGTCCGTGTCACTTAATGCTGAAAGAAACCTAATAGAACCCCCGGGTAGTCAGCAGTCCCGAATGAATGATACAGTGATCAAGATGCTACATACAGATCAAAAAACTAAAAAGTGAAGACATTTGTTTTTTTTTATAAAAATAACACCATTACAAAGTCGCACCTTCAAAATTTGTGAACACTATCAATTTTGTTACAGTGGCATGCTGAGCGCTGAAGGTTGCACGCTGACAACGGAGGACTTCGGAAGAAGATCTACCATTAAAGAACATATTTTAATTGTACAAATAACTGATCACACACTATGTCAAGCAAATTATAGTTTGGTCTTCAGTTGCTATATGCTCCTTCAGCTCTATTTCATGCATGAAAAAAAAATCTTTCTCAAATACAAAAGAGCATTCAGTTTCACGACTAGTGTTGTTCCAAGTGAAACCACAAACATATGCTATTAAAAAAAATAGAAAGAAAAACAAACTATAGTGAAAAAGTATCGTCTGTATCTTAATGGCGATTATTTGAAGATGCTTTAACAACTTCAACACAGGTATTATCCATATCATATCTGCTTTACACAATTGAATAAACTTGAAATCATTTATTGGAGATTTGTCATTCGCGGAAATATCAATTCTTACTTCTCCCACAAAATCGTTATTTCGCAAAGCATTTCAGCTATTACGAATTCTGATAAATTTTAATTATGACAGAGTTTAAACATTGATTTTTCTGAGTTGATACAGCTATTTATTTTCATCAAAATTGGCTTTCAAAAACTAAATAAATAGCACACAGACAATTGTTCCCATATTTTGGCGTCCCGCCTATAACAGTCAGTTACCTTAATTTATCATGTTTTTGCATTACAGAAACAGCTTATACTCTTACCCAGTAACATTAAGTTCCAGACTTACACAGGAAAATATTCTGACTACGTTGCACTGAAATAACTGTAGTCTCATGAGCGCAATCAAAGGTTCTCTTTTGCTGAACTGCTTATTCATCCCCTATAGCGCTAATTTAGATAAAACAGATCCCCGGGGAAATATTTGATTCACAATTCATGATGAAAAAGAGAATGTATGAGCTGTAGTATATGTAAGTAAGTAAGTAAATTGTTTATTATAGTGACATTGTGTACATATCAAATACAAGTACATGATAGAGATACATACAAAAACACCCGGCCCATTGGACCTATAAGTCACCTTAGTTTAAATGTACAATTCATAACAGTGCAAAACGGAACATGCAAATGAGGTCATTGTTACTTCTCAATATGTTAATTTCAGTATCACAATTCATAAAAATCGATAAAGAATGAGTCAATATATCATCATGTTTTACTGCTGGCAAGTTATATGTCAATTACTTATTATAAATAAAAACATAGTATAATAAAAAAAAACAAAAGAAGAAATTCATTCTTTTATTATATGTTTTCCTTTCGATTTTACATATGTCATAATATTCATAGTTTTCAAAATAATTCTAATATTAAAGTTAATTGTTATTATATATGCTGTAAAGACCCACAGTCGATGAACAACAGAAGTCTTAGTTCTCTTAGGAAGATTTATATCAAGAAATTTTTTTATTGAATATGTTGTGAGAATCCAGTGTTCGAATAAACAGTTGAAGTGTCAGTTTTTTTCTCTCTTAGGAAGACAAATCTGGTAGATTAGATACGTATATTTCTCTGTATATCTCTCGAAATCCCTGGAAGTGAATCGTTCAGTGCAACTGTTTTTGTTTAGTTATCGCTGTTGAAAACCAACAGTTTATATTAATATAGAAATTATATATCAGAAATTCGGTTGTATAAGTAACGCTTATCTGCTGTTTTAAAGAAAAGAAATAGTTGCATTGATTAAGGAAGGGCGTTTCAATATTTTACAAAATTAAATTAATCGTTTCTAAAAGTGTAACTGAAAATTTCAATATCTTTCGTTGTGTTTATTATCTCCATATGCCTTCGATAGCACGCAATCATATAGATATTAACAATCATTTACTACCTCTTTAGTTTTAACTAACAGATGATTTAAGAAACGGCAAAGTGCAAAGAAGCATAAGCTTAGTCAGATAATCATCTCTGCGTTGTTGAATATATCGTTGGGCATTGACCGACCTTTAACCATATTTTAGTTGAAAATAATGTGGAAATTTTGCCTTAATACTATGTACACACCAATTTACTATTACTTTATCTAGGTCAAAAAGCAACGAAAACAAGTGACAAACGTAAATGAGGCATATGCAAACATCCCGGTCTATTACATTTCCAGTCACTACGATTCTTTTGACAATGTTATTCTGCTAAGATGTTTTAATATGCATAATTGATAATTACAAACCTATCTTACTTTTTTTTCTTGATTATTTTGCAATATAAATGTATGAAACTGTTATGTTTAATACTGAAGTTTATTTTTAACGTTCCTTTTCCGTTAGGAATGTTTGATGAATCTCAAAATGTTGATTTATGAATAATGATTATATTTTTTTCTCTCAGAAAGTGTCATTCATATTCGGAGACGAAATAGCAGCATTACATTTTTGAACAAAAAAAAATAAAAAAATAAAAAAATAACCAACTTTTCTTGTCACCATGGATCCTGGTGAATCTTACTTGTTTTAAAAAAGTGACATAAAATGGGCAGAAACTAGAATTAACCGATGATTTACTGCAACCTTACTTTATTAGCTCATTTGCTCTGAAATAAAAATAATTGATACTTTAAGGAAGAACACGTGGTCAACAATGTTTCTTTATATATTTAGGCACTACCAAGTGTTCATTTGGAATAAATGGCTAACAACTACAAAATGGGACAAGAATATTCTATTTAAAACTATTATTAATAAATTAAGTTTACCCGTTGTACGTGGAATGTTTTACAGACACCTCTGGTAATTATTGATCCAATATAATTCTCATCTACACGATTTAAAAACAAAATAGAATTAATTCGGGTCAACCTCTTTATAATGGATTGTGTTACTGTGTTTCTACCCAAAATAAATAATACAATCAAATTTTATACAGCTAAGAATTGTATGTCTTAAAATGTAAACAAACAATTCATATCAAGGAACAGTTAAAGGAACAGTGGCAATTACAGAAATGTGTCTTATCCAGACTAACTCGGACCAGAAGTAGCACGTTTTCATCTCTATTAAACTTTGGGTTACCTTCAAGATAAGATGCTGATAATAGCAACTTCTTTGACAAAATTATATGTATTATTAACAAAGAAAAGAAACAGTGTTCTTGCGACAATAACTCATTTTCTATTGACTCAGTTTGTCAACATGAGGCACTTTTTACAATAAACACATTCTCACATTTTGAGTTATCTCGAAATCTTGAAAAAGAAGTATTTTGCATTTTTACGTTTCATGGTACTAACTTATGTCAGTATATACAGAGTGCATATGATAAACAGAAATTCTCCGATCGTCGCAATAGTCGGCTCGTTAATCGATGAAGTATTGAACGAATTACCTCGACGTTTGAAATGTATGGCAACAGAAAACGTACCAATCGACTAGCTTTCATGTCGAATACAATTACGGAATCGCTACTCGCCATCACACAAACACGGTATTTGCATTTAGGAATGAAATATTGAGATTTGTAGAATCGATTACAAAATCACGATGTAATTAAATTGAAAGCAAATTGTACGCACTTTTTATACTTAATGACTGTTACAGCTTCTGTAAAATGAAGTAGAAACAACAAACAGTATTCATTGCCATCTGATAACCAATTCTTACTGTTGCATTGTACCAAAATCCTGTTGGTGCAAAGTAAGTACTTGCGCCAAAAATAAAATCTTCTTTTGAACTTCGGGCTATCGATTTACTTCAAAATAAGACATAACCACTTCTTGTTAAAGGCAATCTTAATGAAAGACTGAAACATTATACCGGCATAACAATATTTTACGAAAAGGGCTATTTTCAAAAAAAGCTTTAAATAAGAACCTGAATTGTTAATTTTTGACATCGATGTTCTACAACTGTTTTGGATCATTCGTTATTTAGTTTTATAAGTCTTATATCTGAAACAGTTTAAAAAATATTATTTGGCAATTTCAATGTCACCGTATGTTATTCTAAGTATCCTCTGAAACGTGTGTCTACTGCCTGTAGTTCTTCTAATATCTTTATCATTATCTAAAAAGCAAATGCTATATGTTATTACCACATATCATCTTCATTTTAACATGTTGTTTTTTCATAACTCAATATTCTTTATATTTTAACGTGACGTCAGTTTTCGTTCTATTTTAAGAACTTTATAAACTTGATTTTTTTTCTCAATGTACACTATTTAAAGCAGCTTGAAATCCGTAAGACATATTAAACTGTTTAATTGATATTAAATGAAGGAAACCACTACATCATTGTTTCAAGTTATGTTATTTTTATTTCACTGCCGTATGAATTGTAACACATTCATTTTATCAACAAAAGGAGATATTTATAAACGATATGTCGTAAATCGTTTTAGGAAAGTTAATGCCAAGGAATGCAAATAAAAGTGGATGTATCGATTTCATCGAAGAAACTATTTCAAACCTTTTAACTTCTCGCTTTTGAGTACGACGTGAGAAAACATGGTTTGCATTTACAGCTAAGCGATTTAAGTTGTTACGTATCGATTGTTTTGATTTTATCATGTTATTTTATAGAAAGTCCAGGAAATGTTGAAGTAAAAAAGAAAATAACTACCACGTTTGGAGGGCAATATTCTTGAAATTATACCATTTCCTCAATCATTAAAATATTTCATTTAGTACACATGCGTCGAGAATGAAACATGTTTTGTTTGTTTTATTTAAACAGAAAATCAATTTCGTCGCCTGCATTTAAGTCAATGAGGCCGTAACAAATAGACTTACTGTGTTTTATAAAACTCTAATTGTCACAAAATGTTTCAAAAATAGGTTTCTGAATATAAAATACCAACCATGACGTCTGTGATCACATTTTAACTCTCAATAAGACAAGGAAGCTGAGACCAAAAAACACTTTCAGCTGGAGTATATGCCTGTTATATTTGCTTTAAACAACTTTTTCGTCCATTTTTCTTTTCTATTTCTTTTAACGTGCAAGTTAAAAGAAATATGATAGTCTAAATGTTGAGCATTTGTTATTATTCTCCGCCACTGCTTTTTGTATTATCAATACATAGTGTATATTGAAATTCTAGCATTTAGACAATAAAACGGATGATGAACATGTGGCAAACATAAATTGTATTTACTTGAAAATCAAATTGAATCGCCCATTAGAAATAAAAAAGAAGTTTTGAGGTTAGGCGCACTAGTTAATGAGGTAAAGTGTGCGTATTATTAATGATAATGCTTTCTTGATTAAAGAAGAACTATTTTAAAGCACTTTTACGCCTACTTAATATAGCACCATCATCATTTATTGCAGGATGTGTGCATAATCCATATGCGCATATCGAGCTTGAGAAAGTAATTCAGACAAAAGGAAATCTATGTTCATAGCTGCGCAATAAATTAATTAAAAGGCTTTAATCGGAAACGTCATCATCTAGAATAATATACATTTAATTAAATATGGAACTTGCCAGGGGAAAAGCTTACCTGGCAGGAGCGTGGAAATATATGCCACTATAACTCATTTTCCTGTTCTGCTCTGTAAAAGACATGCTTTACAAACCTACAGAGTTTGAAGCTGTCAGATAGAACAAACTTCGGGTTGTCTTGGGGTAAAGGCACACTTCAGCACATCCTGTTTGCATGCAAGACAAACCTGCAACAACGACGATACCGATGGTTTCATGACAAAGTTCTCCGGGAGCTGGCAGATGTGTTTGAGAACGAATGCAAAAAAGTCAGACCCGAGAAAAAAGTCAGGCCCCCATTTCATTTCTTCTGCCAAAGAGGCGAACACAAAGACAATTGTATCCAGTTATGCAAGTGGATTTAAACAAAAGAACCACAGCCTAACAAACGAATAACAACATTTTGCAGATGTATGCCCGAAACAGGGATGAAGAATATGGACTTGTCCATTGGAAGTAAGATGCAGAAGGTTTCAGGCTTAGTCAGTCTTTGTTTTCTGTCAAAAGAAAATCTGTAAAAGGCAAACATTTTTAATAGATAAACATTTAGATTGAATGGAAATATCCAGATGAGATTCATTTACTAAAGTCATCAATAATATTTGTTCTTACTTTTAAATCAGCATAAATTGAAACATTCTCTTTATTGACGTTGTCACTTTGATGAAATTGGAAAGCAAAACGATTTGATTCCAGTCCATACTATAGACTACAAATAGAAAATGTCTGTAATTAGGCATAAAAAAGCCCATAACTTTATTACAAAACCTACTTTTTATCTCTTTTATCTCTTTGTCAAAACTAAATATGGTGAAGAAATCATTATATACTTTTATCAGTTTAAATAGAAAAACATCGATACATTAAACGAACAGAACTTAACAAAATGTTTTTCTACAACATACTTGATTCAGGTGACTCATGTTAGACGTTAAATAATTTTATAATTTAAAAACATGTGTTTCCAATGTTTAGGAAGATGTCAACTGCATATAATTCATTTGTCAGACTTCAACTTTGTTTGTTTCAGGGGATTACAGTAGTCTTAAAAGAAAACCAGACGTTACTGCAATTTATCGCCAAATTATTCGTAATATTTATGTTCTTTATATCAAAGTCCTTCTCGTTAAGTTTTATCACCACACTAACCGGGATGCTTCACAGTAATATCATTTTCCAGCCATATACCTACATAATGGGTTTGCATAATACAACCATAGTCCATAATATCAACACAATTCTAATACGACAGGTGGAGATTATGTCATTTCTTTTGCCAGAATGTTAACAAATAATGCATGAGAAATGAAATACTTATGTTCTAAGAAAAAATCAACCATTTATGTCCTGAAGCTTGACTGTTGTCAGGGGTTTCTAAATGTCTACTTACATTAAACACAAACATCACGGCATATTTTTCATAAAGAAATGAACTTTAAGACCAACATCTTTAGTCAGCACGGTTGAAGGCAAATTGCAGTTGCATAAAATATATGCCTTTTAAATTTAAAAAAAAAGTTGTTAATAGCGGGTATACATATTTTTCATTTTTTTACTTTGTATTTTTGTATGCCATTTTTTTAAAGATGTTAATAGTGGGTATACATAACTTTTGTTTAAGAATGAAATAACCATTACTATTTTTTCAATGATTCATGTATTTACTTCGCAACAAGGAATTCGAATGAATATCAGCACCCCCCACCCACACACACACCTTGCCGTATAGATTAGACAAGTATTTATTACACGTCCGGATAAGTGAGCGTTTTGCAGTAAATACTGGCTGAAATGCAAATTTTATTTTAATATAATCCTTCTTCAAGAATTGATCCGGCATCTCAAAACATACAATTAAGAAGTCAGTTCATGATAGGTGTAGTTTTTTTTTTATTTCAAAATATAACAATGCACAACCATTTCAACACAGGTGGAGATCCTGAAATTAGACATTCATGAAAATACCATTTTTTACTTCTTTCATAAAATCGTTATGTTGTAAGGCATAACAGATATTACTTATTCGCACAGCATTTCTTTCCACCATATTCTTTGACAAATATCTGAGTTGATGCTTCTATTAATTTTCATCAAAAGTGTTCACAATCACAAATACTGGATTTCAAAAACTGAATGTTTCAACAAACAGTAAATTCTCACCATACAGATTGATTTCCCGCCTATAACAGTCAATTAACTTAATTAATCATTTATCATGTTTTTATATTACATAAATGTGCTGAGAAAGCAAGTAAACATAATCTGGTGTAGTAAGTTATAATTAAAAAGTTGGTATACAAAAAGGCTGTATCGGTATAAGGTTGTTATTGATGTTTTATCCTGGTAGCTTTTTTTCGAAATCTATACATGCAAAAAAATGCCTTTGTTTTGCCGAGACATATGAATCACAATTCAGGAATGAGTGGATGAAAATGGGCCCCGACTGAACTGCAAGTTTTGTCTTTGATATAATTTGCTTTTTTTATTTAGAGCTACATATCTTGAAAATCAGAAGACTTTCAAATAGAAAAACAATTAAATCTTAGTACTGCAATTTTTCTTAGGAGATACATTAACTCGAACACTCCGTTATACTGATCCCACATAGTGTGCCCCTTTGCAAGAGTAAAAAGAAAAGCGCTGTTAAATAACGTTATTGTTTATAAAGCTGTTTTTCATCCTTTTGAAGAGATAACTGTAATAACAGAAAATGAGCTCATGATCTCCGTGTATTAAATGGAAAATGACTGTTAACTTTTTAGTATTTGTTAATGGTGCTGAACATCGGATGACCAAAACTGTGAATACCCTTGTAAGTCTGCTTTAATTACACTTTTAAAAAATGTTTAACGCAAGAAGGCAGTTTTCTAGGTGACGCCCATGCGATGAAATTGTAAGAATACTGTTAGGTTAAGAATCAAACACATCAAGTTTTCTGTGTCTATTTTATTTTTTTATTTCTAAAAGAAAACGCTCCGATCATATGTTGATTTTTGCCAACTTTCGCAAATGTCAAGAGGCTTTATCCTAAAAGAAATGTCAACTTGATATGCCCATAGATATATATATAAGTGTTTCAGTGACATACAACAAAAATGTTCAAAACTTAGCAGTTTTTTTTTTAAAATATGCAATTTCGTTTTTTATCAGTGTAGTTAAAATCTGTGTTTAACTAAAATGTAGAAAGTTTAAAAGAGATAACGCAGTTACGATTACAATTATGATGTAACTTAACTCCAGATAACGTCTGATTAAACTGAAACTAGCTGAAGCAAATTTCAAAATTGTTCTGTTTTTAATCAGGGGTTTACCTGGTGGAACAAAATATCATGAAACTTCAATTAGCCGTAAAATACGTTTGAAGATTGAAATAATTTACTGGTTGAATTCACGAAAGAAAAAATGAACGTTATGTTTTATTAATTAAGTTATTTGAAATTGAATTCTAAAGAAGATAGAACATTTGTAAATATTATGCGTAGATGCTATGACACCGCGAAAACTCGACAGCTGCAAACGAAAGATTGTTTATATATCAAACTTTTTTTTCTAATTTGTAGATTCGTTTACATCTGAAGCATAGAAACTAACGAACTTGTGAAATATCTATGAAGAGATGATTAGGTAAAACCAGCTTATTACTTTTGATGTTATGAGAGCGAGCATAACGTGCTAAGATAGTTAAATGCTGATGCATCGTCGGAATTATTAAATTGAACAGATGAAACAAATAATTATCTTATGTCGTTCAAACAAACTGCACACGTGTCGCATGTTCCCTTCCTGTTTGAAGTGTATGTTATATGTCAAAGCCCCGATAAAATTTACCATTACAATAGACGTTTCGTTTCTATTTTTTGGGGAAGCAGAGCTGTGTTTATAATATGCCTAATTTCTATTTTGCCGTTTTAAAATTTGATTCTTGTAATACGTGACAAGCATATCTTGGCTAACATATTAACACAGGGTAAAGAAGTCGGTAGGAAACTCACATGGTTCGATTAAATCTAAAATTAAAAAAAAAGTTATAAAAGCACTGCATGATGGAGCCGTCTTTTTATTCAGCATAGATATTTTATATATAAACAAATAGCCATTTGGGATGCAACCTCATTTTCTTTGAGTCCAGTAAGACTCGATTATTTGAATATGCATAAAGATGCAAACTAGAGCAGGCACTTTATTGGCAACCCATACATTTCTGATACCATAGGTTGTCACCTGTTCACTTTTTTTTAGCATCGACTTTGAAATCAATATTCTGATGCGAAGCTTTCTAGGGGAGCTTTGCAGGGGGAAAAACATATTTATTTGAAACGAACGCAATGATGAAAATAACAACACGTATAAATTTATGTTTATAATTGAAATAAATGATTGTTAAAATGCATTGTTTGTCTACTCAATACATTTAACGTTGCAGAAACGTCGTACATATTCAGGAAGCCCTTCAAGCAATTACCATCAGTTCATTAAAATTGATTTGTATCCAGACGACAAGTCGTTAACGTAATTGCAGACAAACAACCTGTCAAAAATAAATGCGATGTGCGGAATCAAAGCCATACTCGATATTAAAAGAACTGAAAAAATGATGATTTATTCAAAAACTCTTACTTGACAACTGCACGACGTGACGATTTTAAGACATACTAATGCCGAATAGGGTAAAATGTTGTTTACACGTTGCCTTACAACAAAAACAACAAAGTAACATATGTTAAACTGTTACAAATGCGTCATTTCTGTTACTTATATAATAATATTAATACTTCAATGTTTGCTGAGTTCAGTAATGATAATATTAGAGTGTTTGCATAAATTGTTGAAGGTTTTAAACAGTTGAAAGCAAGAACTTTTTATGTGGATGCTGACTAATTACTTTGTATCTGATAACGATGTCGTGAAAAATCGGAATCATCTATGAACCTGCATCTTGATATTAAATAGAACGAGTCGCATTGTGCAGATTGATATTCCTATGTCAAATGTTTAATTGATTTCCAGAAGGGCTAAATTGTGAATGTGCCTTTAATATAGAAAAGGTTTATCATTTCAAATCCAATGCAGATATAATTATAAACACATCATTTTTCGGGAAAGTTCTCATTAGTTTTTGTGTAATAAAAGATATTAAGTGAATGCGATCAAAATCAACGATCAAGACCGAGTTGATTAGTATGATTAAAAAAGGCAGAGGAAACTCATGCTGTTAGTGAAAATACATAACCAGCTAATAATTGTCTACAGAACTGTGAAATTGAAAAGAGGAAAACCGAATGATATAACATAAGAAATTTAAGAATTCAAAAAAAAACTTCTTCATAACGTTGCCTCTTGAATCATTTTCTCATTTATAACCTCTTGAAGTATTTCTTTTTTTTTCATTTTTGCTTTTTTGTTCAAACAACGTGACAGCTTATATAACGTTACTCGATGAAATATAGCGTTACAATAATACTAAAATATTTTATTAAGTCTAGCGTAACTATTTTGCAAACAATTTGGAACGACATGTTTACAGTAATTTTGTTGTTGTTCGTCTCGCCTTACGCGTCAATAACGCCACAGATCACGTGATTAGTTCACATAGAAATAGTGAATTATGTATACTGATTGGTTTTTAAAGGCGAACGATGATCTATTAACGTGATTTTTTCTCAAATGTTTTATTAGTTAAATTAGAAAACTTAAAGGAAGTGATCATGATTTAACAAATTGCTCTCCTCCAAAAGTGGTCGTAAATGTAATTTTCATTTAATGGATTTGAAAATGTTCAAACATTTCTTTTCTTTCTGAATAAAAAAGTACCATAATCGTTCTATGTACTACAACCGTAAAGTTGTAAATGCAAACCACATTTTTATATTTAATAATAATAAAAAAGATTTAGAACAGAATAAAGGATGTATTTCTTTTATTATGCCATAACTTTAATAAGGCACTGGTTGCTTTGTTTTTTATTTGTAATATATTATTTTTTGCCTAAATATATTTTTTATGTTTTTATTTATGAGAACAGTTACGGTTCTTAAGTCAGTAAAATGAATTCGTTAAATACAGCCCTATATTTTGAAATTGATTGTAACTTTGTTCTCAGCATACGGATAACATTTTCCGTTTGGGCGATACACTCAGATGTTTTGAAATGCTTGTAATAAACTTAGGAAGTTCGATTTTCCCAGGTTGTTTTATATTTTGTAAGATTACACACGTTCAATTTCCGTTTGATGAATACAGAGCATTAACACATCATAACTGACATGAGCTCTGCTTAATAAGCAGAAAATAAAGTTCTGTCATAGGATTTAGGTGAGAATTTGAAAGCAACATTTTACGGTTGAGTGTACACCCAGCTGTGTTTGTGTAAACCTCTTAAAAATTGCGTCATGGCATCGATTCATTGACTCAGTGGTCTAGAGCATTGGTATTTCCAGCTGCTTAACATCGAATATGTATGAGCTGGAATTCCAGATGAGGTTGATCATATTTCTGTTACGGACGGAAAAGAGGTCTCGCCCGGGATAACTGCACCTGGGTTTATGTAAGCTAACCTCTAAAGACTGCGTCAGGGAATCGATTCTCACTGGAGAAGAACGATGATTTTACACCGTTCATAGACCAGCATTAATGAAAATCAGATCGGACGGACGTTCAAAACCCCTTATCTACATGTATAAAAGTGTCATACAAAACTCCTTTAAACACAACCAAACAACCTGTGTTGCTCCCACTTCCGTGTTCTTGCTTATATCTATACTAATATCAAATGATGTCAAGTTTATAACGTTCCAACTATTTAACTGACTTTAAAGATATATCAAACTAATTTTCATTTTCAATTTCCCAAACTTTACGAAACCGCGGCTGTATACAATGCGTGACACGCATTTCAGATATTGAAGTGTAAGAGGTTGTGTGACCAATGATGGTCACGAAAAGCAAGGCAGCTTCTATTATCTGTGACAGCATATGTAGATCCGATCAACATTTTCAACATAAGTAAAACGCATTTAATGCAATGAACGATTTTGCTTTATTTTGTGATGTTTTTGTTCTATCTGATATATTCAGTGCAAATATTTGGATTTTTTTTTAAATTCGAATAACGCAGACCGTTTTATTGCTTGGCTTGGCAGCTGGATAGAACTGTTTTTGGCCAAGTAAATGATATCTTTAGTACAATTAAGTTTCTGTAATAGATGTTGCTTGAAAAATTCTGATTACATGATATGCATTTTTACACAGACAGAATATGTGGTCATTCAGCGCCGAACAAAATTTTGTGTACAAGGCCTGGTTTCTAAGAAATCACAAACCTAATAATATCTTATTATACTTCACTAATAAACCTAATTGCTACGATTAATTTCAATCGAAGACATTTAAGTTTCACTGAACGAAAGCTTCCCCTGATAAATCTACGTCTCTGTTCTTTAAATTATTTGATATTATAGAATCAAATCTGGAAATCTTGTGTCTTTAATGAAATAAACAATTTCGTTCACGAGAGAATAGTTCTTTTTGAATGTCGATTAATATTTCATTTTCTAATTGTTCAATCAAAATGTAAAAAATTTAATGATACTGATCTGTCATTTATTGTGATTCATCTTTACGATATATCGGAAACATAAACGCCAACAAAAAAAATCCAAGAAGAAAAAAATGTAAAGACGTGAAAATGTGTTTTCTTTTAAGCCTGGCCTTTTATCTCGTTATTTTCATTACCTAATACTTTAACAATTGTAAAAGGTGATTCAACATTCATTTATTTATGCCCTGAACGTAGTTCAGTTTTGAAATCTGCATGTGATCTATAAGTCTGTTCATGTTGCTCGTCATCACGAACTGTCAGCATGCGATGGTAATGTGCTTTCAGGAAAGACGGTTTCCAGAAGAATGTCCAACCTTTATTGCTCACCTGAGACTAAGACAGTAGTATAGAGATACCATTCTGCCTGTCGTCCGGCGTCAGCCTTTCGTCGTCCACCACTTGCTTTTTTACATCTCCTCTGAAACCACTGGTTAAAAGTTAATGTAACATGGCAGGGATATCCCTTATTTGAAGTTCTTGTCAAATGGTTCCAAGAATTACATTCCATTTGAAACTCTGGTTGCTATGGAAACTTAAATGAAAAATACTTTGAAATATTATTGTCTTAAACTGAGGTCTGAAATTTTGATTGAACCATTGTTTAGCAGATCTATACCAAGTTTCTTTTCAAAATTATGTACCCATACCACTATTTGTCTCGCCCCAGGGGTCATTTTTTACAGGACAAAATAAAAATCTTCTTTTCTGAAACTAAAGGGCATGTAGTCAAGATATTTGACATAAAGCCTTGTTTTGTAGACCTATACAAAGAGCGTGATGATCAATATTGGGTCCGCCTTTGAAACTGAATCATTTTTACATTATCTTAAACAAGAAACACCTTTAAAAAGAGTGATCGGCGTAGATACATTACAAAATTAATGCACCCATAAGCGCATAGATTTCGGACGATTGACAAAAAATTAGCGTGTCCAGTAATAGAATATCTTCTGTCCGTAATAGTTTAGGCTATAGACAAAATCTGATCGTCAGTATCATTTTCAGTAACATTATATGTTAGTCATATTTATTATATATTCCACTTAGTCTAATTTTTAATGGTTTAAACATTTTGGTATTTTATTAACGGCTGTATTAATGTTATCGATCTTGCATTATTTTAAGAGGCAATTAAACCCAATTACGAATTTTGCTCTAAATTTTCAAAACATCAATACTTTTAGTCAACGGCAAACTTGCTTTTTCAACTGTTACTTGGTATGTAATCATTCACATTATGAAGACCCACTGACTGCTGACAAAAAACAAACAAAATGAAAAGCCGAAAGTGAAAAGAAACGAAATATGATTATAAACATACCACAAAATTACCCCACCTGCTTTCTTAGGAGGGAATTTTATCCACGTAATTTTCAACATAAATCTTCGGGGCTTCAAATTAGCTATTATTGAAATAATAATTTTTTTGTACTATTCTTAACGTGACAAAATATCAAATACTTTTACCAGTAATTAATAATTGAAATCACAAATGCCCTATTTTCATCGAGTTACCATCATGCTGAAAAGCTTTGTTACAATTGAAACATATTTAAAACGAAAGAAACTGAATTTAAATTCTGTTAAAGAAATTATTGTTGTTAAACCAAAACAATGTAAAACTGTCAAAAACTAGAGAAAAAATGGCTTGAGTGGGGTTTGAACCAATGACTTTCAGTGAAAATGTCTCAATCCTACAAAAACAAATGGAATTGAATAGTTTTACTCTTCAGATGGGAGGTAGGGTATTAGGAATCTAATTAGGACCAGTGAGGTGACTTATGTAGAAAGTTTTATATATAAATTTTTATACCGCAAGTCCCAGTGCTTTAATATTTAGTTTGTAGCATTGTCTGGTAGATTTGTATCATAGTTGCACAGGACACCTTGTTGTCAATAATTTAAGTAGGTATTTTTTAGAAACTTTCTGGTCTAAATTTTGTTTAAATATATATATATTTTTTAATACTGCTTTTAAAAGTCTGGGAAATGCAGTTTTTTGTTTAATTTTTAGTGTTGCGTGTAAGTTTGCAATGTAAAAATTAGCCAATATTTAAGTAGTTTTTATAGTCTTCGAAATGAGATTGATATGATAATATATACTTAATTTTGTGCATAGATACGGTGCAATCTTGTGTTTCTGTATTGAATAATCTAATGTTTCTGTATAGTATGTAAATAAGCGTGGTGTTTCGATATAAAATGCTATGTTAATTTTCCATGTAATGGGCTGAGGGCCTGTAGCAATATGAAAATAAAAGTAAAGAACGAAGTCTCACCCGCCCTTACACTGTTAAACCCAGATCTAAATAATTAGTTTTGTAGCATTGTATCATTGTCAACTGGTATCGGCTGTAAAATTACGAGACAGATCTTAATGTTCACATTAAGTCCTTTCTTTAGACCTTTGTCGTAACTACTGACATATTTTCTTGTTTTTCTTGCTACAGCATGGTAATTTGAACAATAGTTTTATATGGTATTGCATGTAGATCACAACTTGACTTATTATATGATTTTTTGTTTTTGAATATTTTTGTATGACGTCATGACTACATAAACAGTTCTTATCTTGATCTACTTCCTTGTTGTCTAAGCTTCCGCACTGAAATTTTAGCTACATCCATAACTTTCAGTTTTCACTTTGCACAAACTGTCAAATTTAAAAGCATCTTGCTCACTGGTAAAACATTGTTCTTGTAACTTTACTTTTAATGAAAAACGTGATAATTTATTGATGCAAAACTACAACTGTAAGGTCGATATAATAAAATACAATTAATTCACTTGAAATAAATGTTGTGTATGAGGATATTAGCTTTTCCGAGAGCCTGACTTATCTTATCCTCTTTGGATGTATTTTTATGCGAACAACAAGTAGTCGTTCTGCTTCGAAAATATGTTTCCATCAATCATGCTGTCTTTATTATGTTTTGCAACGAATCAGAATTGTGATGAGATTAAGCACCGATAAATAGAGAACGTGAAAACAAGGTAGACATCTGATATCTTTCGAAACAGAACTGTATGCACTGAAGAGGAACGCTATATTTGTTGTCATGTGTCTTTAAATACCTAAAAAATGCTATTAGGGTGATCACATGGTTTATTTAACAGCCTGTTTCTATCTTTGTATTACGGTTTACAATTAATTATATTCATTTTTCTTGTTAAAGAAAGCATATCTATCGCGTTATGTGTTTTGCTTAATGACCTAATTCCTTTGACAACAAAACAATGATATTGAGTGAAGTTGATTGTTATTTATATATGTATCAAAATTAAAGTCAGTTATTAGTATTGGTGATATCGAAGATATTTGTTTCGGTTTTCCATGTGTTACAGAGTTTCTTCTTGAGCAACCCGACCAGTTCTTCAAAGCAATTTTTTCTTTACAGAACAGCCAGAATATTCGATACTTCATATGATGTTCTGAAAAAATAGATGTGCAAATATGTTTTATTGTACGCTCCTCTGAGTGGTATGCCATTGTTTTTTCATATGGACTATTTTACCTTCTTATATATTTAATTGTTCATCAAAATTGATAGCCATGTTTTTATCACTATTTAATTATTTATTTTGATATTTCAAATATATATGGTAGCAATCATGTACTTAGCTAAAGGACGTTTATTGTTTTTCCACGTGTTTTCGATATTAAACAGAATCAAGCTTTTCAAAATTATTCTTACACATGTGTTTGATATGCACAAAGTTCAAAAGCAATACTGTGTTTATATTTGTTGCTGCATCAAGGCTAAGATAAGATTGGAACGTTTTGATTTTTAGCAATGAACAAAAAGTTTTTTTCTAACTGTTTAGTTGCAATATTTGAAGTCAGCCTGTACTATATGAGACTTTTATGCTAATACAACACGATATTCAAGATTTAAAATTTGTTTGCTAAGCTATTGTTCCATGGATGTTTTATAATAAAGTGGTATCATAATTATGTAAACAAAGAAACAGTATCGACTGTGATTTTTTGTTCCATGCATTTGCATTATTGTATATTTTCAATTTATTATACCCAACAAAAATGTAAACTCGAAACTTGGTAGATAGATCTCATAAAGGTCAAAAGAGCAAAGTCCAAGAAACATAACTCTCTTTCCACTAATTGGGAGTAATATCCCTTTGTAATTTTTCATATTTAATTTTTGTACTGGGCATCGAACAGTATTTTTGTCCGCAGCAAAACTAAAAGGTATTGAATATATCCGATTGAAACTTCATAGATTGATAGATCTCATTAAAGAAAAGTACCATGCCCAAGAACCATAACTGTCTTTCGGTGTTATTTCCCTTTATAATTTTCCATGCTTCAATTTTAGTTCGGGGCGTAAAGTAACATCTTCCCATATATCAATACCCTAACAAAGCAGCATGCGTGTGCATTGGCGCCAGGACAGTGGCAGTTCTAGTTACTGTGTATTTTGTACTTGAATCGGAATAAGGCAGGTTTTCTGTTTATTTACGCAATAAAATGTCTATGGTGAGAACAGAAATTTACTACACTTTGGGGAACATGGTTGAACTGACATTCGTTTTATAATTTGGTGAAAGGACGTTCTAAACCTTTTCCACTTACTCAAAAATCACTTTTCTTTTTCAAATTAAACTTGTGTTTTAAGTGTTGATAAAGTATTTGCAATATTAGTCCGAGAGCACCTGTGTAACTGCTATATGATTCCAAATGTCACTTTTAAATTGAAAACACATACATAACATTCTTTTACAAATGTTGGCCCTGTATATGAAATGAAGTCGATTGAACTGCTTCTTGATTTTAATCTTCTCTAGAGGCAAGAATCAATGATAAGTCAATATACTCATTGGTGATGTCATTGATAGATCTAATTGCTCAGCGTTATTGAATCAACCATTTCATCTGATACAATTATTATAGGTTTTTATTGCATATTGAAATCATAACTTTCAATACATATTACATGTTATCATATAAGATTATATTTTCTGCTATTTATTAGCATTAATAATAATCTATTAAGATCATTTCAAAGTATATTTCTAAGAATCTTTACAAATAAATTTGATATTCTCAATAAATAGCAAAACATACAAAGCAATCTATCATCGAAACTGCAGTTAAAAGTGTAAAGGCAAACAGAAAATATATCGGCAGTCAAACAACCATTAATATTATGGCTAGGCATTAGAAATATATGTTGTATGTTCGTCTTAAGTATTGACGTAGTGGATAATCAACAAATATATCTTAGATTATGCTTTGAGATGATGTAATGATAAAACAGTTTTTTTATCACCAATATCAGGGATTAAATTTGTTATCTTGTGATTGTAAATAATGATGAAAGTGTCCACTGACACTATTTTCGAGTCCGCAATTTGTAATACGTGCTATCATAGGGGTATTAGCATGTCTTATTGACACACTTTGCAGTTTCAGTGTAGAAATACCACGTGACTATGACGCCACTAAAGGCATCGAAACCAAGACAAAACTGTCGACATTGGCTCCGCCTGAAAACAGAAAATTACCCGTACCTTTTCCATTTTTTTATCGATTATTATGGGAAATTCGTCAGTCTAAGGAGAAAAAAATATAGTCTTTACACAGAATATAGGATCTCTATCAGAAGCTGAGCTGTTTTATCAAGCACTACGTAAAAGCTCGCATACAGACAAATTCCAGCTTTTCACACAGTGCTTGAAAAAACTGCTCGGCCGCTGATGAAGTTCCTATATTCCATGGAGAGCATTTTTTCCCTTAGACTGACACATTTCCCATAAAAATCGATGAAGAAATGAAATACTTACTAGTAAAGTTCTATTTTCAAGCGGAGCCAATGTATACAGTTTTGATGCCTTTAGTGACGTCAATGTCACGTGGTATTGTTACACTGAGTTTGTGGTCCGTAAATGTGTATGTTTGGTTCAACCTTTTGCAATTCATAAACTCGCCCTGAAACACCCAAACCAGCAGCCGAATAAGATATCAATGTTTAACTGAAGTAAATATAATTTAAAGCAATACCTTTGATTAATGTAAAAAGATTGCCTTCCGGTTAACTATTTCACCATTCGAATGTATTTTATATTAATCATCTTTATGCTATTTCTTGTTTGTAATCCTGCTGGCACCAATGCAATCATATTGCTGATCATATGGGAATAAATGCATATTTAATATGTGAACTGTATAAATATTATAACAAGTCGACGAAAATGTATTAAATTTTCTTCTATATGAATGCATAAGTAAAGATTTCATGCCGTCTTGTCTTAAAGATAAATAGATTTGATTGATCTATTTCCGCTTACAGCTTACGAGAAATGGTATATTTGAACTAAAATCAGTCGAGACATGAATTATACCACTTTGTTATTCTTATTTATTTATTTATTTATTTACTCATTCATTCAGTTATTGATTTATTTCACAACATATAGTGTATTTTATAGCGTATAGTTTAATATATTTCGATTAATAAAGATTATAAGAAGAAAGTGTTTTGAATTTTAACACTAATATACATATCATTAGTGCTTATTATTGATAATTAAGACAAGGTTTAAAATACATACTGTGTTAAGCCTTTTAAAAAACTGACTGTTTTCCCATCCTAAACATTCAAATAGTTACAACATAGTTCTAAAACCCTCGTTACATTTACACGAACATGCGGATTATATAATCTTTGAGAAAATACTTCTTTATCTGAAGCAGTAATGTCTAATATTTAAAATTGTTTAAGACATTTGTGCTATGCAGTTCGCTTTTTAATAAGATAACTTACTCTGACATTTGGTGGAAAGCAATACATTTGAATTAGAATAAAAGAAGTGATTATAAACCATAAAACAAACACGGTGATACGATTACACTGTATTTTATCAACGTCTTTACAGTCTTCACACTCCATTTTGTTTCGAAAGCTTCAAACTTGTGAGAAAGCCTTAAAACCGTACTGAATCTCGAGCAGATGTTGTAAAAGTTACTTTTTCATTTAACCATGAAATCTGCAGGCTACTAAACGGTTTGCTGTACTCTCGTAACTCTATCTCTCCTGACAGATGAAAATCCGTCCATATGCTAGAGAAGAGATGAGATAGATTTGCTAGCTATTTGAATAGAAAAGATTGAATGGTGTAATATACCGAGGTTGAAATGTCAAGTTCTTCTCTAAAAATTATAACAAAAGAAAATAGTTTTGACTTATATATATTTCACAATTCCTGAAAAAAATCTTGGTTCAAAACAATTCTTGTTCAAATTGTGTGCAGGACAGTGGACGGCGTGTGGTCGAACGACAGACTCCCGATCTACAGGTCGGTGGTTTGAACTTTTTCGGGCATGAGCATCTCTACTTATCTCAAGTATAAATGCATATTAAAACGTACCGGTTGATTCCGGATGTAATTTATGTCTTCATCAGAACGTCAGACATATCTATACATCGATCAATCGCACTCATATAGCAAACAAAGCTGGAAGAGACATACCTGGTTCTTTAAAGATAACAAAAATATTTCTACAAAAATAGAATGCTTATCTTTGATAACAGTACCTGGCTACAGACATCACATCTTAATGCACAAGAGGCAGTGTAACGTGTACTTTAAGATTCTCACGGGTTTTATATTTTTGTAGAGATCATATTTTTGTCAAAAAAGCTTACATCTGACTTTGTCCTTATATACTTTTCTCAGGTTATGGTTATATTTATAATGATTTCTAATATGTTTGTCAACTAGGCTTCCAAGATATTTTTGTGTATGTTTTCGAAGCATTTGTGACAATTTTGAGAGCAAATCTAGTGTGTTGACAAATATAGAATATGTACAAAAGCAGAGAATTCATTCATCTAAGACAGATTAACAATCAATATAAGATACGTTATAAACATTATAAGAAGAAATATAATTAATACAAGGTAGGTTACAAATCAATATAGGAAAAACATTATGAATCAATATAAGCAAGGTTTTAATCCATTATAAGAAAGATGATTAACCAACATGACCTTGTTTATGTCAGTTTAAGACATATTATATATAGTAATATAAATTGGATTTGCCAACATACGGCAGGTTATAATTTGCGAGTTCTTTTCTGAACCAGGACAAATATGGAAAACTACGTACTAAAGCAAACAATACACTAATCTAAGACATATTAAAAATCAATATATGATACGTTATAAAACATTGTAACAAAGATTATTAATCAATATGAGGTAGGTTATAAATCAATGTAGAAAAAGTTTATGAATCAATATAAGCAAGGTTTGAATTAATCGTAAGAAAGATTATAAATCAGTAGGAACTAGTTTATAAGTCATAAGACAAAATATGTATTAATATAAAATAGGATTCATCAACTTAGGGCAGGCTACAAATAAATATAAGAAAGAGTGTAAATGAATGTACAATATCAATATGAGCTAGGTAGTATATCGATATAAGATTATAAAACAGTCAGGTTATAAATCAGTGTAAGAAAGGTTATGAATCCATTCAAGTCGTGCAACAGAGCTCAAACAATATTTACATAAAACCTTGTGAACTTTAAGTTCCTGTTACCGTTACCAGAACTGGAAGGAACATTCAAATTGCAGGAACTACCTAGTACACAACCAATATTGTCATTGTGTATGTCAGCGCATTCAAACCTTTGTCGTTTAATATTAATTTTGTATGTTCATGATGATCTTTAGTTGTGAACTGAATATCAAGCAGTCTACTATCCAAATGATTCAGCTGTTTTCTCTGAATAGAAAGTAAAGTAAATGAAAATCATTTAAATATTTTAACTCTTGATACTTTACCCCTTTGAATTTCGCTAAATTAATATTAAAAGTTTAAACTGGTTCATAATTGTTTTTATTGCATTTTATTGCATTTTACTTTAAGTTTCCTTACTTGATACTGTTTGCTTTAAAAAAAAACAGTGTATTACTAAGTAATTACGAAAATATTTGACAAGTAGCTTTTTATAACTTTCCTTGACAATTCTCTAGATCAGAGAGAAGAAATATTTTGCTGAACTTAAATGAGTACGGATCTCTGATAAAACTCGTATACCAGCCCTACTTCGTCAAATGAGGCAGCAGTTGTATTTCTTTCTCTACTAGCAAATGACATGATATTTTCTTGTTAGCGAATGAACATGGTAAAGTCGCTGTGTGTAAGATGTAAAAAGAAAACTAAACGCCATAAATATCAACAAAATAATGTTTTTCACGAGAAAATTAGATTAAATTTTTTATGGCTATTTTTAGCTTTGTCTGCCGTACATTGTTTTTTTTTTTAAACATGTGATTTTTCTTAGTTCATTTTATTACACTCTGCAGATACTGAATGATGAGACTGCCTTATTGCATAATGTCTTCTTTCAGTTCCTTTCTGGATATTAAATGGTGAATTTTATCTCCTTTTTGAACAGTTTAAACCCTATGACATATTGAATGTATGGATTGGCAATATATTTGGGTACGATAAATTTATTCAATTTTTGTCGAATATAGTATAAACATCAGACTAATTTTTTCATTACCCTTTAATTTAGTATTACTGTTTTTTCTAGAATTTTGATTTTTTTGTCTCAATCTAAGATAGAAAAGGAAACTCAACTGTCGTAAATATCAATAAAGTGACATTTATGCACACAATTAGATTCATTAGTATGGCCGTCGTATATTCGAATAATCAGCTTCCGAATTTACTTTAGATGAAGAAATTGCGTTCAAATGACTTATGTTTGAACGGCGCTAGCATATGGCAGACTTGTGTAAGGTATGAAAACAAATACTGCAATATAATATAGAAACTAGCTTGACGATTTTGTCAGTTTCGCACTGAAGTAAAAACCCTCATTGTTTATTGTGTGTGTGTGTGTGCGTGTGCGTGTGTGTGTGTGTTTTATATACAGAAAAGCGCACATGGTTCCTGCCATGAAACACACTTTAGTTATTCGAAAAATAACTAAAACAATTTAATCCATAGAACAGGCCTCTTGTTTTTGTTTTGTTTTCTTTTCTCTTAACTGCACTAAATAATACCAGTACACTTTGATGTTACAGGAATGTTTTTAAGTGGCAATCTAATAATGACACAGCATTACCTCTGTCATTCAAAATACATTTTCTATATGGAACGCTGTGAATCGTCCATACCTTACATTAAGTGAGAGAAACAGGGGTTTAAGTGAATTAAATACGCATTATTTTCTGTCCCTGATGACAAGATAATTTGTAATGTTCGAATCTGAAAAGCAGAACAAGGGGTAAGTGCCTGACCTACAGTCTTTAAACTCATTGTACTTAGAAAACTCACATAGACACATACTGTTATCACGGATTTATGACGTGTAATACTCTGTACTTACTTATGTGTCGTTCGTATATACTTGAACTAGGTCAAAGTGCTGTTTAAGGTCACCACAGTCAGAGTATTTATACCTTCATGTAAGCAACTCTATATTCATTCACTATTTAGTGAAGATGGTAAATAATGGTCATTTATGGAATCGATGGTCATTTTATCACTGAATTTATATTTTTCCCCCAAAACTGTTCCACATCAAATGCACTTTTCCCCTGCAAAACTAAATTATTTTCTTGCAATTTACTTCTTTTATTCATAACTTCTTGATAACAACTCTCCTGTGGTAGCCCATCCTGTGCGGCTCTCTCTTTACTATATGTTTGTATACTTACTGACGTGGAATCATTCAAAACATTAGTAATTTTGTCTAAACATTTCCACAGTCACTAACTAGTTTGGGTCCGAAACTGGTACGAAACGTCGTAAATTATGAACTACTCAAAATTGTCACTCAACATTGTTTGCCCTATAATTATTCATCTGGTAGTTTATTTCTTAGCAACATATATGTTTTTTAAGTGGGTCAGACGTTTTCATTATTTAACACAGCTACGCCAAGGTCATTGAATCTAGCAGAAAAAATATACTGCCTGTGATGAAAATGTAACACTAACTAAACGAACAAACATAATTCTATACATTTGTGATCATTACATCATATTTTTCTTTAATATCATTTTAAACTGAAGTTAACATAAGTCTGACGTATTGCCTGTGGTTTTCTTATATTATGAAATAAACATTTTTGTGTCGTCAAAATTGCATTTATTATCGGAAAGACTGATAATCGTCGATGTTTCACATTAAGACGGATCAACAGCCTTTACAGCCAACGAGATAGACATTTAGTTTTTGTACTCCTGATGCATAATTAATAAGAAATGTTTACAGGAGAAACGAAAAATAACGATGAGATATTTCTAAAGTTACAATCAAAGATATCTAAGCTCATTCATGTTCAGTTTTGTGTACGGAAATGTCTTTTAAATGATAATACTTTAATGCTGGTGAGATTCCCCATAATTCTACAACTAACTTCATTATCGTATATTTGGCAATGCCGCATTGTGCATATACATATATTTTTATGACTGATTTCAATAATAATTGACCGATTTTATTTGTATTTTTAAAAGTGTTTATAATGTTTGTATTCACGTAGAATGTCGGTCATAATTCCGTATTGATTCTTGAATGTACCAAGTCATTTGAACATAATTATACTGGTCTTGTAAACTGTAATATAACCTTGTGGATTTGGGAAGGGCATTTGCATAAGTCTAATTGAAACTGATAACAATTTTTATTGTTTTTGTTTATTTATTTATTCATTAACCACGAATTTGATGTGTCGTTCAAAATGCTTGGCTTAAGACGTAGCTCTTAAAAAGAAATATACAATTTGAAAAAAAAAGTTAAGTTTCAAGTATTGATAGATTTATGAGTCAAGACTTGTTTGCAATTCTATTTATTTAGTACTCTGAATTATTTATGTCCTTTCAAATCGTTAGCATAGCAAGTAGATTTAAAGGAAAAATAAACAAACATGTGTTAAGATTAAAACATTAATATGCTTATAAATCACGACTTGTTTCGTTATAGCTGGAAGCATTATTCTATAAGTTCAGACAAAGCAATTGCAAGATGGTCATAAGAAAGATCGAAGTAAACTTTTTGTTATGATTGATAATGCTCGTGTGAAGTTAATGAAAGCAATAATTGATTGAGCATTGCACCTCTAATTTGACAAAGAAACTACGGTTCCAAGATGTAAAAATTTATTCCAGTTTTTCTCTTAACATTTCTTCCTATTACAATAAGCTCATTAAATTAGTGTAAGTTCGTAAATATCATTTATTGAATCAACATTACTGTTTACAGACCTCATGCTTCTTTCTTTTAACGTTTATGATCATAAACAGCAGAAATTAAATTACTTTTCATTACCACAAAGCCAATATATCTAAAAATTTCAGATTTCAAAATCTGTTTAGATTGAATTTTGATAAAAAAGATACAAGAACAAAATAATCTAATATTATTTGAACAGCCAGTAAAACATCGGCTATCCCTGCAATATTTTATTCCCATGATATGTATTAAATTTAAACTTCTCACTTGTCTTATCTATTTCTGCTTTATTTATTTTGCAGTAAATGCTGCGGCGATGTAAGCTATGAAATGTCGAGTTCTGAACCTCGCACAAATACATTACAGTAACATATTTTATCATAAATAGATATCTTTTCAGTAAGCATTCTTTATTAACATTTCGTGAATACAATCGTATAGTTCAGCTATTTGTCATCTTAACAAACAATGGTACGTAACTGTTTTGACTAAGTATAGGAATATCTACCAATAGAAGTTGTACAAATATGCATTCGGTATTGTAGTACGTCATTATCACTAAATAGGTCAAACGGGAGGTTAGACAGCTAGGTCGAAAAAATACATCAAATGCAGTGTTCTCATGTGGAAAGTACTCATGAAAAGAACAACTAGTAAAGCCATGACATCCAGACAAGAGGTATTGATTTTTTCTTAAATCAGCTACACTCAGTAGACCAGAATTTGACATACAATTTATCACAACAACTGATATTCTCTGATATTATCTTTCGAAGGCTTTAACTAAACAAACGTGGTCAAACATGGTAAATCTTAGATAGTATTCCTGTAGTTGGTCTAAAGCAACCAATCTACTGCAAAATATATATGTAAATGTATAATATCAGGGTTGCTATGACATGTATCCCTAGTGATAAAACCGGTCGGGGACTAAAGGTTTGTATAAATTAGTCAATACGTTAGTCAATAGTCAATACGTTAGTTGATCGATGTTGATGCATTGTCAACCTCCATACCCTTGTTCACATTGTACCAACTGTCATTTACTTGGTTTAAATAACCTGGATCAACTTACCGTCACATTGGCACTGTTATTTTAACTCATTTGTAATAAACTTTTTAGATATTTATAACACAAAAAAACTCATGTGAAATTGCGGGAATCTCTTAGAAATTTCAAGTAATCTACTTTGTCACATGGTAAGTTATATCATAAGAACGGTTTTGATTTATCTAAAACAATATTTGCCTAATTAGAATTTTGGCAAATTTGAGCGAAATTCCCCATCAAAAGTTTGATTTATGAATTAATCGATTCATGTCTGTAATATATAGATTTTTAACATTTATGCGACATGTCATCGGTGAGCAATTTCCCCGAATTATTTCGAAATCTAATGATCTATTTCAAAATATAAAACTTCATGAATATCACCCTTCACTATAAATATAATTATCATTACTGAAATTCAATGAAGCAATGTGCACAACGAATTTAGACTGAAGTTAATTTCTTAGTGCAAATCTCAAAGGTGGTTTTCGTCTAGCAAAGCACCAAATATAATAATAATCATAATTATTTACAGGAGTACCTTTTTTTCAATTTAGTAAATATGCGGTATGTTTTGGACACGTTTCCGACCAGAACTGTATTTTTTGCATTCCTGATTTATCATTTAGTGTTTGTAAAAATGAATTAGAGAACTAGTAATGCGATATACTTATCTAATATTTATACAGCTGAAGATAATTACTTGGCGAGAAAGATTTTAACTTCTTTTAAATTCATATTAAAAACTATGGAACAAGACATTATTAACAACACAGATGATAGGCAGTCAGTCCGTCCAAAAACTTTAACATTGGCCATTACTTCCTTATTAGTGAGTGTATTTACTTCAGACTCGGAACCAACACCCCTTTTTGACAAGACCTTTCCACTGACCTATACATATTTGACCTTGACCACAGATTGACCTTTACCTTGAAGATTCAATTGTCCAAAAACTTTAACATTAGCAATAACTTCTTTATAAGTAAATGGATTTACTTCAAACTTGGATTCAACAGCCTTTTGACAAGGCCTTCCGATTGAACTATATTTGTTTGACCTTGACCACTGAATGACCTTCACCTTGAAGATCCAAGTGTTCAAAAACTTTAAAATTGCCCCTAACTTCCTTATAAGTAAATGGATTTACTTGATACTTGGACACAACACCCCTTTAGATTAGACCTTCCCGTCGACCTTTCATTATTTGACCTTGTACCTGAATATCCAATTGTCTAAAAAACTAATATTTGGCCGTAACTTCCAAATTAGTAAGTGGATATACTTCATACTTAAACACAACACCCCTTTGGACAAGACCTTCCGACTGACTCATATTTGTTTGACCTTGACCCCTGAATAGCATTGACCTCGAAAATCAAATTGTCCAGAAACTTTAACATTGGTCATAACTTCCTTATAAATAAATGGAATTACTTCATACATGGACACAACACCACTATGGACAAGGCCATCCCACTGACCTATATTTATTTGATCTTGACCCCTGAATGACCGTCATCTTGAATATCCAGTTGTCCAAAAAGTTAACCATTGCCCATAACTTCCTTATTAGTAAGTGCATTCACTTCATACTTGGACACAACCTTTTTGGATAAGACCTTCCCACTGACCTATATTTATTTTACCTTGACCCTTGAATGACTGGTTCTCAGCTCAAAGGTCAAACAACAACTTTCGGGGGCATTGTCATCTTACAGTGACAGTTCTTGTATTTCTGTAGCAATAACAATGAACGTAAAAGTCTTGAATTTAAAATCTGGTGCCATAGTAGGATGAGCTTTTCAGAGAGAGAAATACGTAATTAAGATATGCTGAACACCAGTCAATCAAAACTTTAAAGACGTTTACATGGATATCTCTAAACAAAATCTCATCTTGATGAACTATGATAGAAGCATAAAGACATCCATTTGTTATAGCCACATATTTAGATTAAGGAGACCATGTTCATTGGCATTGAGAAAAAATAGAATTGGAGTAACAAATGATCTTATATTACAACGTACACTGACACTGTAGTATAGATGAGTGTTTAAAATATCAAATCCCTCATTCATTTGGTAAATGATATATGTCGCAGAAACATCACTTTGTATAAGATTGGAATATTTGACCAAATAAAGTACATACTGTAAAAAGAGTTTTCAAGATTTCATTGGAAGTCCATGTTTACTACCGCCTGTCAAGAAACTTTATTGACTTGAAAAAGACTAATTCTCGTTCAACAGTATTGACGGAAATGGAACATATTGTCAAAGAAATCGCTGATACATGTAACACCTGGCCTGTATAGAGCAGATATCAAAGCTTGATTAATAATTGATAAGTAAATATAATTCCTAAGACAGTAGGCGAAGGGGTTATTTTAACAGTGCTACAGAAAATCGATAGCCATGAAAACTGAAGGTTTGTTTTACCATGTAAAGCAGTTAAACAAAAGAAACAACAACCTTTGCATATTCCGCGAAATCGTAGTCTCGAGTAGTACAAAGTCTGATGATACCAAACCAGAACTGAATTATTTCTGTCTTCTATTTGTAGATCATTTAAAGTTTACTGATTCCTTTTTTATGAAAAATTTTCAATTAAAGTAAAGGCTGGGGAAGGAAGTGTATTCCCTGTAGCTTCTCTTGAGACAGTGTCCATTAGTCTGGATATGACTTAAATACAGACGAAATATAACAGTTTGATTAGGCCATATATAAATAAGTTAAATCTTACATAAGAACACACCTGTCTGTTACTGATGTTAACAAACTGAAAAGAGACAATCATTCATCAAATACACTGAAGACATGTTCCATATCCAAACATAGTAGGCTAAGAGTTCTTGAGCATGTGTTTATCTCAACAACAATTCAAAATGTTAAAGACGTGAATTTCGACATAGGTTGGATTAATCATTTTGTATTTTTAAGGATACATCTTCCATATCCTTAAAAACGGGTAATGCATTTTCATCATTTTACAAAAATAAAAAAATATCAAGAAAGTCAGATACAACTAAGCGCAAAGAAGTCTCAGATCGCCACTTATATAAAATTTTGCGATCAAATTTGTAACTGACGAAACCATAATGTTAGGTCTAACTATATGACGAGAATGTATTTCAACCTCTTTTTAACGTGGCATATAGGAACAGTCTCTCCCTCCAAGTTTTAAGTCGGATACTAGACGCATGAACCATTGTTAATCCCAGAGCATAATCTAAAGTCACCAGTGCGTCTGAAACTGTTTCATTTTTTTAATTTTGATGATATAATTTTAAATGAAAGTTACAGGCAGTTCTTTCTGAACTGTTTGTTTGTTTGTTTTTTTCTTTTCTTATAACACTGTTACTGTTTCTGCTTTCTTTGATGTCAAAGGAACACATTTGTTATTTTTTAACACTGTAGATTTGTGTCTTGAGGCTCTCTTGATTAAACTTGATCAAATATGTCCTGCAAGCTTAGCGCTCATTTCTTTTATTTAATGCTGAGTTTTTAAAAGTTTCCATTTATCTTTGAAATATTCTGCCTAGAGCAATCTAACATTTAACCTCAAAAATCAAAAGACAGCATTGAAATTGGCTTGTCTAATGTTTTCTAATCAGATTATGAGACTGACAAAAAACATTACAGATTTATTCTAAACAAAGGAGAAATAGCGAAACTTTTGATGCTAGTGTCTGTTGGTCGAAAGATTTTTATGCCCCCACAAAGTGGGGAGCATATAGCGTTGCACTTGTCCGTCCGTCCGTCCGTACGTCTGTCCGTCCGTCCGTACGTCTGTCCGTACGTCCCGAAATCTTGTGAACGCAACTTCTCTTAAACCGGATGGCAGATTTTGCTTAAACTTCCAGGGATTAACAACCTTAATGTGTAGATGGTAGTAAAGGAAGGAATTTTCGCTGCGACCAAATTTGACAGAATTATGGCCCTTTGTTGATTTTTTCCACTATATACTATGTAGAAATTTTGTGAACGCAACTCCTCTTAAACCGGATGGCAGATTTTGCTTTAACTTCCAGGGATGAACAACCTTAATGTGTAGATGGTAGTTAAGAAAGGCATTTTTGCTGCGACCAAATTTAACAGAATTATGGCCCTTTGTTGATTTTTTCACTATATACCATATAGAAACTTTTTATACCTTCAAGCACTAAGAATAGTCAAGCGTGCTGTCCATCCGACAGCCCTTGTTTCATTATAAAATATCTAATTTTGAAATAAAAGGACAGCATTAATAATATACAAAACACCTCAATTCATTTGCAACTACAGAAAAAAATTGTTCCCCACCTAAATCTTACAAACAGAATATACATGCTTTTGTTTATGAGCACTTATGCATAGTGGGGGCATCCGTGTCCTATGGACACAGATCTAGTTGTTAATATGCTTACTGCAATCAGCGAGAGTTTTACTTAAACTTCATCAAATGACAGTAACCTTTTATCAAAGGCACCGGCTTTTTGCTTCCCATAAAGCAATATGCTGTACAAGAATATGGTTCTACACAGAATTGTACGGTAAAACCCAGTAAGAAAATCTTCTTCCTATACCATTTGTTACAATGTCAAAGAAATGATACATTTATAGTTCTATAATTTTGACTTTAAATTGTTTTTTCCTTATGTGATTTTACCTTATGCAATAATTTAACGAACAGTTGAATTTAACTTTTTTCAATTTAACTAGACTGTCTGTAGAACAAACACATTCGTGTACTTTTCATTTCGAGATTTTTTTGTTCAGTACTTTTTCATGCTGTCCTTGTTTGATCTTTTAATGTGTCTCTAACAGGTAATTAACAGTATCAAATTTTCTATAAAATGGCAAATAATAGCTTTTAGAAATAGACTGATACATTAGTTTTCTTTTCTAGGCGAGTTAATATGCTTAAGTCCATATTATTACACACGATGTTCGTACTGAGGTGAATGAAGCCGTGCAACGCATTTTTTACTTTCTTTATAAGGGAAAAGGAAGTGATCCCAACAGACGTCATTATTGCTTGTTGTTTTGCTAATATCACGATTATCACATCACTTTTATTTTACTTATTTGTTTTATAAATAAACTTAGATAAGATCATTTACAACGTTACGTTTTAAAGACCGGAATAAACGGCAGAAGTCTAAATCTTCCTGTATAAACAACGTACAATGCCTTAAGTGTTTAATTAAAAAACATAACACTTGACTCAAAAATAAATAACGTTGCTGAACTTAAATTAAACAGCCACATAAAACATAAAAAAGTTGTACTTAGCTTTGCTGTTTACCGTACTTTTGTCCTAGATGCAATACAGGCTTTCTTCAGTGTCTAAATTGTCTTTCTAGTCTTCTTGGTTTTTGATCCCCCGTGTCACGTGATTGCGGATGGGGATAATGGTTTAGCCCTATTTTTTAGGGTCAGCTTAGCATGTCAAATATGCTGATAATTCAAAATAATTTGTTTAAAATGAGCACACGTGCCCAACAACGTGCTGCTTATATGAGTCAATCCGTATACTTTAAGGACATCTTTTCTTTTGTTTTAGCAAAGCTACAGTGCATTGTTGAACAAAAGAAATATTTTAAATGTACTGAAAGTTATTAGCAATATTTGTGGCAGTCCTCTGAAACTTATTGGAACAGGGTTTTATGTTGTGAGAAAGAGTTAATGATAAACTCAAGGGGTATTATGTTATGGAGACAATTTAATTTAAGGGGGCAATTCCCCAAATAATATAGATGTGTTTTAAGGCGTGGGAATGACATATGTATTTCAATCGCATGTCAACGGAGACGTTTTTCCGTAGGCCAGTGAACCTTTTATAAAATAAATTATTCCTAAATACTCTGATCTAACTCTGTCTTAAAATGTTAAAACATTAAAAAAATTGCTCTTGAAATGTTGATTTGGAAATCACTTTTATTCCAGTTAAAACTTTATATCTCATAACCAGAATAAAAGCAAAACTCCCCCCCCAACACACACACATAAATCACTCATGGACATGCGTTCTATCCCACTCAATATATATAAAGTTTATATAAAGAACAAAATTGGCTTGAGTGGGTTAAAACCCATGTCCATGAGTGAAAATGTCTCAATCCTACATAATTCAATGTAACTTAGCACTCTTCGACTTGGAATTGCAACATTATGGACCGTATACCTTAATTTAGATATAAGAAATCTACCAAACTTCATTTAATATACAATTTTGTCCTAGTAGGTGATGTAGACAAAACATTCCTCCAGGAGTAATTTATCAACATTATTGTTGTCTTCTAAAGCTACGTATGGATGGAAGGTCATGAAATTGAAATAAACTTTATTAAACTTTCTCAACGGTTCTGTCAATAGTTCGATCAACTAACTGTCTTGTCGTAGATAAGCAGGCGCCGTTTCACAGTGTGTTACGGCTTGTCAAAGGCAGACGGATATCATCTTCTTATCAGCCATCGTCGGTTACTCCCGGTACATATTCCGCACAACTACATTAGGTACCGTTGGAAAATTGATTATTCGTTTTCTTGAATATTAATTAGCTAAGGGAAGTAATTCTTCATCCAATCAGATTCCGCATCACAAATAGGTACTCTTCAATGTGGATAGCAGGTATAACGAAATGTTACTTAAAAAAGACGCATTTTCGAGGATTTTAACATAGCCGCGAAAGACAAATTGTAACGAGTAATTTCACTGGCTGAAATTGCGCAATTGAAATCATTCGGAAACCAGTGGAAGTAGGTAATGAATTATTCATGAGTACGAAATTTTTCCAACCAATTTTCCAATGGTCGATGAATAGAGTGAAACGGAATGAATCGAACGTGGGTTATTCTTATCAATTTGAAAGTAAGTATCCTAAACCGTATAACAGGCCTTAATAAGAGTACATTTACAAAACATTGATCACTTCATTCTTTATCGATTGTGTAACTGAGGTACCATAATTATAGTGTAATGCGAGACACAATATACGTATTTTGTGGGCCATTGACAATGTTTTCAATGAAGGTTCAGAATGTTATTCTGATTACCGGCTTGTTTGGCTCGCATAAGGTCACACTTGGTTAAAACATTGATAAATTAAACATGGTCACTTTACTTTTTCTGCAACAATTTGATATGCCTTCCTATTAAGAGAAAACATATGTTGTTTAATTTTGATCGACCCTTAGATGTATGTGTGTTCTAGAAAACGTTCGTCCCGTGATTATACATTAGATTTTTCCTGCACGTACCAAGAAATGCAAAATATGGCTCTCAACTAGATGAAGCCCCCGGTGCTAGAAATCTGATTTTGGGCCGTTTCAAACTATATTACAAATGCATTGATAGCTAAGAAAATCTATTGAGATTTTTCAGCGAGACAGTTTGAAACCAGTTCCGACATGTCATAAAACTTTAATAGTTACAATAGAGATAGTGTTTTTCTTCATTTGGCAGAAATTATAGCGAAATCGGTAGCATTGAATGTAAAAAGTGACTCAGTGCTAGGATGAGTTCCCTTCCAGAAAGTGAAATTAAGATATGCCAAATAGATGTCAATCTCTACAGAATCCCATCATGATGAAAGATAATACATGTATCAAGAAGGACAACTCTTGAGTAGTACCGCTAACTGTAGTCCAGACAACCACGTACGATTCATATAAAATGAAAGGGAAAAACGTATATTCCAATACAACTGATACGTGTTTTATTCGCAGAATCATAATCATTTTTTCGCGCTTCTTTGTAAGATTAGATAACGAAGCAGAAAACAAAATGAAACCTTGAACATTTTGTTTTATCAACAACTGTTCCGCTACCTTTAAAAGAGCTAAAGAATATCATAATATGCCAAACCAATTTTCTTCAATTTTGTTTTCGACATTTCTATTTAAAACTCCCGTTTGCATCCTCCTACTAAGAAGGTATTTTTATTGACTAAAATTATTTCTCTTCCTTTAAAGCAACTGCGGAAATAGAACCAGTCCACCTTAAAAAAGAAATATTTACATCTGACTTGTGTATCGAGTATGTTCAATTAAATTAAATATGACTTCTGAAACAGACAATTGGTCGTAATATCCCATATCTCAATAGGGTTATTTACCTGCACGATGTCTGTCAAAATGCAAATGTTTTCACTAAGTTTGACAGTAAAACACACAGCAAACTTTTAAGTATGAATAAATTAATGTAGATGCACTTATGTTTGTAGGGACCAGAAATATTTTGCTTTGTGTACTGGATTAAATATATGCCATAAACTTTTCAGAACTGCAAGTACAACTGATGGCATGGCCAGGAATGGCAGACATATCTTATCCTTAACTCAACTTGGTATCTATAATTTCAATCCTTTCAGGGACGAATTAAGCTTTTAATACCTGATAATGTTTCGTTTGTTACTGAGAAGAGATACTTTCACTTATTTTATACAATAAAATGTGTATTTTTGCACTGAAATCGTAGTGTGGAATTGCATCGTAGTCTTGAACTGCACAAAGTATGGCAATGTTAACTTGAATTCTTAATTATCATTTGAATAGGTTGTTTTCTCATTAACAGATAACAGATTCCGTTTTAAAGACGAATGTTTAATTAAGGCGGCTTTAGAAGAAAGCGATTTCTTTTTATTACAACTCGTATATATAATTGTTGCGATCAAATGTGTAACTACCAACAACAAAGTAAAGAATCTAAGCCCGGAATCGCAAACATATATTTAAACAAATTTTAACGAAACGTTAATTGTACGTGGCACGTTTGAAAACTCTCGCTGCAAGGCTGGATTGAACGTTATGATGATATATGACCATATTTCGTGATAACTCATGACTTCATTTACTTAAGATCATTTTTTTGAATTTACTAAAGCTTTTTTTGAATTTACATAAGGTCAAAATTCTTTCAAGCATTTTATAAATCGGATTCGAGCCGCATATCTAAGTAACAGTCAAAGTGGCTTTATCTATGTCTGAAAATTTATTAATTCTGATTATCGATATAAAGCAATATAAAGCAATATAAAGCATAATTGTAGGTAAAAGATAAAGAATTTAAAAGTAATTTTTAAATTTTCTAGAAAACTCCTAAAATGTTTGTCTTCTTTTTTATAAAACTGTCCGTGCTACTGTATTCCTTCATGTCAAGTGAAAAATTAAATGACAGTTTTCGAATATGTTTATAATTAAAATGTTACCTTATCAGCTTAGGAGATGAGTTTTAAAGTAAATGTAGTATATTTATAAGTATAACTGGTTATTATAATCACAGAATTCTCGATAGAAATCTGCCAAACTTTTTCCATATAAAAAAAAGAATAATATTACAGCCGGTTGTGTGACAAAATAACAATGTTTGTTAAAACGCTTTCTGAACAAGCAGTTGCTCCAAGAGGATAAATTCAACACAAGCCTAAACGTTATGTCCTTTCCTGTATCAACAGTTTAATCCGTTTGCTGATCACCAAGTTAATATTTTGAGTAGGATTCAGGTAACTCAAGGTAATGCTGAATAAAAGGCTAGTTAAAATACACTTTTGCTATGTCATACTTTGTTGGATTTTCTGTTGTTTTTTTCTTTACGTTGCTGTACTTTTGTCCTATAACACAACAAGTTATCACACTCGCTGGGATAACTTAATCCTGTCAATTAAACTAAACGTCTCTAGAAAAAAAATAGTTCGTTTATTTCAAGTCCTAAGTTTTCAAGTGGTTCCATATGACTAATGTTTCGCTTAGTGTTTATTTACAGTGTCTTCTTCTCTTTAGAAGTGTAAATGTAGATTTTAAACACAGACACTTAAGTATTGATAACATTTATTAATCTTATAAGTGTATATTATATTAGTATTTGAGTGAATGTATCAAATGTGGTATCATTTTCTATGTACAGGCAATTTATGTTTCCAGCACTATTATGTCTTGCATAAACATAGTTTAGGGCATTCTCAAATCTTAGGTTTAAATTTTCTGAAAATTCTGTGTTACTGCGAGGGTTTCCTGTAGACTCGATTTGGCATGTATTAACAGAAAAAACATGAAGCTACGTTCAAGCTTCCTGACTGTATACTATACGTTAAATACTTTTAGCACTTACTTTTTACAGAACACAAGATTTTCAAAATGAAAACATATTTTGATATTCAATTTAACGGTCAAACATGATATGTTTTTTTACATGTTAATGCAATTTTGACCTAGATAGTGTACCACCAATAGAGAGATAATTTATATCAAAAAGTAACTACTGTTATAGACAGTTTAATGTTCCGCCATAAAAACTGTGACTGACAATAGGTCTACCTCTGTCCGAGAATGTCCACTTGTTTCGTGTCTAGTTATTTATTATTTGAAGTAATCGGATTTCAGAGGAATTTGTTGGACATGAACAACCTTAGCCATCATGGTGCTCATATTTTACGGGCACGTCTCTTCGTCATTGGACAAGCTCAGAATGAATCGTGCGGACGCCGGTGTAAGAACGGTATTTATCTAAACTTAAAGTAAAAATTTACAAACACAACTGACTTTTCAAACTGATGATTTTTAACTAAATATAAGGATATGTTGTTGCACATTTTGTGTACAAATAATGGCTTCTAAATTTATCAGTTTAAACATGTGCAATAATTGTATCAGGAAACAGCGGTGAATGTGTGAATTGGACATCAAAGAATATTTGATAACAAAGGTCATTGCTTGACTATAAACGAATGAAACTCGGTTAAATGTATCAGCATTGGTAGTGATATACACATAGCATTACATTAGCAGTAATTTATCAAAATTTTTCTTTTTTCACTTGTCGAAGTAACATATAGAAGAAAGGTCATGAAATAAAATCTCCGAACGATTTTTATCAATGGTTTAATCAACTTCCTTGTGTAACATAAATAGGCGCCGTTCCTCAGTGTAATACGGAATGTCAGAAGCAGACGGATCTTTATCATTTAACCAGTGGGAAACTAATAGGAGGGCTTTACTAAGAGTACATTTACAGTGCATAAAACATAGAGATTCTGCACTTTTTAAATAGACACGAAACGGGAACAGTTTTCAATGTGTCGTTACCCAGCAGTAGAACTTTCGCCACAATAGAAGTTGTTTGAAGCTTTAAATAATATTTTAAGATTTTTTGCAGAGACTTCTTATCACTTATTTCATTTACGTTTGTATTGATTGTAATGTGTTTCATTATTTTTTTATATTTCATGAAATACGTTTCAGTTTTCATTCCGAAGTACACTTTTTGAATTAAACATTTTCTTTTTTCAGGTTGTCAGTTTCTTTAAACTGAGATTTGTATGATAAGACAAATGGAACAATTTTCTATGAAAACTCGAAAAAAAACCTGACTGTAAGTTGCAAAAAGTTTATTGAGATGTGAATCCAAAACACGCATCTACAATATTATTATGCTATTACTATACTTATCTTAACACTAATATCAGTCTTTGTCCACTTGACGTAATGGTATATATGTAAAAACTTAAGTGTGACATACAGCATATAGACACTAGACTAGAGTTTTATAATAACAGTAGATGTTTGTAATACATATATGCCCCTAGCGCCTTATCCTTAGATGCAGCCATGAAGTTTTGAGGAACTGGGACCAAGCGTTCTATAGTTATTCATCGGAAACCAGTGTGCTGTTGTCTGTGACCATGGCCTTTGACCTGGGGACCTGAAAAAATAAAGGGTTCATCTACAAGTCACAGACAACTTACATACAAAGTTTAAGAAACCAAACGTTCTACACTTATTCATCGGAAACCATTTTGCTTTTCAAGGTCACTTTGACCATTGACCTTTGACACAATGACCTAAAAAACAATATTTGTCATCTACTGATCATGGTGAACCCACATACTAAGTCTGACTAACCTGGGCCCAAGGATTCCTTAGCTTTTCAGCAGAAACTTTTTCTTTTCAAGGTTACTGTGACTTTGAACTTTAAGCTAATAAACATAAAAACTACAGGGATCATCTGAATGTCACGGCCAACCTACCTGTGATGTTTTGAGGAGCTGGACCAAGCGTTCTATAGTATTTGATTGGACACTATTTTGCTAAACAAGGTCACTGTGACCTTCGCCTTTGATCTTTAAAGCTACAATGGTCATCTACTGGTCATGGCCTACCTATATACCAAGTTTGAGGTATCTGGGTCAAGCGTTTTATAGTTATTAATTGGAAACCATTTTGTTTTAAGGCCACTGTGACCTCGGCCTTTAAACTGGTGAACTGAAAAAACTATAATGGTCATCAATCTACTCAGTAAGTTAGAACAACTTGGAACCATGGGTACTATAGATATTGACTGGAAACTGTTTTGCTCTCTCTTTAAAGTCACTGTGACCTTGACCTTCAACCTGCTGACCTGAAAAACTATAGGGGTCATTTTATGGTCATGTCCAACCTATAAACTAAGATTGAACAACCTGGGAGTAAGGTTCTTTAGTCATTGATCGGAAACCGTTTTGCTATTCAAGGTCACTGTGACCTTGACCTTTGACTTGGTGAGGGAAAAATCTTTAGGGGTCATATCATAGTTATGTCTAATCTATAGACTAAGTTTGAACGACCTGGGGCCAAGAGTGCTACAGTTATTGATCAGAAATGGTTTTGCTCTTCAAGGTCACTGTGACCTTGGCCTTTAAGCTGGTTAACTGAAAAAACACAGGGGTCATCTACTTTTCATGACAAACAAACGTAGCAACTCTGAGGAAGGTGGATTTAAAGGTTCTCTAGATATTGGTCAGAAACCAAAGTGTCTACCGACCGACCGACCAACAGACATTTGCAAAACTTTATGCCGCCTCATCTTCGATGGGGGCATAATAATATAACCATATCACTGAAGTTTAGCAGCATGCATGAACCTTAAAGGAGCTATTAAAATGAGATTTGTTTAGATTTGGTTACTGCGCGGTCTCTAAAACAATACTTCAAAGAATCATTCTTGATACATGGAAATAAGGCTGTCGTCTGGAGAAAAAATAAACTTTCCAATAATGAATGGCAACTTCAGTGGAAATTTCGCGCATGACATTCATTTAACAAATCGTTGGAATGCTAGAAAAAAATTCTAAAGAAATAGTGCAATCTGTTATCGTAAATGGCACTCAATATTACTGATAAAATATATCACTCACAATATTTTATTCGCCAGAAATTGGATACGTATTTAACTAATTAAGTTTGTTTGAAGTCGACAGTATAACCTAGAACCATGAAACCTATTTGTACAATTATTATGGACTCAAAAAGGCTTCGTCAACATCTCTTAGCAAAACTGTCTCGTGTGAAATTCTTAAAAACAAGGATATGTCAGATTACCGAATAACTAGGTCAAATAAAAAGGACTATGGTATCATTTATGGCTGTTTACTCTCATACTCTGTTTTCGCGGAGTGCCTCGTATTTCAAGGCACTGAAAAATTACCAAGATTCAATACAAAAAAAAAAGTTGGACTAACCTTGCTAGGGCTTTTTATTTTAAGACTCTTTATTTGTGCATGTACGAGGATTGTCCCAAAATAGTATATAATTGTGAAATCACAGACAAGCAATAACAAAAGCGAGAAAAGCAGTATATTATCATTATTTGCATCCTTTTGTGAGTAATCTGGCGAAATTCAATGAGTATACGTCAAAGTTTCAGTTTTTAGCTCACCTGTCATGTAGTGACAGAGTGAGCTTTTCTGATCACATTTTGTCCGTCGTCCGTCCGTCTGTACCGTCCGTCCGTCTGTTAACAATTGGTTTGTTAACACTCTAGTGGTCACATTTTTGCCTCAATTGTCATGAAACTTGGTCAGGATGTTTGTCTCATTAATATCTCAGACGAGTTCGAACATGGGTTATCAGGGTTGGAAAACTAGGTGACAAAGCCCAAATATAGAAAAACCTTGTTAACACTCTAGAGGCTACCTTTCAGTCCAAATATCCTGGAAATTTGTCAGAAATGTTCTAATGATGATTTCTAGCACAAGTTCAAATATAGGTCATCTGGGGTCAAAAACTAGGTCACCGAGCCCAAATATTGAAAAACCTTGTTAACACTGTAGAGGTAACATTTTTAGACCAAATAATCTGCAAGTCTGTCAGGAAGGTTGTTTCTATGATTTCTAGCTCAAGTTTAAATATGGGTCATCTTGGTTCAAAAACAAGGTCACGGAGCCCCAAAATAGAAACATCTTGTTAACACTCTAGAGATTACATTTTCAGCCCAAATAATCTGGAAATTTGTCAGAAAGGTTGCTTCAAAGGTTTCTAGCATAAGTTCAAATATGGGTCATTTGGGTTTAAAAACTAGGTCACAGAACCCAAAAATAGAAACATCTTGTTAACACTCTAGAGATTACATTTTCAGCCCAAATAATCTGGAAATTTGTCAGAAAGGTTGCTTCAAAGGTTTCTAGCATAAGTTCAAATATGGGTCATTTGGGTTTAAAAACTAGGTCACAGAACCCAAAAATAGAAAAATCTTGTTAACACTCTAGAGGTTACGTTTTCAGCCCAAATAATCTGGAAATTTGTCAGAAAAATTGCCTTGAGGATTTCTAGATCAAGTTTGAGTATGGATCATCTGGGGTCAACAACTAGGTCACAGAGTCCAAATATGGAAAAACCTTGTTAATATTCTAAAGGTAGCATTTTTAGTCCAAATAACCTGGAAATTTGTCAGAAAGATTCTATGGATGATTTCTAGCTCAGTTTTGAATATAGGTTCTCGGGGGTCAAAAACTAGGTCACAGAGCCCGAAAGAAGAAAAAAACCTTGTAAAAGCTCTAGAGGTTACATATTTAGTCCAAATGTCCTTGAAATTTGTCAGAAAGGTTGTTTCAATGATTGTTAGCTCAAATTTGGATATGGGTCATCTGGGATCAAAAACTAGGTCACATGGTACAATTATGTAAACAAACTTTTTAACACTCCAGAGGTTACATTTTCAGTCCAAATATCCTGGAAATTTGTCAGACAGGTTTTTTTGATGATTTGTAGTTCAAGTTTGGATATGGTTTATCTGGGGTCAAAAACTAGGTCACAGAACCTAAATATCGAGAAACCTTGTTAACACTCTAGATGCTACTTTTTCAGTCCAAATATCTTGGAAATTTGTCAAAGAGATTGTTTCAATAATTTCTAGGTCAAGTTCGAATATGGGTCATCTGGGGTCAATTAACCAGGTCCATAGCAACTTTGTTAAAAGCAGTCATACTCAGGTGAGCGATACAGGGCCATCATAGCCCTCTTGTCTGCTTACCGGTCAACACCGAGCGACGTGAAACCCTGCTCATGACGTCGTACAATTATTTCTTCTGAAAGAACTGTCCGAGTTGTTCAACACATTTCTCATGTAGTCTAATCCACTTCGAAAATTCATTTAACAAACCACTTTTGACCGATGGACTTGTTGAAAGACCATAGCACTGCAGTTTTACTTTTATTCACCATCCTCGCTACTTGCGCAATGTGCATTGTCAATCTGACGGTATGACGTCCTTTACTTTCTTAATAACATCATCTGCTACTTCAGACGGCCTTCCTTTTTTAACTCCACCCTCCCTCTCCTCCAAATCTGTGGTGAACCGCTTTTTCCGCTTATAAACAAACATTCTGGAAACACATTCTATGTACTTATATTTCAAAAATAGTCTATTCCGGTGTCATTCCACGGCCAACACATTATTTAATGACAGTCCGATGGGCCGCTCTGTCGCCCGACGTTGCCATTTTAGCGTCATTCAAATTGACCAGTACTGCTTGATTCCATGAAACGCTCACAATTTTGACGTCAAAAGCATTCGATGTCATATAAATTCGCGCCAATTTGCGATGCTTACTGCCATATACTTTTTTTTTAAAATCGTACCAGCTGAAATATTGATATTTTAACTTTTGCGCAGAAAAGAAGATGGTGTATTTTTTTTTGGCCGGTCGAGTCATTGTGGTTTTCGAAAACCAGTATAGTAACATAAAGTATACGCCTAACATTAAATTGCATTTTATAGTAATGTCTCAAAGTCCTTTATAATCATTATGTGATAGTGCCATTTTTCTAGAATGACAAGAAATTTATATAGGTTGAAATTATACGCTATTTTTGAACAACCTTCGTCTCTTGTATATCCCTTTATGTATTTAGAAGTAAGTTTCATTGATGCTAGACCTTTCCTTTCGTGACTCTGTCTTTACTCGGATTGTGAAAAAAGATGAGATGGAACTGGTAAGTACCTGCTATGTAATTAAAGACAATTAAGTATTTCATATGCCAATTAGTGTGGATGTAATATCTGATTATATAATTTGAGATTAAAAGATAAATGATGTTCATTTTATAACTGCATCGATGGAAGTTTAAGTCGGATATGCTACTCACTAACAGCTGCAATGTCACAGTTATGCGCAGTGTTATCATTTTAGACAGAATGACAGGTCAAAAACTATAAGCCCTCCTTCGGTGACATAAAAATGCCAACGAAAGATGGAAAAAATTTACCATCATTTGCTAATGATAATACCCGTTATAATTAGCTGCTTAATATATGTAATGATTCAAATAATTTGCTCTCCTAATAGTTAAATTTCACTGCTGAGGCGAGACATATCCATCTACATTTGGATTTTATTATGAGGCTATTTAAGCTACTTAAGGTGTCTTGTCAGGAAACAGGACAGCGTTTAAAAGGTTTAATAATGAATATAACCACAAAAACAGTGCGTATTTAAATGAAAAGGAAAGCGTTTGAAATTTGGAAATCGTCTGTATTCGCTAGGAGTTGAATTTATCACCTTGACAGAATCATTATTTTTTAAAGAGTTTTGTCATACCGTTTTGCCTTATTCACACACAGTCTAAGGCATTCTCGACGAAAGCGATGTGTAAAAGAGGCTTAATACTTAAATAATTGCAAATAGACGTATAAAACGAAAGTTGTTATTTTCAATTGATTTGTCTGTCCATTAGTTGGTCCTATGTATAACAATGTACCAACTGTAATACTATGGATTCTATGAATATATTTATCGCAAAACAAACTTACTGTCGTTTAAATGTCCCTTTTCTCAGAAAATCAAACTTATTCAATTTAGTTACTAGCAAAAAGACTGGCATCCTTTGATAACTATCACATATTCCTTATTCAAGCGTTAATATTTACAGGAATAACCCAGCAATGCATATTCTATTTCAAATACATTAATAGCTATGAAAATATTTTCACATTTTCAGCGAGAATTGTTTAACCAGTTCGAGACGTTGTAGTTACAACAGAGATTGTCTTTTTCTTCATTCGTCAGGAATTGTAAAGAACTCGGTAGCCTTGAATGTAATAAAGTGACTCAGTGCTAAGATGCGTTCTCAGACAGTGATGTATGCAATTAAGATATGCTAAATACCTGTCAATCTCGAATCCCATCAAGATGACACATAAAACTTGTATCAAAAAGACAACCCTTTACCAATACCACAAACTGAAGTTCAGACAAACATGTACTATTCATGGGCAATGAGAGGGAAAAACAAATTGGAAGAAATAATGATCATACACCATATTAAACACTGATACTTTTCACACAGATGTAAGTTTAACAGAACATTCCGATGCATTTGATACGTGTGACGCAGAAACATTTTTCGTGCTACTTTGTAAGATTAGAATACAACACAGACAAAAAACCATATAATGTTTCAGCAACAGTTGTTATCCTACCTATATATGACTGAAAAAATATGATACTATAACAAAAGAGTTTTTTTTTCAATATTGTATTTAAGAGTTCTATAGCATGTTTAGCTCCTGTGAGCATCCTCTTGTTTAGAAGGTATCTTTATTGACTTGTATAAATGACTAAAATATGTTACATCTGCCTTATGTTTTGAGCTGATATTATAGTTTGATTAAATATTAATAAGCACAAATATATTCTAAAAAGTAAATTTATCGTAATTTCCATAGCTAAACACCTATGTAACCAGAATTATTTATCTGCGCTATATTGATTGTGTTTGACAGCGAAGCAGAAAGTAAAGGAAAGAATACCAAGGGACAAGAAATATTTAGTTTTCTGTGCTACTTTAAATCTATGTCATAAACTTTTCAGAGCTGCAAGTACAATTGATAAGATGACGAGGAATGACAAACATACTTAATCCTGGAATAGTTTATCTTAGCAAGTCAAGGAATCAAGTTGTATTCGTAAGTGTAAATTTGCTGTGAAGACATATCTTTTAGCTTGTATGTGATATTATAGAGATTACTGTAATATAATGTTACTGCGATATCTAAAGTAATTACCATTGAGAACTCAGTGATTCTTATTTGATATTAATTCGGTCTCGCAGAGTAAGTTATGTAATACAGTATATTTCAATGCTTATTGCTTGATTTGTCTTATACTTTCGCTTATTTAAAAAAATAATTAACATAAAATAAATTCATTTTGCATTAAAATCGTACTCTTGAATTGCTTTTCTGTCTAGAACTGCACGAAGCATGACAATGTTAAGGCAAACTTTTATCGTTTTTCATCATTTAAAAGGTTGTTTTCTCATTTACGGACAACTCGTTTTGTTTTTAAGACAGCCTTTCGATTAAAGCGGCTTAGAAGAAAGCGATTTCTGTCATGACCCACTTGAGACAGTGTCCATTAGTCTGGATATGACTTGAAAGTGGACGATACATAACACGTGAGTTAAAAAAATGAAATCCTGTATCTCACATGATTGACTGTCGTTTACGTTTGCTTATCAACGAGCAATAGTAAGCTCGTATTAATCAGTGTCAATAAAAACGTATCTTGAAAGAGAAAGGCTGGATTGAGTATGGTTCTAATTTCAGGTGCTTGAATCAACCCAGCCACAGGTTTACATACATCACTTTGTAAAATATTGTTTTAAATATAAATGTCAAATATTTGACATAATTAAATGCACAAAATTTCTTTTATTCGCTACTCGTATATACAATATTGCAATCAGATATGTGACTATCAATAACAAAGCACGAGATCTAAGCGCAGGATCGCGAACATATATTTTAACAAATTCTAGCAAAAAGTTAATTGTACGTGAAACGTTTGAAAGACTATTCGCAACAAGGTTGGATTGAATGCCATCGGTATAAGATATTCGACCATATTTTGTGATAACTCATTAATACATTAACTGAAGTTCAAATTCCTTCATTTATTTAAAGTCTAAATTCTTTCAAGTATTTCCATATCGGATTCGAGCCGCATACAGTTATTATTAAGAGTCTAAGTCCATAATCTATGGTCGAACGTATAATAGAACTTATTACTTCTGATATAAAGCTTAATTGTACATTAAAGACACAGAGTGAAGGAATCTGACTAATCCGAGAAATGCTGAATAGAAAGCTAGTTAAACACCTATTGTTTGTTTGTTTTTCTTTATCACACCTACTTGGATGACTTGTTCCTGTCAATTTATCCTAACGTCTGTGGACTAAAATCTTTCGTTTACGTTTTATATCAGATCTTATGTTTTCAAGTGCTTTCAGATGACTCATGTTTCGCTAAGAGTGTATTTACAGTGTTGTTTTCTCTAAGTCTGTGCAAACAATAGATTTTAAACATAGGTCGACATGGTAACGAAATAACATGTTCTAGTCTTATTAAATGTATACGATAATAGTACTCGCGTGAATGAGGCATTGAAATGCGATATCTTCTTTTCTGTGTAAGAGCAAGTTTTGTTTCCAACACCATTATTGCTTGTAAACAAAGAAAATGTGTGAGTTAAAGGCATTCTTAAATCGTAGGTCTAAATGATTTGAAAAAAAAGTATGCGGTATTGCGATGTTTTTCTGTAGAATCGATTTGGCATGTATTAAAAGATAAACATGAAAAGTTAAAGCTCCCTGCATAATTTACGTTAAATTCCTTTAGCACTTACTTAATACAGAATGTTATACATGATAGTTTTTTTTACAATAACTAAATGCAATTTTGACCTAGATAGTGTATCTCCAATTTGTATTACAACGCAAAAACTGTTTCAGACATGTTGATGACCCTGCCATAATAACTGGGATGACAATAGGTCCAACATTGTCTGAATATGCCAATCGTTTTCGTGTCTAATTACTGTCTGAAAAAAAACTGGATTTCAGAGGAATATTGTGGACATGGACTCCCTTAGCCAACATGTTGTTCATATGAAACACGTACCTCCATCAAGCTCGGAGTGCATCGTAGGTTAATACACCGAGTCCGAGTTGATTACCTTGATGGTAATGAGTTAGTTAGGCAAGGAAAAAACATTTGCATCGCACACATCGTGCCTAAATTACATTTATTTAACCCTACCAACCTTTAAAGATAAATGTTATAAACCACAGCTAATTGACTGTTGAATTGTTGATTTTACTTAATATAATTCTGGTATAAATGACATTTGGTTTGCCTCTAACTAAATCTGTTTATACGTTTACAAAGATTTATCAGAAATCAACAGTGAGTATGTGAATTTTAATTGGGCATCTAAGAAAATTTGCATCTAGCAAGTGCATCGCCCGTCTGAACGACTAAACCTCGGTTTATTATGTAAACTATGGTGGTGATAGCATTACGTTAGAAGTATTTTTCAAATTATTCTTGTCTCACTATTTTCGAAGTTTTATATGGAAGGAAGGTCATAAGAAGAAATGTTCGAACGATTTTGTCACTGATTTAGTCAACACCTTGTCATACAAAAGAGGGGCCGTTACTCAGTGTAATGCGAAATGTCAGAAGCAGAGAAATCTTTATCTTTTACCAATGAACACTAATAAGAGAGCTTAACTAAGAGTACATTTACAGTTCATGGAATATAGAGATTCTGCTCTTGTCTGAACGGCAAGGAACACGGAAAATATGTTACCCAGCAGCTGAGTTCACGCATCCTCTGAAGGTATTGTTTGAAGCTTTCAACAATCTTTCAAGATTTACTGCATTATGTTCTTATCACTAACTCGCATATCATTCATTTCCGTATTTTGCTTCTTTATAAAAAACGAAATATGTTGTTGTTTTTTTTCAATCCGATGTGTACTGTTTTATACTGAGCCCTTCCTTTTCATTGAATTATCATTTTCTTTAAATGTACGGTTTGTATGATAAATCCGACGGAATAATTTTCTATAAAAACTTGTAAAGAACACCTGACTGTAAGTTTCAAAAAGTTTATTGAGATGTGAAAAAGAGAACAGGCATGTTCATTATACACTTTTCTTATCTTACCATTGATATCATTAATAATGATCTTTGTCCACTTTACTTACGGAAGTTAAAAGTAAAATGCATGTGTTAAAAACAGCATATAGGCACTAGACTTTCAAAATATAAATAAAACCGTATTACTGAAGTTAAATGACATTCATGGCCCTTTCAGAAGCAATTAACGTCACAAAACTGACGGGTTTAGCGTCGTTTGGTTCGTTTAAATTGTGATTGGTCTGGTTTTGTATAGGCACTCTCTAAAACAATGCTACACAGTATAATTGTTCACACATGGAAATAAGGATGCCTTCTGGAGAAAATATAAACTTTTTAATTCTGAATGGCAACTCTTGTGAATGACATTCATTTTATAAAGTTGTTCGAATGCAGGTAAAACAATTGAATAAATAGCGCGTTCTTTTTTCGTAAATGACACAAAATATAGCTGATTAAAGATATCTCTCACATTTTTATTCGCCGGATATTGGATACCAATTTTATTAACTTAGTTTTTATACAGTCAACATCATATCCTAGAACAATGTAATATTTTCCTATAAATTTTATTATTCAGTTGCATAGACTTCATCAGAATACTAAGTTCATGTAAGTCGACAGTATAACCTAGAACCATTAAACTTATAGTATGCTTTTGCATTGTCTTTACATCTCTTAGCTGTGTGCAATTGCTAAAGACAAGGACTCCGTCACATTACAGAATTAGAAAGACACATAATCAGAAGTTATGGTGTCATTTATATTTGTTTAATTTTAAACACTGTTTTTCTATAGTGCCTCGTATGTCAAGGCACTGACAAATTACAAAGATTCAGCACACATAAACATATGTTGGACTAAGCTTGCAAAGGTTCTTTACTTTAAGTCCCTTCCTTCGTGCTTATATCTTGTGTATTCTTTATGCATTTACAACATGTTACTACAAGTTGCATTAATGTTAATAACTTACTGTTCGTGACTGTGTCTCAACTCAATTTGTAAAAAATAGTATTAAACTCTGTGAAGTAGCTGCTATTTCATTAACATAAATCCAGCAATTAGTGTTGATATGATAAATGATTATATAATGTGTGATTGAAATATAAATGCTGATCATTTAATAACTGCATCAACGAAAGTTAAAGTCAGATATGCTACTCACTTATCATCGCTGGGTCTGTAACATCTTAAGACAACAACACACGACGTTGCGCTCCATGGTTTTTCTTTATTTTACACTTCACTTTATCATAATGACAAACCCGGTGCCTGTAACGTCTTAACATCACAAAGCAACGTTGCGCTTCATATTCTTGCTACTAAGCACTAAGCTGTGTCTTACGACTCATTGAAATAATAAAAGGTGTTAAGCTTTAAAGAAATTGGAGTGTTACCTATCGCCAACGCTTTTTTGTCAGTTAGAACGATTCTCTTGAGAAGAAAATGAAACAAAAGTAAAATATTCCTAATCCAGAATGCTGAATGCTGTAGTAGCAGGTGTGTCATAGCCGCACGAAAGTGAAACATTTCTGCACTTCTTTTTTTAAAGAAATCAAATCAACAAAATGATATAATCTATAATGATTGTTCATATTGTTACATGCATCTGTTTTTGATCACTGGGAATGATGTACATTAAAATTTCTAGGCAATCAGCTGTAAAAGAATGACGTCGATTGGCAAGACAATGATAGAACACACAATAATACTAATGCTTAATGAAATAATGTGGCAACACACACAAAATAAATGTATATTCGAAAATATTATTTAACATTTTTTTTTTAAAATTTTGGTTCGATTGTCATTTATGTTATTCCAACTTAAATCCATCGCATTCAAGATATTAGGAATAATGAAAGAAGTCGCTTGAGAAAGACTCAATTTCAGCAAATTATGAGCGAAATCATTTTGTGTGTTACAAAATGTACTAAACTTCAGTATAACGTTGTACTAAGCTTCTATAAATACAGCTTACTTGCAGTCATTACGCCAGTTTCATTTCCGTCAAGGTTGAAATTGAACAGGAGAGTTATTTATCATGTCCAGACACAATACATTATCCAGAGTCGGCTGTGTGACTAAGACTAATTCCTTCTTTATTTCCATTATGCACTCACATATTTTTCAATTAATCTCAAAAAAGAGCTGTCTAAACCCACTGTAAATCCTGTTATACTATAACTCCGTGCCCAAATGATATTGCAATTAAATAAGACGATGGTAGGCACTATATTAAAACACTGTCTTTGTTCTGAAGGAAGCAAATTAACAGCTGAGAAATCGCATATGTGCAAAATGAAATTACCAATGCTTTGTTGCCGACATGGCATGCAGACAAGCTAGCATTTCATATTAAAGTTAGCTAAATTGTAGCAATATGTATACAATCTAAAGTAAAGCGTTGCATTCTAATTTGAATTGACCTTTACACACGTTTGTCAACATCTTTTGGACAAAATAAGTGTTCATCAAAAGAATTTCACATTTTTTATTAGTGAACATATTCCGAATTATACCGTATGTCAAACAGAAGAATATAATTGATATTTTACAGCCCACTGAAAGCAAAAATATTTGGTAGTTTTAGTGAGACTTAACTGATTAAAAAGTTGTCTTTAAGGAGGGTTTCGGTAATTTAATGATCTAAATATTATACTTTAGAAATACCACAATACAAACTTTTTTCTAATCAAATGTTCTTTTAAATGCATGAGACAGAAGACAAATTATATTCGCGATACGGTAGAGTTATTGATGACTAATACCACTGATTGGTATTTTTCGGAATTCAGGTCCAGTGTTCTGACGAAAATGTGACAAGTAATATATCAAAATGACTGATCGAATATCTAGTCAAATGTCTTCTCAAACAAATAAAAACTACTGGTAACTCAGGCGCCTTGTCTGCAATTTATTCATGACATTCAATCAAACACGGCTCTTCATTTAGGCGCTTAATAAACAAAACATCTATAAACATTTTTTTTCAGTTTGTCCTAGAAACAGTTGAAACGCAGACACAGATAAAAATTAACTATCTTTTTATTATTACCAAATATTATGCTGATATACTTGCATAGGCGTTTTGTCAATTAAGTAGAAACAATCTAAAATTCATTTAACATTCTGCATTCTGAAATAGGGTCTTAAAGTCCATGCATTTGGATAGAAAGGCAAAGGTCCACAATTAATCTCACCAAATTTGAAGATGTATGTGTCAAAAATGATGGTGACATCAACAATCGGCAATTTGACTGAAGTACACGATCTAACTACAGTTAGATCTGTGGTCTATCTTCTTGATAATCTGGATTTCCAGTATTGTTATTTATACCCCAGGCAATGAGATTGCATCTTATGTCACGTCTTCATGGTTTACCTGTAAACACGGCATGTTAATTTTGAGTGAATAAACGTTTATAGCATGTTTAAATCATCTTGATGTTTTGAGTTTCCTAGGAAAAATGAATTCTCCTTCAATTAATATCAGTTCATTAAAGTTTCGGTTTGTATTTTGGAAATGAATATTCATTAGATAATGAGCATGGTTACGAAAATATTCAAGTAAACGGGCCTGTTTATTTTTGGTATACATGCAGTATCTACCAAATGTCAAAAGCTACTTGACATTTTCCCACACATACAATTATCTCAATATTTTTCAAGATTTTCTCAATAAGCTGTAACGTTTATGGCAGAAAGCGACTGAGTTATTTGGGATCCCAATTTAATATAGATTTTTCACACGCGTTAAAATGGTTAAAAACAGAATCTGATTTGCCTTCAACACTTGAAAGCTAGGCACTTATTGGGTGATTGATGGTCATGAGAAGGTGATCTTCCTTTGTAACGTTCATGTCCTAGTAGTAGAGCGTTATTTAGGAGCTGACTTTTGTTGATTGCAACAACGGTTAGAAAATGTATATCGGAGACGAACCTATTATTTAATCAGTCACACGACTAAAAGAAGAGACACCAAGGTAAACAGTCATTTCGCCAGTACGATAACGAAAATTATGATTTCCTTATTTGGAAATCATTTACAGATTTAGAACAGAAACTCGAAAAAAAAATCGGGGAATTATTATCTATGTCCCAACTCCAGTTCTGATGCCCGCGGTTCTATGAAGTTTTGTCCATACGTATCTGTGTACTATTCCCTTGTAAACTTACAGCAAACCCCTACGAAACGTTAAATGTACATTATCTACAGTTCTGACAGTCTCAGAAAATAATTTCTACATTTTCGTGACTTTTTCCGAAAACATCTCAAACAAGAACTCTATGTACCGCACTTGAAAATGCTGAAATATCCGTATATTTCTTTACTGTCAAAATAAATTAAAAGCTTATTTATGCATTTTCATATCAACTGGTCAATCCAGTAAGAATATGTTAATAGTTGCAGTAAACTATTGCTAAGTGTACACCAGCCTCGTCAGTCGCGTAAATGAGGTAAGTGTTGCTAAAATGTTTCACTTTCACAAGACAATTAAATATCCTGTTTGTTAAATTACGTTACAGGTAAGCCCAAAACACTTTAAGCAAATTAATAACTATAACATAATCGTTAGTCGCACGTTGATTTCTATTACACACTTTAATTATCATCTAAAAAGATCTGTCTGAGACATACAACCAAATTTTCCCAGACGAGAAAAGCCTCGCTACAGCTATTAACTCCATGGTATAACACGGTTTGCTTTTTTTTGGTTACAAACCTAATTAAATGAAAACAGTTATGTGAGACGTAACTGTTTAAAATCAAGTTAACTGATTTTGTGGCTGCAATTGTAGGCGAAAGAAAGACGACGAAGACTACCCAAATTGTTCTTCATACAGGAGTTTATTGACGACTTTTCCAATCAAACCCGTCGAACTGAAAACATAATAATACGTATCCGAAAATGTGTTATCCAAGACAAAATTCAGAATTTTATACATTTCAAATATTCGACAAATCTGAAAATCATATCAAAATTTGTATCAATACAGTAAAGGTAATATGCATTGTGTTCAATCTGTCAAAATACCTCTATTTGGGCCTAAATAATTCTTTAAATTCTACAATACAACCATTTGAACTTCTTTAAAACGTTTTTCGAACGAACACGGCAAAATGTCGAACGTCGAACTAAGGGGGACAACCAGGGATGGTTAAACGTACCGTACCGTACCGTTATAGATTTAGAGACATTATATTGTTCTTAGCGAAATGCTTCTTAGAGAAAAGCTAACAACAAAATTTTACATATTGTTTTTTAAAATAGTTAAAAAACGCATATCAAGAAAACCAACAGCCAGAAAACAGAGCCTCCCTACAGGCAAAAAGTAGAGAAACAAAGAGCATAACTTTTTTAGTGATCATTTAACAAAAAAAAGACACATCAAACAATTAAAGAACATGAGAATTCTTGGGTTTACCACCTTGGAAAGGTCAGTGGCAAAACTTCTGCCGGTTCTAGGGTGCACCAACCTCACACTTGCCCCAACAAGTTATCATAAGAACAACAGGTTCAAGTTGTCATAGTGAATTTACTCCAACCAACACATTAACTCGACAATGTTGCATGAAAAGCACACGTACATTTAAAACAAGAACTGTCCCTGTAAGATGGCAATGCCCCCAAAAGTGATGCTTTGAGCTTTCAGCTGAGGACCAGTCATTCAGGGGCCAAGGTAAAAAAACTATAGGTCAATGGGAAGTTCTTGTACAAAGGGGTTTTGTGTTTAAGTATGAAGTATATCCACTAACTAATATGGAAGTTATGGCCAAATATTAGTTTTTTGACAACTGGATATTAAGGGTTTAAGATCAAAGAAATATAGATCAGTGGGAAGGTCTTCTCGAAAGGGGTGTTGTGTCCAAGTATGAAGTAAATCCACTTACTAATAAGGAAGTTATGACAAATGTTAAAGGTTTTGGACAATTGGATCTTCAAAATAAAGGTCATTCAAGGATCAAGGACAAATAAATTTAAGTCAGTGGGAACGTCTTGTAAAAAGGGGTGTTGTGTCCAAGAATGAAGTAAATCCAGGCATTAATAAGGAAGTTATCGCTAATATTAACGTTTTTGAACAATTTGATCTTCGGACGGACGGACGGACTGATGGACGGATAATTCAGAAACTATATGCCTCCCTTAAGGGGTATAAAAAGTTAATGGTATTGTAAAGTAAAAAAGGGTAGGCACTCAGTGACGTTACTGAGACCAGAGCACTTGGAGTCTAATCATCAGGCACACGATGGCAGGAATAAAAGATACTGACCTATTTTCTACGTTCTTTTCAAGATTTACATAGAAACCGTCATAAACTCTTAAACTCCTGCTACCTTCGTACAAAACAAAGAGGTTAGCAAAGCAATCAACTGTAGCAGAGTTAATCACCAGGCAGGCAGAGCGCTGTAGAAGATTATATTGGTATATATTCTTTTTGAATTTACAGATAGTTTTTACAAATGACGTGGATAAATTAATACCGTTTTTTTATTTTCTTTAATTTATAAATTAAATCTCCATAAAGCACTGGTTGAGAAATACATTGTTGCAGTAGTAGAAATTCAAATGTAAAGGATATGATGAGAATGAGACGCCATATCAAAATATGAATTTGCAGAGCATTTGATGTGTTAATGATAGTTCGATTTCACTCTTGCAAATGTTTTGTACTCAGACATTTAAAAATTAAATTGCTGAACGTGTATAATGATGTATATGTTAAAAAAGAAGAACAACCATGTTGCTGAAAATCACGTTTCTCTTCTTCTAGACAGCTGAAAGTATGCATTAGTAGCGAAAAACAAAGAATTTCATAGCAAATTTTAACCCACAAAAATGTTCTTGATATGAAAATGATAGAAGCATATCTTTTGTAAGGCAGTCAGTCAAGTTACGGGAAACTGACATAAAAATATCTAAGGGAAAATATTTATGTATCAAAAAGTTCAAATACTTTACGTATTCCTTATAAGGATATTTTTTGGGAAAACAAAATAGGACTTTTGCAATCTTTTATGAGAAGTTCCTAATAACAAAGTCATAAATATATCACCTTTAGGCAGTTTGCAGTAATTATAATGTTCTTCAAATTTTTCAGAACATCCACTTTGTACAATAAACAGTCATTAATCATGTAAATATTTGAGCCAGAAGAAACATCGTTTTCGCTATATTGTAGAAACATTGTTACTAATCCAAGTGACAGTTCTTTCTGGTAATTTAGTGATGTATCAAAATGACTGAACGAGTATCTAGAAACGAATGAACTATGCTCAAGTCAGGCTAGCCTCGTCCGTGTATTGTGAAGACAGTTACACGTAAAACTAAAAACTAGAAACACCAATACTACTTTCAGCACTACTTTCAGTTACAGTTACAATAATGCATCCGTGTCTTGTAATTATTCTGTGTCTTTTCCTTTATTCATTTTGTGTTTGCCAAAAATGACTGATTTGATTTGTTAATGATATAAAGCATTTTAGACATACAGAATCTAGTATTTACTACACCATCTGGCCAGCCAAATAAAGGCAAGACCTTCATAGCACAGTTACTTTGTAAAACATTTATAAAGATGGAATTATGGAGTGTTGGACTTTGACGACTAAATAAGTAAAGAAATCTTACCCAATTTTAAAGGCATTACCTATTTTCTGAAACAAAGGTGTTAAAAGGCTAAATCTCATTTTGCCAAACATATTTTATACAGGCTTGTGTTCGAATACGCAAAGGATAAACTTATGTTGCACTGTTTTTGACTAGATTGTTATCAGTAAGACTAAGCTTTGTCGGCATTATGTTGATACTTTGTTTCCTCAAGTACAAGTTTACCCAAGTTTTACTTAAGGATCTTTATTTTTTCTTGTATATAACGTAATTTTCACAAAAATATTTTAGGTAATATTGTTATCGCGAGTAATTAAGAAAACCCTTACCTTTTGATGTTTATTTAATCCATTAAAGAAATTCATTCACACATTTTAATCGAAAATTTAACTTCTTCATGACATCTTTAGGTAAAAAGCGTCCAAAGTCGTTACGTTTACGTCTTCATTTTCACACGCCCTCGATAACGTGGTAGACTATCTCTTTCGTCGCATCTAGCTATGCAACGACGTCTCATACGCCCAATGAGACGACGGATGGTGTGCTGTGGGATTTTGTCTCACTTTTCCTGAGCGCCGCACCGAGCTCACGTAATACTCTGGGTTGAGGATCACGTCTTCGGACACATTTTCTAAGAGTATCCCACACATGATCAATAGGTGATAAGTCAGGCTCATCGCTTGCCATGGTATAGTGCGGATATGTTGCTCTTCCATGAACTCAGTGACAAGTCTTGCCCTATGGACCATAGAGTTATCATCCTGGAAGATAAATAATTGGCAATGAAGTTGAGGAAATGAGACAACATGCGGAACCAACATGTTGTCACGGTAGTACTGGCCAGTCACAGTGCCATGGCACACAAACAGCTGTGTTCTGCAACGGACCCACCAACATAATCGGTCGTGGGTAACCCTAGCAGCGTCTATAAAACGTTCACCTGGGCGACGCCAACCTCTCCTTTGGTCATCACGAAAGTCTAGGCTGAATCTGGATTCGTTACTAAATATCACGTGCGACAACTGGTTAATATTCCACCAAAACCGCTGTCTACACCACGACAAACGTTCATGACAACGGCAAGACCACTTGAGGGCGCCCAGCGTTAAGACCGTATGAGCGAATGCGAGTGTCTTGCTCGAGACACTGACCCCTCTGAGATGTCAAAGGCGTTGTTGAAGCTCTATGGCCGTCAGTGCTCTATTACGGAGAGCTTGATTAACAACAAGGCGGTCGTCTCGAACATCAGTACATGTTGGACGTTCACTTCTTTGGATTTCAGTCACGCCACCAGCTGTTTCATAGCATGACCATTATTGACAGACAACGGACTTTGAAACATTTAAGTCAGCTGCAGCCTTGGCCTGTGTACTTCCGGTCTGGTAAAGGTCCTGGACTGGTGTTTGAACCTTAATAAGTAATTTATATACATTATGTGATGTTATATATCCTCCGCCACTTGAAATTCAAACCAATATCTACAGTTTGGAACATGTCTGAAATATGTTTTATTTACGCTAAATAAACGCCATTTGTATAGCATATATAACTGTTCCTACTTGAAAGGTGCCGTCCCTCCCCGACAACACCAATTTACAAGAATACTACCAGCTGGCGACGTATATTATTTCTCAAAATTGTTGACAAAATGGTAAATCTTAACTGTTATTTAATGGTTTAAAGACAATGCCGGCTTTAAGTAAATGATAAGTATATGGTAGGTCAGAAAAAGGATGCATAATGCACACATTTTCATACTAATTATGTACAGAAATGTTGAAAACAACCAGAAAAAGGAACTGAATTCAAACCTTTAGGTGAAATTTGGCAAATCCATATGAAGTACTGAAGAGTTTTCGTGATTATTAATAAAAGCAAAAAGCTGAGAGATTGTATATGTGTAAAATGAACTTGGCAATGCTTTGAGGCCGACAAAGCATGCTGACAAGTTAGTTTTCATCTTTAAGTTAGCTCTATTGTTTTTATAAGTATACAATCAAATAGTAAAACGTTATGTTTTAATTTGAATAATCTAGCATACTATTCATAAAATATTCAGGACAAAATGTGGTAAATTGTTTACTGAAAGATTTTCAAATTATCTTCAAGTGTACACATAGCTACCAAACTTCTTTATTTTGTTTACAATCAGCTGTACAAAATCTGTTATATTCCTCTAGATTTTGTACAGCCAGTTGTAAAAAAATAAAGAAGTTTGGTAGTTATGGTGAGACTTTACTAAATAGTTATCTGTATAATTGGCAGACTGGGTTACTAAAAAGTTATCTGTATAATTGGCATTAAGGGGACTGGGTTTGGTAATTAAATGTTCTAAATATGATACATAAAAACTAATGCAAAACCATTTATGCACCATAAAAACTTTGTCTTAAAAACATTTTTTTACTTTTAAAAAATGATATTTTAAGTGCCTGACAAAGAAGACAAATTACTTTTGCGTACGCTAGAGTTATTGATGGCAAAACCACTGTTTGGTATTTTTCGGAATTTAGGTTCAGTGTTTTGACGGAAAAATGACAAGTAATATATCAAAATAAATGATAGAATATCTAGTCAAATGTCATATCAAACAAATAAACTAAGGGTATGTCAGGCGCCTTGTCGGCAATGTATTCATGACATTCAATAAAACACTGCTTTCCATTTGTTCTCTATATTAACAAAATATTTATAAACATTTTTGTTTATGTTGTCCTACAAAACAATTGAATCGCAAAAAGAAATACACACAGACTAATTATTATAAAGCCGTTACCAATTTGACTTAAATGAAAATTTGATGATTTTTTTCATCATTGATCAGTGACTGGACTTAAATCTAGGAGTTATAAAACTTCGTATCTCTTGCCAAATTAAGCATTTTTTGTATTTCAGAATAATTTATTGTAAACAAATGATTAAAAACCTACATTGCTATTTTGGAAATATCGTATACAAATTTACACGACTCTAACAAATTAAATAATTTATTTATCTGTTGAAGCTCCACTTTCCTTGTTAGAAGTCGCCGAGGACTCCAAATGGTAATTTGGAAAGCGTTAACAGATTTAAAACAGAAGCCCGAATAAATCGTTTAGTTATGTCCCCCCTCAAGTTCTGATGCCGGACAATCCTATGGAATGTAGCCTATGCCTATCGTGAATGCCTATCGTAGTAACATTCACTTGTAAACATACTGCATACTCCTGCAAATACGTTAAGTGAAATGATACCCAGGTCCAGTAAATTATTTACTAATTGTTTACTGATGAAGAATCCCCAGTCGTCAGTCCTCAGCCTCAGCATTTTCGTGAGATTGACATATTTAACAGGGAATGTTTTAAACTCTTTGGTATGAATCGACATGATAATGTACAAGTCGGGTACCGAGTTAAAATTAAACAACATTTCCCTTGAAATATGATTAATCTAAACCTTAAAAATACATGTTTATAACATACACATCACGTACGTATTTCTTCAGAAAATGGTTTCTTGCAAAAAGCTACTGTTAGTTAACATTTACCTTTATTGACGCATGCATTGATTCTATCATTTATTTATTAATGTTCTATTTATACATTTATAGTAAGAATAAAACTGTAGGTATATATTTTTAAACATTCAGTAATGAGATCAATTAACTGATGGTATTTCCTTTCTGAATTAATCTGTGTGGCCCTGAAAAAGGGCCGGTTTTTGTTTAAGCTCTAGCTATGATTCAGCAGTCTGTTCATTAAAGGTCATTGGACATGCATGTAGCGACTTTGCATCATTAAAATAATCAAAACGTTTCGATTAAAATGGTTTAATTACCGAATTATGAAAATATTACTTTTGATGATGTGCTGTTTCCGTCACGACATCTGTAGTTTCCGCCTCTATTTATGACTGTGATGAAGATTAAAAAATTTTATCCCTTCAGTTCCAGGTATAAATGCAGAATTACACTGCTAATTACGTATCCGTTTTAAAAATCGCAATAAACCACAGGTGCACGAAACACATAAAGAACACACTAACTTTAATTATCATGTAAAAAATTGTTACTTTAAGAAAGATAATGCGGTTACTATTCGATTTTTATAGGTGAAGTTAACTTTTATGCTGCTAGAACTGGTTGAAATTGTACTTAATGAGACGCCATATTAATATATGCATGGACACAATATTGTATGAATTAATGTTAGTTTCATGTCACTCAAACAAATGTTTTGTTTCCAGAAAAAAACCAAATATATTCAAACTGTTTGAACCTCATTTGTTATTGCACAATAAATTAATATGCATTTTTATCTGATTTACATAGCAGCGCTTAACAGTCTTGATAAAACTGAATACTAGACGGTACAGCAAAACATCTAATGAACGTCAAAAAGAATGACTATAACAAATGTCCATATAAGGAGTTGATATTTTTCTTATCAAAAACAGTTACAAACCCATTAAAAATGATATAAAAAATCTGTATTTAAGGACGAAACAAAAACTAACAATTAAAAAACATATTGCTAAACCTGTATAATGACGTATATGATTAAAAGAAAAACACCGTCCAGCTTAAAAGCACATTCCTCTTCTTGCAAACAAACGAAAGTATGCATAAGTAGCAAAAAATAAAGAGTTTTCTCTACACATCTATAATAAAATGAATTTCATAGCACTTTTTCACCAACAAAATTACTTGTGACATGAAAAAAAAGTATCATATATTTTGCAGGGGAAGTCAATCAAGGCAAACTGATAAAATACATTTTTGGGATGATATTTATGCATCAGAATTTCAAATATTTTACGTGTTTCATATAAGGATATCCCTTTAGAAAACAAAATAGGACTTTCGCAATTTTTTATGAGAAGATCCTAATTCGATAGTCATTCATATATCACCTTTAGGCGGTTTGCAGCAATTAAAATGTTCTTGAAAATGTTCAGAATATCCACTTTGTACAATACACAACAATTGATCATGTAAATATTTGAGCCAGAAGAAATATCCTTTCGCAATACTTTAGAAATTCTGATTACAAATCCCAGTGATAGTTCTTTCTGATAATTTAGGTCTTCTAATTTAATGGAAATTTGACAAATGATGTGATACTAACAGCTAAGAACACCAAATTTACGTACGACTTTAAGTTACAACTATAATTATGTATCTTTATCCTGTATTTTTGTCCTTCACTCCTTTCTTGTTTGCAAAAAAGATCAGACAAAAAAATAAAAATGCAACATTTTGTAAAATTATTATTAACAGAACGGTTGAAAGGATAAACTGAAACCTCAAACAAATTCAAAACCTTTAGGTAAAACTTTGTTGCAGATCTATATCAAGGACTTCAGTGTTTTCATATTTATCAAAATACTTTATATTAAACATGTTTTCGAATTTTACAAGATTGTTTGAAAATATATACGGAAGTCTGACATTAAACCGTGAACATACACTTTGTATTAGTTAATCGGCCGATGATTGTCTTCTGATATTCACTCACAAGTGTCTGATGCGAGATATCTAGCATAATCTGTGCACAGTTTGCCAATGAATACAAGAAGTTGATGATAAAGCTATATCTGATTTTCTGAATATTTATACTGATCCCTTTATTACCAGTTTGACTAGAACAAATATCAGACTGTATGCGTCGAGTAAAACCTAAAGCCCTTCAGTTTTATCTAGACGTACACCAATTATCTTTAGATACCGATATGCTAAACCTTTTCTGGGAAATTTGATTTTTAATGTTTAATTTATCTATTTAAGTCTTTATAATCTTTGTTTATTCTAAATTATAGTCCTTAACTATTCTGTAATGATAAGCCGAGGGATATTTTTACCTAGCTTAGCTGTTGTTATATTGATTTTTTTCCATTGAGGATAGGTGTATAGCTTTTACTCTTCTATTATTTCCTTTTTCTGATGAAGTCTACAATAAACAAAAAGGCTTTGTTATTTTGCTTTCGCACTGATATTCAAAATGGGACATTTAAAATGGTGTTACTTTAAAAAAGAAAGGTCAAAATGCACGAGAAAACGAATTTTTTCGCAAACGCCCGTTTGGGTATTCCATTTAAATAAACAATACGGTATCCCCGAAGCAAGTGTCTTCTGTACCACGTGCCACAACATGTCGTCTTCACAAGTTTCAACACAGGCATTCCTTTCATGGATAAAGGTCCCGAACCACTATCTAACAAACACAAATAAACTAAAGTTCACAAGAATGAAGGGTCAGTTTACTTCAGAATGTTTTTTTTTTTTTTTTCTAATTTAAGCTGGCAGATGCAATGTAACTCTTACTGTCTTTCGGTCTCTTACCCATTGAATAGAAATTGAAATTAAATTGTTGAACAAACTCAATCCAAACATCTCAATCAAGTTTCAAATTTATTGTATAAATAAACTGAAATTTATATTGTTAAAACAGGTCCTGTAAATAGATGTACTTTCATATTTCAATATTATGGCAACAATTTTATAGCGATGTTTGGAGGGAAAATTAAAATCGTGTTTGATGTAATGTAAAGTGACCTTCAGATTCATTCTTGTGAACTTTCGTACCTTGCTTTGGCTATATAGTAGTTCGGGGCCTTTATCCATGAAACAAATGTTTTTGGTTTGTGGTCCAATATTCAAAAACTAATATGATGTGAGCGCATGCTCGAAGAGTGAATGTGATCAGCTATATGACGGAATCCGAAAATAGAAATTCTAAATATAGGATTAAACCGTTTGTAACGCTACAGGCTATGTTGAAGAAACAATTCATTTATTTTAAATCACGAAATGTTGCATTGCGTCACAATGCGTCTGTAGATGGGTATTGGTAAACGTGTTACACACAGAAAGTTAAAATCAAATTCTTAGTCAATGACCATCTGTGAACTAGCTGCTTTAACGCAAGCGTTATATATTATAAACAAGGGTTTGCAATATTACATGATAAATCTGGAAGAAATTGACAAGATGTCGAGACGATATTTATCAAGTTGAATATATGTCATTCACTACACTAACACGAACATACTATATCCAGGTCAGAATACATTGCTCAATTTGTTAACGAAAGGCATAAAGCTTCTAGTAGAAACACAACGTTTCTTAAAAGCTGCAGAAATTAGACTAATTTTATTTTTGAGACAGCATGCCTTGTGCATTCCTGTTTAGTTTTACATACGGGGATAAACAATTATATATTGACAAGTGTCACATTCATCTCAAACATTTCCTATTCCTATGCTTTTCAAACATGTAAGAATAAAAACACCTTCACCTCCGCCTGTAATCATATTGAGTTAACTGTCTTTGTCAATCTTGTTTGATTGATACTGCAATCTGACGTCGTATGTGTATAAACTGAATTTCTATTAATACATGTTTCAATAATCCTAAATAAAAAAAACAACATCTGTCTAAAACAATTAAAAAACTTCTTGAAAAGGTTTTGTCTCAGAGCATCTGACAACGCCATTACATAACGACCAGGTCATATTTTCTAACTCAGAATGTGAAAATAATTCCTATTTTATTTGAAGTTGGCATTAACATAATACTCCATATATCATGAAACTTTCACTGAGATCAGTGGTGTGAGTGTAAAAAGACAGACCTAACACAGTGTCTATTGATATTGAGTCGTAGCGCACGGACGGCTATTTGAAACTTTGAACAAGTTATCTGCGATATTGAGTCAAACTCCGCGCACCGGTTACGCTACGATCAGTAACCACTGCCTTCACACGAATCATGTGATGATGGTCTTATCACATGATTGCGTCAAGATGGCGGATACGCCAAAGAAACCGTTGAAAAATTGTTTCATCTGTGATAAACAGCGACACTATAATTTGAGCTCTGCTGTCAAGTCTGCCGATATGATTGACAAAATTTCATTTCTGTTAAAAAAGTACTTTAGTACAGTAGTGACTTGAATGATTTCTTTTTCAAAAGCGGTCATATTGTTTTGAAATAAACGGTGCGATATTAACAATAATATTCTCATAATTTTTATGTTTCCGAAATTATTGTTTATTTGAGTTCACATCTAACACCTTAGAGTCTTGAAACATCAGTAAAACCGTGTTTACTTTTTCTTTAAAAAATCAAAATTGAAAAAAAATCATATCGTCAAAAATCTTGACGAAAATGTTGTGATGGCAGAGATCTAATCCTGTAAGGGGAGATCACTGCGTGGGAGATTGATTTTGAGTGAGTGATAAATGACATAACAGCCGCTGTTTTTTATTATTTAAACAAAGACCACACAAAAGATATAAGTTTTCCTTTTTGACATAAACAAACACAAAAAGTCTAAAACGAAAATATGCGGCAGAATCATTACATCAAACCTCAAATGAATTCCCAGTATATCTGCACAATTTCATTGATCTAACTGTCTGTGGAACTGACACATTAAGTTGAAATGTTTTAAGTGCAACGTCAGAAATTATAATCGCATATTGATTAGAGCGATAGCATTCTCCTGACTTTTAGTATGTTTAAAGCTCATATACTGCCCAAAATAAATCCTCTGAGTACATAGAATTGGTAGACGGACAGTGTCCTTGTGTACTGATAACTCAGCTTTACTATTAACACTTTGAGAATTGACCAGATTTCAAATTTCAGTAATTCAACATTATTCACTTAACGATAATACTTTGTTCGTCAATAAAAACAAGTTCCAACAAGCATAATGACCTACAACAATTGATACTAGATCCACTCCAAAGGTATATTCATTATATCCATGTACAAGAGCAATGCTGTTAACGTTTTGAATAATCTATTCGCGTTATGAGCGTTGATTGAACACACTGAAGGAGTCATAACAGCGGCTTAGTAGGCACATTCGAAATATACAAAATATACATTGTTTAAAGACAGACAAAATATGTAAAATGAGCACTAGAGAAATGTGGCAATTAGATGGAAGTTAACCCGAAATTTGCGGAATAAAATAGGAAAGAAATAAATGAAAATTGGTGCGAACAGTTCATATTCTATTTGTAAAGTTCATATTTTCAACAAATCTTGAAATAATAATGGACGACCATTATTATTTAATTATTTCAATTCGTTTATTTTAGTTACAAGATTACCAATCCATTGCCAATTCTTGCCATTTTATAAGTTACAGGTAGGTTGAGCCAATTGCCGTCACGACATTCTGTTATCCTTTTGATAACTTTCAAACATTGGCAGATCACTTTTTGAGTTTCATGAAAGCATGGAACAGAACAATAATTTTTAATGTATTTCAATAATTTGATTCTTCAACTTAACTTAGTTTCCATTTCAATATTCATTTCGGAGTATTTTAGTGGGAGTATCTAGTTATGTTTTAAACCAGAAAAAAAACGACAACAACAACAAGACGCACGCGTTTTTGATTTTTTTTTCTGATTTATCTTTATTAGTAATTTATGTTTCTTTCATAAACACTATCATAAAATTTCCTTTATTGTATCTTAAGCAACACAAGAATTGCTAACTTGTTTGTATTGTTCCCTTATTTGTTATTTTTGCAAAATCTGAAAAGTTCTCTTAATCGAGTGGAACTTTACATTGTTCTGATAAACATTTTTCAGCACAACGTTGTAATTAATGACAAAACATCTCATAAAAATACCATAATACAGGATACAATACCATGGCCGGAAGACTCGAAGTAATAATGAAAAAAGGTTAGACCCCTGTGAAATAAAAACCTTGATTCTTGTTTGACCATGGTTAAACATGATCAAAACATGGTTGTCTATGTTGTTAGTTTCGAATTTGACTCTGGTCGCTTTTTATCTTGATTTGACCATGGTCTGACTGTGGTAAAAAGACCAATGCATGTTTTCCAGACCATGAAACACTGTCAATCTTAAAAAGTTATCACATATTAGTTGAAGAATGTTGCATTTTACAACTAGTGTCTGTTTTTTACTTTAAATGCAACAGTTTACTATTTCTAAGCAGTAAAGCCTGTAACAGTGTACACATTATGTAAGTGTCCATGACTGACAATGATTCATGAGCAAGAGTCTTTGTCTGAACATGAATCATGGTCAACAGAAATAACATGATGAAAACAGTATGACTTAGCAGATTTCTGTTTTTTAACTGTATGGTGTATTGTCCATGAATGACAATGATTGATGGTCAGATGTCCTTGTCTGAACATGATTCATGGTCAACAAATAACTGTAAAATTACTAGAACAATTTATACTGGAAAAGACATGTTCAGACAAAAAGTTCAGTCTTGTTTCAGCTTCAGTACACGTCTGAAGAAATACTGAAAGAAGGCTGACATGTTCAGAGCCAAAGATAACAAAATATAGCAATGAAATGTTTTAAAGTAGAATTATTTGTAAAATAAAAAAATGCTAATCTAGGATTTACAAAAGCTTCCTGAAGGTGCAAGCTGTATCATCTATATGCATAGGAAATTCTATCTGGATATTTTTGGTATAAAAAGTTGTTTTGAATAATGTTTATAAACAAATGTAATTATGAATAACTGGATAGGTAAAATGAAATTGATAATATCAGCACATCGCCACTTTTGTTGTACACCCAAATGACTTAAGTGCCTTTGTCAAGGTTAACAAGCAGCAGTTCACTTCTAATTCTAATCTGTTTGAAATCCTACAAAGAGTCACTAACTTTCTTCTGCATCACAGACTGGCATTGAACTCCTCAACTGTTACCTGGTATCAACACTGGTTTAATTCATTTTCCACTTCATATGCTACAGTCATTTCATGCTTTTCATTAACATCTTGGTTACACAATAAACTTTCTTGAATTTTTTTACAAAGAAGAAACTTTGTATCAAACCTAATAACCAGTACAAAATAGCACTTGGTAAAACACACCTCTGTACTACTGAATAATTAACACTCTGCAAATGTATTGTCATAAATGTGTAAAACTATATTCTCAAACTTTCACATCTTTAACAAATAAAGCTTTCTCTTTCATGTGTGTGCTTGTTCATGACAACTCTTATGGATGCAAGTATAAGATTTTCAATCTGTCTTCTTCATTTTTGGAAAAGACTCCTTCCCTGGCACAAGTTCAGAGGTTCAGCCATCTTACAAAGAAATGAAGATCATAGTAAATGTGTATAAGAATTAAAGATTAAAGCTGTCTGAATACTATGGCTTTTGTCAATATCAATAGGAAGTTTAGGTTGTCACATTCATTTCATATAAAACTGGTGAGATAACTCAAGCAAAATTGTTGAACTTAGCTTGTTATGGAATTCTACTGAATACATGAACAGAACTAAAAACTGAGGAAACATGGTTTCATGACAGAAAGAAAATCTGTCTTGAAACCCCATCCCCCCAAAAAAAAGCAAAACAACTGACCACTTTTAGTGTAAATCCAATTTAAGTACTGAATTACTTCAATTGCTTTATCACTTATTACGACTATTAATAACAATGAAAACTTTATTGGCATATAACTTTACTATATACAATTTTAATAATAATAAATTTATGGTAAAACATACAACATATGCAACATGTTATCAGTCATATTTTTAATTCAATATAATGAAAAAATACTTACGTCCTTAAATTCTAGATTGTAAAAGGTCCAGTTGGTCTATGGTCTGGCTATATGTTTGTTGAATGAAGCAGAGTTTTGCTGACCTTAAATCCCTGTTTTTTTTCCGACTGATTCATTGTTGAACTGAAAGATTTAATTATATACTGAACAGCATTAAAGAAAGGTGCTAGTCATTGAAATTTGTCATAAAAGAGTACTACTATGCTATTTAACAAAAACCTAAAACACACCATGATTTAAATGTTCAACGTATCTTACTTTAAAGAACGATTTATGAGGAAATACTTTCTTGCTCATCAATTTATTTTAGCATTATATTATTAACCAGTCAGGGTATTTTACATCTTCTATCAGTACGAATATAATTGTTATAAGAATTGGTTCGAAATATTTTGGGAACAAACAGGTGTTGTAAAAGTTTATATTTCTTTAGAAATAACCGTTGACAAATAAGTTTACTTGTTGTTATCGAAACACAAGCTTATGAGAAATGTTTTAATTGAATATCTCTTACCAAGTTACATGATATTTTTGTAATATTTCTCTATTTACGCCTCGACATTTTATACTGTTTACGTTCAACCGGAAGTGGGTCCCCTGCGGAATTTTCGTAAGTATACCAATTTTATTACTAAAATCATTTAATAATTATTCAACATTCTTTTTTTATGTTTTATTAATGTGTTTAAAATCTTTGTTATTTTTATTTAGTGTATGAAATGAACGATCGCCGTATCTAGCACCTGTTGGCGGAAGTTGTCTGATAAAAAAGGCGCCATCAAAGTGAATAATTTAAAAAAACAAAAACAAACAAACTGTAAACATCCTGCAATATATTCATCAATCTGAACGTTTACCACGGTAAAGTGTAATTGCTTTATTTTGTTTTTCTACTTTAAGGATCATTTTTGTAATTGAGATTCAACCCTAAATTATTTTGTTTTAAAAGAAGGGAGTGAGCAGTGTTGACAAGCAGCTGGAAATCTTGGTCGTCAGATTTGATTTGTTGCATGCAGTTGACATTTAAATTCATCTTTATAGATAGTATTATATATATAATCATTAATTTTAATTGTTTTTAAAGGATTAGTTTAAGACCCAAAAATAGGACGACTCACGGTAACAAAATTCGGATGGATACAGTACTGTGCTCATAAAATGGAATTAATCATTACATGTCTGCTCAACACTATTTACTAGTTTTTTATCCAAGGAATAATACGCACCATGGTTTGTGAAATAGAACCTTTAAGAAGGTATAAGATTTTCAGCAATTTGAAAATATGCCACAAGCTGAGGGCGCAGTCAGTCGTTTTAGAGAGATTGGATCTGGTTGGATACCCAGGGTCACTTGTAAGGATTGAACGCTGGTATTATATATGAGTGCAGCTGTTGAAACTGGTCTAAACCAGTCAAATGGGACACTAGATCTATTGATCGTTTTAAAAAATGTTTTAATTTTTATATATTTTTATTACAGTCAAAAGACGATTCCTCCTAATCTTCCATCATTTTGAAGTAACTAGAACACACAAAACAAGAAGTAAGTAACATGTTGAATGCTTTAGAATGGCAAAAAAAGCATTTACCTACCTTTTTTTAGAATGTTCAACATCTGTTGGGTCTTCTTACAAATTTTGCATGAGGGAAACAGTTCCAACAGGAACAGGTGCTGAAGTGCAGGCTCAGTACTCCAACAAGTACAAATAATAATAGAGCAGCAATATGTTCAGGTAAGTTATCTGGAGCTGCTACTGTAACAAATATGCTTCTAATCCTAGAACCAAATGACCCATGGAGCAGGGTTAATTTTGACCCAGAATTTGTACAGACTTCATTGATAAAGGTGCACTAGCCGATGCTCCTCAGTTTATGTCTTTCTTACAAGAGTTTTTGAAGTTTTTCGTCTATAAGTCTAAGTGAAATGAAGTGACCCCTAAGGTGGGGCCAATTCATAATATTAAAAAACTCTTAGGAAAATGAAATCAAAATTAGTCACCAGTGGCACTGTACTGACCGATAATATATTGCTTTAGTACAGTTCATTGAATAAACATATAGTCTAACTAGTTCCTTTCCTTTCATAAAGCTTGATACTCTCGTCATTGAGGTTGTGTGTTGTAGTGGTCATTTGATGTAATAAAGTATAACAGTAGTCTTTCTTTTAAGAACAGTTACTCTTTTGAGGTACTAACATCTGTACAGACATTTGCTTATTCATATCAGTATGTTTTCACCAAACAAATCAACATATGCCTCAGGATTAATTTTATTATCATAGTTAATGAATGTCACAAAATATGAACATTGTATAAATATCTTCGCTAGTATGTCTTATTTCTATTTTGCAGGTCATGCTTTTTCATGCATTGACTTCTCATCTGATGTACATGTAAACTACAAAGCGTTTAATATAAACCATGATGAACACTGTAGACTAAAAAGAAAGAGTCGAAAAAGATGAAAATTAAAACTTGGAGAAAATGGTAATGCCTAGCAGGTATCCAAGGCAAAGCAGACTGCTGAGAACACATTCTGACTAGTGGATCATCAGAAGATGGACAGAAAGTACCGAGTATATACAGTAGATTTTTTTTTCAAGGAGAAAGGACTAAATACCTTCTTGATCAGGACACAGAAAAAATGTGCCAAAATCAAAAGCCAGAAAATAAAAAAAGGCTTTTCATTTGAAACAAAAGATAAAGACTAGAAGGAACTTCTCTTAGAACATTTAGGCAAAAGAAAAAGTGATACATATTGTTACAACTGTGTTATTAAAATCGCTAGAATTTAGTTTAGTGTTAGAAGGTCATTATCTTTGGTGCGCAACTTAATACAAAAATACTGTGTGGATTCATTATACCCCCTAAACAAAGGTTGCTGGGCATTTAGGAGTTGCCCGGTGGTTGGTCAGGCAACTGTTGCAATTTCATTGTCCAGAGTATAACTTGAAAACTAATGGTTTGAATTCAATGCAACTTCATACAGTGGTCAAGCACATTCAGTGATAGCTCGAGTTTAAAATATACTATGAATAAAGTCTGAACTGTCTGAATTATGCCTGGATTGTTCCAATTTTAGGAAATTTTCAGCATCTTGGCCATTATTCAGAAAAAAATCTGAATCAAAAGTCTGATTTTAACTGTGTTGTCAGACATGATTCAGAAATACAATAGAAGGCTGATTTTTTTTTTCTGAATTTGGAGAACAGACAAAATTCAGCTTTTGCAGTTATAGGATAGCAATATTCTTACACAAACAAATAAAAAATTACATTATCATATTAGGTGGATCTGATTCAAAACGTTTTTTTTAAAACTAAATTCAGTAATTATTTACTAAACAATTATTTCATTGCCATGAACAAGGTTTTAATTTTGTGGATATGTAATCCTATGAAACATGTGTGACCATGGTAAGAACAGGACTATGAAACATGATTAATCCTGGTCTTAAGATCATGGTCAAACCATACTTGACCATGGTACTAGGGCGGCAATAAACCATGTGGCCTGTGAAACTTGTTTGACCATGGATAATTTTGATGACTTTGGAACAAGATGAACCATGGTCGCTAGGGCGGCAATAAACCACGGCATGAAACATGGTCAATAAAACATGGTCATTTGGTGGTCAACCATGGTCTGAGAAACATGTATAACCTTGTTTAAAACCTGGTCAACCATGTTTTGACTGTGTTCATTTCACTGGGGGACAACACAAGGTTTTGGCATTTATGCACTTAAAGTTTATTTTTGTTAATTGTCTTACTTGTCAATAACTGATGACGTTAAACGTTTTGGGAACGTATTAAATATTTCCGTTCTACACATTTATCACAAAGTTTAAGTGTGTGCTAGATTGTGTATAAAAAGAAACTTAAAATAAATGCATCAAGTACATTTGTTTTCTTCTAGGACACTGTCGCTTGTTTCTTACGTTTTCATCAAAAGAACATTTGCTTGTAGTTAAGCAAATATTAAATAATCAACTAGAATTTGTGTTTTGCTTTCTAATGTTTATATATTTTAGAGCTTACAGCACTTCCTGTAGAATGGTCAATATAAAAATGAACAGATAAAAGTGTCAATACCGCATTTGATTGATGTTTTCTTTCTTTTATCTGTTTGAATAGTTTTCGTTTATACTACAGTTAGTTACTTTAAAACATGTGCGTACAAACATTCAATCTTTCTTTTTTATTTTTTCTGGCATCTCTGTTATAAGAAGAACATATTCGTTAGGAAATTAATGAATATATTTTGTCAGGGCCAGTATATTGGCGACAGCTTAATATGAATGACAAAACATATTTCAAACGCCATTTCTAAGAAATGCTAAATTCTAAACATGGGAACTGTTTTATTTTAACGATCTTCATGTAAACATCCTTTCTCAAAGTTTTCGAACATAAAAGCAATCACGTTATTTGGAGACTTGTTTCCGAGACTATTACAATATGATTAAATGAGAAGCAACATTTCGTAAAATTAACCAGAATGTTCTTGCAAGTCTAGAGACTTTAATTAATCCCGACGGTGTTCAGCTTGACATTTAGTTTGGCTTAATTTCTTTTTTCGTGGAAGCTGATGTGAGCTCTGACAGACCAAGATAAACTCTTGCAAAAATTTAATTTGCCTTCAAGCACTAAGACTAGCATTAAGAATGTTTGCTTTCTTCATTGTAATATATAGGTTCACATTTAAATTAATTCTTTTCATTGGGGAAGGAACTTTAGCTTTCACATCCTGCATTGAGTAGTTGTTTATATTCTATCCATTTTTGATACCACATTCTAAACCTAAATACATATTTTATTTTTTTCACATTATACAATGCGCTATAATTATGAACAACAATACAAATATCATCGGAGCTTTTGAATTGTGCATCTTATTTTGATCATTCCCTGTGGTAATGTTCACACATTTATAATTACTAACGATTTTCTGATAATATCTGCGTCAAAATTATAATGATCTGTTTGGTAGTTATTCAACTATGTCCTTTTCAAATAAATATTTGGATAAATTCGCTTGAAGTTTTGAAGCTAATATGCAATGACACGATTGTTCAATTTATCTCGTCAACAATCGTGTTTCTTAAAAGTCCAAGGTCGTGCTCATTTCGTGCGGCTTATTAACATTAGTTTTGACTCAAGTCGCAATGTAAAGACAGGTACCCCATTCAAACAGTATTTGCTGAAAGTTCACCACCTTTGTCTGTGCCTGTAGTAGCAAGCTTGCATTATAGACACACCATTAAGCCTTAAAATGTAGCACCTCTTTCAAGAGTGACAGAACTGTAAAGGTGACCTAAATATGGGTGTCTTTGTCAGTACACCATTTTTATAAGATATATGGTACTTAATTATGTCAGTTACTGTATATCTTTACTAAGTGTTATTTCAGCTCTGATTTGTTTTGCGCAAGATACATACAAACCGCAAAAGTAAAATTAGAATAAAGAGCGTTTATGGCAGTGAAAAGTCTTTCCAGGCGAGAGAAAAACAAACACTTATAAACCGAAAATCTAAACAGAGAACTATTTTTTGTATTGATTACTTTCCTGAAAGCATTAATCTTCAGTTTTTAGCCAGCAGAATGGAGAAATATTTGGCTAGTATTGCTTGAACTCTGTAAATCTTCTTTTGTTTACATTCTGTAAAATATTGCAGAGAAAAGCGTTGCCGATATACTGTTAGTTTGTACAACGGGAAGCAATTTGATTAAATATTTCTATAAATAACCGTTCGGTCGTTTTGGAAAATTTCTTTTCAGATATTCGTCAAAAAGTCTCGTATAAATTTTGACCATAACATCATTATACTTCAAAGTCAATAGCGATACAGTGTATAGGGATTTTTCTTCAAGGAAAATGCTGAACGTTTATATTACACGGTGCATATCCATATCGGTACCCTCTTTGCGAAATTTACTAGAACGGTACCCTCTTCGCTCATGCACGGGTCATTCTTAGCTGAAAATATAGCGGCGATGGACCAGAGTCTGGAAAATATACACTCTACTGACGAAAGAAGGTATGTCATCTGCAAACGAAGTTTACCACGGGATACTAGAATGTTTAAGCTGTGTCTCTGTTTGTTATGTGTATTGTTTTCAATTACTGCAACTCCAAAATAAGCGACACAAATCGAGATGTCTTTTCTCGACCCGCGCCTCGACATGTTCTCTTGGCTTATATGAACCAGTGGTTCGATTATGTACACACCATACATATGACATGTATTCATTTATATATTATTTTCAAACAAATGGCAATAAATAGTGTGAAATATACGTAAAATTCATAAAATCGCCCTACTTTCGGTTTTGCAGCGACACGGGTTACCTCTTTGCTGTTGATATTTTATGTCACAGGCAACCTCTCTCATTTTTTTTTCTTTCAGGCACGGGTACCCTCTTAGCACCGTGATTGCGATATATCTGAAATAACACTTAATGCAGTAGTCGAATTCGAGGTTAATAAGTCAATACGATTCAAGAAAACGCGTTATATCGATATATAATGCTTTACGTCTCCTTTCTTACATGTAAGTCATTTGACTCAGTTTGCATGTAGTATATGGTTATGCACCGTGTATTATGCTGTTTAAATATTATCGTGTAGAAAATTTCTGGATTTTTCCCTCATTTATTTCATATTTCATATATAATTCATACATTATATTTGTATAACTAATCTGTTATAGGAAAAAACCCACCCACTTCCATTCACATATCGTCAAAGAAAAGGAAATATACACACAAACAAGCCATTTGTTGAATTGTGCTCCAGATGACAAAAAAAGAGTTTTCTTGTATTATAAATTTCTTGTTATATTTATGACTAATGCTTTATTCTATTTTGACTTTTATAATCAGTTTTGAAGTAAAATATTATGTTGTTATAATCTCACGGCATCTAAATATATAATTTATGATTTTTTTTTATGTCATATCTGGAGTACAGCCTCTTTAAAAACGTAATATTTCATTAAAATGATAATATTTACCACTTCACTGTGTTTGTTCTTTTTAAGTTCCCCGAAATATCAGGATATACCGTTGAAGGCCAAAGATTAAAACATGTGTCGACAAAATATCATATATTGTTCAGTAACACGAAGCCATTTATGATAAGTACATAGCATAGTCAGTTTCTTTCACAGCATGAACTGATGAGATATGAAAATTGAACATAACAGAGAGAACCTCTTTTAACTATACATACATACTCTACGAGTATTTGTAAAATCATTCCTAATTGTAATATAAACAAACTGAAGAATTTATTTATAATAACAAAATCGAAAAAATGACCTTACGAAGAATTTTGCAAAACTATGATGGGCTTCAAAACATCTTACTTTCTTCAAATAAAAAAAGAAAAAAAGTACATTCCAGTCAGTTATATTTAGTTTTCGTCCATCTTCATTTAAAAACATTTTTGACATTTTAGAAGCAGTTTGCACCCCTTTTTTCTGAAGATTCAATTTACTATTGGCGTGAATGTAAAAAAAAACATATTATAAAAAGTTTGCCCGTTGCATTTGATGCATGTTAGAGTTGGTTTCGGTTTTTGCATATTTCAATAATTGAATTCTTATTAATAAGAAGTTTTTGCTTCTTTCAAGAAAAGGTGAATGAGAATACGTGCTATTGGAGTTGCAGCAAATGTCAAATCAGCGTTTAAGTGATTACTTATTCTTTCATTATTCCTATTGTACTATAAAAGGATATATTTATAGACTTTGTGTCCTACATTTTTAATATGAATGGGAAATCAAAACCTTATTCTCTTATTCTATACTTCTGAAACACAGTAAAAAACACATTATCTAAAGACATTATGCGGAGAAATACGTGTTTTACATATAGCAGCTACGAACTTAATGAATACGTTAATTAGCTGAGATTGTTATATTCACGTTATCTAAAGACATTATGCGAAGAAATACGAGTTTTATATATAGCAGCTACGAACTTAATGAATACGTTAATTAGCTGAGATTGTTATATTCACGTTATCTAAAGACATTATGCGAAGAAATACGAGTTTTACATATAGCAGCTACGAACTTAATAAATACGTTAATTAGCTGAGATTGTTATATTCACGTTATCTAAAGACATTATGCGAAGAAATACGAGTTTTATATATAGCAGCTACGAACTTAATGAATAAGTTAATTAGCTGAGATTGTTATATTCACGTTATCTAAAGACATTATGCGAAGAAATACGAGTTTTATATATAGCAGCTACGAACTTAATGAATAAGTTTTAGCTGAGTTTGTTACATCACTAGAAGTTATAAAGTGAATGAGGAGTTATAGATATTGCTCAGAACAACTGGAATCCATCCGTCTGTATTTTTTTAATTACAACTAAAAATCAGTGTAAACGCATAATGTTTGTAAGTATTTGTATTATCATGAGACAATATTGCAAAAAGCTACACAACAGGATATGTTTTCAATCGCTTATATGCCAAAACGAGAAAGTCTGCATAAAAGATATGTTTTTCAATTAATATATATTTCCCTCCCATAATTTTATTATTGTTTAGACACAAATATTAGACCATTAAATGTGTTGCGATTCTTATGTAATATAAATTTTATAATGTGATTGCTGAGTTTGCCAAACTGAATCGCTCAACCTATAAATAGCAAATTCGTTAATCTATTAGTTATTGGTGTCTTTTGAACACTCGCGCGCTATTGTTAATACTTATTCATTATGTAGCAATACTGCCTGCTTTCATTTAAGCGATTATTACATCAAACATAAATTAGTGATAACAACCGAAACTTGGCAGCTTAAACAACCGTGGCATTTAGAATTCATAATTTCATTATTCTTTTACCAACTTTCAGAGTTTTTAGCTCATAAGACAATAAGTAATGGGTTCATCATTACATTTCTTTAGCAAAAGTTATTCAACATATCGTTTTCATGACTTAGACAAATATGTTAACTTTGAACTTTTTATAAACCCTATCCAAAAGGCAGCTTTTTGTGAAACTGTTTCATAAAACAAAATGCTAAGAAAATCTTTCACACAATTACCAAATCATATTTATTTGATTTATAACTACCGATCCTTTCCTTAATGCGTTGATTAACAAATCCTTTTCAGAAAATGAAAATATGTTTAGTTTCTGTGACCTGAAACTCCATACGTCATTGAAATGTGTAGTGAATTTAAACAAACTTTCAAAAAATAAAATACTTCTTTTGACTTCGTTGGCAAAATCTGAAAGAAGAGTCATATTTTTTTGGCAGACATTTAGCTGCACGCTATTTTCATATTAAGTAGCCTGAAAGCTTAAGTGAGATTTTTTTTATATAATAATAGTCTGCTTGTTAGAATTGCAGTCAAGTTCTTACTTTATTCTGCCCCTGACTGGAATAATGAGCTCTATGAAAGACAAATGTTACTTCTGCGTGACACTAACACGATAACCTTGAAAAGTGATAAGGTTTCATGAAAAGATCAGCTATTGGTTGATAATAAACTATCAACACTTTTCACTTTAAACTCCAGACTTCGCACTTCAAATTCAAAACTTATATACCCGTTTTGAATCACACTACAAGCTTCATACTTCAAACTTTATAGAATATAGTTTACAATTATAAATTGTAGTACTTTGATGACCACATTTTAACAATACTTCAGCAACTCATTTTTTGTTCTATCCTTTAATCTTAAGCTTTCGATAAGGGAAAATAAAGGAGAATTTAAATGTAAAATTGTTATACGTATAAAAAAGAAATCACTGAGATAAGTCTAGTATTAGTCAATGAAAAATGACTTTGCTGTTGTTGTTAATTATGAAAAGTCACCAGCGGTCTTTCGTAAATCAGATTCGACTCTCTCACCATAACTACAGTTTTTCAATGGGCGAAAGGTATGATAGTATTCTGTTTTAAGCATATACAATGATGGACTTTGACTACAAATTTGTAAAACACCTCAATGTTTTCCTACCGCGATTCTATACTTCCATCTAGCTCAGCTGAACTTTGTCATATATTTATCTTCAATGATCGCTAACAGTTTTCATAAATGATCTCACCGTCTGAAGTTTACGATATACAAAGTGTAAATTATGACGTTGACGTCTTGATTAAGGCAGGTTTCAATTCAAAGAAATATACTAAATAGCTACTTACACGAGTCTTGAAACACTTGATATCACGACGTTGTGCATAATTATTTGAACTTATATGGATGGACACATGGCTGATTGTAAAGCATCAGAATAAGACATCTAATATGAGATTCAGAAGACGTTATGTCAGACAGATGGTGATATCTTTGACATATACTAAAATGATGCTCAGTAGTCTAGCGCGTAGATGGACTAACATGAATAAAAAATATAGACTTGCTACCTGTTTTTATTTGAGCTTTAACTAATCTTTCAAAGTACAGGAGTATGCAAAGTTTAGAAGGTCTGAATTTTTTGCACGTTTTTAATTCTTTGACCGTTATAGAAAGTGCCTATAGGCAAATACCCCTTGGATAAAAATAATGTCGCAAGCAGGTTTGTATCAAATTGTGACAATAATTTCTTAACAGTTAAGCTTTAGCTTTCATGAATTATCTGTCATAGACCTGCTACAACTTTTATGATAGAAACAGAAAGAAATAAACAATCTTAATACTGCGGTGCAATCAAGTGAGGGTCCTTTTAAGACACATTCGAATCCGAGTTTGCGAAGAAGTTCTCAGTGTTAGGGTATGGATCTAACACCAGTTACATAGAAAGCTGCTTATCCAATTTATTTGGACTAAAATAATAGTTTTATGGCATTCGTTTATTGAATGACAGAAGGCTGCACTGATCTTTGTGGCATGTAAAACATTTAATTTTGTTTGTGTACATCTGTTTTGCAAACAGGATAATTATGATTCAAATTTATTACCTGTGATAACTTTTAGACTATAACTTTTTAACCGATAAATGAAATTAATCATGTGTGTTTTTCTTCCTGCTCATACATGTAATCATTTTGTGCCATTTAACAATAGTGGACAGTGTCTGGAACCATAAAGATCAGAGTAAGAAATCATTTTACATACAGATGGTTATTTTGTCTGCTTAGCGGTAAAAGGAATATAAACAGTCTGTAACAGTAACGTATTTACATTAGGCACTCAACAAACATGAACGAAGGTACACTTATTTTGAATATGGGTTCCTGGTTTGTTTTACAATATAAACTTATAAAAACATATATAATTCTATCTGATAGCAGGCGGCAATTTCTAACACACGCTTGAGTATGACAATTACATGAACACTTCTATTTACACGTAAGTCACTAGTTATTTATCTAGCTTCCTGATACAAAGCAGTTATAAAGAATCCATTAACTGCTGCGCTGGAAGACGTACCTGCATTATGACAATTACCTAAGTTCAACTAGATTTATTAGTTATTCTACACTAGTTATACGTTTTTTTACTTTAAAAAAAGTTTGTTGCTGTTAGTTACACATGCACATGGCTATACCAGAGAGATATTGAATGTTGATAAATCATTTAATACTGGATTTATGATAATAAGTAGCATGACTTGTTAAGTCCACCAATATTTTCTAATGTCGAGTTCTTCAGCCTTCCCATACGTATATTTCTTCTATTTAAGGAATGCGAAATTATAATTCTTGAATTGCATAGTTCAATTAAAATTGTAAAACCCTTATTAAGGCGAGATTATGGTGTGTTGGACTTAAACTGATCAATCGGTACAGACACTCATTTTTAAAGAAAAAACTTTTTACTGAAACAGTAGTGGTTCATCTAATACAGGCTAGTTTTTAACAAAAGTTTACCCTTTAAATAGCACACTCGAATTTCGATTGGTAATACTGCATTTTGCTTCATCTAAAAATGTGGTACATAAGCGTGTATATGGAATCAAAGATTCAAATATAAACACATAGTCGTGGAAACTACTGGTCTATGACATGAAATAGGAAACTTTTACTACTGTGTGAAGTGATAAATATATACTCCATATTGTTCATATTCAAGCCAATATCTACACTCGGAAATATGTCTTGATATTTACATTATAAGGCATATCTGTAATGTAACTTTCTGGAATTTGATAGAAGTTGCAGTTCCTACTGTTCAACGCCAAGTTATAAGAATAATGCATCTCTGGAACTACCAATGTTGATTTCCTCAAAAAAGATTGGAGAAATATTTCCTTAAAAAGCAATTAATTGTTGAAAGACTAATCGGCATTGAATAAATAATAACAAATGTAAGACGTTGAACATGGAAAATAAAAAAAAAACACATTTAATAGCACACAACTTTACACATTCAATATGCACACAACTTTACACATTCAATATGCACACAACTTTACACATTCAATATGCACACAACTTTATACATTCAATATGCACACAACTTTACACATTCAATATGCACACAACTTAAAGATTATTTACAGAACTGTCGGTAGCCGTTATAAGGAGGGATTAAATGCAAATCCTTTAAATGCCACTTTGTTGAAAAAGACTATGAAGTACTGAAGTGTTTTCTTATTTCTTTAAAATGGACGATTATATAGCTGAACCCCTTTCATACAGATACTGTTCATTTAAAATACTTTTTTTAAGATTTAAGCTAAATCGTGTGAAAATATAATTGTGAGTCTCACATTACACATTGAACTCAGACTTAGTTTTATCGGCAAATGATTTTTACTGTAACATTCAAACACTGAAATGCCTGATGTTATATTTCGTATTTGTTTATCGTGTGAGAATTTTCTTGTAACGTGCAAATACTGAAGTTTTTGGCACGATATATCGTTTTTGTTTATCGATCGATTATTTTCTACTAACATTGTAATACTGAGACTAAGGTCAGATATAATGTATCGTGTTTGTTTATAGTGCGATGGTTTTCTTCTAACATTGAAATACTGGTAAAGTTTTTTTTTTTGAATGCATGCTGAAAAAACTTTCACCCGTTTTCAGGCCTAAACTAGAATTTTACATTATAAAAATTATTTACGTAAATACAAAGCACACCAGCCAATCTTCGGTGCACAACACGATTTTTTGTAACTCTAGTCAGTTGAAAGATTTTGGTATCACAGTGCATGCAATGGATGCAAACATGTTGCATTTAATAAAATATTAAATTAAATACATACATAGGTATTAACCATGTCATGCAACTCAGTACCAAGGATAACACAAAATATAGAGTGTTCCCTTATTTCCGCTCTGTGTAAATTCTTACTGGCTGTATAATCACAGATTAAAACAAGTGCAAACTTATTAATACTTAAAATGAGTACACTAAAATAAACTATGCAACTAAAAATTCAAGAGAAGAAGTACACTTTAAGTAATTTGGAGGACAAAGAAAAGAAATAATGCATGTACAAATCATCACGAATTAACAAAAAGGAGCTCTATTTCTGTCAAGTAGTTATAAAAACTGTAAAGTCATAGGATAAATGAAATGTATTTTAAAATATACACTTGATACCGAGTACATTGTTTCAAGAGATTTAAAAAGTAATTTTGATGGTAACCTTAAAACTGTGAATTTGCAAAATATAGGTAATAAAAGTAGGTAACCATTCCGTAAATTACAGCAAAGATACGCAAAGGGTTTTAAGTCAAAACCTTTGACCGTAGGGACTGTGAAATACCCTTTTTCACGGAACCTTGTTTTGTCACCGTGGATAATCTTGGCGGGAATAAAATGTTCACCCATATAATGAGTACCTGCTACATTTTTAAAAACTTGAATCAGAATGATCTGATTTACTCGTTTGGTAACTGGTAACAATTTTTAAGATTTAAATTCTTCATGACCGATATGAGTTCTAGGGTCTATATTTAAGACAACCTTTATCAACTTGTTTTGAGTTACTTGCAATTTATTCACCCACATTTTCTGGTGTACTTTATAGCTGAAGAGGCTTGAAAGAGGCAATACTTTGTTAACAAATTATTGAACGGAATCATGCTGCTAATATGCACAGCTCCTCTTGCTAGTTTAGCTTCCTATGAAATATCTGTAAATTTCAGCCAGGGGTTGTTGAGCAATAGTCTGGACAAAATTTCGGGACGGATAGACGGACAGAGCGGCGACCATATGCATCTAAGATATAAAATGTGCTTTTAGAGTATTTGACAAATAACATAACATCCATTGTTTGTAATGATTTGGAAAGATATAGTTCCTGTTGACATAAAACCAACAGAAAAATTTGGAATCTAATAAAGTGGCAGAGACATTATATCCATTCTGACAAAAAGTATGCATTTATCTGCACAATTTTATTTATCCAACTGTCTATGGAACTGACACTTTCTCCAAGCTGAACTGTTTTAAGTGCAACCTCAGGAGTAATAATTTACTAATGTTTATAGGATATTCTTGTTAAAAGCTCCTATATATCTCAGAAACAATCATTCAGAGTGCATACAATGGGTGGTCGGTTTGTGACCTTTATTGCTTTTAGAAGTCCTGGTACCACGTCAGACAAATTCTTAGCTCTGATCAGATTTCAAACCTCAATAATTTTGGTTTTAATTCCGAGTTATACCAAGAATCACAATCGCTTCCATAAAACGAACTTTAAACTATGTATATATGAGCGTGCAGCCACTATTTGATGATGAATTGCACACTTGTTTTAACACTTCATTCGTGTCGTTTATGCACAAAACTAAATACTAGAGGACAGTTGGAAACGCTTGGTGTTAACATATGTAAACAAATTAAGTGTTTCCACATCCATCCAAGTTACGAAACTCAGCCAAAACCAAATATTTTGTACATTTAGAAATCAGAAAATGTCGAAAAAGTCACAACGCAGTATTTTTTCCTTAATGTGCAATTTTGAAAGTTTAATATGTTCTGATTATTTTTCTAAAATAGTTACCACACCATTGAAACCATTTAGCCAATATCTGAGGTAGAAAAACCTGTGTAATTTGTATTGTTACGGAGAGGAGAATACTATACATACCAAAATTGCAGGACTGAATATAAAAATCCATTAAATGAACTCTCTATAAATTTACTCCTTTTTATTTACTATACTTGGAACGATGTACACAGCAAAGATTTCAACTAAAACTTTAAAAACAAATCTAAAAATTACTAAATAAAAACAAGAAACTGGAAAGGGAAATCACATTTTTGTTATTTTTTTAAATGCGTTTCTATCATTTGTTTTCAAGTACAAAACCACATTCAAATAAATGGTTTTGAATGATATAACGTCTTTTTATTGCATGTGTGACCAATTGGTTAATTTTGATTCATGTGCAATTAATAAATAATTAGAAACAAATCAATAGAAAATTTAACTGTCTATGTTACGGAGGTGATAATTTTTCACATTACCATTTTTTTATTTAAGGAATCTTTTTAACACCAAACAGTATTTTAAAACTATTCACTGAAGGTATGGTTAGTATATATGTAATAAAAACCCCATCGCAGTCCAGAAACATAAACGCTTGAGAAAAGACGAACCTTCTAAGAACTGTTAACAATATTAAATCACAATGGTTTCCTGTCCATAAAAAAGTTTGAAACTAAACATTTTGAATTAATTATTAAAGTTAACTTCACAACAGAATTATTTTCCCTGTTCTGTGTTATACAGTGTTCAAACATATCCGTTACGGAGGTGAGGTCCATTTTACGGACATCTAAAACAGACATAATTGTACAACAATAGTTTCCACCTTAACCTCTTAGCTTCTTCAGACCCTGTCTTTAAACACTTTTTCTATTTTATCTTGGTCTTCATCTGACAATGTAAAGAATCTTCTGGATTTACCTGTTGCTTTCATAGAGTTTATAACAACAATTACATCAGACTTTTGTATCCATATTTCGTCTTTCACAGAAGAAAACTTGTACGAATTTCTGTATTTTCCTGCAGCTGTGAGAAAGTTAATCAATACTTCGTCATGTCTATGTCTGTAATTTGCCCAATATACCAATGCGATTCATATAATGCAGCTACCCAACTATCCATCTCTAATGGAACATCTGCCACCATTTCTTCAGTTACTGATTTTTCGTCACCTTTCGTTTTGTCTGGATGTTTATCCTGACCTTCTTGCCCATCTTTCCCTTTTGCTGTTATAGATCGTACAGTCCATCCAGCACATGAAGTGTTTAAAACATCAGAAAAACACTCAGTGCAGTAACAACTCAGTTCTCTCGTTGCTACGGTACACTCATCTAACGGAACTACTGCGTGTACCTTCATCGTTCCAGGTACTGCTTGAGCAGCAGGCTTGCTTTTAATCAATTCTTCTGCTTGTTTGATGTCATTTTCAGAGTAGAGAATATACTTGACTTTACTTGCATCATTTGAAGTTACCCACTTCTAAAAGTCACCAGCATCTTGGATCGAGCATTTACCTTGTCTGACGGCCATATCAGCACTCCTTTTTACACTGCCGCCAAGGCCATCACATGGCCCTTTGCCATGACCTACCTCTAGGTAGTTCCATCTGGCTGTAACACCGAAATCTTGAACATGGTGACAAAGTATTTGAAACATTGTTTTATTGCGGTACTGGCTTGTGGGCGAGTCTGTCAAGTAATGTATTTTCTTTAGGTTCTGACACCTTTCTTTAAGAAGTGCGATGAGTTTTCCTAAAATGCAATAAATGACTATTGCATTATGGACCAAAACATCAGATATTGCAACGTAACTTGATACACCAGTATCACTATAAACAACCATTGTATGGAGAGAAATCATGTCAGTAGACCAATAAGCACTTTGTACCTCTTCGGGGGATGAACAAGTAAAGTTTTCAGCAAAGTCCATCCACACCATTATCTCATCTGGCGGTAGGTTTTCTCTTAGTCGGCGCATCTCTGTATATTGGTTACGAATCCTTTCAACATGTTGTCTAAACAATTTCAGTTCGTCTAATACTGTAGTTATAAATGTACCCTTGTTAACTGCCTCTTCTATCTCTTTCCATCTTAATTTGTCTCCAAGTTGAACTCTTTTCCAGTGTTTGTACTTCACATCTTTATTGCTATCTAGCTGATTTGTAAGAACATGATTTACACTTTCGTTGTCAGGATATTCTTTCAAAAACGCTTCTGAATTGGCTTTACAATTGATCCCTTCTGTGCGCAATGTCTTCAGTTTAAGTGAAAAGTTTTGATGATATGTACATAAGCATGTTTTGCGTGAAGAAAAGCATGTCAAAACAATATGTGGCGGTCGTAAACGGCAAAACTGTGTCTTAGATATTTTTACATTTGGGTTTTCTACTTTGAACTTATCATACAAGTTATGGAGATAATCATTCAACACCCTCTTTTGATGAACAACTTTTTCTACCGTTTTATTATCTCTTTTGCCTGGTAGAATGGTGCAGTTGTCTTCGCGCTCCAGAAATCTTATAACCAATTGGCCATACTTCTGCTTTATTGTTCTATTTTTTCTTTGACTAGACATGGTAACCACTTTCCTTCTATCTATTCCCATCTGACAGCTCAATGTATTCATACACCTGTATTTTCGTATTATATCTAGTGCAAGCTGTGTGGTGTTTCTACTTTTGGTTTTGTATTTCTTGAGACAACCTTTCAAACTTTCTACAATAGTGCTTCCAAACACTAGCTGCCTGTAGACGTGTCCTCTTGGGTTTAACTTCAAACATTCTTTCTTAAGAAGTAACTTTGTCTTTGTTCGAGGGGTGTATTTGTTTGAAGGGGTACTCTTTTGAGACTCTGTGGTATTTGTACCAGGACAGGAATTTCTATCTAGATCTTCTGTGGATTTACGAACAAATCTTTGTTTTTGTTTCTGTGCTCTCTTTATTTCTCTTTTTATTCTTTGCTCAAGTTCATGGTTCTTAGACGTCAATGCTTGAATTTGACGATATGCTGCTCTCAATGCAGTTTTATATCGCTTCTTTGCTGATGCCCCCTTTTTGGAAGAAAATGGCAGTTTAACAGTAATCATTCTTTCATTAGCAGAACTTCTTGTTGCAGGTTTACTTGTTGAAGGCTGATCTATGTTACCCTCCCTTTGCCTCTGCTTTTTTCTTAAGTATTTTCGTTTAGACTTAATTCTGTCTTGTCGTCTTGTTTCTTCTAGTTTGGCATCTGAAAGTAGGTTATGCGGGACGTAGGATCTCCTTTTGCGCTCTCTTTCTTGCTGTTTATATTTTTCTGCGTTCTTCTCTCTCTGTCTTTCCCTCCATCGTTTCTGTCGTTCAGCATTCGATAAAGCCATTCTGAAAAGAAACAACGCCCTAAGTACAATTTTAAATGCAAAAAATAAAGTTATCATTAAACATAGCAGAGACAATAGGTTTTGCTTTAAGTTATTACTCTATTCAGTTTAATAGATAATTAACTGAATCTATCACCACCGTAACGTTTTCTCACCTCCGTAACATTATGATTTCGAAAGCAATTTAAGCGTATTAATCATTATCATCCTTTCTAAATGTGAGTAAACAATACATAGTTAAATACTGGTAAACAGACAATATCAAGATCAAGAATAATCAGAATTTGTCAAGTCCTATCAACTTAAACATAATTCTTAAAAAAATCAACTATCAAGTCTCACCTCCGTAACAGTTTTTTACCTTTAACTTTAGCATGCATTAATATTTTTCAAGCCTTTATATGTGGAAAATGATAACTCTTTAATGTGACACCATCTTTATGACCATTTGAAACATTTTACGTACAGCTATTGACCTGATAATTCCTTGGTACAAAATAATAATCAAAATTCTCACTTCCGTAACAGACAATTTTATCATGGCGTAATGTACACTTACACCGGTTTTTAAATAAAAACTTATGTGAAATTATCTTTTTAAATAATTTATAAACAAAATATGCATTAAAAGAACATTAACATCAATTGCAGATTATCAAATAATTAAACCGTTTACATCTTACCTTTTAACTTCAAAATTGTTGAAATGTACTGTTTTTATTTTCGATACATTTCTCCGTTGCAGACGACATGAAATCACCCGGTGTCAACATCCGCTTGCTATAAAAATAACGTTTTGTAATTTTCGCATCATTGGGTTCTTATATTACGCTATGAATTTTTGTTACGGAAGGGAGAAGTTACGGAAAGGAGAGGAATTCTTAGTTATTCCTTTACAATCTTACAGTTATTCATATCAACGTCATCAAATCTATTTTAAATGTTACATTTTGGATATTGTTATACACTAAATGATGTGTTTTAATGATGCTACAACAAATAATTACCAAACATCACGTTACGGCGGTGAGGATTATTTTCGCGACATAATGACTTTTAAATTTAGATGATAATGTTTGACGTAATACTTCTGTCAGCGTCCAATGGATATGTCTAAAAAGAATCCACACCATTTATGAACAGAAAAACACTGCTTAAACTTACCAATAAAAAGTTGATCATACTTTGAATGAGAGCTCAATAGCGTTATGGTAGGTGACAACGATTTTGGAGACACTATGTTTAAGCAATTTTATTTCTGAATATGGTTTCTGTAGTTTGAAAAAATGTCATATTTATTTAATATAACCCTTCTATAGAAAAAGCATACTGAAAAAACTTGTATTTATGATATTAAAATACAGTTTATACCCTTGAATACTATGTACCTGTGCCTGGAGACAGGGCAAATTGACAAACTTTGGGACACTAAACATTACATAACACTTTTATAATGAGCAAAAAACTGTAACTCTTCGCGTTGAAAGTTCAGGGTGTGTCCATACTTTTGAAAGAAAATAGTTTTTGAATTAGGAAATTATATTAAATTGATAAAAAGTACTGGAGACACACATTTTATGTAAATGTACAAAATATTTGGTTTCAGCTGAACTGATCTTATATCGCGGGTTTAAGCAAAAGCAAGTAAGGGAAGATAAGATATAAGGTATTAAATGTTCCTCGAAAACTCGCAAAACTGCAACCATATTATGAAAATATTCCATTTTATTTTTCTATATAACGGGACTTTTAAATTAGTTTAAATTTTAGGATTTTGCAGCATCCAGTTAAAACAATTTCGAACACTGTGACATATACTTTGACCTTATTCTGACAAATGTATTTTATTATGGAAGGTGACAAAAATCTCTTTCAACATTCAAAATATTTCAGGATATTACTAGAACCTAAACATGTCATGCACCCTTCAGTTTTTTTCCTAATGTCAAAGTTACATGTGGTGGCACAACAGATCTTTAACTGTTTCAATATTATTGTTGCTGCCGTGCTTAACACAACGTTCCTTACAAAATATTGATTAGACACAATCAGAGGAGCGAAGGGGATTTTTTTTAATTCTGACGGGAACTTCTAATGATATTTTGACATGAGTCGTTTTATATCTCTTTAATCCTAGTGTGTATTAAACTGTTAACACTCTCCAAATGGACCTGTCGGAAGTGCATTTTCTGAGGCAATCAGCGTCTAGGGATTGGCGCTTGACTTTTTCTTGTTATTAATGTATTGTCTTGGAACCGTTTAATCTTGTATCAAGGACAATGAGGCTACACGTTAGGCATTTGTTGTCGCCTTTCCACAGTAAATAACATTGGCATATGTTTATAATCCAATAGTTTACAAATCAATTGTCATTTTCCTATGTTAAAATGTCAGAAGACATATTTTGGGAAACAGTTCGGTATCCAAAACGGTAAATCTTATTCTCTTTTTTTTCTTTTTTTTGTGTATTGAACACAGTTATCGTCTTGTTTTAACTACAGTGACTTGTCTCTCAGACAATGTTGCATTAACAAAATGGTTTTAGAATTCTTTAATATTCATAGCTTAACGCACTCTGAATTAACGGAAAATATAAGCACATCAGACTTTATTATGGCAATGTTTCTGTTCCCTCGTATGCTTCAGACAAATTTGGAAGTCTTAAATAAGCTTCAGTCGAATGAAAACCGTATGCATTTTGCCATCATACAAAATTGCGAAATTGGTTGAACATATTAATTATATCAATAAATGTACAAAATCTCTAGTAAATGTATCGTGTGTGTATTTGTTATCCCTGTTCCTTTTCACAGACAAATTAATGTTTTAAAGATTTAAACAAATAACAATATCATACTTGTCAAACAAAAGGGAGATTTGCACAAATCGTATTTATCATTTTACAACTGTAACAGCTTGCCACAAGTAGCTGTATAAAGGCAAAATACATGTACAATACTTAAAAAACATCACCTGTCCAAGGCTTTGAATATTAAACTTGTCCAGTTCTACTCTTTTTTTTTTGTAATTTCTAGCTATAATATAATAATTCTTCGGTGGGCTTTCTTCACAGTCTAAAAGACTTAAACATTCACATTTTTTTTTCGTTATTGACGGCTTACGTGAGTAAGTATAAACTGACAAAGTATGAACACATTTAACAAATCTGCACATACATACATACACAGTCTTAAGCAACGACTGGTTTGTAATATAATAAGACCTAACTTCCTATGCGCCTATCAGACAAAAAGTAATAAACCCGTTTATGTTGTTTTTCTTCCTTTATTTTACTTTATTTTGTTCTGTATCCAAGATTAGGAAGAACTCTATATGTAACATAATGTGGACATAAAGATATTCGAGATTTACAGTTGTCCCAAAGCTTTCATAAACTAAATACCAACGTGCATTGGACGATCTATGGTAATTCGTGAATAAAATCAAGCAAGCTGTTATAATGCTAAAAGAATCTAGACTTGCGGTAGGCATAAACACATTTAATGTATTTATTCAAGAAACTAGCTGAGTTAATCAGTCCGTTGCTCAATTTCTTAAAGAAAGACTGTATTTTTGTAAGACAAAGCTACTTGTAGAAACATGATGTTTGATTTATTTCGTTTCGTTTCTGATGTTTAAGATGTTTTGTTTAAGATGCTGCAATTCGAGATTAAAATTATTTCCGAAACCTATGCCTTGTGCATTCCTGTTTAATTTAACATAAGAGGAAAGACAATTTATCACAAACACGTATTACATTCATCTCAAAACTTAACTTTTTTTTCAAACAAAAATATACATTGTAACTACAAATGTAAGAGAAAAACACCTCCGCCTGAAACATCATTAGTTTACTGTTTCTGTCAGTCTTATTCAGTTAATACTGCTATCTTACGCCCTATGTATATAAAATGAATTTCTATTATGGATTTCGATACTTGAATGAAAAAGTATATGTATTAGAAAATAATAAGAAAGTCCTTGAAATTATATTTCAAGTTGGCATTAACATAATCCTCCATATATCATGGAAACTTTCTCTGAAGTATCAAAAATGCTGTCAAAAACATAATGTCTCACTAGCCGTCAGCACAGTTACTATGTGAATGACGCCCTTGCATTTTATCAGACGTTTGCGTGTGATCCTTTTTTTTTCAATGTATTAATGTCATACTCACACAAAAATATTCAAACATGCTCATGTCATTACCGACAATATATACAAGGATCATAAAATATATTTTCGAAGTTCAGCATATGTTCAGGTTGCCAGGGCTTTTGGCGTGTTTGATACAGGTAAAGGCCGGCTCACTGATATGTTAGATACTATTAATCTACCAGTGGTTTAAGTGTTATAAGACAGATGCATCTATTGATATGGTGTTATAGGGCACGAACAGCTAGTTGAGACTTAGCACAAGTAATCTGTGATTTTTAGAGTGTAACAACAGACAAAACATCCATTGTATTGTATGATTTAAACAAAGACCACAAAACAGATTAAAGTTTTCCTTTCTGACATAACCAAACAGAAAAACAAAACATGTGGCAGAAACATTATATCAAACCTGACGTAAAATCTGAGTTTATCGGAACAATTTTATTTATCCGACTGTCTACAGAATAGACACATTCTCCAAATTGAAATGCCGGAAGTGCAATGTCAGGAATTATAATCGATTAATGAGTAGAACGATATATTCTCCTGACTTTTAATATGTTTAAAGCTCCTATACTGCCCAGAATAAATCCTTTGAGTACACAAAGTGAGGAAGCGGTTTGTGTCCTTTATTGAAGTCTTAATAACTCAGATATATTCAGTATGATCAATGTAAAAATAAACAGATAAAAGTGTCAATACCTCGTCTAATTGAAATTTTCTTTCCTTGATCTGCTTAAATAGTTTTCGTTTATATTACAGTTTACAACATGTGCGTTCAAACATTCAACCTATTTCTGGTACACAATTATTTTTCTATTAGTTTGGCATCTCTTTATAAGAAAAAAAATCGTTTTAAATATATATATATTTTTTTGTCAGGGACGGCTTATAAGAATGATAAATATGTCCAAAGGTTGACGACAAAATATTATTATTCACAACGCCATTTTTTAGATATGCTGAACTGAAACACGGTAATCATTCTATTTTAACTCTCTTTATGTAAACATACTTTCTAAAACTTTTCGAACATAAAAGAAATTGCGTAATTTGGAGACTTGTTCCCGAGACAATGACAGCATGATTAAACGAGAAGCAACACTTCGTAAATTAACCAGAACGTTCTCGCAAAACTAGAGACTGATTAATCTCGATGGTGTTAGGTTTAGAATTTAGTTTGGGTAAATTTCTTTTTTATGTAGAAGCTGCTATTAATGTTATCAGTTAAAATGAACTCTGACATACCTAGATAAACTTTCACGAAAATCTACTGTGCCTCCAAGCACTGTGATTAGCATTTATTGCGTTTGCTTACTTCATTATAATATATAGGCTCACATTTCAATTAATTCTTTTCATAAGGGAAATATCCTTTAAGTTAACTTTCAGATCCTGCTTATAGCATTGTGTAGTTGTTTATAATCCATTGTTTGATACCATATTCCATACTTGACAACACAGCGACTACAAAATGAACGTTTTTGAACCTGCAAAATATAGAGATAAAATTGATGATTTGGTAATTTCTTTAATAATGATAATAATAATAATAATAATAATAATAAGTAGTAGTAGTAGTAGTAGAAGATGTGGAAATCTCAGTGGAGTTTTGAAAATACTTTAAAATTACGAAATAATCATCTAATTATAAACATTCTTTGTTATGTAAACAACTACTGTTACTACCTGAAGTTGAATTTGTAAGGCTTACTTGTTCAAAATATTGGAATACATTGTGTATTCCCTTTTAATAATAAATGCATGTTACTATAAATAACAGTTGGTGCCTGTTCCAAATGTTAATATAAATCTAATACTTCTCAATATGTGTCATAATAATGTTTGTTTTGTATGATAAAATGATAAAAGTTTCATTGATAAACCAGTTTGCTAGAAGAATTTGGCTAGGTAGCATTAAACAACATAAAGACCAGCATTCATATCGACGTTATTTTGTGTTTATCATAATTGTAAAGCTTTTGCACATTATGCAGTGTGCTATAATTATGAACAACAATACAAATATTCTCGGTGCTGTTGAACGATGTATCTTATTTTGAGCTTTTACCTGTAGTAATGTTTTTACATTTATATTTACTAACAATATTCCGAAAGTATCTTCATCATAATTATAATGATCTGGTCAGTAGTTATCCAACTATGTCCTTTTCAAATGAATTATATATAATTATATATATATATATATATATATATATATATATATATATATATATATATATATATACCTTGGATAAATTCGCTTCAAGTTTTGAAGCTAATGTGTAATGACAAGATTGTTTAATTTATCCCGACAGCAATCATGTTTCTTACTAAATAGTCTAGGGTCCTGTTCATTTCATGCGGCTTATTAGCACTATTAATGATTCAAGTCGCAATGTAAAGACAGGAAATCCATTCAAACATTCTGCCACCTTTAACTGTGCCTGTAGCAGCAAGCTTGTAATACAGACACATTATTTACCCTTAGAATATAGCACCTCTTTCAAGAATGACAGAACTATAAATGTGACCTAAACATGAGTGTATTTGTCAGTACGCCATTTTTTAAGATATATGATAATTAACTATATCAGTGAAAAATAAGACAGCATATCTTTACAGCTCTGATTTGTTTTGCGCAAGATCCATAAGACAGCAGAATATAATAACAAACAAATGAGAATAAAGAGCGATTATGGCAGTGAAACAACTTTCCGGGCGATAAAAGAACACCGCTTATAAACGGGAAATATAAACAGAACAATATCTTTTGTATTGTCTTCTTCCTTCAATGATATATCATCAGTTTTAGTCAACAGAATTGAACAATATTTTGCTAATATTTCTTGAACTCTGTAAATCTTCTTTTGTTTACAGCGGAGCCTGACCTATATACTGTTTGTTTGTAGAAAGGAAAACAATTTGATGTAATATATCTATAAATAATCGTTCGGTAGATTTGATAAATTTCTTGTCAGATCTTCATCAAAAACCTGCGCTTGATTTCGTAAACAATAAGACCTAACGATTATACTTCAAAGTCAATAACATGACAGTGTTTTTGGTTTTTTCTTCCACAAGGGGAAATGCAGAACGTTTATATTATACTGTTCAAATATTATCGTGTAGAAAATCTCTGGATTTTTTCTCATTTATTTTATATTTCCTATATAATGCGTACATTTACATTAACGTTTGTATAACTAATTTGGTAGAGTAAATCACATCCTCTTTCACGTTCATTTGCCACCCATTCATTCACATATTGTCAAAGAAAATTAAATATACACACACCCAAGCCATTTATTGCATTGTGAAATAAAAACATAATAGAAAAATAAACATTAAAGGAGCTTGTTTTATTTATTTCTTTGTTTTTATGGTTTCAATTTTTCCAAGTATTATTGATTTGTTTTGTGTTTGTCAGAATGTCTGAGTGTTAACTCCATTTTTGTTTGTATGATTTTACTTTATCATCTGACAATCCAATTTTTGTTCAATCTGTATTCCTTATAGCAAAATGATTCAAAGTTTGCTTACCTTTTTGCTATTTCATTTAAAAAACGTAATAATTTAGTAAAATGATGATATACCACACCACTATGTTTCTTCTTTTTCTTCTTCTTCTTCTAGTTCTCGGAAATATCAGGATTTAACAATGAAGGCCAAAGATTAAAACACGTGTCAAAAAAAACATCATATATTGAGCAGTAACACGAATACATTTAAGATATAAGCAGAACATGGTCAGACAATGTGAAATGAAACTGTTTCTTTCACAACATGAACTGATGAGATATGAATATTGAATATAACAGAGAGCACCTCTCTCAACTATGCATACATACTCTACGGGTATTTGTATCGATAACAGTTTTTATAAATGATCTTTCAAATATTATCTGACCGACTGACATGAACGATTGGCTACGTGAAGATTATGACATGTCTCGATTACGACAGGATTCAATACATAGAAATAAACTAAATAGCTTCTAACACGAGTCTTAAAACACTTGATATCACGAGGTTGTGGATATTATTTTAACTAATATGGACAAATGGCTGCTTTTAAAAGCATCAGAGCATCAGCATAACATCTGAAATAACTTTCAGAACTCGTTATGTCAGATAAGTGGTAATATACTTAGATGATGCTCGGCCGTCTAGCGCTTAGATAGAACAATACGAAACCGAATCATAAGCTTGTTACCTGCTTTTATTTGAGCTTTAATTAATCTTTCAAAGCACAGAAGAATGCAGAATTTAAAAAAAAGTCTGGATTTTTTTGCACGTTTTTAATACTTTCTTCTAGAGTGTCTGTAGGTCAATGTTTGTTGGATCAACCTAATGTCAGAAGCAAGTGTGTATCAAATTGTTACTTTATCTTTTTGCAGTTTAGCTTTAGGCTTCATTAATTGTTTTGTCACAGACCTGCTTGACAGAAAAAAAATAAACATGCTTCAAACTGCGGTGCAACCAATTGAGGGTCATTTTAGGATTCATTCGACAGTCCGAATTTGCAAAGAAGTTATCATCTAACAACAGTTACACAGAAGACTTGTTATTCAACTTTCGACAAAAATAGTTTTATAGCATTCGTTTTTTCTGTTTTCTGCATTTCTATTAGTTTCTCGAATAACGGCCCAACATTTGTTTGTTTTTTTTTGTAATAAATACATCGATGTCAGAAGAGCGAATGGTAATTACTCTAATTCTGATGAGAACATTTTGTGATATTTTGACATGAGTCGTTTTATATCTTTTTTAAACCAAGTCTGAACTAAACTGTTAACACTCTCCAAATGGACCTGTCGGAAGTGCATTTGCTGAGCCAGTCAGCGTCTAGGGATTAGCGCTTAACTTTTTTTTTGTTATAAACGTATTGTCTTAGAACCGTTTAATCTTGTATCAAGAACATGAGGCTGCATGTTATGCATTTGTTGCGACCTTTCCATAGTAAATTACATTAACATATGTCAATAATCTAATAGTCTACAAATCAGTCGTCATTTTCCTCAGTTAAGTTGTCAGAAGTCATATTTCGGGTAAAGTTAAGTATCCAAAGCATTACATCGTATTCTGTTTTATGTATTGAACACAGTTTTAACTACGGTGACTCGTGTCATAAACGATGGTGCATTAACAAAATGTCTTAAGAATTTTTTTTAATATTCCTAGCTTAACGCTCTCAGAATTAACGGAAAATGTAAGCACATAGAATTTATTATTACAAGGCTCCTGTTTCTTTGTATGTTTCAGACCAAGTTGTAAGTATTAAATAAGCTTCAGGCAAATTTATGTCTAAGCCAGAGCCATACTTTCTTTTCTGTAGTTAGTATAAGGTCACTCTGAACCTGAAACTTGCGGCATTTTATATATCTTCAAAAAACTTAGCTATAACAAATCTGTACATATACTGTCAATAAAAGCAACGAGTAATTTTTACATGTTAATACATAATGTCTTTTGCACCTATCGGACAAAAAATAACTAAACCCATTACGATATTTGTCTTCCTTTATTTTGCTTTATTTTGTTTTTGTTTTATTTATCGAAGAATTGGAACAACTCTATTTGTTAACATAATATGGACTAGGGATGGCAAAATTGGCCCATTTCAGCATTCGAATGTTCGGATCATTTTGCATTCGAACGTTCGAACGTTCGTATAAATTTCTAACTTGAAAAAATTTCCACTGAACAACTAGACGTAGAATAGTTTACCACAATAAGACCAGAATGCTCCCAAATGCACAGATATCAAGTGTATTTCACGGAATCCGGTATCCGGTATCCGTATTGTGTAATTCCCTATTTGTATCCTCATTACCATGACAACAGACGTAGACAACGATGATAAACATATAACTGTTTTGAAATGCCAAGTCGAAAAGAAAAGGAAATATAGACTGAGCGAAAACAATAACTAGGTTTATTCATCTGTCGCATTTTATTCAATAATTCATATTGACTATTAAGGCAAACAAAACGCAACAGAATAAGATACAAGAAATAAGTAAAATAATTAACCGGACAATAAACAATGAATACGACATTAGTCAACTTGTTCATTTTTTTTACATTAAGGAAATTATTCAATCAACTGAGGACCCAATATTCACATCATTCTTTCTCAAGAACACAATTTTATCCACAAGATCAGGTGAGAGTCTGTTTCGCAACTTTGTAACAAGAAGCCCGGCAGACGAAAATATTCGTTCTGATGGGACGGAAGTGGCGGGGATAGCCAAGACGGACCTCGCGACCTGTGCTACACGAGGGAATCGAACCTCATTTTGTTTCCACCAGTCTAGAGGGTTGGTCTCTTCATCTACTGATTCAACGAGGTAACGGCGAAGTTCGTCAATGCCAGGTCTACTTTTGCGTGGAGTGAGGAACGCAAGCTTCCGACGCTTCGGTGATGGCTCAACATTATCGTTCCTTACGGTGACCTTGAACGGAACATCATCAAGGCGTGTCTCTAACGTTTCTTCGGCAATTCGTCGCTGCTCATCCGAAAGAAAAGGTAAGTCTTTATAGCGATTGTCAAGAAGGGAGCCCAGGATCGAAACAGAGCGTGCTGTGTCGTCTGCAGTCGGCTTGTACCGACGTAAGAGATCACGTGATATTATGTCTTTCACGCTACAGATAAGTTCGCTGTCGTCAATACCACGTCGCAGGGGCCCGTCCACGAGTCCGCAAACGATAGGGTACACCTCGGAGATTGACACATGCGACTCAGTACACATGTAAGAGGTAGTTTCGGTAAGGTGCGCCAGGACGCCTACCAGGTCAGAAGCCGTTTCCCATTCGCTATCGGTCAGTAGCATCTGTCCATCTGTTTTCTTGCTGACAGACGTATCCAGCAAAATATCTGTCAGCGCCCTTCTTTGTTCCACAAGTCGTTCTAGCATACTATGCGTGGAATTCCACCTTGTCACCACATCCTGGATAAGATCGTGCTTCGGGATACCAAGCACAGCCTGCCTTTTTCGAAGTTCTGCCGTCAGTGAAGTGGAATGGCGGAAGTGCCCAACAAGCTTCCGTGCTTTAGAAACTACCTTAGCAACGCTGGGATAATCCAAGGCAGGTTTGATCGCGAGCTGCAGGGTATGCCCAAAGCACCCCACATCGATCCACTCCTCACATAGCTCCCCTGCACATTCCATGTTACGTGCGTTATCGTGCACGCATGCGTCGACCTTCCCTTGCAACCCAAACTCGTTCACAGTATCCTTCAGGCGGGATGCGATGTTCAGTGCAGTGTGTCTCTCGGGCATAGCACGGGTAACCAGCACATTGCTCTGTATATCCCAGTCAGTAGACACGTGGTGCTCGGTGACAGTAAGATAACTGTCAGTCGCATTCGAGGTCCATGTATCTGTCGTTATCGCCGCGCTCTTGACATCTTTGAGGCCCTGAACAAGCTCCGACTTCGACGCTTCGAACTGGCTGCTTATTCGTGCCCGAATGGTGTTACGGCACGGTATCTTGTATTCTGGGGACAAAATACTCATTAGGTTACGGAAGCCCTTACCCTCCACAGTGCTTAGGGGAAGGCAGTCATTGACGATCATGTCTGTAATGGCCTGGGTGATCGCCTCGGTTCCGGTTTTGGTAAGAGGCCGAGGCGAATTGACAAAGCTCGCTATCGATGCTTGTTTCTGTGAGTCAGACTTCTGTATCTCTGCATTTGGATGACGTCTACGAAGGTGATCGCGTAGATTACTGGTTGTTCCAGAGTACGAAAGTGTAATGTTACAAAGGTTGCACGTGACGCTCTTCCGATCAACAGAACGTTGGAAATGCTTCCAAACGTTTGAAGAAACTGAAGCTGGCATAATTATAAGCAGAATTAATGTGAATTGTAAGAGAATTCTGTAAGAGAATAAATCTAACTAAAATTCGGGGCAATATATAGTTAAAGCGTGGTTAATGCCAATTACTGACTGACAGATTGTGTATTTGGTTCTTCCTGTGGCACAATCATTTTGTCGCCGACTAATCCGTAACTGACCCCTAACTGGACTTTTTTTGAAACAGATATACCGATATCTTCTAGTCCTACACATTGTAATTGACACTTGTACAAACACAGACCGCTAACCCATTTTACGGTCTACTGGCCACAGGTGTGAAGATAATTGTCAGCGCAACAATAGGTGTGACCTGCCCTTTTTACAACGCTTCTCTGACTTCGTTGGCACTTTTAACTTAAAACTTAATAATAATAAACCAAATAGGTAAAAGTTTAAAATGTTACTTTAATTTTTTCACGAACATTCGAATGCCAGAAATACATTCGAACGTTCGAAATCGGATCCGAACGTTCGAACGTTCGAACGTTCACTTACATCCCTAATATGGACATAAAATATTTGAGATTAACAGTTGTCCCAAAGCTATCATAAACTAAATACCAACGTACATTGGAGACGAGCTTTTATAATTTGTGAAAGAAAATCAAGCAAGCTTTCATAAAGCTAAAAGAATCTAAACTTGTGGTGTGCATAAACACATTTGATGTCTTTATTCAAGAAACTAGCTGAGCCAATCATTCTCAAGATAAAAGAATATAGAATGTTTAGGTTTCATAAAAACAGTTCAAATTTTATTTACTACATAAAGAAGATTAAAAATTCGTAATGTGAACAAGTAGTTGCGTTAAATTTATATTCCCGCCCTGAAATATTAATTTCTTTTTAGACATTTTTGTGTGAGTTTAAAACATAATACAATATAAAAATATAAACGCATGGTATTGGAAAAAAGCCAAGATATAGAGATGAGCATTGTAAAGGAGAATGAAATTGTGTCATCAGGTATCTTTTCCCCTCCACCTACAACAGATGACAAATAAGTGGGCTTAAGAAGTATATTTCTTTTATATAAATCTATAAAAAGAAGACCTCGATGACCATAGGCTCACCTGAATACCGCCAGTAAGGACAGCAAGGCCAATGTAGGAATAAAGGCAAGTTAACCTATAGTTGAAGTTGAATCTACATGCTTAAATGTTTTTCTGCTCCAGATTTTAAAGACACATCTTAAAAAACAGTAAATAAATCAATAGTAAAAGGTCAATGTCAGCTATGGACAAAAATGAAATCCGCATGTAATTTCCAAACTAGCTAAAAACACAAGAAGGTAGGTCAGTTGTTCGATGTCGTTTTTGTTGAAATTTGCATGCTAAATTATGAATTTAATTCACATTTCCATACTGCAGCTTCAAAAACAAGACAGTTGGTCAGTAGGTCAAGGTCAATGTCAGCTAAGATGAAAGGAAAATTTATAAACACAGAGCACTTCTTTCCATATTGCATCCACAAAAGCATGAAAGTAAGTCAATATTACAAGGCCAATTTCAGCTAGGGTCATCTACTTGCAAACTTCTAACTTCAAACTTTCATCTTGAAGCTGCAATGAAAAGAGAGTACGTCAAGGTCAATGTCAGCTACGGTCAACATTTAAATCTGCATAGAAAATATAAGTATTGTTCAATTTTCCAAACTGTAGCTACGACAAGCAGAAGTAAGTCAGTAGCTTAGATAAAAGTATAGGTCACATAAAGATACAATAAAAAAACTGGGGTTCCGTTTACAAAAACGCGCGTAGATTCGTTCACAATAATAGATGTTTGAAGGGTACGTGACAATTACAGGTTATTTACACTCGTTATGTCGCTTAATGAATATGTATATGTAAAACGGTTGCTCCCTCTGAATTATATGGATCGAAGAGTCTTAGGCACTGACAACTATTTACCAAGATGTTATTTATGTTAAATGTTGACAAGGTTGTAGACGGATTTTAACAAACTACATAGTTGGACGTGACTATTTAAATTTTTCAGGCTCGCTTACGTCATCTACCCGTCCCTTGGTTAACAGTTCATGGTCTCTGTCCGAAACTCGCTCGATTGGGACTTTTTGTGCCTTACTCACTTGCTTGGAACTAAACCTCAATAAACTAATAGAGGAAAGTAAATATAATACTAGGTACAAAAGACCAATAGTCGACAAATTAAGAGAGAAAAAAAGCGTTAAATAAAAAAATGAATGCTAAAAATATGTTTAGTCCAAATAACTGGGATTATCAGTTTTTTTTGTAGTGCTGATGTTACGTGTATTTTCTAAAACCGCTACCATCTTTTGCAAATCCTGATCGTCGAAAGTATCTTAAAGGAGTCCCTCTATTGATTGCACTGCCATACTAAGATTGTTTTCTTATTTCTTGGATCCTAAGAGTTGAAGCACGTCTGTGACCGATAATTCAACCGATTGTAAAGAAGTTATTGGAACAATTAGATACATACCTGCTTCTGACATAATGTTGACGAACGAACATTGACATACAGGTACTTTCTAGAATATTCATTAAGTTAAAACGTGGCAGCAGTGCAGACTTCATCAAAACTCTGCATTGTTCTTCTGTGATTTAAAGATAAATTAAGGCTCATTGACAAAGGAAAACAGGTAAAAAGTATATGATTTCCATTTGATGCATAAATAAATGTATAGTAAATTTACATTTTAATTTAATTATATATTCTCCTTTGTTCTCCTTTTCGAGATTGAAATTATGATAGAACAAAAAAATGAGCTACCTGCAAATTTGCACAAAATAAAGAAAGAAAACAATATATGACTTCATCGATCGTAGTCGTAATTTTGAGCGAAACGCATATTATTTATATAATACGTGTAAATAATTTCATAAATTTATACTCATAATATAACAAGCTCTTTCTGGTACGTTCTTACCCCTTATCTGATCAGTTCAAGTCATGTTGTGAAAGAAAAAAATCCTTTTTACATAATCTGACTATGCTTTATATAATTATGTCTTAATTCTCTGCATTTTACTGCACAATATATAATCACGTTGTTTTCTGGCAATTTAAGTCACATTTACGTAAAATTCAGCAGATATGTTCTACACGATAATATTTGAACAAGACAATATTAACGTTTACCAGTTTCCTCCTGGGAAAATAAAATTCCCAATTCACACTACAGTCATTGATCTTGAAGTTCGATCGTTATGGTCTCATTTTTTAAGAAATCAAGCGTAGACTTCTGACGAAGATTTGACAAGAAATTTATCAAAACGACTGAACGATTATTTAGAGAAATATTTAATCAAATTGTTTGCCCTTGTACAATCAAACGTTATATAGGCCAGGCTCTGCTTCGGCAATATATCACAGAATGTAAACAAAAGAAGATTTACATAGTTAAAGAAATATTAGTAAAACATTGTTCCATTTTATTGATTAAACTGAACATGAATGTTTGCAGGATAATAATACTGTATTGTTTATATTTCTCTTTTATGGGCCCTTTCTTGCCTGGAAAGATGTCCCAATGCCTTTTTTACGCAAACTAGTTTTGTCATTTTGTGTTTGTTTTATTGTTAGAATATATCTCACGAAGCAAAATGTTTAGCCAAAAAAACCATCGGCCAGGTAGACCTGTAAAATAATCAACTGCAGACACAGCCAATGGTGGTATATATTTCAAAACATTTTGTTCGGATGCGGTTCTTAAACTGCACGAAATGAACAAGGCCTTGGACTATCGCGTGGAAAACCGTTTCCCATAAAAAATGTTCTTGTTATTCCATGGTCATTTCAAAACTTCAAGCGAATTTATCCAATTTTCTAACTGAAACGGACATCGTTCGATAACTGCTTTCCAGATCAGTACAATATTGATGCAGATATGTATAGAATGATTGATAGTGAATATATGTGTAAGCATTACGACGAGGAATAGTGAAACATAAAATACACTGTTCAACAGCACAGATGATACTTGTATTGTTGTTCATAATTATAGCACACTGCAGAATGTCGAAACGCATTACATTGAATAATAACAACACCAAGAAAGACTTCAAAGAATGCCAACGTACTGGTCTTTATGTTGTTTTGTGCTTCATTGTCAAACACTTATACCAAATCGTAATGAAAAAAAATGTAAGTTTTGTACACAAAATGATATTGAAAATGAATTCTCACTTTTTGTTATTTTGTCCTGTTTATCGTGACTTGAGATAGAAATACAATATTATCTATTCACAAAATATCGCGCAACTGTCTTGACTGAATAAACTCCGAATAAAATGTTATATACTTCGTATACATACAATTTTGAAAGACGTTTGCTGTAAAAGATCAGAAATTATGACAGCCTGAAAATGTGCAATTAATTCTTACAATAACTGAAAAAACTTTTGATGAACTTTGTTTAGTATGTTCGTACTTTGATGTATTTAAAGTAATATTTATGATTATGTTATGCGTTGATATATTTACTGTACTGTTTGAAAATATTTGTTTGCCATAATGTAATGTATTGCCAAAGGCAGATTATTGTCGATTTGCAAATAAACTTTGAATTGAAACTGATTTGAATTATTAGTAAAATGTGAGTGCACAGGAGGCAGACACAGGAAATGGATTATGAAGCCTACTGAGAATTATTAGTTTTATATTAATATTTGGCACACACAGCAAATAAAAATAATGTGTTATGAAAAGGGAATAAAAAGTGAATTCCATTTCTTTAACGAGTTTAGCCTTATTCAACAGATTGTTTATATTCAGAGGATTGCTTAGTAAATATTTTAGTATTTTCCAAATTCCACTATAACTTTGGGTAACTACTGCCAGTCTGCCTGTACTTTTATTGTTATTATAACTTTTGGCAGATAAAGAAACAAATAATCGATTTGTCTTTATATCTGCATTTCAAAGCGCTGCGTTTTAAGTATACAATAAGTGTTATTCTAAAAGCCAAAAAATACAAAGAAGACACCTTAAACACTTACGGATGTTCTTCAACAAAGGCAACGAGCTTATTACACGCTGCCCTGGAGGCGGCGTGTATATTGGAATGCAGTAAGTAAACTTTCTATGGGGTGACGTAACTACTTTTATACTGTAAACTGATTTCACAGTCTGTTCTTTGTAACAAGCGGTCTTTTGATTTGAGATCGCGAACCAGTCTAAATTTTACGGAAATTGCCGATTTTAAACGAATGACTACGATGTTATTTGTTTCAAGCATGGGTTTGAATTGACTTTTTTTTCCCGAAATATTTTTTTCTCTCACTTGAACTGTTAAAAATAAGCAAATTTGTATTTTAGAATTATAGAGGTAGAAAATAAAAAAAATATCTTTTGATTAGGTCAATGATTTCTGTTTAATTCAACTCCCTTAGTTAAAAACTGCATAATGTGACAACAGCCAATTTTCGTACAGAGGAAACAATGCCTATAGACTTGACGTAGAATTATCTTTTTTAGCATTTAACATTAACAAATGTCAGCCATATACAAATTTTGAGTGCAAAAAGATTATATTTGGTTAACCACCATACATTTAATCCAACATTACTAATTATAGCAACCCCGGCTTCATTTGGCGGTGTTCAAACATTTGACTTGTTCAATATCCGATATAAACATATGCTCTGAAGCATAGTTAGCAAACAAAATAATCGCTAATCAAAATGCTAGAATGAAAAACTATATATGTAGTGTCCGTCAGAGCTCATTTAGACGGATGACTATTGTCCTGGCTTCTACATAAAAAAGCAAATTTACTCTAACCGAACGCCAAACTAAACATTATCAGGATTAATTTAATTCTCCAGTGTTGCGAGAAAATTCTGGTTCATTTATCAAGTTATGTTTTTCGCTTAAATAAATTGTAATTTTCTCGGGAAAAAAGTCTCCAAATTACGCATTTTTTATGTTCGAAAGGTCTCAGAAGGTATGCAAGCAAAAAGATCGTTCGTACAAATCTGTGTTGGAGCTAAGCATATGTAAGAAATGGCATCCTGAAAATACCATTTTTTTGTTGATAACAGCAGATGAATTTCATATAAGGCGTCACTAATCTACTTGATCCCGACAAAGAAATATATAAAGAAGCTGTTTAAATTTATAATACTAGCCAAAATCGTCATAAAAATAAACCAAATAAGAACTCTAGAATGCTCAAAAATGTTATCGATAACCTATTTACACGGTAATTTTTTTTTGGATGGCAAGATGTGCTTGAGATACATGAGGATTACATTATCATAAACAAGTCGCCAATGTCACTTTAACAATTTTGAATATGTGATGTAGAAAACATAAAGTGGATAATTTTGAAACGTATATTCATTTAAAAAGACAAAAAACATATTCGGAAGCGTGGTCGTCAAAACATTCACAATACTGAATAAAAAGCTGTAAAAAAATACACAGGATGAAGTACGATCTGCTGAGTATATTTATAGGCCCTAAATTTGTTAAGTCGTGTAAATAAAATGTTTATAACAATAACTTACGTATGCAAATTAGCATCTTCCGACTAAATGGGAGCAATGGTGAAGTATGGAAGATTTAACTGACCCCTGTGGTGACGTGAAAGTTTATGTTTTATTCGCAAAATACCGTTCTCTAAACGCAACGGAACAAAAATTGCAAACCAATGATAGAACAGCCAAAACATCACGACATTGATATAACCTATGCATAAAATACATTACATTCGTACCGGCTCGTATACATATAAGGACCCCGTATCAGTACGTATTTTATCGACGGTGGCTCTGCGATACGCAACCTTAATTTTTTTACAAGTTTCATTACTGGTTGGCAACATAACGTGTTTCAGCTTATTATAATAAGTAAATTTGTACTATTTTTTACTTTCACTTAGCGGTACACAAAGTATATTGACAGGAAACTAAATGCGATTTGGTCAAAGAAGCACAGTTTATGACAAATTGTAAGATAACAAGATAAAACTCAAATGTTTACATGACGTGGTAACACCTTCCAAGATGTCATGTTACAAACAGGATTTCGACATTATAAACGTCGACATGTTTTTAACTTTCACGTGACCTCGGGGGTCAATTAAAGCTCCCATAGTGAAGAAGTTTCAGAAAACGAAAGTAAGTGTTTTAATATCATGACATCCACGAACATAGTTTAGTTATAATTGAAAATAAACAGCAAATTTTCTTTTGAGCTAGTTACCTTTGCATTATTGCGAGTATTTGCATAGACTGACGATAATGTTATATTTTTGTTTATGGGCGGTATAATAACTTTAAAAAGAACTATATTGTATGTGTGTATGAAAATGTTGACGTATATTTAGTACGTCGAACTAAAACAAAAAATAATGAACTGAACAAAAGAAAGAAAATTTCAATTAAATATGGTTCGACACTTGTCTGTTTAACTGTACCTTGGCCATACTGCAAAAAGTTGTGTAAGCTCTTAGAAGTACATTAAAACAACATTACGAAGTAGCTGATTATTGCACATATGCTTAACTGCAAGTAAATTCGCTTTTGATATAAACGTTAGTAACAATAAAAGGGTAGTGTTCTACTCGAAAATAAATGAAAACAAATTCAGTTTATGCATTCATTATCATTCTTATATACATAATCTGGAACAAACACAATCTTTGTAACAAATATCTGGGAATATGTGTAATTAATGTCGCTTCCAAACCGTTTAACAATATCAGTTACTGTCAGCAAGAAGTTAGAAAATTAACAAAATAAACAAAAAGTGCATGAATGTCGATAACTCTTTGGTTAATTATTTTGAGTGTTCTGTTTTTATGAAATGTTATCCTGGTATTAAAGTATTTATGTTTATTTTTCGCAAAGAAAAACAGATATAATACACAGAAGATATTAACAATGTTTTATGTGTGTGTGCTTTTTATAAGAATCGATAGACGAAAAAAGAAACATTTCGAGTACATTATATGCGTATAGAGTTATAACCATAAATGAATGACATTGCATTATTAAAGGTGATTTAAAAATACTGATACTGAAATAAATAATTAATGCGTTGATAACTTATACTTAAAAAAATGTCAAGCATATTAAAGAATGTACCTAAAAATAAAAAAAAAAGAAATCAATTTAAAAAGGTAAGTCCCAGAGCGCGTGTCCCCTTTTTAATGTTTTCTGTTGTATTTGTTCTCTCTCTCTCTCTCTCTCGAAACTTAAGTAGATACATGAGTAGTACTGAAATACCTCAAAACAAATTCTGATAAGTTGAATATATTGTCTAATTCCATGCTTTCATGAAACTCAAACAATTGAAATTTAATAAATGATCATCAGAATGTTGCGACATACCTTCTAACTTATAAAATTAATCGTCAATGACTTGGTAACATTGTTACTGAAATTAACTAAAACACAAAATTGGAAAAAAAATCTGTTACAAAGATGATCAGTGTAGATACAGTACAAAGTTGATACGCCGTAAGTGAATAGATTTCGGACATTGGCAAATATTGAAGTTACTGAAGCAATTTCAGTAATATAATTTCTTACTTACATTGTCGTTGTTCTCGTTGTATATCGTTTGTCTTTAAACAATAAATATGTAAGAATCTTGCAAATGTGCTTACGAAACCAACTCCCATCAGTGTTTTCAATCAGCTCTCACAACATGCATTCTTATTTTCAAACATTATGCTTCTGTTTACTTTATCATAATCAGTTCAACTGTATCAATTGCTGCGGGTCAGTATGCTTGTTGGAACTTGTATTTTAGACCACTAAAGAGTTAACTTGACGTAAAGAACTCGGGCGTTTTACAGTCCGTTTTAAGTTCAAGTTTCGGCTTGGGGTGAGGAAGGTATTATTGCCATGACAGTGGCAGGTCTAGCTTTGTAGTGAACAGACATTGTGAAACTTTGTAAATTGTTTCAGTGTTCTCCAGAAGCACCGGCAGCCGGGGAATCATCCAATACTCTAGAAATGAGCGCCGGCTACTTTCCCAAATAATACATAAATAATATTCGCTGAAAGGCATAAAGAGAAACTGAAACATGCTCAGCCGCGCAGATTGCAGCCTACAACTTTCAAAAAATAACCTGCTACTTTCTTATTTCTGGAGAACACTGTTGTTATCAGTCGTTTGGTCCGGTGCTTTCAATTTTAACAGGTCCGTAAACTATTTTACTAGCCTTCTAATTGTGCATAAATTTGTAATTAATTGAACATTATTAATAATAAATGTAAATAAATATATTTCTGGTTTGTTTTATCGTCCATACTGGCCCAAGGAGTTATGATCAGTTATCAGTTGTGGAAAAATAGACTTTTAGTCCTACTCTTGAGGAACACTAATCAGAAACAAGCTATCCAAATTTATAAACTAGTGCACATCTTTCAATGATTTTTTTCCCCAAAATAAAAAAAAAATATCACGCATAAATTTTCCAATTTGAAAGGCCTCTTCCCAATTTTCTGATGAAAAGCCCTGATTTGTTTTATCTGAAATGTGTCCAAGAATATTTTGCCTTCTTACCCGCTATTAAATATATATAGCTACAATATTTCAAAGCTGATTTTGTTGGTCCGCTTTGTCTTAACACACACACATGCATGTTTCATCAACTTTTTTATCTTTTTTTTCAGAAGGGACGAGTGCGATATAAGAATAGCAATGCCTCAGGTCGGTCTAGAGCATTGTCGCCTTGAAGTCAGTAAGGATCACGAGGTATGGATATGTTCAAATATTATACCGATTACTACCTATTAATATCACGGCAAACAGGCAGCCTGCAATTCGCTGCGTTTGTGCAGTAGTCTCCTTGTATGATCATGCCAAGCTCCTTGCAAGTTTAAGGGGGATGTTTATTGGAGTCATTACATGGGTTTGTATGTCAGTCGGTTGGTCAGTCGATCTGTCCACATCAATAATAATATTCTTGTGACACGAACAACTTCCATGTTTCTACCCAAATGGCTTCAATCTTGGCGCATATTTTCACTACAATGTGTGGATGATTAATGTGCATGCTTTCGTGCATTTGCAGGTATTTCTAATCTAATATGGACAAGAAGTATCCTGTTAAAGTGAACAACAAAGTAGTCAGGAAAAAAGCAAATCAGTTGAAAAATGAAGACACATTGACTATCGTTGATAAAAAATTCCGAATAGAAATTCCAGGAAATCCAAAAGTTGTATGTCTTGGTGATAAAATTATAAACTAAAAATTAAAAAAGAAGAAATTTTTAAATAGTAATTTTCTTATTTATAACAATAGTTATAATTACTCTTTTTCTAAAGCATTGAGACCTGTTGTTGGCCTGTAGGTGAAAAAGTAGTATGTCTTGATGATAAAACTATAGAATTTTAATTCAAAAAGAAGGTCTTTTATGCCCCCGAATGGCGGCATATAGTAATCGAATCGTCCGTCCGTCCGAAATGTCAGTCCGGTAAAATATTGTCCTCGCTTCTTCTCCAAAACCGCTTGAGGGATTTCATTGAAACTTCACAGGAGTGTTTTTCACCAAGCCTTGTTGGGCATATTGTCAGGAGTTTCAGCTCGCATTATGTTTGGCCGAGTTATGGGCCCTTAGTCATTTTTTACAATAACTTCTATAGATGTATAAAATCTTGTCCACGCTTCATCTCCAAAGCCGCTTGTGGGATTTCATTGAAACTTCATAGGAATGTTTGTCACTAAGCGTATTTGTGCATTTCGTCAGGAGTTTCCGCTCGGATTATTTTTGACAGAGTTATGGGCCCTTAGTCATTTTTCACTATAACTTCTATATACAAATCTTATCCACACTTCATCTCCAAAACCGCTTTGGGGATTTCATTGAAACTTCACAGGAATGTTTGTCACTAAGCCAAGTTATGCAAATCGTCAGGAGTTTCCGCTCGGATTATTTTTGACAGAGCTGAGGGCCCTTAATGGTCGTTTTTTCATATAACTTCTATATTTCTTGAGAGATTTACTTCAGACTTCAAATATGTGTTCGTTATCATCCCCCACATCACTCATTATCATCACCTACATCATATTTTGTAAGGTCCGTAACTTGAACATTTTATTTTCAGTCCAGGATTATCACCTCTTTAAACTCAGATTTTGATTCAGAGTTGTAATATTTTATTGTAATTTGTTATTTTCTTGAGGGATTTATCACAGGCATGAAACAAATGATCATCTTCCACATCATATAACTCTAGCAATCATATGTCCTTACTTTTTTCCCATTATATCATGTAAGTTTCATTTCAAAGCAACATTTCGGGGGCATATGTCAATTTCTAGTGACAGCTCTTGTTTAAATAATAATTGTATTTTACTTATAAATGCATTTGGACCTGTTTTTGGCCTTTAGATGAAAAAGCCTTAAGGTATTGACTAACTTTTTTTACAGAAATTATAAACCATTCAATTATTGAGATAACACAATTTTGAATTTTAAAGGAAATGGATAGCTTGTACTGGACAAGTCTTAAAAGGGTTACCCAAGAAAATGAAATGGCCAGTTAAGTTTGTCGAGCGGGGAACCGATTTTGTTAAGGTGTATTGTGAAAGTGACGACAGAAAGTTTTTGGATGTTGCATATAAAACATGACAAGTTTGCTGAGCAAACTATTATTGACAAATATAAGTTGGCAATGTTTTGACATTACACGTAAACAATATTTTAATCATTGTTTAATATAAAGCGTAACGCTTCCAATACATGTCCGATTAGCCGAGTGGCCTAAAGCGCAGTCAATAAAACGTAGAAATGGCAATGCTAACAACGGTGTTATCAGTTGTTGATGATATTTAACATTGACCGTTATATGACATTTGCCTTCAAAATACTGTACTTAGACTTAAAGCTTTGCATGTTTTGAAAATTATTGTAATGAGCTAAATAGGACAACCAGGAGCATTTGTATAATAGTTCAGCTTTTGTTATGACATATTACTGTATATGATCATAATGAATTATTTGAGCAACATGACACAGGGATGGCAGAGCAAAACAATTTCATTTAATAGGTCTTGCTCATTTGTAGGTGGACAAGAGATGGGGTCAAATAGTAAGAAGCTAGCCTGTTATTTTTGTGGAGGACTTTTCTCGCATAGAATCACGATACATTGGAAACATTGTCACGAAAATGAAATGGATGTGAGTCGCATCCAAGCAACATCTGATGAAAGAAAAAGAAAAACTCTTACACAGAAACTTAGAAATCTGGGCAACTTCAAATATAACAGTAATGATCTTCAATGTGGTGGAGACAGAGAGAAAATCATTCTTTCGAGAAAATTCAAAAATGTAAAGAATGAAGATTTCCTACCATGTACCGCATGTTACGGTTTTTACCGAGGCAAACAATTAAGGAGACATGTGAAAGAATGCCCATTTAATATAGATGAAGTTGTGAGTGGAAAAAATGTGCAGGCAGCAGCCCGAATATTGATAAAATCAGCCGTCCTACCTGATTCTGTCCAGAACGATGATATACTGGAAAAATAGGCACCAGAAAAGATGATGTTGGTCAAGAAATAATTGTGGATAGTGTGATTTTGAAGTTGGCAAATGTGCTATTAAAAAAATGGAACAAGAAGGAAGAATGACATATCATCAAGGGTTTGTCAGCTTGCTAGGCTGAAAATGAAATTGAATGAGATGAAAAATGAGGATAAAATTTTGAATGATATTTTTTGTGGAAAGAAATTTGACGATGATATTGCAGTTGTCCATCACTTATCCGGACTGCATGAAAATGAAGAAGATATTAATCGATTTGAAAAAACTGGATTAGCCTTGAGATTTGGCCACACTTTGATTTAGCTTATGAAATCAAAACAGGAATCAGCATTAGAAATGATGATGAGGTGAGATTGAAAGAATCAGAAACCTTCCTCAAATTGATGAAAGCAGAATGGAAAGAGTTTAATACATCGGTAGCTTTGGCGACACTAAAAACTAACAAGTTCAATAAAGATGAAATGCTTCCTTTGACAGAAGACTTGCTTAAATTGAAAAACTATTTAAGTAAAAGGATTCAGTATCTCATCTCGCATATGGATTCATGTGACAGTTTGAGGGAGCTTGCCGAGGTAACATTAGCAAGAATACTTCTTTTCAGCAAACGCAGGAATGCAGAAACGTCCGAGTTATTGGTGTCAGCTTACAGCAGTCGTCCAAACTGGAAATAAACAACGAATCGGGAGATCTTCAATAGCCAGTCAGAGATGGAGAAACAGATGTTTTATATGTATAGCAACAAATAGACTAATGTTTTGAAACATTTAAATGGGTATTAAAGTATTTTAAATGAGGCATAAGCATCTATTCTGGGTCCAGCTATTGTTTTTCTTTCAGTTCAAGTCTTTGTTAAATAAGTTTTATTACTGTGGGTCTGGGTGAAGAGATTTTAATGAAGTATAATAATTTCGTCCCTCTCTTAGTAAAATGCAACATAAGCATGTATGACATGTAAGACCTGGGCATCTGCAGTCTAAAGGCATGTAGAATACTTAGTTATAATTTTCAGGATAGACATGATCCAGTCTCAAGAGAAAAGGGACAAAAAAGTAGCAACCCTGCTGACTGAAGAAATGGCGAAGGTCATTGACCTGCTGTTAAAATTCCGAACTACCTGTGGTATTAAAGACACAAATAAAATCGTATTTGCTAATCAGGAGAATGGGCATCTATTATCATGGCAGGTTCTAAATAGTGTGGCTATCCAGGCAGGGTGTCAGAAGCCTAAACTGATAAAGTCAGTTGCACTCAGAATGTAAATAGCAACCGTAAGCCAGGATTTTTTTTTTCGAAAACTGCAATTTTAATTTGTTGGTGTGTTTTTAGCTCAACTGAGCACGGGGGTCACATAGTTTTCATGGAGTTTTACATAGAGGAATTGCTCGAGTCACTTATTCTCAAGTGAGCGTGACAGGGCCTGATAGCCCTTTTGTTTGTAGAACATGTTGTAAATCTCCAATTATGTGACCAGCACTTTAAAGTAATAGTTTTCATGTCAGCTTGAATTATGGGGGTCATGGTTTGAAACCTAGCTTTAACATGCTAGCGGACAGACAGAGAGACAACCTTCAGACATAAAGGAACAGATCCAAGCACCAGACACGGCAACATCGCCTAGCCAAGATTGCCATCCAAAACCTCAATCGAGAAATTTTCAGGCAACACCTATATACTATAACCATCCACTAATGACCTTCCGAATGCTTAGACATTTACATAAACACATATTTTACATATACATACATGTGAAACATTATGTATACATTACATATACACATCTATAAGCATCGTGCTTCCTCCTTTTTAGATGGCAGATACCAGTTTCACACTGAAATTTAGTGTCTGACGACCACTCAAACTGTTAGCGCCTCACTGACAATCCCAATACAACATCCTAAAAAGAAAAGTACAGCTATTCTTAAAGGATTGAAGACAATCTACAACAAAAACTCAAATTTCAGATGAAACACTTCTCAAAAAAAAACAGCTGCAAGAAAGAAACTACTCCAAAGCCCCACTTTTCGACCCGTGGCCGAGGCAAATTCATTGAAACAGACAAGTCGCTTGATATTCAAAGGCACACGGTAGAGTCCTTCTACTACATGCTAATGTTTGTCTGTTATAGCACACCTAAATCAGCTAGTGCTAGATACCTATCAACCCTACACTTTTTTTCAGTATCCAGCTCACACGGCATCCTATTGAACTTCTGCAGCCGAAACCACTGTCATAGCGTGCTTTCATCAGTTCCGAATTTTAAGCTCCTATTTCACACTGAGTGCATTTCAATACTGTTCAATAAGGAAAAAACTTAGAGAACATCATCCTGACCACTCTGAATACCCATAACCTCATGTATTAATTAATTTAGACTTCAGCAATACACATATAAATGCATCATACCCTATCATTAATAATTTCTACATGGCCAGTTCGATTGTGTGGCTGAAAAACTGGTAAGTGATACCTTAATGACAAAGGCAATTTCATTTTAAAAGAAAACTCTTGTCTCTTTCACAAGAACACAGTGTTCTGAGAAAAAAAGCAGCTTCAATGTGTCTTCTTGCATTGCCTGTTAACCACTGAAGTCAGTTCTAAAACTGCATTCAATATGAACATTTTTGCTGAAAACTCAATCCTCATTCATTTCAATATGCCTTATAAATATGCTTCTGCTCCCATAATCTAGACACTTAGATAAGATATAATGGTTTTACAACTCTACATGTCCTGTGAAAAACATCAGAAAATTGAGAAATCTTTAAATTAGGTCTTCAAAACAAAAAGAAGAACAACCGAATGATGAGACGCTAACATAGTTTCAGAAATGCACTGCTATATATACACGAAAACCTATGTAACGAACTGAAAAAGTTGTACACAGCTCATTTCCACTGACAATTGAGGTTTAGATTACATTTCCCAGCCTTACTGCATGTTACAGACTAAATAATGCCCCCCAAAAGTAAGAAAATTGACAGGAATTGGTGTTTAAACATGCTTGCAACAATATCAAAGGGAGGTAACTCTTGCCAGAACACTAAATGGGGAAAATGATAAAAAAGTTGATGATGAGGGAAAGACAATATTGGGGAAGACGATCCACTGGACGGTGGGATGACACAAGGTAATAATATTTGTTGTATTTAATGAAGAAGTACAATTAAGGGCAATTCCATTATCATTTAACTGCATAAAATGGGGTTTCCTACCAAAGAACCTGCAAAATATTTTGTTCAAATTCGATAAGATTATTTTAAGTTATTAACATAAATAAGAATATATACTGTACATGATGTTATGTATAAAGCATTTCTTGAAGACACTTTAACATTACAATTGATATGTTGTTTGCTATTTCAGTAGATGGCAGCCACGGAACAAAACGAAAGTTGCCATATAGCAAGCCACACTCGGGATGAGGTACTTTATAATAATTATTCCTATTATTATCTAAATTTGAATGTTTATTGTTCCCATATGAAATTTAAATTTGTAAAATAAACTTAAATGCTGAAAAATATTAAGATCTGTCTGCACATATAGTGCAATATTTTATAGCAAAGTATAAGTAGGCAGATCAGTATATAAACTTATATAAAATTAAGAGTATATTCTGTACATGTAGGCAGATCTTCCTGCCCATATTGCATAATTTATATGACATGTATATAAACATTTCTTGAAGACACTTAAACAGTATATTTAATGTGTTGTTTGCATTTTCAGAACATGGCAGCAGCGGAAGAAAACGAAAGTTGCCCATTAAGACACATAGCCATTGATTTCTTCACTATTCTGTCTTTTCCTTTTAGCCATTTAAAAACATTACTGCTCTTTATATTATGCTCAGACTGATGTTTTCTGTTGTTCATAAATTCCCTATGATCACTAAAAACATCCAACACGCTCCCTTTTCATCACTGACGACTAAAAATCCTTTAAAATTGGTGTTTTAAACAAAATTTTCAGTTGTGACGAATTCTGAAAAAATACAACAAAACAGAAACGTAAGAAAAGTTCAAGATGAATTTTGCCCTTGATGAATTCAGTTTAATCATTAATAGATTTTTTACGATGAATCCTGAAACTGCTTCACTGTAAAAAACTGGCTTGCACGAAATTATATTATGTACACATTCATGAAACTGTTAATAAACATGACTTGTGGTCTGTAATCAAGTAATTAGGTGGGATTAAATGTTTTTATATGATGATGGTCAGCTGGGCGGGCGGGGTATCGAGATGGCCATATAATTGTAATCGCTGATTACTGTAGCTGATAATCCAAGCATCTTCTGGATGCTGAAGATAAGACATTTTTGTTAAGTTGATAAGATCTTTCTGTTACAAAACTTTCAGTTTTCAAATGAAGTGGCATATAAAGGTAAACATAGGTGTAGGAATGGAATATATGGAATGATATAAGGATATACATAGTTTTTCAAATACGTCTTCCCAAAAGAATACACGCGGAGAAATAATGTCGCCGAGCAACGACACCATGACGGTATTTTGTCTTCATTTTATTTTTCAGTGAAATGTTTCCCTTAAAATCCTGTGATTGTTTGTCATCTTTGGCATCAATTGATGTATATTTGCGCACTTGTACACAGCAGTTTATTTTATTACGAGTACTGACAGGTAAAGAGTTGGGAAGCCTGTTACATTACGCACTACGTTTTTAGCGCGTTTTTGCGTCGTGTTTCTAAATTTTCATAATTGAATTTATTCAAATCATGTTTAAATGTATACAGTCTCAAATGTCATTGATTTTTCGTTAAATTGAACCATAGACCATACGAATTAACAGTTTTCAAGCTTTTATTATCAACCAGAGAAGTTGTACACCCATAAGATCTTAAATTCCGACGACGTTATTGGACAACTGCCCATAATTACGGTGAAACCGAAAACTGCACAAAGTGATACTATATATATACTGCCCATAATATAAGCCTGTTGCGAAAAAGCTCAGTTTGTTTAAAACAAGTGGTAAATAAAGGTTCCGGAATGAAATATATGGAAATATCTAAGGATATTTGTCAGTTTTAATACCTAGATAGACGTATTCCCAAAAGTATAGTTACAGGACAACTGCCCAAAATTACGCTGAAACTGAAACGGCCCAAATAGAATATATATATATATATATATATATATATATATATATATATATATATATATATATAACTGCCCATAAAATCATCCTGTTATGAAAATGCTCAGTTTGTTCAAAAATGGCATATATATGTATATATAGGTTACGGAATGAAATATATAAGGATATATGTCAGTTTTTATACCTAGAAAGACGTCTTCCCAAAAGTATAGCTACAGGACAACTGCCCAAAACTACGGTGAAACTGGTATATATCACTATTGCTAAAAGGAGTTTTAGCTCTAACAATAGTACATGAACAACAATTCAAAATTGGAAAAAGGTCTCCAGTGCAATTAAAGTTATTGCTTGAAGGTAAATAACACGATGTCAAAACATCATCAGCTATTTACACACTGTAATAAGATCTGAACATAACTGAAAGTCATATTCAAAAATTCATCAGTTGAATACCTCAAAACAGTTTTTTGACTTGTTTGCCCTTAATGTGGAATAGCACGGAAGTTTCTCATAAATTTTTCAAAAAAACAAATCCACAAGTCCAACTGAGATGAGTGAGAAATTCATGAATTATTACCAAAGACGTCTTTTATATTGTCGAGTACAACCGCATCATCCAAGCATTTCAGCAGTAAAGGATTCCTTACAATTGTACTACGTTTACACGGGCGGCCATTTTTCCAATACTGTGGTCTTATCTGTTGATCAAATATGTTGGAATACATGGCAATGAAAGCTTAAAAGCAGATAAAGACTTGCTCTCACACCATGCTTAGTGTCATGTTGAAAATAAAATCTCTTCAACCAACTTAATGCTTTCAACTTCCTCCAGGAAGTGTGATAACTGTATGACGTTACCACCACATACTTACCTAGACTCCAGTCATGCAATATAGTAATTGACAAAATACTTCAGGAAAGCAACACCATAACTTTTGTCAATTCAAATGCTCGACAATAAGGGCTGATAGTAGTTTGAAAGGAAATAAACGCCTACTACGTGTGTCATGAAAAATGGAACGCACGATAAAACATACTTTCTAATTAAAGTTTTTGCTGAATATCTAATTTAAAAGATACAGAGATAAAAAAGATGTATATCTACTCTTGAAAAAGATCCCTTTTCATATTATTGAATCCGGATTAACTTCACCAATTTTCTGTAATAACCATGTATATTTGTTTTAGATTCTCTGTTTTAAACTCTGTTATCTAAATGTTAGTCTAATAAACGACAGATATTACGATTCTTACACGCCTCTGACAACATAGTTATTGTTAAACGGTATAACTTCTAAGAAATAAATCTTGCATATTATGCATGAAGTGCAAGTACGTAATTGTGAAGCGAAACCTTTTTTTTTTTTCAATGCAACACACACGCAATTTGCATACAGAACATAAATAAATAAACACAAAATAAGTTTAGTTATAGATAGAAAATTTGAAATTTGACTGCAAGGTGTAAGTATCTTGTCTTGATACAGACACAGATTTGTCCGCTGTGTTAATCTGGTGTCCTTATTACTTCCTGTCTTGGTAAACTTTTCAAATTTCAAGCTTGGAAAAAGCCTGTCTTAGACGCTTTGAAAAACAAATCTCTGTGGTACTTTTATCTAAATCTTAAATGTTTTTCACGGCGACAATTTGCGTGTTACAAAAATTGAATTCTTAACGTCATCGTATGCGTGAAATGGTGCAGTGTTTGCTGTTGTCTTAAGAAAGCGTACAGATTTTACAGATCGTTGTATTTTACCAGTCATTTATAATTCGAGTTTTTCGTTTGGACACTAACGTTTTCATTGTAAATGTAGATAATGATATAAAACACATGACGAGAAAATAAAGTATTATAAACGTTATGGAAACCTTTTTTTCCGAACGATCAGTAGCAATTTTCAATCTTTGTCATCGCCCACACAACACAGAGTTATCAAACAGGTACAACAAAGCTGAGAGCGTTATAATGTATACATGACAAATAGTTATTGATACGGTAAATTACAACACTATCGTGCAGATACAAACGGATTGCATGCAAGACCAAAATATTTTTGAAATATTTCTTTGAAATGCTGGTCCTGTGTTTAAAATATGTCTTGTCTTTTGCATAAAACTGAATAATTATCACAAACCACATCATGCACAAATGTAGTTCATGAAGTGAAAATGGTTTAAATTATATGATTATTAGTAGTAGTTCATGTTACCTAAAACATTGGCCACAGTCTCAGTTATGACGAACACATTGTAAACACTTTAGATGTCAGATTTTGTACTTAATCGTCATGAATCTTGGTCAGAATGTTTGTTTTTCTGATCATTATGTCAAGTTTTAATCGTCATGAATCTCGGTCAGAATGTTTGTTTTTCAGATTTTTATGTCAAGTTTGAAACTATGTCATATTATAGATAGCAAAACGTAGGAGAGCAGCTCAGATCATTAATTCGAAAATGTTTTGAACTTTGTGGATACCAGATCGTGGGCTAAAGATCTCGGTAAGTTATCAGCAGGTTCACTCTACAGGTCTCATATTTTACCTAATCATATCGACGCATTGTCAGAGTGTTCGCCTTGACTGCTCTTAAGAATTTTATATTGGGTCATGTTTGGTCTAAAACAAAACGAAAACCATTACATCCGCTTGCAAAACTGATTACAGTTTCCCATATTCGGAACGCGGTAAAAAGTGACGTTACAATATTTATTTCAGTAGCTTAAGCTGTCACTTTACTGATCACCCAATCACAACGATTCGGTTTTCTCAGGTATACCTGCGTCTTGCAATATACCCGCAGCCAGAAAAATGTGCCTGGGCGGGGCAAAAGTTGCTGTGTCGTAATTGTCGCTGATTTGCTACCGGAAATCTTCACTCAATAATTTTTCCCTAACCGCTTTCCCATTTCGTACACAGAATGACACTAGAATGACACTTTTGACAGGTTATAGGCGGAGTTTGAAAGATTGGGCGGGGCTTTAATTGATTTTTGACAGGTCTAATCAGTTTTGCAAGCTGTAGATTAAGGCAAGTAGAAAAACATGTGAACCGTTTGAGGTCAAAAGCTTTTTTCCGTATTTTGCGTAACTTTGTTGGAATGTTTTCTGGATGATCCTTTTAAGATATACAAGAAACGCGAGGAACTTGTGGAGTTCAAGGAACTGCGTTACTTGAAATGAAAAACTTGGCTGTCTGCCTTAAAAGCTTTCTATAGGACAAATTATATTTTTCAGTAAAGAAAGTGGTGCTTAGGTGAGCGAACTAGGGTCTGTTCAGTCATGTTAAGAATCGCATCTTTGTTCTTGTAAAATAGATTACTGATTGCTTAGCTATATGTACTATTCAGCAGAGACGGTAGAACAAATAGTAAGAATCGGGTATGTGTTGTCGCTGCGAAGGTTTGAAATCATTAGTTTGCAAAAACTCTCTTCTGAGGCAGAAAATAGCATTGAAGCCATTCTCAGTTTAAACTTCAAGCTGTATATTTCAAATCTAAACGGTACTGGCATTTTTCGAATGAAGTTCGTTACCGCTCTTAATAAATAATGATAATAATAATTCAAGTAAATGTACTTACGGGTCAAGTATGAACTGCAAATTACCCTAACGTGACTCATAAATCTTTGCCAACCCTCTGCTTAATCCGCATTAGATGCATGAGAGCAATGCCATTAACGAGCTGAAGCGACGTACCTCATAACAAACCTTTATGTCTTTAAAATCAGTTTAAATGATTACATAAAAATGTACTGAATGTCACTTTCATGAACGTTTTTTCTCACATTTTAACTGTTTACAAATTTAATGTAACTGTTCAAATTCTATGGTAGAATTGTGTCATCGAGTTAGTGTTACATCAACAATACAATAAATATATAGATGCTACCTTAATCAAAAATGATAGTGCACACTTAGTTTAAGCATATCTATTTCCTGTATACATATACATGCAAACATATACAATGATACACACATACCAGTAACATATATTGGTAATACGTGACCTGAAATGTTAATAACACAGTGTTGTTAGTGAAGCTATATAGACTACTGCAGATGAAAAATATGTGAAATATAATATTTCAAGTTTACGATTATTTGCAACATATTTTCAATAATTACGTATTTCGTAAAGGCACATATTAATTACATTATAAATTTTAACTAAAGTAGATTGTAATTTAGTTAACGTGAGTGATTTACGATCTCTATAAATTATATGGTATATTTTTCTGTCTGCATTCAGTATTGGCTTAGATTTGTCACGCAACTCAGCAATAGAAATAAAAACATTTCTGAAGGTAGTGTCCTTAGTGTTATTATTTTTAATCTAAAAGCTGCAAGTGAAAGCACAAACAAGCTGCCAGAACGGATATCTTTTAGGTGCCTACCTTTTGTAAAACAAAAAAAAAACGTACACAAAAAATGACAACTATTTCTTCTCAATACAAACGTGGTACATAACAACAACAAAAATGTTTACTTATTCTCGAGTAAGTACGTATCTTCAGATTTTATGACTCTAATTGACATTATCAGAACTTATAAGAAGCATGCATCAGTTGCATCGAAATCATAAGACATGTTATCCTTTAAAAAGGCAGATCTTGTTAAGCCTCAAGTCGGCAAAGAGATTTGTAGCTTTAAGTACATAAATGAATCCATTGACAATAGACAATTATAAGTTATGATTCAAAATTATTTATGAAAATATAAATGAATTACAACACACGTGTGTTGTCTTTAACAAACATATACTAATTTAGACCTCATGCCACCTTATAGATAGATAGATATATAGATAGATTTATTTTGGCTAGGAGAGCATACATGGACATTTACAACATGTACAATATATATATATACCAACACCAAGGATAACACAAAAATGAGTAAACCCATATTTCCATTGTGGTCCCTTTTGTTGGTGTGGTGACATAGAATGGTACTGAAAAACTCTGAATTTATTAAAAATTTAACATAATAGATATAAAATTGGTAAATAATAAATAGCATACGTATATCACAGACAAGATATATCACAGACAATTAACAGCTAAATATGATTCCATCAGCCTAAAAACGTATATTAAACAATAAAATATTAAATTAAACATTAAATAATTAAGATATTTTTTTTTAAATGTTCTTTTATAGATCGTTTAAAAACAGACAATTTATCAAACTGTGTATTCGAGGAAGGTAAACTGTTCCATAATGAATTCCCGATATAACAAAATGAACTTAACCCAAAACCTTTGACATTTGGGATAGCAAATGCACCTTTTTGAGTTGACCTGGTCTTATATGAATGAACAGATGCCTAAGAAACAAAATTTTGCCGAATCTTGTTTAACCTTAAACATATGACTCAGAACAATCTGGTCTACACGTTTGTAGACTGGTAGCCAGTTGAGCATTCGAAAATGTTTTGGCCCTATGTGCGCCCTTTCATCTAGACCATGGACATAACGCACGAACTTATTCTAGGTTGCTGAAACTTATTTTGTAACATCTTGGAAATACCATGGTATAGAACATGCATAATCAAAATTACATTGGATCAAAGACATGACAAAAAGTTTCTTAGTCTACTGAGTAAGATATTCTTTATTTCTATATAAATATTTTAACCTTGAGTTTTCTTTCTGAAAAAAACAGCGAGCCATGGCATCGAAGGACAAAGTTTGATCCAATGTAGCCCCGAGGTATTTAACTGAAGATGTAGGTTTGATAATGGTACCATTGCTAGTAATATCAAGAGAAGAGTTTGACCTGATTCTATACATAGAAACAAAAATTATAGACTCCGTCTTACCTAAATGCAGTGACAGGTTATTGTCAACCAACCACTGACTAACTAGATATAATTTATCTTTCAATAACCTTTCAATATCAGCTTTACATTTACCAGATTCGAGAATACCAGAGTCATCTGCATATAATAGGAGCTTGTTTTTAACCACCGCAGACCTGTAATTAACATAGATCAAGAACAGCAGGGGACCTAGTATTGACCCTTGTGGGACTCTACATGATATTGGGGCTGTAGCTGAATAAGTACCTGATACAACAACAAGTTGCCGTCTATCTGTAAGGTATGACTTGAACCACCTTAAGATATCATCACCAAGACCAGCTGCACTGAGTTTCATTATAAGTATTGACTGATCCACTGTGTCAAAGGCCTTTTAGAGATCTAAAAGAATCATCCCTACCAAATTACCTTTATCCATTTCCATCCTGATATAATCAGTCAAATGTATAGGACATGTGTCTGTCGAAAAACCACTTCTAAATCAAGACTGAAATTTATATAGCAACTTGTTAACCTCGAAGTAAGACTCAACCAGGTCATATACAACCTTTTCATTAATTTTAAAAATGTTACTCAAAATAGAGACCGGTCGGTGGTTACCAACAGAGGTTTTATCAATTTTCTTAAAAATAGGAACAACCCTAGCAGACTTGAGGTGATCAGGAACAACACCCTGTATGAGTAAGAGGTTGAGAAATAATTGAGGACTCATCTTTAAAAACGTGAGGATATACCATCTAAACCTGTTGCTTTATTAAAACTAAACTGGTATAAATATTTCAACACTCCGTTCTCAGAAACTAATGAAAAAGAAAAACGTTTTGCAGTTTTTATGGCCCCACAAACCGGATGGCAGATTTTGCTTAAACTTCCAGGGATGAACAACCTTAATGTGTAGATGGTAGTAAAGGAAGGAATTTTTGCTGCCACCAAATTTAACAGAATTATGGCATTTGTTGATTTTTTTTACTATATACCATATAGAAATTTTGTGAACGCAACTCCTCTTAAACCGGATGGCAGATTTTGCTTAAACTTTCAGGGATGAACAACCTTAATGTGTAAATGGTAGTCAAGGAAGGAACTTTTGCTGCCACCAAATTTAACAGAATTATGGCCCTTTGTTGATTTTTTCACTATATACCATATAGAAATTTTGTGAACGCAACTCCTCTTAAACCGGATGGCAGATTTTGCTTAAACTTCCAGGGATGAACAGCTTTAATGTATAGATGGTAGTAAAGGAAGGAATTTTTGCTGTGACCATATTTAACAGAATTATGGCCCTTTGTTGATTTTTTCACTATATACCATATAAATAATTGAACATATAAATTTTACATTTGTAATTTAATTTAACATGTACATAAGGTTACCTGTAGATCATTTTAGGTATATGTATAGAATAAATTTTACATACAGGATATACATGCTCTTGTTTATGAGCACTTATGCATAGTGGGGGCATCCGTGTCCTATGGACACAGTTCTAGTTACACCTAAACTAGCATAAAAATTAGTGACAAATGATTTTCCAAACTTAAGAACACCAGCTGGTAATTTTTCAACAAGCTTTAAGGCAACTGTTGCGTAAAAAGTGATGAAAAAATCTGCAATAATGTTCTTGTCAAAACACATATTTCCATCAATATTTAGTCAAATATTAGAACCAGAAGAAGTAAATCCTTTCTTAGATGGTTTCGAAATGCAGAAAAAATATCGTCATGAGAATCCTGTGTTATAGAAATTGTTAAAGAAATTGTCCTTTTTTTATTTTATCAGAAATAAACGTAAAAATTGATGCATCCTGACCGTGTTGTTTTTGCATGAATTATATATAAGGTTTTAACTGGCACATGACATGGGTTTTAAATATTTAAGCACGCATTTATGGTATATTGAGGCAATATGTCGTTAGTCAACCGTGCTTTTGTCCGTCAGTCTGTCTGTTTTCCAAAATAATGAATACTGCCAACCTGTGTTTGTTTCCTCTCTGTTTCTCATCAGTTCATTACACGATCCAAAAACATGGCAGAGTGTTTACAAAAGAAACTGTCACAATTTGCATAGACTTGTCATTTCACTTGCACAACACTGCTTCAAGTCCAACGCTTTTCGAAGACAATAACGTTGAGCTTTCACTTCAATAAATGTAAACGTATGTAATTATATCTAGATAAATCCATAATAAAAGTAGTTCTCATTTAAAAAAAAAAAAAACAACAGATGTTGATTTAATCACTTTCTTTGAAATGTTGGATTTGAAATATCTGTTATGTCAGAACGCCAACATTTGATACATGTAATTTGCATTTTGATGCGAGCATTATGAAATCTTGTTTATTTTCAGACTGTTGGATATTTTGTTATTTGATTTATTTTCCTCAAAAATCTATGCGAGTGCAAAATCTACATCTAAAATCATGTGCTATACGTCATGTAAGCAATGTAATTCATTGAAGCTTAAGTTGGTTGTGATTTAATATAAAAGAGAGCTCCTTTTTTAATCTAAAACATATGTCTGAAAAAGAATTATGACAAGATAGTCTTCAGGGGACGAGTTTCCTCTAACAAAAGGATCAAATATTATCGTCATGTGCTCTTTTCTTCGTACCGACGGCTATTCGTTTCATTTTAGTGCGTCTTTCCTCTCAGATATACAAGATTGTATATCAGCCTTAACATTTTAGTTATCGGTTAGATCGCAAAGAATAAAAATGTTCAAAATGAACAAACACGTGTTCAAGTTAAACATTTTGAAATTAGTTTTGTCTGTCAATTAATATCCTTAAGGAATCATAGCATTCGAAATATATGTAGTTACATGTAGTGGTCAGAGGGCAAAACGAGGAAATTGTTTTTTTTTCCTTGAGCCCTTGAGCACAATATGTTATGTTCTGATAGCGCATATTAACAGAGGTTTGCTGTTCTCCTTAGAAAATAGCTTGATATGCAGGTACATTTTAAGCAGAACATGGTATTCTACGAATCATTGTCAATTTTGACAACCACGTTTTATTTTTATTTATTTTTTTTTACTGTGAAAAAGTAGATTTTTTGTATACATTATGGAAACGTGTTATTTCAGAGCGAACAGTAACATCCCTTAACAACTTCACAACACAGCGATAAAAAAACGAAACAAGAGCACCGCTGGGCGGAGCATTATATGCCCAAAGGGTATTTTTTCTAAGTATGATGCATTTGTGATATAAGGGAGGAAACCTTAGGCTTTAAAATTAAATGATCTCCTCTAAATTTTGATTTGTCTGACCTTTGACCTACTGACCCCAAAACGAATAGGAGTAATTCACTCAATGGGGCAACCATTATATGAATTTTGAAGTCTTCATGAGAAATGGTTGTCGAGTTACAGAGTGTAAATGATTCTAAACATTTTGGTCACTGTGACATTGACCTTTGACGTACTGATCCCATAATGTACAGGGGTCATCCACTCAATGTGTGCAAACATGATATTAAGTTTGAAATCTCTAAAACAAATGATTGTCAAGTTACATATCAGAAATGGTTTTCAATGTTAAGGTTTATATGACCTTGGCCTTTGAGCTACTGACTCCAAAAACAAAACACTCAATGGGGCCAATAATCACATGAAGGTAAAAGATTGTAGGCTAAAGAGTACTCAAGTTATCCTGCAGAAACCAAATTGCTAACGGACAGACGGACGGACGCCCTGGACCATAACATAATATGCCCCCTTTGGGCATATAAAAAGAAGTAACCTTAGTGCAATATTATGTATATAACTTATATATAAAAATGTATAATACACTGATGTTAAATGACTTACAGTTACTGGATCACAAAAAAATATGTTCTTTTAACTTTCACTATAAATCGCTTAAGTAGTCGTTACCTTTTTACAAAAGGTATGAAGAAAGGTTGTTGAAATTTTGATTTATAGTGTTGCTGCGAGCATTTAGATTCATTAGTAAAAAATTGTAACTTTGTCTGGGCAATGTTATAAAATTAAAACCAATACCCACTGATAATCTTTGCTACGGAAATGATATGAATCTTTCGAATGATTTTTGTTAACACGCTGTCGTGAATATTTGAAATAAGTGCACTTTGTTTAACGAGATTTCCAATGTTTTCCTTAGAAGACTTCTGAGTTTATTCCTTCGAAGGTATCAAGCATCCAATAACAACAAATAACGTTAGCGTGACTAAGTCTTTGCCAACTCTCGGTAATGTACGAGAGTAATGCCATTAACGAATTTAGCTAAATACCTCCTAATCTAAACTTTTTCTGTCACAGAAAACAGGATAAATGATGACATAAAACATCGACTTAAATGTCCATTTCTTGGTCTTTCTTGATGGAATTAATTTTGAACTTATAATAAGTTTAATATCAGTTAAATCAAATGTGATACAAATGTGGAATAAATTTGGTGTAATTTCCAACACAACAAATATGTCAAATATGGTTACTACCTGAATGAAAAAAAAATCGACACTTAAAACATGGATTGAAAGGGTAATAATAGGTAAGAAGCCTTGTATAAACTATTGCTGTTGAAAAAAGATGAACCTTACGAAATCTTGTATTTGTTTTTTTTTTTTTTTTTTTTTTTTGTTTTTTTTTTAATCAAGAGTCAATTAATGATATATGTTAATGATACCGCACAACTTATTATCTTGTAACCACGACTAATAATTCCTTGCTGCGACATAACAGCTTATTACTCACAACATGCTTACTCGTTAACACAACATAGTATCTTGTTATGATGACTTCACTTGATGTATATCAATTGTGGGCCCTGTCGCGCGTGCATTGAAGCGTCAATATATACCCTATTGCTCCACTAAAGCTTTTATTTCTTTAGAAAGTTCTCCTTATGGTGAAAACCGACAAAGGAATGCAAATGATGCTACATTTATGAAATAAACAACGTCTTATGGAGGTATTTTGGCAAATATTACATTGTTTAAAGTTCCGATGCGTAGTTATTTAACAATCAGAGTTTAAGCTATATATGATAAATTGCAAGAGTCTGAATGTTGTGTCATGGATCATTCGCCAATATACCGCAATATAACGCTGTGTATTTTTATTTCGACATGAAACGTCCTAATTTTACATTGAAATTTCAGTTCATTATTATATTTGTGCAACAGGAATGAAAATGACTTTGTGATGAAATTGCCTTTTACGGAGCCCCTAGACTTATTTTTTATTGTCACAATAATTTTATTTCGTTTACACGAAAATGCCCCTTGATATACAGTCTGGTTCCTAAATTTTTCCTCTCCTGACTAAAGGTCAGGTATAGCTTTTAGTTTGCTATTTTCTCTGCCGTTCGTCCGTCCACAGTTTACTTCAAACAAAATCTTCACCTACACCAGTTGGTCAAATGTAACTTCAGAGGAATGATCGTTTTTGGCCACCCTTCAAAAGTTTATAAAATAGAATATTATGCAGAAGTCTTTCTGCCATGGCAACAGAAATGGAAAAAAAACTGATGAAAATGATGCAAGTCATGGTCCTGGAGCAAGAATGACCCTGCCCATTTGTCCCTTGATTTTACATAGAGTTTTACAGGAAATTTTTATTTGCCTAAAGCTTAGGTATTGTAGTATCACCAACTGTACCAAAGTCATACATTAATGGCTATGGAATCAGAGGGATAACTTCATTTCACAAATACTATAAAAAAAAACTTTTAAAATGTTTTTGTCAGAAAACTAAAGGCCTAGAGTTTAGATATTTGGTTGAATTAAGCACCATCTAGTGGAACAGCTATAAAATCAAGAAATCACAGCTCTGGTGTCACAGGAGACCAAGTCCCAGGGGTCGTTGTTTTTTACAAAAACTTACATGACAAATTTTATCTACTGTAGATTGGAAAATGTTCGCGAGAGATTTATTTTCGCTAATATTCGCGAAGCCTCATGATCGCGAATTTAAAAAAAATCTTGAATACTTACCTTTGACTTCGGTACATTTCCGGAAATTTGTCGTTATTGCTGGGAATTTTCCGTAGAATGCTGTCTGGAGAAAATGACTCATGGGTAAGCACACTTATTTTATAATATCATTATGATAAAAATAAGAGAATGAAAGCTTATTCAACTTTTTATTCAACTATTTTTTTACATGTGAATACTAGTATTCAATATGAACACAACGTATATGAAGCATGCCAAAAACAGGTTGGAGGTTAACGTTAGTAAATACAAAAATAGTCACATCACTAATTGGGATTTACTAGATACGTGTACGAACTTGAGCGAATATCAGGGATTCTCACGTATTTGCGAATATTTGCGAATAGTTTGGTGAGCGAAAATCAGGGCTTCAAGTGATTGTAAATTTACTCTTAATCCAGCAGATTGACTATTGTCCGATAATCTCTTACTGAATGGCAGTTCCGGCCGTTCGCGAAAATTTTCGTGTTCGGTCGTATTTACAGAAACGTTTGGCAGTTTCCGTAAGTTCTGCATGTGCGCTCTTCGCGAATTCATGACATCGCGAAAATAAATAGGGACATGGTAAAATCGCCAAATAAAAGTGACGCGAATTTTTCCCAATATACAGTATTTAACATTATTTTTGCCAGAAAATTTATGGCCTAGAGTTAACATATTTGATATTTATCACTGGCTAAATCAGACCTCTATCTTCTTATCTGAAACTACAGACCTTGAATATTTGGTTCGTAGTATCATCAAGTGCACCTTTATCAATATCATATATATCATGGGTCTTGAGTTGTACACACCATGACTCAAGTGTCACTTAAATTTACAAAGACTTAAATAGGAACATGTTTTAAAAAATCTGAAATCATACAAATCATGGCACTTCGGACAATTGGTCCCGACATTAAATTTCACTAAATTTTACAAAGACCAACATTAGCTTTTTTAATCTTCTCGTCAGAAATCACAAGGGTTAGAAGTAGCCACTTGCTGTGTTGGTCGACTTTAACCACGTTTGTACAAACTTGACTCTTCCTAGGGGTATAGGGTTGTAATCTTAGACAGCATAGAGAAAATAACAAGAGCGCCATAATGGCCCTGGATCGCTCACCTGAGTACTTTGGCTGTACGTTTGCTGCTAAGCAGTATTTCATTTTTTAATTGAAAATATGTAAGTGCCTACAAACCAAAGATGTAAAATATCAGTCAATAAATAAAGGCTCTATGACAGAAAGTAGAAATACCTATTATAAGCTATGGTGACCTTGACCTTGACCCAGTGACCTCAAACCCTACCCATGGGTAGACGTCCATGCATGGAACCTATATAGTGAATATCAAAGATATTGGTCTATAAATGAAGGCTCTATGAGGTACAGTAGATAAATCTATTTTTAGCCTCCATGACCTAATCAAATAATTTCAAAAAGCTTCATAAAGCTTGCTTCATGCCAAACTTGATAGAAGTCCACTAGACAATGCTGCACACCAAATATCTAAACTCTAGGCCTTGAAGTTTCTGACAAGAAGATTTTTTAAAGTTTTTCCTATATAACTCTATGTAAAACATGTGACCCCCAGGGCTGGGCCATTTTTGACCCAGGAGCCATAATTTGAACAAACTTGGTAAAGGTCCACTGGACAATGCTGCACACCAAATATCTAAACTCTAGGCCTTGTGGTTTCAGACAAGAAGATTTTTAAAGTTTTTCCTATATAATTCTATGTAAAACTAGTGACCCCTGGGGCAGGGCTATTTTTGACCCAGGGGTCATGATTTGAACAAACTTGGTAAAGGTCCACCTGATGATGCTTCATACCAAATATCTAAGCTCCAGGCCTAGTAGTTCTGGAGAAGAAGATTTTTTAAGTTCCAACTTTGAAAATCTGTTTTAGCTCCTGTGGCCTAGAAATGCAATGGACCTGAACCATTTGAACAATTTTGGTAAAGCTTCATGCAAGTAACATTCCTGCGAAGTTTCAGCAAGATTGGCCCAGCAGTTCAGGAGAAGAAGTTGTTTGAAGAAAAAGTTGACGTCGCACGCACGCACGGACGGACGACGGACATCAGGCGATCACAAAAGCTCACCTTGAGCACTTTGTGCTCAGGTGAGCTGAAAAGCTGCTAAATATCATTTGAAGAGTCCTTACAGGTTCCTTTGCCTTCACTGTAATGTGATCCTGACTTCCATCTTGACCTACAGACCTAGTGTCATTTTTTGCAGCCGCAGTGTGTTAATTTGAACGAAACTTATCAGATTGTATTCAAATTTCAACATTTAATTTAATATTAGTCGACATTGACCTTGACCTACTTACTGTTTTAGAAACTGTGCAATCCTGCTTGTAAATTTCAAATGTAACTTGGGTTGAACTATTTTGATCCCTTCTTCAAGTAAAAGTAGTGATACCCAGGTGAGCGATCCAGAGCCATCATTTCCCTTTTGTTAAAACGAAGTTACCATTTTAAGTAGTTTCCAAGCACGTTTTATGTATAGGCCTATACCTCATATTTATTTTGACCGAAAAGCTCATTGCTAAGTTGCATAACAAAGCTTATCTTAAGAGCACTTGAAACGATCAACATCTCCAACTGGAAACAGTAATGATAAGAAAATGAGTAGAAAAATTGAATAAGCCTGGTTCGGAAATAAAGTCGCAATGTCGAGGAGGTACATGGTCAGTAAATATATTTGTGGATTGCAACATAGGGGATGTACTGCCCGTGGCAAAAGAGCTTTCCATCCCAGGTTGTGTATCGAAAAAAAAAGGTTCTTAACATGATTTTGACTTCTATGTGCAGACAAAACCCAAAAGTAACCTAACGAAGCTTTTCCATTCTAAGATTTCTGTGAAAATACAAAACTGAAACGTGTAAGGCTGTATATGGTAACATGTCCGGTCGGAGCCTCGAGGAATTTTAATAGTGGTTGTTGTGGAAATCCTGACAAGGAGGAAAACATGACTGTTATAATAATGTAATATATGTGCTGCCACTGCAGCAAAAGTTGAAAATGAAAATGGTGGATGTACTACCAGAGAGCTTGAATGAATGTGCTCCTCAAGCTGATGAAAGTTGCTTCTAATTTCAAGACTCTTTAATTAGGAAGAAACTGATGCTTGTAGGCGGGGGAAAAATTAAGAGCCGAAGTGCAGAAATACCACAGCATATTAATAATGAACTTTGTGCAATGAGACTTCACCGTGCAATGATTTTAAACGAATTAATGCAAGCTTTTAAGGACTGCAAACTTCAAACCTCTTCAGTTCATATTCATAAATAAGCAAGGCCATGATGCAAATGGTGTAATTAGAGATGCATGTGCAAATCTGAAATCATACAAATCATGGCACTTCGGACAATTGGTCCCGACATTAAATTTCACTAAATTTTACAAAGACCAACATTAGCTTTTTTAATCTTCTTGTCAGAAATCACAAGGGTTAGAAGTAGCCACTTGCTGTGTTGGTCGACTTTAACCACGTTTGTACAAACTTGACTCTTCCTAGGGGTATAGGGTTGTAATCTTAGACAGCATAGAGAAACTAACAAGAGGGCCATAATGGCCCTGGATCGCTCACCTGAGTACTTTGGCTGTACGTTTGCTGCTAAGCAGTATTTCATTTTTTAATTGAAAATATGTAAGTGCCTACAAACCAAAGATGTAAAATATCAGTCAATAAATAAAGGCTCTATGACAGAAAGTAGAAATACCTATTATAAGCTATGGTGACCTTGACCTTGACCCAGTGACCTCAAACCCTACCCATGGGTAGACGTCCATGCATGGAACCTATATAGTGAATATCAAAGATATTGGTCTATAAATGAAGGCTCTATGAGGTACAGTAGATAAATCTATTTTTAGCCTCCATGACCTAATCAAATAATTTCAAAAAGCTTCATAAAGCTTGCTTCATGCCAAACTTGATAGAAGTCCACTAGACAATGCTGCACACCAAATATCTAAACTCTAGGCCTTGAAGTTTCTGACAAGAAGATTTTTTAAAGTTTTTCCTATATAACTCTATGTAAAACATGTGACCCCCAGGGCTGGGCCATTTTTGACCCAGGAGCCATAATTTGAACAAACTTGGTAAAGGTCCACTGGACAATGCTGCACACCAAATATCTAAACTCTAGGCCTTGTGGTTTCAGACAAGAAGATTTTTAAAGTTTTTCCTATATAATTCTATGTAAAACTAGTGACCCCTGGGGCAGGGCTATTTTTGACCCAGGGGTCATGATTTGAACAAACTTGGTAAAGGTCCACCTGATGATGCTTCATACCAAATATCTAAGCTCCAGGCCTAGTAGTTCTGGAGAAGAAGATTTTTAAAGTTCCAACTTTGAAAATCTGTTTTAGCTCCTGTGGCCTAGAAATGCAATGGACCTGAACCATTTGAACAATTTTGGTAAAGCTTCATGCAAGTAACATTCCTGCGAAGTTTCAGCAAGATTGGCCCAGCAGTTCAGGAGAAGAAGTTGTTTGAAGAAAAAGTTGACGTCGCACGCACGCACGGACGGACGACGGACATCAGGCGATCACAAAAGCTCACCTTGAGCACTTTGTGCTCAGGTGAGCTGAAAAGCTGCTAAATATCATTTGAAGAGTCCTTACAGGTTCCTTTGCCTTCACTGTAATGTGATCCTGACTTCCATCTTGACCTACAGACCTAGTGTCATTTTTTGCAGCCGCAGTGTGTTAATTTGAACGAAACTTATCAGATTGTATTCAAATTTCAACATTTAATTTAATATTAGTCGACATTGACCTTGACCTACTTACTGTTTTAGAAACTGTGCAATCCTGCTTGTAAATTTCAAATGTAACTTGGGTTGAACTATTTTGATCCCTTCTTCAAGTAAAAGTAGTGATACCCAGGTGAGCGATCCAGAGCCATCATTTCCCTTTTGTTAAAACGAAGTTACCATTTTAAGTAGTTTCCAAGCACGTTTTATGTATAGGCATATACCTCATATTTATTTTGACCGAAAAGCTCATTGCTAAGTTGCATAACAAAGCTTATCTTAAGAGCACTTGAAACGATCAACATCTCCAACTGGAAACAGTAATGATAAGAAAATGAGTAGAAAAATTGAATAAGCCTGGTTCGGAAATAAAGTCGCAATGTCGAGGAGGTACATGGTCAGTAAATATATTTGTGGATTGCAACATAGGGGATGTACTGCCCGTGGCAAAAGAGCTTTCCATCCCAGGTTGTGTATCGAAAAAAAAAGGTTCTTAACATGATTTTGACTTCTATGTGCAGACAAAACCCAAACGTAACCTAACGAAGCTTTTCCATTCTAAGATTTCTGTGAAAATACAAAACTGAAACGTGTAAGGCTGTATATGGTAACATGTCCGGTCGGAGCCTCGAGGAATTTTAATAGTGGTTGTTGTGGAAATCCTGACAAGGAGGAAAACATGACTGTTATAATAATGTAATATATGTGCTGCCACTGCAGCAAAAGTTGAAAATGAAAATGGTGGATGTACTACCAGAGAGCTTGAATGAATGTGCTCCTCAAGCTGATGAAAGTTGCTTCTAATTTCAAGACTCTTTAATTAGGAAGAAACTGATGCTTGTAGGCGGGGGAAAAATTAAGAGCCGAAGTGCAGAAATACCACAGCATATTAATAATGAACTTTGTGCAATGAGACTTCACCGTACAATGATTTTGAACGAATTAATGCAAGCTTTTAAGGACTGCAAACTTCAAACCTCTTCAGTTCATATTCATAAATAAGCAAGGCCATGATGCAAATGGTGTAATTAGAGATGCATGTGCAAGTTTCTAAGAAAACTTCTGTTAAGGTATACAGACGTAGAATATTTCAGGATTCTTATTTTGTCTAACGAGCTCGAGTATTGTAAATAAGAAGCTGTAGGAAGAATACATGTTAAAAAGATGAAAATTACTTTTCTTTCAGAATTGCCACAGCATATTTCTTGGCAGTGGGCCTTCTTGATCCGCTGTAACATTACATTATTATTTGATCACTATTGATTAAAAGCGTTAAGTTTTGACGATTGATGTATGAAGTACCATGGATTATATAAATTAAAGCACTTATAATCACTTAAATTATTTTAAAGAGTAAGTTTAAGTTGATCAACCCGACAGGGACCACACTATTACTTAGCTTTAGATAACTTGTTCAGTACATAAAGTTTCAGTGTCAAATATTAATCACATGGTAAGAAAAAAATAATTATTTGTCATATAGTTGATACACCAGTTGTACACTTACTCATCATCCTTTTTCGGACAATTTCTTTGCATATGTCAATGGAATCACCACACTTCGGACAGAGGTACTCTCTTGAATCAATAAGTTCAGGCACTGTGTACAAAATGGTTGGCCTGCCATGTTGAGAATTTTCCATTCTGGATGGTCGAAATAAGTGTTTCAGACTTCGTAAATAGCATCAAGACCCTTCTGCAATGACGGAAGTTTGTTTTAAAAATGACTAAACGAGCTGCACTCTACTACAACAATACAGTAAGATAAAATTATTTAAAGGTATAGCTGCTGCTTCTGCTGCTGTTGTTGTTGCTGATGCTGATGGTGACTATTACTAAGTATTATTACTTTGAAAGGGAGATCTCAATATTTATTTTAGGAAAACAGTGAAATTTCAGAGTGTCCGAGAATGTTTAAGGCATTAAATATCACCTTTTAACAATTCTGCCGGTTTGAAGTCTTCAAAAAGCCAACACCACCATTACAGACCCTTTTATATAGAAAGTATTATAAACGCGCTAAGTTTATTTTTTAATTCTTTTGCTCTATTGCGATTTTCTATCAATTGCACTTGAGGTCTGTTGAGATCTATATATAAACGAAATTTAGTAATTAAAATGTGTTAAAACGAATGTTGATTCTTACAGCCGTTATTGGCCTCTGTTAATTCATCTCATCCCACTTTTGGACATTTTGCCAAATTGTTTCAATGACAGAATTTGTTAAGTGGTCGGCATGTGATCTGTCAACCGTATCGTTTACCTATCAAATAAAATTTCGAGGTCTAAATATAAATTTGGTACGTTCTTACATAAGAGCGTTTGAAATTAAGCAGAAGGATCATATGCTAATGCATCAATCACTAACATGTTATACGCTGAACCTTTGTCAAGAGTAAATTTAATCCAAAAGTTGCATAAACTGTTAAAGCATTAGAATTGACAAACTGGGTGTAAAATATAGTCTGCTGCACAATATGTAAAAAAACTCTATGATCTGAAAGTTGTCAGTGCAGCCGTTTATGCAAATTACGTATGGATGCAGTTTATCATACGAGTCTATGTGCCAAATGTAGTGCGGACCTTTTGAAACACATATTTTTTACGGAGTCGATGTCTTTGTCGAAAACTACATATTCTGGATTTACTAGTTCCATTAAACATCGAACATCTTCCTTCTTGATATTTATGCCACGACGCTTACACGTTTCATGCATACACCTATACCAGTGTATTTACCTGGACAAATTTTGCTGTTCAACAATAAACATAATCGTTTCAACAAAATGTTCTTCCTAAGAAATAATATTTCTTTGCAAAATTCGCTGAAGTTGCCGTCGACTGAGAATTATTTGGTGTCAGTGATGCAGAACTGAAATTATTTCATTTTTTCATCCCATTTTAAAATAATCTTCAATGAGTCCAAGGCGTTTTATTGCCATCCACCATAAAATAAATAATTAACCAAGACAAGTTATTCATTTAAAAGAAATCTTATTTCGTGATAATAAAATGTTAATTCGTTAATATGAATTTCATTCCGTTTAAACGAAACCTTATTTCTTTTAAACGAAATGTCTTTAAACGTAATAATAAAATTTTGTTTAAGCGAAATATTTATTCGTTATAACGAAATATTTATTTGTTTTAACTTATTTTGGTTTAATGAAATGTTATTTTATTTAAACGGAATATTATTACGTTTAAGAGAAATATATATTCGTTATAACGAGATCTTATTTTGTTTAAACGAAATGTTATGTCGTTTAATCGAAATGAAATCAATGTGACAACCATAAAATAAGTGTGAAATATGTCATTTTAGGGGCTCCGTAGCCTTGTAAAATTTTAAATTGCAGAAAATATAGTCGACGTCCCACTTTCCCAATTGCGCGTCGCAGGGTATCCTGTTAGAGTCATAAAAACTTAAAAATCTTAACGAAGATTATCCATATTATTCATGACCTCCTTACATTGCGCAAGTTATTGAAGCGATAAAAATGAGCAATATTTTCTAAAAGAAATACAAAGCCTTCTTGTTACCTTGACAAAAAATCGCAAAGTTCTTGTTGCAATCATCTACAAACACACTCGTCTTTTCCGATTACTCCAAGTGAGTATCTTATTGCAGCCAGTAAAAGGTGAACAAAGCGAATAAAATCCTGGAACATTGCCAGTGCATCGTACAGATTTCAAGATAAACATCAAAATCGTTAATAAATTTACAATTAAATTAGCCATCGATTAAGTCGGTTTGTTATTGGAAGATTGGTTTTGTAAGATTCCAGGAAGATAGATGTAATTTACAATTAATTTTAATGATATTGAAATTTGCTTTATCGTCATTTGCATATCCTTTACTGACAAGACCAAATGTACTTACGTACGTGATAAAAAAGATGAGGCTTTTGATGTTTTGTAAATGCTATAACTGATACGTAATCAGATAATCATTAATCATAACCCTTCTGTTTTCACAATATTTGTTACCGGAAATTGCGAAACTGTTGTATTTCCGGTGTCAGATACACTGTCCAGTTCGTGTAAAAACAAGACATATGGAAACACATTGTAATTATTAAGCATAATCGTTTACCTGTTAATGATCGGCTTAAACAGACAATCTAACGGAGAAACCGTCATATATTCAGCCTTTTGAGACATTCTAAAGCACCTCATGACAAAATAAAGACAGTTTGAGACATGTTAACTATGAATGTTTCAAGATGTAACAAGTGATTACTTGAAATCTGATTTAGTGGGTCCGTAAAGCAAAAAAAACATCAATTTTCTTATTCTGAACCAGAAAACAACAGCAATACAGTGTATAACTGTAAGTAGTATGAACACCTAATGACTATTGACAAAAATAAATCGAAACTCAAAAAGTCACAAACATCCCGGCAAATAGTCAGAACTAACAAAATCTAATGACTAACTTGGTATTTATTTATCTAGCATACTTCATGAGGACAGAATGACATCAAAACGAACAACAGGCTTCAAATTAGCTGTAACTAGTTTTTTCACATACTGTGCTTGACAGCTTAGCAAAATAGGCAATAGGTTTACCATGCAGGAGAAATTAATGACTGGAATCAATGTTACCCCATTTCCACGGATAAAAGGTATTTAAAGATTTAATAACGATTAGGAAATATTTAAACGAAAGAATTCCAACTAATTTCAAATAAAATATAATGTTTTAAAATCAAAATAAGAACTAAGAGCCAAAAACTAAAAGAAAATACATCGACTTGAGTGGGATTGAACACGACCTGCTGAGTAAAGTTTTCAAGCCTACACAAATGAATGAAACTGAGTACTCTTCAAAGAGGAGGTAAGACAGTATGGATCTAATACCTCGAAATAACATAAGACAATCTATAGCTACGACATAATGACAAATTTGAAAATATCATCTAACATAAAAAATATGTATAAGAAGTTTTTTCTGATGTCAGTGAAACGGGATAATGATTCGTGTTCTGTTAAGTTTTCTACAACAGAAAAGTTTACTGAGTATTATCTTTCAGACAATCTTCTCCAGACAGAAACGAATAAAACCGAAATAGCGCTAAATTGTTACTTTTATACGGAATAATATTTCCGCTGTCGTAATTTTTAGAAGATAATCTTAAGTTTTACACGTTTACTGTCTTTATATTGTTACTGGAAAGCAAACAGGAGAAAAGTCGAACAATTTTATAACAGTAGTCTGACAGGTAACTTTCATTATTTTTATCTAACAACTATGTAGAAAATCAAACATTTTCACTGACTTACATTTTTTGTCTTACTATATAAGTATGGAATGTGTGAATTATTACCCTGTCCGCTGAAGTCGGTATTTTGTTTCATTATTAGTTCTTATTGTCTGGGTGGAAGGAATAAAGGGCTTCCCTCTACGGCCAATAAACTTTATAAAAAAACATGCAGATGTCCCAACATTTGTATTTTTAAATTAAATTATCACAATAAAATCTGCTAACAACATTTGTCTATGAGTATCTCTTATGGAAACGGATTGATTTTTTTTTTAATTAACAATTTTAAACGCTTTAAAATTGTTTGTTTTTTTCCCCATTTGTTCACTGTTTAAAAACTATGTATTAAAAAATCACAGTTATTCAGCTTTGTACATTCTCAACCAGTCATTAACTTACATTTAAACTAGTGGACGGTTGATCATATCGTTTAAGAAAAATGAGTGTTAAAGAATTTCGGTAATGTCTCATGGCTAAGAAACAAATATATTTTTTTCGAAGCAGCAGACATGTTAGGGAGTTGGTATTAAGAATCAATTTATGCTAATCAATGGGAATACGGAATCTGAATGGAAAATAAATTGAGCAACATATGGATATGACGATTTTACATTTTTATTATTATTATTATTATCATTTTGGTTAAAAACAGTTTCGACCGCTGTAGTCATATCCTGGATGGCATTGATGGCATCATTTTATTCATTTTCAAACTGTAGTAGAGTAATATTGTTTGTCAACTTCTGACATATATTTCAGCATACTCCTGAAGTCTCTTTTCTTCTCATCTGAAAGGTCATTCTTCTAACTTATAAGCTTTGGTACTGGCAAAGTCCGTACATCTTTTTGACGTGTAGGCATTCCGCTAAGCTATCTTCTCGACCTCGATCTGTGTCACGTTCAACTTTAGTATCAGTCTTGTCCATCACGTGATGTCTATACCTTTCTTGTACATCATCTGATTCATTGGTTTGTTTCATTTCTTCGCACAAATCGCATCTGTCTTTCTTGGGCACATGAAAACCTATATTATACTGTTCAGTAAAGATCTGTCTGTACATACTTATCTTTAGAGGATTCTTTCCTGACTCGGTACATTTTTCAATGTACATTTCATACATTTTAATAAGGGATAATCCCGATTCTAAATATTCCTTTTTGGAGGAAGCATGGCAATAATGAGATGCAATACGGGGAAACGACTCAATATGGGATCGTAGAAAGTTTACATCGTCATCAGCAGTTCTTTGTTTAGTGAATTTACCTCTCATGTCTCTATATTGATTTCCATTACCTTTCTCAAGTTTTTTATAAAAATTTCGCACGCGCTTGGCATCAACTTGAAGCACAGAAAATAAAACTCTTTGCACACTCTGACTTTATCTTGTCCTTTGAGAAAGAAGAATTCATATGTGAAATATCTCCGTGAGTCCTGTTTGCGACTGCTATTTGTAACTTTGTTTGTTGTCTTTGCAAAAAATGAATATTTCTCAGAATCTGTCAGAGACCAAAAATGATTATGAATTCTGTCTACTTCATGTTCAGAGACATTCTGTTGGCATTTATATCTACAATGTTGCAAACAGTCCTTGGTAAACCTTATTCTCTTTCTACAAACCTGTTTTCCACGTGAACTGACATACTCTTCGCCAGCTTGTCGTTTCCTCTTTCTGATTTCCTTTTGCCAAGAATCTTTACCTTTAAATCGTTTCCTACTCTGACGGGATTTTTCACCAACTGAAGTTTCCTCAGTTTCTTGCTGGGACATTTCCGTGTTTGGTAAATGTTGATTTTCTTGTTCATCTCCAAGACTTTCTTCAGTATTATTTTCGATGAAATCGGTATTTAAAAAAACATTCACGACTTCGTTAGCTTTCCTTATTTCACTGCTCACTGTTGGCAAACTAACCTTAGTATTACCATCATATGTTTCTATTTCATCTGAATACCGGTATTTTTCAGATATATCATTTTTGTTAAGACTGTTGGGACTATTTGTTTTGTTAGAATTGTTTGTACAATTGTTATTGTGGTCAATATACACTTTCAAATTATTTGATTCTGATCCTTGAATTGGAATACTGACCGTTTCCAATTTTTCCAGATATGAGTTTTCAAAAATTTCACTATCATATACATGGACAGTTACCATGCCATCACTGGTAGGATCACCTTAAAATACTCATGGTTTATACACTGATATTGATGTGTCAAGGTAACAAGCTATTATTTGTTCCCTGAAATCACCAACATTTACACTACTGTCAAGAGTAATATGTAGATAAACTATATATCCGATGGTGTTGTCTAGAATACTTCTGCACTTTTCCATATTGAGAGGAATGTTGCATGCGTCAAGAACAACAAGGGGTTTATTATAACACACATCTTGAAGCGTATTTGGTTGAATCTTGGTGAAACTAACATACAGTTGTTCCAGTTTTTCACATGTTTTAAGCACACATAAGTCGTCATCTAGAAGAGTTGTACATTCAGAAACATCAATAATGACAAGGTGCTTGGCCTCTAACTAGAAACACAGGGTTGAAATTGGTGCTCGTGACAAAGTTATCCAAATCAGGTTTTTGAACGAGTCTTCACTAAATAGCTTATCAATTTCTGGAACTGTTGCATCCAAAGTACCATATGACAGTAACAATGTTTGAATATGTCTAGAGTGACTCAAAATCCGACTCAGTGCAGTTTTGTTCAGATGCAAACAAAAGTCGAAGTCGACATCTGACCAAAGAACCGAGGTTGGTTCAATAAGTCTGTTAACTCTTTTACAAACTAAGCAGACACTTGAGAGTAAGAACTGTAGTCTTATGTAGCCGAATATTTTTAACAATACTTCATCAGGGAGGCTTTCAAAACTAAGCCTGCAACAAAGTAAAAAAACGATGATTATATTCAAATTCAGGTATAAGGAGTATAATTTACATGAATTTATTACTTTGAATCATGTGCCAAAGAATAGCTTTAAAATGGATATGACATTGTATGAACCTTTCAAACAGGCTTTGAATCAGTGAACATTTATTCAAAATCTCTTTTGAAATGCATGAGCCATGAAAAACTTTGAAAGATTGTTTAACATAATAACCGAATGATCAACTATCCGAATGAGGTACAAGTTCAAACATGGCCAGAAACAAATACAGACATTCTCCTACATCAATATTTTTATTCAGTATTAAAGACAACTTAATTTCTATCTCATATCAACTAAAAATAAAGAAATAACTTACATATTTCAGAGCTTTTATCCTTGGTTTCCTATTGGAATTTTTCACACAAAAATTTCAACATGGTTTTTCTAGCCGCTTCCGCTATGTCATGTGACTAAATGTAGCTGTTCAATTGGCTAGTCCCATGTGGCATTGTAGAACTTACTTTTAACAAAAATAAGGGACTTAGGGCTTTGTAGAAATCTGTTTTCTCCTATTTATTCTATTTCCACATAGGCATACTTTACACCAATATAAAGAGCTTTCAATAACAAATCCAACGGTACCAATATCTTGATATTTTCAAAATATCGACTTAGGGCCGTATGGAATTAAGCCGACGAGTTTACTAACCAATCTCACCTTAAGCGATCGACTACTACCTTACTCAATTTAGAGATGAGTGATTTGATCTATTAACGCATTTCCCAGATCAATTTTCTTGGAGAAATTCCGTCGGTCCTTATGGGGATTGAACCGAGAACCTCAGGATAGACAATCTGATATTCTACCTATGGAGCCAACCCGGCTGGCCGGATAGTTAGAAGCAGGTTGAATATTTGCATGACGCATTCCTTTTACAAAACTTAGATTTACGCGAAACATATTTCCTTAAATTGTACTACCTGCATGCACTCTTAATTCGAATAATTGTTCTTAAAATTGATCAGCTTAAATATTAATTTTATTGTTAAAGTTTGATTTTGAACTAATCAAATTACAGCAAAAGGAAGTGATATATTACAAGGAAGTGATATGAAATATTTCTATAACGCTACAGGAATTCGACTTTGAATATGAGGGTTTGTGATACCAAGGTTTAATTGTTTATATGTCTGCCTGAAATGAAACTGTTCTCTCATATTTTCGATCAAAATTAAGTCCTGATACTTTCTTTAAATATACTGAGGTAGTCAAAAAGAACATGTCAGTGAATATTTCAAGACATTCAATAAGCATACATGTATGTCCTGAGACAAAATAAGCATCACAAACCTTTTTATTCAAATACATTCAATGAAAAAAAAAAGAAGAAAGAAAACTTCCATTAAATTTAGTTGATATTTTAATGGCCGAGTTAGAGGTTTTTATATACAAGTAAATAACAATTAATGGAAATAATTCTTTGCTTCTTCGAATTTTTATGATTTCTAAACATCAACTGAGTGATCAGCTTTGACTGTCATAGACCTTGGTGGTGTAAACATTAATTTACCCTTCTTTTGTCTTATTATAATAAATCTATGTCATCATGAATATATTTCAATGAATATTATAATACATTTACAAATCACAATTGAAACCCTCTCGCTAGCTTAGTTTTAAATGACTGTTTCGTGTCTCTATTTATTTTGCAATATCAAAAGTTTTGATTTTGAGAAACACTTTTGTTTGCGTTACAGTAATCGATTCTTTAATGTTGATTTGTTAAACAATTTTGTCTCAACAAGCACTTCAAAAGGAAAGTTCAATTATTATAATTTAATTTTGTTACGGTACACCAGTTGTATATTCCATGATTGATCTCAAAATTAATAACTATTGGACTACTCGTTTACGAATTCTCATGGCAAATACTTCTGCTTTAAACAGATGTAATTTTTACCCAGCAACCTCTTATTAAAATAAAAAGTCCAGTGACCCGTAAGCATCAGTGGACATGGATATCGTTTGCAAAGATTCATTCTTCTTTTCACGTTCAATGGATTACGACATTCAAAAAGTCATTCATATAACTGTCAGTCAAAGTTCTGTTTGATATTGTATCTAATGGCCAAATGATAAGTATATCCGTGTACTTTACTAGATGTAAGACACGTGCATTATTATCTTAAGGTAAAAGCACTAAGTAAAAATAAACTCAGACAAAAGGAAATTATGCGAGCTTCTTTATCGTGTAACTTAGTAACTAGTCACCAATGATTGTCAAATATTCAGTAACAAAAAACAATCTGCACGTGAACATCATTTTTCATTCTTTTCTTGCGATTTTAATATTGTGTAAGTAACGAAGACTCTTGTTCTTCGAGAAAGCTTAATATTCCAAGGTTTATCTTGTATAGGTATGTCACACATTAGCAAATGAAATATTTTGCAGACGCTAGTACTGCTGGCTTGATTGCACTGCATGACTTTTAAACTGTCATATGAATACCAGACTAGGTCTCAATGTTCGATCTCGAGCTCCAGGTCAGTTGGATCGAGGTAACGACTGTATCAGTCCGTAATATATCCCTTCACACTATTACGCCATGTGTTTCAAACCGGTTTTAAGTACGGCAATTTCCAGTCTCATTAAAATCAGATCATCGTTTTCGCTTCGTTACTCTACGCGACCTAGCGAAGGGTAGTGAAGCGACAGGTAGGATATGATTTTAATGAGACTGGGCAATTTCACCTAGACTCGGGCGACCATTTGTTTGAAATATCTTCATCGGACGTTATACATTGTTACGTCTATGTTGGGCGAAGCGTTATTTACGCTGGACACCTTGGCTCTAGAAATAGAATATATAAATTTACATTGATCAGAGAAATGGAACGTTTACGTTGTGAGAAACAAACAGTTTACATCTAAGTAAATATGTTAGACGACGAAGGCAAATGTTGAAAGGCAAAAGAAAATCCAAAATTGCTCTCTCATTACCCATACACTATTTACCTTTGACTGTTGTCAATAGTGACAAAATTATAAAAAGGACGCTTCTAAAGAGACTGTAATATACACATTCAAACAAGATCTTATCACAGTCGAAGACACTTATTTCAAAATTAATGGATTGTTTCACATTTTTGTCAAATATTTATTCATATATAAAATACAAATAAAAGATATCTTGTCTCCTCCGTCACGAGTAAGCATAGGTTTGACTTCTCATAGAGTTACTACACTTACTAAAAATTCTAATTTCAAAGACTCTGATATATCTTCGGACTCTGCTATACTGATGTCTCAGGTACCTTAAAAAAAGGACATCATATTATAGTCATCTATTTCTATTCAACGAAAGAGTATCCGTAACCTCCTTACAGCGCTCATGTTTCAAAAACGCTAAAACGAAATGCAATTATAGCGAATGAACTTACTCAATTTGTAAACTTGAAAAAAAGTGTCGCTAACTCTAACCTCTTGAACGATGCAGTCATTGACAAATTGGATTGTCTATTCCCATTTTCCAAAAGGATGATTTCAGTTCCGTTCTTGAAAGAATTAGATCAAGGAAACTGAATGACGTTAATGCATGTGACGATGTGGTGCTTATTAACACCTAGAGCTAGGTCCTGTCACATTTCCAATGCATCATACAGGTAATATGAAGCTATATAACGGTAAAATAAATTTGCAATAAATTACCCATCGGTATAATCGCTGAAAGTTTGTTATTGGATGATTGATTGTGTAAGAAACATAATTAAACTGTGTTAATTGCAGCAGCAAGTCAGTAAGAATCAGTATTTAGAACAGTTTTGCCAATTTTAATTGCAAGGCAAGAGGTTGAATACAAAAAGTTATATGAATTGCAATATGATAAAACAAATCAGGTGTTTTACTGACGCATATTTCCTTCATTCGTGCTATTTGCTACCATCTTAAAATTAATTAAAGTAAAAATTACTTTTTTTTATTGAAATAAGGTTTTTAAGCGGCACATAGTTAATATTTTATTAAACTATCAAATCAGGTGATTAAAAACAAAAACAATAATAAATAAAACACAAAAATATGCAAGTAAAGAATCCAGTACCAAATTATTTCAGAAAGTTTTACTTGTAAAGCAATCACTTGTGAGAGTTAATCTTAAGAATTTATCGATTCGATAACACAGACGTTAAGGATTGATTTACACTAACTGAAGCACTTCATAATTTTATAGGGAGATATTTCCTAAACAGTTCAGAATGGGAAAACTTCTAGAAACTGTGTTTAGACAAATTTAACAGTAAAAATCAAAATAATGCTGTACATTTTTATTGAAAAACTGGCGTATATTATTGGCTACTGTCAGTTCTAAGTCTTCAGTCTACTTTTGAAAAATTGGTTTCACATTATAAGATACAGATGTTATTTGTGGCAAAAGCATAACGGGCAGCTTAACAAAACAAATCAAGGACAATTTTCTTTAACCATTACATATATCGGGAAATCTATCAGCTCATAAAGTAATAGCATCTAGTCTTCATCAAATCGGTTGGTATTTTTTGATAACCCGCAACTGTAGATCTTTAACAGAAAATATTTTAGGTAAAATGATGACTTGTAACAGTGAAAACGTCGTATTTTTCTGCTTAATCGACAATTTCCCGTTGTCAGCATTATTTCTCTCCTCTTCATTGAATTGAAGATTCCAAAATGAACACTTAAATCAGTATTGTAGACAAGAGCTTTCCTTATTATAAATTTGTTTGTCATTATTCAAGACGACTGTCACTACACTCCCATTTATTGAGCGTGAGCCGAGAAGCTTCGTGATTTAAAGGTTATAACACAGCAGGGTTCATTCAATATTTGCTTTTGGTTAAGTATTAAATTAATGTTATTTCTATGTCTATCGCTGCAAACGTTTTCTTCGATTAATTAGAAAACAACTATTTTGAAAGAAATTAGAAAGAGAAACTAAATATAGTATGTAATTTTCATTCACCTTAATTAAAAGCATCATATTAAGGAATTTAATTTGTTTTGATACCATCTGACTGAACACAGGCCTTTGGCAATATTCAACATTTTTTTTAAAATTCTTATTATTAGTTTTTTTTTTAAATTTCTATATCTAGCATTAAGCATGATGCATGTATACAGAGCTTAAGTCTAAAACAATATTCAGAAGACATCTTATCTCATAATCATGTCTCTTAAATTTTTCAAACATATATTATAATGAATAAAGTAACGCAAAGGGTAATACTTTGATGTGCTAAGACCTTTTGGAGGCATGATAAATTAATCACACATTGGTTGAAGCAATAAATTCAATCGATGTGTTCGTTGCCCGTTATATTCAAAACCCATTTTTCTCATGCCATGTAATCCATGTTTGCCTTGTTACTGCAACAATGGGTTTTAAATCAAACAAGTACATATTGTTTTGACGTTAATAATTTTCATTTTACTGATGCCACGGCTATGTCATGAACAATGCGATCAGGCGGTTACGTATTTTCTCGAAATCGTGTCACAGACTGTTAATCAGGGGAATGTTAAGAAATACTGCCCGTATGTTGAACTACCGTTAACGCCTGTGCGACGTGCCGTACGCCTGGTTGGAGCGTCCAGTTCTTGTAGCATTTGCAAGGCGGAATTGGAACAGCACCTTGTTTTCTGATGAATCAGACTTCAGGTCAAACCGCGCAGACGGACGTGCGCGCGCGTATAGAAGTCGCGATTAGCGATTTTCCTATGCATGTGTTCTATAGAATGACCGTTTCGGTGGTGGATCCTTAATGATAAGGAGAGCAATGCCACCAACACCAACGCTGTTAAGTACCGCAATGACAGTCACCAGCATGACCTTACATTTCAGCAGGACAGCGCTACACCACACGTTGTGAAAAAAATGCCGGACTTTTCTGTTAGAAAACAACATTCCTGTTATGGACTCGTCTACAAATGAACTGTCGGCGATTGTGCACTTGCTCACTGAACAATTGTATTCGGCGTTGCCTTGACGCTTTTTTGGTACACTGCAGGCTTTGCAAATACCGCTTCCAGAGGAGTGGGATATTATTCTACTAGATCATGTAAGCAAACTCCTTCGGTCTATGCCAACTAAAATGAGAGCTGGTGTTGCTGCAAGAGGTAGACATACACGTTACTTAAGGGGTGACAAATGTTGCAATATTCGCTACATTTCATTTGTATTCTATACTTTTATTTATATTCAATATCTTTTCATTCATATTAAAAATATGTATGTTTATATTCCATATTTTCTTATTTACATGCAATATTTTTTTTTTATTTTTATTCAATATTTTTTTTAAAGGCAACACTTTTCATTTATATTTAATAGTTTCCTGTTTATATGTGCAACACTGCTGTAAATTGTTGTGAATGCACTTCAAAATTTCATGCCATAGCCTTAGATTACCCTACACTGACCTCTCTATCTTCTTCTGAGATGAAGGAATGTTCCCCTATCTTCTACTGAGATGGGGAAATGTTCCCCTTTCTACTACTGAGTTGGAGGAATGCTCCCCTATCTACTACTTAGTTGGAGGAATGTTCCCCTATTTTCTACAGAGATGGAGGAATGTTCCCCTATCTACTACTGAGATGGAGGAATGTTCCCCTATCTACTACTTAGTCGGAGGAATGTTCCCCTATCTACTACTTAGTTGGAGGAATGTTCCCCTATTTTCTACAGAGATGGAGGAATGTTCCCCTATCTTCTACTGAGATGGGGAAATGTTCCCCTTTCTACTACTGAGTTGGAGGAATGCTCCCCTATCTACTACTTAGTTGGAGGAATGTTCCCCTATTTTCTACAGAGATGGAGGAATGTTCCCCTATCTACTACTGAGATGGAGGAATGTTCCTCTATCTACTACTGAGATGGAGGAATGCTCCCATATCTGCATAAACCAAGGGTTATTGATTACGCCGAAGAAAAATCCCGTTGATTCTATGAGTTTACATTTCTGTTATCTTGCATTTCTATTACGCTTTTAACAGAAACGTTCTGAGCACATTTCTATATTTTGAATAAAACAAAATCACATCCTTTGGCTACAAATGATAATTTACAATATATAACATAATGATCCATGTCCATCCATAATGATGGGCACAATACAAAATGTACATAAAAAACAATGTGTCGTTCTCAAGAGATTATGTATGTTTTCTTATTTGTAAGAATGAGTGAACATTGCTCTAAAGTTTTGCGTATTAATCCATGATATTATTTTACCTTACCTGTACCAGTTCTTTAAAATCTTTTCGTGGAAATACTTCTTTAAATGGAAGGGTCTTTAAAACTATTAGACGTGTTTCTCATGACATGTTATATGCGGATTTTGGTTGTATGACAAAAATCAACTAATGAACCGATAAAAGCGAAAGAGATTTCTTTGGTATACTGGTTTATTCAAAATACAGACGACTGCCAATAGATGCCAAAGTAACAAACGTGGGTCTAAAGCTTCACAATTATATGACACAGAAGTGCTCATCAGTATCTGCTATTATTATTACATAAAGTAATTTTTGTTTAACCGCAAATGATTTCTGAGTACTTAAATTGCCGAAAGCAAACATAAAATGTATCCTGAGCTAACGTTTACTTACCGCATCCGAGGTGATAACAACTGTTTATTTACATACAAGTCAGACGTTTTGACAATATTCTTTATCTTTTTTGTAACATGGTGTTGAAAGTTCTGACTATCAGCTTCCTATGTTTTTTGGATTATCTTCTACTGAATTTATTTATGAAATATTGTAAACGAAACGATTACAGTTTAATGAGAGTATCGTCTGAATAAATAAAGCGTTTACATTTATCATTTCTAATGAATTGCAAATTTATAGGCTAATCTATATATCTACATCAAAGGTATTTAACTAAAACGACTCTTGAATAGTTTTACTTCGAAAGTTTTGAAGTGAAATATCGGATATGTCAAAAGCCCGTCATTTGATTTATGTAATTTTTATTTTGGTGCGATATAATGAGGTTTGGTTTATTTTCAGACTGTTTGGAATCTACTTTATCTGATTTCTATTCATTCGAGATGCCTAATCAAATTTAACAAAATCAACACAAAGCATGTGCTGTCGCTAATTTAAGCGATGACATTTACAATAGCTTAGTTATTTTAGATAAGAAATCTATCCATATTATTGTCAGGAATATATCGAACTGGAAAAGATCACAGCTATGAGAGGTTTATGGGGAGATTGCATTCCAAATTATAGACGTCTATGTTACTGTTTTACAAACGAGTGTATACTGTTATGTATCTATCCCCTTTCCAAAAATCTGAAAACTCACTGTCTTAAAAGGCTACACGTGGCGTTTCCAAGCACGATAACACGGTGCATAACCATGTTGGCGGTCTCTCTGCAAAATCTGTTTTATCGGCGTTTGTCTGCGTCTTCACCGGTTATTCTCTGCTGTAAACACAATTTGCAACGATAGTCAGTCCGAAAATTTGGAAATATATCAGTTCAAAGGGCTCAGTCGCTTAAAATTAAGACGTGCACGGAACATTAGAATATCTCTGCTATGTATACACGTGCCTTCTTTTAATTATCACTCAGCGGGTTCCGAAATTCGGGCAAATTAGTAGTGGTGTGCTGACATGGAACACAACTTCGTCACTTTCTAAAGACTAAAACGAATTATTTCTTTGATAATTTATATAATAATTACATCAGACATTATCAATTTCAATATTGTTTTAAGAAAATACTGATAAATTGGCCGATATTTAAATGAAATTCTTGTATACGCTCTACTTTCGGTTTCCATGGTGGACGGGAGGCGTCTCTGCACAGCAGTTTTTAAAGACAGCGGAAAGAAGTCGTATAATGTTTATTGTGTTAATTGTCAAATGTGCGGCCTCATATCATCATTTTAACTCTTTCTCATAAGTACAAGCATTATCTTTTACTCAAAAGTGGTGAAAATCTCATGAATATTTGAATGTTGTTGTTTCTGTTTCTTCATTTTTCCAGTCTGTGATATGTCTTCTATTCTGGATTATTTTTCTAGTCCACGATGTTATCCCTGTGATGGATGGTGTGTGGGTTGAATAGAATATGGCAGATAAGGTTTGATCTTATGCTCAGCATACTGTTAGTTAAAGATTATTTGTATCTAATGTCTTTCCAAGATTTTTGTTAGTTCTTTAATGTTTTTAATTAAGATTCAATAATTATCTGTGATGGTGGAGCTTCGGATACCTTACACACATTTCTGAGAAAGTTCAAGATTAACTCAAAGTACTTCGGTGAGCGTTTAATGAATACTGTTCTGTCCCTAAGAGTGTCTGGGGAAATTGTTGAGTTTAAATTAGGCAGAACACTGTATGGTGAGTTTTTCAGTGTATGCTTGCTTGTGTTAAAGATTGTGTTGTATTTAATGTATTGAATGATTCTTGAGTATATTGAATGTATATAAAGGTATCATGCAATCTCTCAATGTAGAATTCTACATCGTAAATCTCTGAAATTTGTTCCGGTGTAGAATTACTTAAACGTTCTTCCTCTCAGAGTAGTCAATACCATTGTAAATAGTTATTTTCCTCGTATAGGTTAAACTTAATTTCTGTTTCAGGTACTAGAATATTAATGATTTGAACAGTAGTTATTCACAGAAGAGGTATGTGTGTTGCACTGTATTCAAGTGTTGTGCCTTGTTATAGTTCAGATTTTGGTTGTTTTTAGTTTTGGAATTTGAACTGGGGAGATGTTGACAGATTTACTCTTCTTTTATTCAATTCCTGCGATTTCCTTTATTTTGGTTTATCCAGTGATCTTCTTTGCTAAGTTTTGATTGTTCATCCCTATTTCTAGGTATTGCAAGCGAACTTTGCCTTACCGATATACTGTCACAATGGTACAGGCTAGGTTGTAACGCCTAAAAATCCTATTTTTGAATGAAATAAAAAATCTCATTTTTCTATTCACAGCATAGGTTAAAGAAGGGTCTAATTTATCAATTTTGTTAAATTCATAAAATTAAATGTGTGATGCAGTGAATTATACCAGTTAACAATACAACCGTTTCATTAGATCGTTTAACATCCGCAATTTTAACAGATGATGGAATGATGTCACGTGTTGTTTTAACAGACTGTTTGTTATGGCTGCAGATCGAAATGCTATGAGGTAAAGGTGTTTTCCGACGAAAAGAGAGGTCCAAAGTGGGTTTTTTTATTTTGTTTTTGCTGCTTTAAATGCAACATTTCGTGAAAACTAGCGGCTAAAATAAACCGAAATTCAAACCGCCATACCTCGTGACCTGGAAATTTCTCATGATATAGCATAGTGCAGTACTCATGTTCCAACGTTATTCTGTTCGGACAAACCCTAAACTCTAAACAAATTCTTCCGCAAGCTGCTAAATTTCCCTTATACGTACCACCTGATATTGTCGACAGGTGCGCCAATGACGAATTGACAAGGGAGGTAATCTGATAATATTTCCGCTTCAGAAGGAACTAAGCAACTTACTGCGCAGAGGAAAATTTCAAAGAAAGTATACTGCATGAAGACGAATTTCAACTTTTTAGGTTTATGGTTTTACCTTTCTGACAATTTCTTCCGTCACTAACTAAATACCAATCTGATTGCTAGATTATTATGTAATTGATTTGCTTATATAATTGACTTGCTGGTTAGATTTGATTACTAATTTGCAGTGAAAAAAATCAAGACTGCCAACTGCTTTGGCAGAACTATATAAAAAGTGCCGAACGTTTCAAACGTTAATTTATAGTATATATATATTAAATCTAGTAAGTGAATGCTTTATCGAAGAATAAAGTCTCTGTCTTCGTTCCCTGCATAAGTTGGGGTTCATGCGGTGGAGGGGGGTGGCACAATGCTAACACCTGTATAAAAATCCATTTTTATTATTGTATTATGAGGTAATTTAAAAATTTTAAACCTAGAAACTACAAACAAGAAAATACTTGTATACTAAAATGATATGCATGGAACTCGGCAAATTTTAAAAATCGTTTATAGTTCAAAGGAAATTTACTAAATATGCTTATAATGAAATGTTGTTTAAATCGGATATCATTTGATATTATAATATGGCACATTAGGGAGAGGACAGTTCTAATGTTCTAATAACCTGTCGCCCAATCATTTTTAGTACTTTGCTAACTAAAGATATTATTGCATGTATTGTACATGGAAAAGTACCGAATAAAATATTATTAAACTAAATTCTAAGAAGCTAGAGCATCAGTGTGGACATGTAAATACTGAACTGAGTAATGTTTGGGCGAAGTTTAACCACTTGAAAATGAAAAAATTAAAAAAAAACAATGTAATGACAGCAGGACTGAAAATGACTGGCTCAGAGAAATTTTAAATGATGAATTTAATAAAGAGGAGATCACCGGTGATGTCTCTAAGAAAAGATTATCAAGGACTACAAAGATATAAGTTTATATACAGATGAAAGGTCAAAGTATGGAAAGAAAGTGTGTGTGGGGGCGGATAACCTTCTTGTGCGCGATAAAGATAGTAGCTACTTCAATCTTGGATTGCGTGATCTTACAACAAAGTCTAGGAAAGACACTTAAAAGACAATTAAAGAAATAATCGAAGACATTAACCATGTAACAAGTAACAAACAGCACTGTCAGTGACAGTTCAAAGACAATACTAACAAATATAAGAGCCACCATGTCTGACAGTGCAAGCACTGAAATATAATTCAACCAACTATTTGATGAGTACATGTAACAGTGTTATCCTACACGGTTGAAAATTACAATCAGCTTGATGAAGCAAGTAAACATTCGGTAGGTACTCTCATTAATTTCTTCTGCAGCTAACACTCTTTGGTCTATTTTGCAGAGTCATCAAATAAACCAGTTGATGAGATTGAAAAAGAAAAATGCAATGGAAATCCATTAATGTATAACCAATCATTTAAAAACCGGGATAGCCTGGTACACTAAGGTTAATCAGGACTGCAAGTTAGAGCTTGGGGAGCCGATGAAAAATCTCGAAGCACAGCCAGTTTATGACTCATTTATGATTGTTTCTAAAGGAAGATCACATTAAACTTGTGCCTTACAGAACTCACAGATTTAATATTCTTGTTCATAATGCTAGTCAATTTTATATGTTACATTCTGAAATGATACGTTTTCTAAAAGGCTACAATTTGAATAGACTCAACAAATCTGTTTTGCATGACTTGCAACAGTCACTATATATTTCGGGATTAAAAGCATTGCTGTTCGTTTCAAAGTTTATCATAACGCCGCTTTAGAATATTCTTGAAGTCAAAAGAATTCAAATCCTTGATATGAACAGATAATATACAATCCTTTTTACTGGAATAAGAGATTCAGCACTGAATATTACTGACTTAATGTCAGGCAAGTGCAAACCATTTATTGACATACCTGTTTAAGAAGACTATGTTTATGAGATTCTTGTGAAAGAAAGTCAGTATGACAATGACTGTGAAACTATCCTTAGTGTTGTATTGCCACCACTATCACAGTAGGCGACAAGAAAATTTGCCGACTTTCTTGAAGGTAGTAAATTTGCAGAACCATTTGAGAACCACAGGGAAATTTGCAAAAACCTGGAAAAGCATAAGATTTCTGAACAGGTGTTTACTTATTATGACAATTAGCTGTAGTTTAAACCACATACTGAAACACTAGTTTCTGAGGCCTACATTAATTTTAGCACTAACAAACCAGTGATTGGCTGAAATCAAAATCAGAAGATGAAGCAAGGGAGAATGTAAATGAGACATGTCATTAGTTGGGAGAACAAGGACAGAAATTCAAAGTTAGGCTTGCAATTTGCAAAGCAAAACGACAAGAAAACATGAATGAACAGAATTGACACGCTGAAGCAGCTGCAGCTAAAGAACTACAAAAGCAAGAAAAACTGACATGTGACAGTCTTTCACAGACTTTGGCAATCAGATAAACAAGTAGACCAGTTTTGTCAACACTTTTGATCAGTCCCAATCAAGCAAATTATCTGCGCTTAAAGGTCACCTCCGCTGCAGAAAATATACCTTGAAACAGACAACATGTGACCAGCCTGTGTTTAATTTCTTATCTGTAAAAATGGAAAAGGGTGCTGTTAACTGTTGAAGAATTTGTTCGAAATCTTAAAACACTGCTACAGCATGTCTTCTTCATTCTTGAAAGAGTGGATAGGCCAGCAGAATTACAGCTTTTCAAAACAAGAGAAATCGTCACAATTTTGAGGAAGATGCCTGTAAGAAATGGTACCATTGTAAAGTTACATTACAAGTATGGATAGAAGATAAAATATGAAATTCAAACACTTCTAGAGTCACTAGGAAAAATCTCTTAGGAGTTCTGCTGATCTTTCTAATTGAATTTGCAGATATATTTACTTACATTAACTGCTAGCTAATCTTTTGCTTGATGTGTCAGGTAGTAGTACTAGTAAAATTTATAAAACGTTTATTTTTCAGCTATTTTTTCAGTGATTTCTTTCTTTTTTAGACTGAGTTTCTTCTCAAAAACTTTTGGGGTTCCTCTGGTAAGTCTTCTTCAGAGTCCTCAGAGAGTGCAAGATCTTCTTGCAGATTTAAAGTAGGATAAGTGACTACACTAGCAGGTTTAGGTTTTTGGAGTTGATATTTTATAGATACACGGAATGGATTGGTTTCAATGGTTCTTGTAAGGCAGTCTTCAATTTTTTTTTTTTTAGAATGGTTTCTGCCCCATTTCCAGTTTTCTTAGTTGCTCAGTGGTAGTGTTCAACTTTCGTAGTTTCAAACAACTGGTATCAGTGGTCGTTACCTTTTTTTATTAAAAACGCATTTGCAGTGGTAACGCTGGTATGCAAAACCACAGAAGACTTCTTGTGCGTGCCTAACTGCATTATATATTCTGGTAAAATCCTTGTCCACATAGAGGCATAAATTGCACTTCCAATCTGTGCCTGAAATGAATAAAATAGTAAGTTACTGGTACCTTTCCTACAAGTAGGATTATGGTAGGCTATTAGAAAATACTCTATTTACATGTATCTAGGATTCATACATTTAAATCAAAGTACTTGATGCAATTTCTTGGTTCAAGTTTGCGCAACACTTTTTAGTTTAGAAAATTGCACATATTATTAAATATTTATAAATGGGACAGAAACAATTTAAAGTAAAAAAATCATCTAAATCCAGGTACATCTGATTAACTTATATTTTCTTCCACGGTTACAGTTGAATGACGTAAGTTTGTCTTCCTGGGATTGGAGCAGACGGAAGTTCTCATAATGTGCACTTGGAGGAAGTTCTGGCAACCTTTTCAACACGCGTAGGGTAGCAATATGGTTTGGCATAATGTGTCTGTAATAAGGAGCGCATATAGTTTTTTACTGTCCGCCCGTTCGTCCGTCATTCCGTCCGAAAACTTTAGCATAACACATAACTTCTTTATTAGTAAACTGATTTACTTCATACTTGAGTACAACACCGCTTTGTACAAGACCTTCCCTCCGGCATATTGCTGTTGGACCCCCACCCCGATTGATTTTGACTTTAAATGTCCATCTGTAAAATCTTTAACATCGCCAATAACTTCCTTAATAGCAAACTGATTTACTTCATAGTTGAACACAACACCCCTTTTGACAGATCTAGCCTATGACATGTATTTTTCTGATCTTGCCCCTGAATGACCTTGATTTTAAAGGCCCAATTGTCAAAAAACTTTATCAGTGCCCATAAGGTCCTTATTACTAAATGGATTTACTACATCCTTGAACAAAATACTTGTTTACAAGACCTTGTCACTGCTATATATATATTTGACCTTAAAGGTCCAACTGCCTATAATCATCAATACAGGCTATAACTCCCTATTAACTAAACAGAGATTAGTTCAAGTTTGCACACAACAACCCTTTGGGAGAATTCTTCTTAATGTATATACTTTTTACCTTGACCCAATTATTGACTTTGACCTTGAGGTCAAATGTTCAAGAAAAACTCCTTTTGAAAGATCTACAATTCATTTTCAACTGGTCACATATTTAATCTTAATTGACCTTGAGATAAAATTGTAAAAAAAAACAACACTTTTTATGAATGATCTTCTATTTATCTCAGCTCAAAAGTCAAGGGAAATTGTCATCTTTCAGTGAGAGTTCTTGGGGTTTTTTTTGTTTATTCAGGCAATACTTAAGGAAGTGGTGCAATAAACATAAAAGGGATATGTACAATCATAAGTGTAAATTGCTAACATATGCAGATTTTAATGTATACTGATAGAATAGACTGGTAATTATTTCCCGCCTATAAAAATGGGTATTGGAATGTCCGTCCGTCCGCCTGGGTCAATTTCTAAGAACTGGATCGTTAGACTGTTATGAAACTTGGTTTGAATGTATATTTCAATAGGAAATGATGCACATTTAAAGCCATGCAAATCCACATGTATGTTACTGAGTTATGACTCTTGGTTAATCAAAATTGGCATTTTTAAAGAATTTGTCCTTCCGTCCGGATCCATATCTTAGAACTGGTACGCTAGCTTATAATGAAGCTTGGCATGAATATATTACTAATTATAATGCATGTCAAAAGCCATCCCAGTCCATTAGTGCGTTTTTTGTGGCCCTTGTTACTTTAAAATAGGCATTCTATAAGTTAAACGTTCTTCCAGATCCATATCTTACACGTGGTTGGATAGAGTTTAATAAATCCTAGTATGAAGGTATAGACGGATACGAGCTTGGAGCACGTGAAACACCGTCAAGGTCAACTCATGCGTTCTATAGTTATGACCCTTTGTTATTTTTAAAAATACATCTTGTACAGGAAACCACCTGTTTCGAGTCATATCTTAGAACTGCTCTGTTACATCGATGAGGACATTATTAATATTAAAGGCCACTGAAATTATGTCATGCATTATTGAGTTATGGTCCTGTGTGAAGTTGACACCTTCTCATTTGATTTTCAAAAGGTATTTTCTGCCCTCCTGCATTCCTTTGTGTTCATTTAATTGAAATCAAATTTATTTTGACCCAAAGAGACATTTTTCTGACAGTTCTAGTTAACGAAGTTGTATTCAGTTACATTGCAAAAATTTTAAACTAATTCGAACTTCTTTTATCTTTTAAAAGCCTATTCACATAACTAAGACCTCTTTCATTTTCTATTAAATGTAGTCTTAAAAACATCTCCAAACAACCAAAAAAAGGCTTCTATTTTTTTATATTTTGAGAGAGAGAGAGAGAAATAATCTTCCTTCAGAATTGCGAATTCAAACGACTTAGTGAACTATATTTACGACCTTTCTTTTCTTTTTCATGCATTGCATTGCATGACCTCAAAAAGCTGATAGGGGATTAAAAAATAAATTATGCCTGTAGGCAGTATTTTGCCTTTAATATTGAATTAATTCATTCAAACTGAGAAATAACTAAGTTTATAATGAAAACTCTAACTGCAACGTTTTTCTTGTTTAGTACAATATCTCTGTCTGTAAGAAAACGGTGTTTAACATCAGAAGCGATCATGTCATTGTCCTCTGAAGTTTATAATTTGATTTACATTCTAAAATGATTACAAATAAATACGAATTATTAGCATACTTTTTTCAGTTCAAGATAAATGCATTTCCCATGAGCATTTAAACATTTCTTTTTCAAATTACACTGATGCACTAAATTTCTTGGTATTAAGACAGAAATTAATATTTATACTTCAAACGAATTTAATTTGTTTTAAGTTTTTTAATGAGTACTCTGTTACAGTAAATATTTCACACAATTTCGTTGGAGCAGTATTCGGACGTTTTCATTTACCTTAACGCTTATAAGCAAGCAAACTTGTATATTTGAGTTTTCCCTTGTTATTTAGTTACTGATTATATGAATAATTGAGTTCCTATGTAGCACTCAAATTTCTGTCAATGAGGATTGCAGGAAGCAAATTTGACCCCCCCAAAAAAAAGAAAATGAAAGAAAAAACATATCTTTTTTTTATTTTGCTACAATTAATTAGGTCACCCATTTTTATGCCCTTGATGTAACGATTGTGCAGTACATTGTACCTCATTACATATACACTATGTACTTTAGTGTAGACTAAGCTATATATTCGATGGTTATTGTAAAATATGTTCATAGAATATACTGTGTTACATTGGCGTTTTAACAACAACAAAAAAGTGGGAAATTATGATGTAACAAAACTAGTTTCTCATCATATGGTTTGTTAAACCTGATAGTGTGTGACTCCACAGGAGCTTGAAATTGTAGTTTTAGTCATTCAATATTCGAAACCGTTAATTTAGCTTACTTTTCTGTATATAAAAACACAAGGATTGAAACGCCACCTTCTCCACCCACTAAGGATTCGGGTCGCATCCGCTAAATTACGAAAAAGTGCAGATATCTATCAGTCCTGTCACTCAGCAGACACTTTTATATCCAGAAAAAGCGAAATTAACATTTTCGGCTCTTGAATGACTAAAATTACAGTTTCAAGCTCCTGTGGTGACACAGTCTAATGATAAAGACGAACTGTACACAAGCAGAAACTATTCAATATTAGACCGTATCACTCATTTTAAGTGTAACGATGAAAACTATGATGTAACATGAGTTCGATTTTTATTTTGTTATTTAACTTTTATTTGTTTTAGCATTTTCCGACTATTAATTAAATACGCATTGCAAGAGTTAAAGTAAATATTGGTACCACAAATTAAGAAAAAACGTTTTGTAAGTTCTATCGCCGATACCTAAATAAAAGTAAAAGATACAATTGCAGTTTAAAATCATTTCTGCAACAAGATATCTCAATCGAAATTTAATTTATAAATTAAAGAATATATATATATATATATAAACCATCTGTAAATTCAAAATAAACGGTTACAAACATAATACTTTACAGTGCTCTGGCTACTTGGTGAATAACCCTTCTACAACTGATCACTTTGCTTGCCTCTTTGTTTGCACGGCAGTGGTAAGGGTTGGAGAGTTTATGAAGGTTTTTAGGGAAATCTGGAAAATAACGTAGAGACACGATTAGCTTCTTTTATTTCTGCCATCGTGTTCTCTCTATGATTTGACTCCAAGTGCTCTAGTCTCAGTAAGGTTATTGAGTACCTACCCTTTTTGCCCTACAACGACATTGGCTTTTTATATTTTATAAGTTTGTGTGCTATTAAATTACAACTCTACTTGTTGGTTCAAGGGAAAACCTGTAAGGGAAAACCTGTAAGGGGCAAGTGTGAGTGAGGTTGGTACAAACTAAAGCTTTTTTTAAAATGCATGGTGGCAAATGTTTTGCCACTGACCGTTCTAATTCGGTAAACCCGCGGGTTCTAATGTTCTTTTATTGTTTGCGTCTTTTTTATTTAATAGTACATATATTTATTCTCTCATTGCCTCTCTACTTTTTGTGTAGGGAGACAGTGTTTTCTGACTGTGTTTTTATCCTTATATGCGCTTTTCACTTTTTCTCTTAAATTCATAGTCAAAGGGAAATTTTTAAGATTAATCAATAATTAGATAATCATTGCACAGTTCAGATCAGTACTTGACTCCAGCAAGTTTTTTGAGGGACTTGCATTGCTTTGTTTACATTATGTCCAAATATTATTCAGAGAATTGTTGAAACATATTGCTTGAAACTGTAAATTTTAAACAAAACAAAAATATGTTTACTTCTAAAGGGTTATCGTTTTTCGTACATGCATATTAGATGTTCAAATTATTATTTGGTAGCCACATAGAAAATCTCTATTAATAATCCCCTGTTTTTGTATTTTCTTATCACGTCTTATAAAAAATGTCAGACATTTCCTTATGTTCAGTCCGCGAAATCCATGCAAAAATACGACTGTGTTCACTCTATACCATGATGACATGAACACATATATAAGGCCGTGTTACGTGACTATTGCAAACACAATAAAGATTACAAGAAGGAACGAGACAACCGGTTTTTTAAACAAACTAAAAGCTTAAACAGAAGTGACATAACGGATTCATTTCAACATTCACTAGACAATAATGTCACTACATCCTATGAACTGTCGCAGTTAATTTGCTTTTTCCTTGAGGCAAACGCCGGTTATATTCCATAATGTTCTGTAAAAACATCATTACGTCCCTTACTGCTGTTTTGTTATGTACTTTCAAGTCATGCAAGGCTTTTGATTCATATTTGTTCCGTCTGGAAAACCTTACTTTTTATGTAGAGTCTAGAATTATTCCAATTTACTTTTGAGAATTTTAAAAGAAACAATTAACTTAGTCAGAAACAATATGTCTATAGTCGCAAACTTTTCCTGTCTGCTCTAATCATTTATTTATCTTTAAAAGACTTGTATAAAAGTTTTATATTTTCATTAGAACGAATTTAATTATTCAAAACATGAACTAAAATTATATATATTACACATTGTTGCTTTCCTTACATTAAATGTAATGTGTAACAAATAAAAAACGAATGGATTTTTTATTTCTTTAAACCAGACTTGAATGTTCTAAATCAATAAGAACGACGATAAATGTTTATAACCAGGGACCTTGCGCCATATATTATTGTCATGTCCAACTGCACTGTAACAGGGGCGATATAGATAGAGCCAAAACCAAGTCATGGGAGAAATTGCACACTTCCTAGAGAAGGGGATGGGGAAAAGGGACAGACCTCAGAACAAAATCGGCTCACAGTTCATACAATTTGTAAGGGTGGGGGAAGAAAGCTACTAACAATACAAAAGGAACGTGCATCCTGCATGACGCAAAGAACAGGAAAATGAGGGTAGACATCAAGAATCAGCTCAAGTTCCCAGAAGAAGTAGCCTAGACAATCCTACGACCAGACATTGTGATATAGTCAAAATCCCAAATTCAAGTGATTATGGTGGAACTCACAGTTCCCTAGGAAGAAACGGCCAAAGAACCCTTAGAATTGAAGATACTTAAGAACCAGGAACCTTCTAAGGTGTGTCGAAACATTGGATGGAAAACAGAGATCTTTCCAGTAGAGGCTGCTTGTAGAGATTTCCTGCCCAATCTGCATGGATATTGAAAGTTATCACGACTGTACACGTTATTTGATGTATACTGACGTCGAGAGAATCATCTACAATTATTTACATGTCCAGAAGCGTTAGATGACCCAGAATGCTCCTGATTTTATAAAATTAGCTAATCATCAGAGACATTCGTTGATTCAGGTTTAGGAACATCTGGCATTTCTTGTGGATTAAACAGATCTGATTGTATTTTGTTTGGCAGTTAGCACGCACATGGTACGGTTTGAATAAAAAAATAGATAAAAAGAACGTAGGACATTTTGACACCGGTAATTCTGACAATAAATAAACAACAATCTGTCATTTTGCTTGCTCAAGTGGATACAAAACTTACCGATACAAACTTGAAATTTTCCATTTGTAAATGGTGCTAATTAAAACATTCTCCAAACAAAACAGTAAAATATTGTTCAGTTACCAACTTGTTTTGTTAGTCCCGAGACTTTGACAAAATGTTATGTGTTCATTAGACATTGTTAACCGTCCTTTCTATTTTTTTTTCAAATCGAAGCATACTTGTGTGGATTGACAAAAGTGTTGTTTTTTCCCCAAGTCTACGAAAAAATGTAAATTAAATTTACGACTTCTGTAAAATATGTTGTAAGTACTAATATAAGTATTTGTACAGTATTTGAACATTCCAGCTTTCAAAGGTTGTGTTTCAAATCTTAGAAAGAAAAGTACTAATTGTCGGTATAGTTTCTTCAATTCCCCTTTCAACTTTACACTTCCAAACTGCGAACCTGTCACTAGGAATAATTTCAGCGATGGCTTTGCTTTAGTGGGACATTTATCCTCCTAGACTGATATAGTGCACACCATAATAGGCTGTCCAGACCAGACAAAGTCTATTTTACGATTCAAATGCTCGCAGTAATGGAAAATATATCCATACCACGTATTGCATTAAACTGGAGTGTTGATAACTAAAATGAGATTGAGAAAGATCACTGTCACAGAAAATACAGTAAAATGTTGTTTATAACAGGACGGAAAGGCAGTTTTGGAAAGCAACCAGGAGCAGACCTTGAAGCAAAGTGGATGTGAAAATGTGCTTATATAAAATACAAGACAACACAACGTCCATATATGTCAATGTGTACCCGTGACTTTCGTAGAGTGGTTTTAACATAATCATATACGGGTAGCGATTTATTATAAATTACCATATTCCTAGTGTCTGATTGCCCCACAAATGTTCAAACTTACACGTCATTGCATGTGTTTCTTCGTTTATTAGTTTAAGTTAAAAAATAATAAGCAAATGGATTAAATATACAGCATATCATCGGTTGATTTAAGAGCATGGATAAAAAGGAATTAATGTGAACCTATCTACATGGTAAGGAGTTAGTCGAGCCCCAGCCCAGTGTAGACAAACCCTAATATATTCCTACAAATCCAAAGTTAATGGAGGAACAATCCCTACTATAAAATAAATAACTTGCGTGCTGATAACCAGATTGTTACGAGATACTGTCTTAAGACTTTAGAGATAAAAAGAGTCTATAGACGTTTTACCCAGATGGCTTGATGAGTTTGATAGCGCACCAGCTTTCTCTTAAAATACGTTAATGTCGAGAAAAAAACTCTGGCCTGTAACTGCGTTCGCTTTATTTAGCTCTCAAATAAAATGAACAATTTGCCAAAATAATTTAGGTACTCTATGATTGCATGACTTCAGGTATAATCTGAACTAAAATCGAGTCCAGATTAGGCAAATAGGCAAATCTATTTTTTAAATTGTCTGTTAAATAGTAATTCAAACATTTCAGGTTACATTTTTTGTCATGGATTCCAACAGAATACCACGTCTTGGCAAATTCTGATATTGATTAATCGAGAATTGGACCGAAATAACGTTACTTCCGTGTCTCTACAAGGTGTAGATTGTGAGAGAAAACTGCAAGCATAATACAAAAATATTACTTCATTTACAGGATTATATAACAACGAAAACATGCAATTTCATGATTTAGCTGACTATCGAGCAACAACCAAATTGAAAATAAATGTGCAATGTACGTTCTGCTAATCTCATTTAATGTCAATGTTCCAGAGACTGACAATGGGCCTTCTAAAAATTTCTATATTACATATTTATGTTATAATTAAATAGAAAATGAAAACTGCTTTTGTCAGGAAAGACTTCATATAACACAACTTCAGGATTTAGGAGCCATAGAATACTACCACGTTCGAAGGTCAATCCGGTTTTCGGGATAACTTTCTTGCATTTTTTACAGAAAATAACTTTCCAATTTTAGAGACAAATTTTAATCGTCTGGTATTATGTCACTTCAAAAATAACCATAAGCCTTCTCCCGAATGCCAAAATATAGGCTTGAATTGATAAACAGAGCTTCGTCGAAAGGACTGAATTTGCCATTTTCGTGTTTGCAATTTATTCCAGAAAAAGAGACCATAATTGAGGCGTAACTGTATTAATTTCAAGATTTTCTATTGGCACATGGATTAATTTCAGGATCATGTCAGTAAACGGAAAGCTCTTTTCACAATGCTACTGTTTGTTCTCATTAACTGGCTCATATCATTTATCAAATGGGGGCAAAGAAACAATGTTTGAAAAACTTGTTTAAACTCAGAACAACACAATCACTTGCACTTTAAAAGTACATGATAAAGGCAAAAGTCACGTGTTTTTTTTCAGATTTGACTTAATATATCAAGCCTTCCATCTGACAAAACTATCTACCAAACAATGCATTGACAGCAACAATTTCAATGTCTCCTTTCACGTTCTTATTGATTAACATCCGTCTGTACTCTGTTTAAAAAGAAGAAACTTTGTTTCTTTTGTCTGATTAATTTGTCTTTTGCAGTGACAAAAAGCTGTCTCGGCCAGACATCACAAAACCATTGTTATACAAGTGCGATACTCTTTCAATTGTGTATCTGTTTCCCGTGATTTTCAATCTTTTCTGAAAATAACAGATTAAGGATAAATAAATTAAAATGATGAATTTTCTTTTTAATCTTTAGTCTCGGACTTGCAAGATGTAAGGACCCCATATTTAAGCATTATAGAGCATAACAAAACAGACAAAAAAATGAAAACTTGACAGATTGCAACGTTAACAAGATATATATTAATGTTTTATGTTTTTTTTTAAATTTTATTTCTGGCATTTTATGTTTACTGCCCAAGGACCTTTTAGAAATAGAATAAATTTCTTTTTCATCACAGTTATGTAAATGTAATCGCAACAATTTTCCAGTCATAACACGTCCAATTAAATTGATAATCGCTCAAGTTTAAAAACAGTATTATTATACATTACTATGTACAATGACACTCAACACCGAATTTTGTTCTAGATTCGAAATAAGAATATAAAAACATCTAGTTGTAGAACTCTGTGTTTAAAAAGTAGAATTTTCTCTGTTCCACAATGAAAACGGCATCCTTGCAATTATTAAGAACGTTACCTTTTATACTAGTATTTCATTTACCTCCGGAGTCGATGTCATTTTTTGTGCAACAAGAACTTCAGCCTTTACCTGACTTTCTCATTTTATTTATTGTTTTGTGTTTTTTTTTTTACTTATCTATTTAGTTTTCGGGTTTTTTATATATATTTTATTGAGTCGTAAGAAAGTCATACATGTTGGAACAAAGACGGAGAAAAAACAGGGGGGGGGGGAGTGGATTACCTTGCTGTTTGCAAACATTTAAGTATTTAAACCAGTGAAAAAGTAAATACTCGAAAAACATAACAGCGCATTGCGTTTTAAGTGATCTCATTATTCACAAAAACACACCCATCATTTTAGCAGCCATTGGATACAAATTGTTGTTCTATCGGCATTTTTAACGCCATTCCGAATGATGTTTAAATGTTTTCAAAAGCTCTTTTTACATACCCAAGCCAAAATTTTGAATATAAAAGTATCATCAAATGCTGGTTGTCAACTTAGAGAAAGTATGATGGACGCTTTTAAGATTTGCTTGATTTGTAGAGGTTATTTTTTAAATTTTCGTTTTTTATATCTTATAAGTTTGAAGAGTTTATGGTCTAGATTTTAAGAAATCCTTTACCACAATACACTTTAATCATTTGGTAGATTTAGTTCACGGAAACCGCACTATTTTATCAACTAATTAAGCGCTCCCTAACGAGTATCAAACATGAAAAACGTACTTTTGTCATGTCTTACCCAGGAAATAATTAACAATGAAGCAAGCAAAATTATCAGACACAGGAAATGAAACAACGTTGACCCTTTTACACTAAATGACATTTTACAAAAAGGCACGTCTGACTGTTCAAAAGAGATTCATAAAACAAATGATTTTAACTGCTTCATCGGTAATAAGTACCATAAGGAACAAGTAATAGTAATGATCTTATTGCTAATCAAATATGTATATTTTATATAAATTATATCAATACGAAATTCATTAATGGTATATAAGAAGATTCGCGCCTGACATATTCACTCCTCTACTCTGTTATTAACAGTTCAATTTTCACGTCAACATGGGTAACATAAACTGATTTCGCTGTTTCAATTGAAAGTTAAACATACATGGACAAGTTGCATTGCTGTGAAGAAAGGTAATGCAAAAACAAATTTTGTGAAATAATGTTTAAGGAGCATGTACAGGCAAGCGACTGTTTTATAATAATATATTAGTTGTCTCAATGGTTAGTATTTGGTGCTGATATTCTGGTTTTTTTAAGGCAAAAATTCAACAAACTGGACAGACTGTTAATAAATGATTCTTTTGAAATAGAATTACAACACATGCATTTGCAGCAAGTAACCGCTCTCTGTTTGTATGGTGTTGTAAAGTAAACATTCTTGAACGGATTTATCGTATACGCGATTTTGTTCTTTCTTTTCTGTGAAACAATCTCGAAGAGAACATTTGTTGGTATTTTTATAAAACTTGGAATAAAGAACCATCACGTAATGAAAACATTTTGAATACAAATATTCAACTAGAACTATCACCGAATGCGACTCATGCCCCTACCAATGTCATTGATAGAAGGTGACTTGTATAGTTATTTGAATGTATGTAAAAGGGAATAACTTTTGTTGCATAAAATAGTTGTGTTTGATGGAAAAAAAAGACAACACTTCAAAGGTAATTGTAATGAATAAATTTTGAATCATCAAATCAGGAAACATGTAACAATAACCTTTGATTTTGCAAATTTACAAAAACAAAATATGAGCTAAAATAAAGAATACAAGGAATTCAGCCAAGTAAGTAAAAAGTCTTCATCTTACTATGATTGTCTTATATTTGACTTTCAAGTGTGACATTGACCATGAGCTAGTACAAGGGAAACACAAGTTCAACACAAGTTCTGCATATCCTCTTCATCAGGGAAACATTTGAGCTAAGTTTGTAGAAAATACCTTTAGGGGTATAAAATGTACAGAGCAGACACTAAAATTGTCTGACCTTCCAACGTGACCATGACCTTGACCTGATACAAGGGCAACATAGGTTCTGCACATTGCCTTGTTGAATTGAATATTTTAGCCAAGTAAGAACAAAATCCTTCAAGGGGTAAAGAAATTACAGAGCAAACAAGACACATTGTCTTTTTTAATTGTCAGATATTTGACTTTCAGTGTGACCTTGACCTTGAGCTGACACAAGGGCAATATGGGTTATGCACACTGCCTTGTTGAGATGAACATTTGAGCAAAGTTAGAAAAAACACTTGTCTTATAATTCATTGTTAAAAATTTGACCATCAAGTATGATCTTGACCTTGAGCTGGTACAAGGTCAACATAGGTTCTGCACATTGCTATCATAAGGTGAAATTTGAGCCAAGTTTGAAAAAAATCCTTCAAGGTGTATAGGATTTACAGAGCGGACACGATAGTTATCTGACCTTTGACCTGACACGAGGGCAGCATGGGTTCTGCATATTCCCATGTTAAGGTTAAATCGTTAACATCAACGCCAAGTTAGAAGAAAATCCTTCCATTAGTATATGATTTATTGAGTGGACAAGGTGGAGACGGACGGACGGACCGACCGACCAACCGACGCGACAAAGTGGCAAACTGGCGATTCCAGTGTACGCCCCCCCCCCCCCCACACACACTCATTCGTGGTGGGGGTATAAAAATGCGTATATCTATCTGATATGACGACGTTATTACCAGGGAGTACTACATATTAAGTACGTGTTGAAAAACATGATACAGTAAAAGTGGGGAAAATATAACTAGGAAATCTGACGTCTTTCTCAGCACTTTATTTACAAAATAAATCTTACGCTTTTTGGGGTGGCTTATGTGCATACTTGCAATTAAAACATCAAACGTTTTCAAAGGCGAAGAAATAATTCTATCAGCTAACCCCTTCATAACAAACCATTCATAGGCACGAGAGAACACGACATGCATTTTAAATGCGTGGGTATTAAATCCGTAGGATTTTTTTAATGAACTTACGTCCTTGAACGTACCAAAAATCTTTTCAATTCATTATAATATTTCTTTATGTTGATATCCTTAAAACATTCAAAATAGTCGCAAAGAAAGTATTTTTCATTGTATCAGTCTTTTCTTGAAATTATGAAATATTAGTAATTTTGCTAAATAGTTACTTTTCAAAAGCAAATCTACCAAAGGCGCACGTGGTAGTTTAAATAAAATTTTTACTTTGCTAAATATTTAAAAATGCTGATTTTTGATAGTAGTGATAGAAAGTAACTGTTGAAAAAAAGGGAGAGAACAGGAACTAAAACTTGAAGCCTTTATCCTACACGTACGTCGGAAGAATCAAAAGTTTTAACTATTGTTTCCGTAGCTGTATGATTTACTTTGTTCTAAAGACGGGACCAATCATTTGTTTAAGTACTAAGTGGTCGAAGGTTGATACCTTGGTGTTTTTATTCTAAATCACACCTGCACAAAAACATTTTGTTTGCTACTTAATCAAGGTAAACAACAGCAAAGCTGTTCACAGGTTTCACTTATATTAATGCATTTCTACTGAATGCCACTGTCAATATAAAAAAGACGAACAGAAGCGTCCTAACTTTGTTTTACTAATTCTTATAATATATAAATGCCGATGTATTTACAAACAATTTGGAAGGAAATCATGACTTCTGCTTCATCGGAGAAGCGTATTATTTGAACGACTTTAGAAATATAAGGACATTATCTTAATCCGGTGTATATGGAAATTAACCAACTTAATATTATAACGTCGGGAAATGAGCTGATGTTTTATTGTTCTATTTTTCTGTGCCTTTGCTGTAATTACACTTCTTTAAGTTACTTGTCATGACATACATTGTAACGGGACAGAGAAGGAACAAGTATATATGTTTCGCACCAACAACAAAAACATTTGGACATTTTGACTGGGTAAAGACGCATTATTGACATATATTCAGGTCAAGTAATGCTACTTCTTGTACAACGCATCTTGACTATACACTGTTGGTAAGCAAAGTGTTTATTTGGTATAATTTTAGCTGAATTACTTCAAATATTCCATAAAGTCGGTGATTTTGCTGAGCGCTGATGCACATACGACTAGGCATAGTATTAGAATATTTTCACAACATACCTAGTACAACGTTAAACTAAAAGAACTGTTTGTGTAAATTGAAATACACTTTTCACCGTGTTGCAATAATTTGACAATTACTTTATCATTTTTTTATTGACGGGAGCATTTCTTAAGTCACCCAATGTTGCAACAGCAGTCGTGTTTCACTTAAATTTGATTAGAACGGGCAGTTTGATAGTTTATCTCCTTTACATTACAGTTTTTCACATTACTGCTAGTGTCTGCACTTCTACGAACTTTTTGTGACCCATGAAATAGTTTAGGTTCTGAAAACTAATATGTTCAGACATTCTTGACAATGTAAATACATCTGCCATTTAACGGTAATCTTGTGTGAGAGGTCAGTGTTGTACAACTCCTCAGAGGGATTATTTCTGCCACATTTTCGTCATGGGAAATCAGTTTACGAAAATATAAAGAACAAAAAAATAAACGGTCAATTTTGACGACCCATTTGTCAAAAACACCTATAATTACGCACAACTGTTTAAGACGTGAAAGAACGAAAAACATTGTACCTCTAGAGAACCAGAGAGACGGTTCGAGCAAAAGCAATGCATTGCACAGAAGTACCACAAATTTTCTTTTATAAATTATGAGACTGGGAAATCAAAATTGTATATCTAATTCCGGGTATAAAACCTCAGCGAACGATCTAACAAGATACTTTATTTCAACGACAGGCATCAACGTATTAACCTGTTGTAATGTTAGAATATAAAACTAAAAACAAATATATCACAAAAAATCTAACTGCCAGACGATGTTTCTTCCATAACTTATGTCATTTATCTGAACTGTCTTCAGTCAGCTAAGTAAACTCTTTCGTAAAAATTAAGGAAACATCTTATTACTGTCAGTTTCTGTAACATTTCATTTTCTTGGCTTTAAAGACGATAAAGATAAATTGCTTGGGTTAAAGGCATCCGGCGAATGGAAAAGATATATAAATTAAAGACACTTAGCGTTGTCTCGTGTTGCCTAAATTTGTAAAACCCGAACCGCTGATTTACGTTGCAGTAAAATTCCTGCATAATTGTAAATGTGTTTCGTTTAAACTGCACTTCGGACTGAAATGTTTTATAAGCTGAGCTTAATTTTTCACAATTAGTTACTTGGCCTGTATGCCTTTTGGTAAGAATCTTCACAGTACGTAATATTTTGTAGTGCAATGCATTATCCTAGACATACTGACAATTTATCATGATTTATAGACAACTTGAACGAGTTTGCCTAATTTGTTCGTATAATGTCATTTGATACAATTTAACATACATTTTTGTCTAAAATTATTTTATTGAGGCTACGAATTCTAACATAAAATATTACATGGGTATAGTAGATTAGTTAAAGACAAGTTTCTGGTCTGGTATTGAAACAATATTTAAAAGAAGTAATCTAAAAAACTAGTTAAGCAGGGTCATAAAGGAAAGACAATCAAATTAACTATATTCTAAAACAATTCAATATTTAAGTATCTGCACGGGCCATTGTAACGTCTGTTTCTCTGCAAATTCGTGCACAGTACTGCTAAAATAAACGCGACAAGCTCAAAAAAATGCATTAAGCTTTTTTTTATTTTATTCCTTGCATGACAAGTCAGAAAGATACTTGTGAGAAGAAAAAGTGATTAATCATGTTCTAATGTACTTAAGTACTTAATCTGAAGAATTCCATCTTGTATTTGAACCGTTCCAGGTTGTGTGCATTTCGTATGAATCATTCATTCGAATGACTTTGTAGTCAATAATAAGAATGTCCTTGAACAATGTATTTTATTCAGATAATGTCCTGTAACGCTCATCTTGCGGCCATTTACACATCAGTGTAACGCAATATATTTAGATTTAGGGTTAAGTTTTGATCCAAACTTCCATCTAAAAGTCAGTCGCTATCTTCGTGATTCAAGAACGAGTCTTAAGTATTTCCCACTGTCCATTTCATGCTTTTACTGTAATATGGATCACGACAAATGATTGTTTGTAAGTGATAGTGATTTAGCAAGTGTAAGTGTAATCATTCCTTGTGATTTATAGATAACTAATTAAAAGGAATAAACATTGCCTGTATATACCTCTAGCATTTTGGTTTTAACATTAATCTCTCAAACAAAAAATCTAAATGATATTTGCTTTGAACGAAAAATATATCTTATAAACAGGACAGAAAGGCAGTTTTCGAAAGCAACCAGGAGAGACCTTCAAGCAAAGTGGATGTGAAAAGATGTTTATATAAAATACTACACAATACAAAGTCCATAAATGTCGTTGTGTACCTGTGACTTTCTTAGAGTAGTTTTAACATAATTATATACGGGTAGCGGTTTATTATAAATTACCACCTTCCTAGTGTCTGATTGCCCCACAAATGTTCAAACTTACACGGCATTGCATGTGTTTCTTCGTTTATTAGTATAAGTTAAAAAAAAGCAAGTATACAGTATATCATCGGTTGATTTAAGAGCATGGATAAAAAAGAATTAATGTGAACCTATTTACATGGTTAGGAGTAAGTTGAGCCCCAGTCCAGTGTAGACAAAACCTAGTATATTCCTATAAATCCAAAGTTAATGGAGGAACAATCCCTACCACAAATAAATAACTTGTGTGCTGATAACCAGATTGTTACGAGATACTGTCTTGTCTTAAGACTTTAGAGATAAAAAAGAGTCTATAGACGTTTTACCCAGATGTCTTGATGAGTTTGATAGCACACTAGTTTTCTCTTAAAGTACGTTAATGTCTAGAAAACAAACTCTGGCCTGTAACTGCGTTCGCTTTGTTTAGATCTCAAAACAATGAACAGTTTGCCAAAATAACACATGTAATTTATGTTTTCATGACTTCAAGTATAAACTGAACTAAATTGAGTCCAGATTAGGCAAATAAGCAAATATATATATATTTTTTAAATTGTCTGTTAAATAGTAATTCAAACATTTCAAGTTACACATTTTGTCATTGATTCCAACAGAATACCACGTCTCGGCAAATTCTGATATTGATTAATCGAGAATTGATTCAAAATAACGTTACTTCCGTGTCTCTACAAGGTGTAGATTGTGAGAGAAAATTGCCAGCATAATACGAAAACATTACTTCATTTACAAGATTATATAACAACGAAGACATGCAATTTCATGATTTAGCAGACTATCAAGCAACTAAATTGAAAATAAATGTGCAATGTACGTTCTGCTAATCTCATTTACTGTCAATGTACCAGAGACTGACAATGGACCTTCTAAAAATTTCTGTATTACATATTTATGTTGTTATTAAATAGAAAATGAAAACGGCTCTTGTCAAGAAAGACTTCACAGAACACAACTTCAGGATTTAGGAGCTATAGAATACTACCACGTTCGAGGGTCATATCCGGTTTTCGGGATAACTTTTTTTTGCATTTTTACAGAAAATGACTTCCAAATTTTAGAGACAAATTTTAATCGTCTGGTTTTATGTCACTTCAAAAATAATCATAAGCGTTCTCCCGAATGCCAAAATAAAAGCTTGAATTGATCAACAGAGCTTCGTCGAAAAGAACGAATTTGCCATTTTCGTGTTTGCAATTTATCCCAGAAAGAGAGACCATAATTGAGGCATAACTATTAATTTCAAGATTTTCTATTGGCATATGGATTAATTTCAGGATCATGTGACTAAAAGGAACGCTCTTTTCACAAAGCTACTGACTGTTCTCATAAACTGACTCATATCATTTATCAAATGGGGGCAAAGAAACAATGTTTGAACAAACTTGTTTAAACTCAGTACAACAAAATCACTTGACTTAATATATCAAGCCTTCCATCTGACAAAACTATCTACCAAACAATGCATTGACAGCAACAATTTTAATGTCTTCTTTCACGTTCTTATTGATTAACACCCGTCTGTACTCTGTTTAAAAAGAAGAAACTGTGTTTCGTTTGTCTGATTATTTTGTCTTTTGCAGTGACAAAAAACTGTCTCGGCTAGACATCACAAAACCATTGTTATCCAAGTGCGATACTCTTTCAATTGTGTATCTGTTTCCCGTGATTTTCAATCTCTTCTTACTGATTAGGATAAGGATAAAGAAATTAAGATGAGAATTTTCTGTTATAATCTTAGTCTCGGACTTGCAAGAGGTAAGGACCTCATATTTAAGCATTATAGAGCATAACAAAACAGGCAAAAAAATGAAAACTGGAAAGATTGCAACGTTATCAAGATATATTTTTATGTTTTATGTTTTTTTTAATTTTGTTTCTGACATTTTATGTTTACCGCCCAAAGACCTTTTAGAAATAGAAAAATTTCTTTTTCATCACAGTTATGTAAATTTAATCGCAACAATTTTCCAGTCATAAAACGTCCAATTAAATTGATATTCGCTTAAGTTTAAAAACAATATTATTATACATTACTATGTACAATGACACTCAACACCCAAGTTTGTTTTAAATTCGAAATAAGAATATAAAAACATCTAGTTATAGAACTCTGTGTTTAAAAGTGGAATTTTCTATGGTCCACAATGAAAACGGCATCCTTGCAATTCTTAAGAACGTTATCTTCTATACTAGTATTTAATTTACCTCCATAGTATAGGATTCGATGTCATTTTTGGTGCAACAAGAACTTCAGCTTTAACCTGAATTTTTCAGTTTATTTATTTTTTTGTGTTTTATCTTTTTACTTATCTATTTAGTTTTCGGTTTTTTATATATATATTTGTTACTGAGTCGTAAGAAAGTCAAATATGTTGGAACAAAGACGGAGAAAAAACGGGAGGGGAAGTGGATTACCTTGCTGTTTAAAAGTATCATCAAATGCTGGTTGTCGACTAAGAGACAGTATGATGGACGCTTTTAAGATTTGCTTGATTTGTAGAGATTATTTGTTATTATGTTCATTTTTTTTATATTTTATAAGTTTGAAGAGTTTATGGTGTAGATTTTAAGAAATCCTTTACCACAATACACTTTAATCAATTGGTAGATTTAGTTCACGGAAACTGCACTATTTTATCAACTAATTAAGCACTCCCTAACGAGAATCAAACATGAAAAACGTACTTTGTCTTATCCAGGAAATAATTAACAATGAAGCAAGCAAAACTATCAGACAGAGGAAATGAAACAACGTTGACCCTTTTACACTAAATGGCATTTTACAAAAAGGCACGTTCAAAAGAGTTTCATAAAACAAATGATTTTAACTGCTTCATCGGTAATAAGTACCATAAGGAACAATTAACAGTAATGATGTTTTTGCTAATCAAATATGTATATTTTATATCAGTTATATCAATACGAAATTCAGTAATGAGTATATAAGAAGATTCGCCCCTGACATATTCACTTCTCTACTCTGTTATTAACAGTTCAATTTTCACGTCAACATGGGTAACATGAACTGATTTCGCTGTTTTATTTGAAAGTCCAACATACATAGACAAATTGTATTTCTGTGAAAAAAAAAATAATGTAAAAAAACATCTTGTGAAATAATTTTTAAGGAGCATGTACAGGCAAGCAACTGGTTTTATATATATTAGTTTTCTCAATGGTTAACGTTTGTTGCTGATATTCTGATTTTTAAAGGCAAAAATTCAACAAACTGGACAGACGATTTTCAAGACAGTTATTATGATTCTTTTGAAATGGATTTACAACACATGCATTTGCAGCAAGTAACCGCTCTCTGTTTGTATGGTGCTGTAAAATAAACCTTCTTGAACGGATTTATCGTATACGCCATTTTTTCCTTTCTTTTTTTGTGAAACAGTCTCGGAGAGAACATTTGTTGGTATTTTCATAAAACTTGGAATAAAGCACCATCACGTAATGAAAACATTTTCAATACAAATATTCAACAAGAACTATTGCTGAATGCGATTCATGCCCCCACCAATTCCATTGATAGAAGGTGACTTGTATATTTGAATATATGGAAAATGGAATAACTTTTGTGGCATAAAATAGTTGTGTTTGATGGAAACAAGACAACACTTCACAGGTAATAGTAAATGAATAAATTTTGAATCATCAAATTAGGAAACATGTAACAATAACCTTTGATTTTGCAAATTTACCAAAAAAAATATATGAGCTAAAATAAAGAATACCATGTATTCAGCCAAGTAAGTAAAAAGTCCTCATCTTAATTTGATTGTCTAATATTTGACCTTTCAGTTTGACCTTGACCATGAGCTAGTACAAGGGCAACACAATTTCAACATCAGTTCTGCATTTCCTCTTCATCAGGGAAACATTTGAGCTTAGTTTGAAGAAAATCCTTCTAGGTTATAATAACATTTAGAGAGCAGACACCAACATTGTCTGACCTTCCAATATGACCATGACCTTGACCTTATACAAGGGCAACATAGGTTCTGCACATTTCCTCGTTGAATTAAATATTTGTGCCAAAGAAGAAGAAAATCCTTCAAGGGGTAAATAGTTTAGAGAGTAAACAAGACACATCGTCTTTTTTTAATTGTCAGATATTTGACCTTTCAGTGTGACCTTGACCTTTGAGCTGACACAAGGGCAATATGGGTTATGCACACTGCCTTGTTGAGATGAACATTTGATCAAAGTTAGAAAAAATCTTTGTCTTATAATGCATTGTTAAAAATTTGACCTTCATGTGTGATCTTGACCTTGAGCTGGTACAAGGTCAACATAGGTTCTGCGTACAACGCATCTTGACTTTAGACTTTTGTTAAGAAAGTGTTTATTTGGTATAATTTTAGCTGAATTACTTCAATTATTCTATAAAGTCGGTGATTTTGATGAGCGCTGATGCACATACGACTAGGCATAGTATAAGAATATTTTCACAACATACCTAGTACAACGTTGAACTAAAAGAACTGTTTGTGTAAATTGAAATACACTTTTCGCACTGTTGCAATAATTTGACAATTACTTTATCAATATTTTATTGACGAGATTATTTCTTACTTCACTCAATGTTGCAACAGTGGTCTTGTTTCACTTAAATTTGATTAGAACGGGCAGTTTGATAGTATATCTCCTTTAAATTAAGTTTTTCACATTACTGCTAGTGTCTGCACTTCTGCAAACTACTTGTGAACCATGAACTAGTTTAGGTTCTGAAAACTAATAAGTTCAGACATTCTTGACAATGTAAATACATCTGCCATTTAGCGGTAATGTTGTGTGAGAGGTCAGTGTTGTACAACTCCTGAGGGATTATGTCTGCCATATTTTCGTCATGGGAAATCAGTTTACGAAAATATAAAAAAACATAAAAATAAACGGTCAATTTTGACGACCCTTTTGTCGAAAAACACCTATAATTACGTACAACTGTTCAAGACGTGAAAGAACGAAAAACATTGTACCTCTAGAGAACCAGAGAGACAGTTCGAGTAAAACCAATGCATTGCACAGAAGTACCATAGATTTTTTTTCATAAGATTATGAGACTGGGAAATAGATATTGTATATATAATTCCAGGAACAAAACCTCAGCGAACGTTAAACAAGATACTTTATTTCAACGACAGGCATCTACGTATAAAACTGTTAAAATGTTAGAATATAAAATATAAAAAAAAATGTAACAAAAAATCTAAATGCCAGACGATGTTTCTTCCATAACTTATTTCGTTTATCTGAACTGTCTTCAGTCAGCGAAGTAAATCCTTTCGTAAAAATTAAGAAAAACATCTTATTACTGTCAGTTTCTGTAACATTTCATTTTAATGGCTTTAAAGACGAAAAAGATAAATTGCTTGGGTTAAAGGCATCCGGCGAATGCAAAACATATATAAATTAAAGACACTTAGCGTTGTCTCGTGTTGCCTAAATTTGTAAAGCCCGAACCGCTGATTTACGTTGCAATAAAATTTCTGCTTAAAATTGTAAATGTTGTTCGTTTAAACTGCACTTCGGACTGAAATGTTTTATAAGCTGAGCTTAATTTTTCACAATTAGTTTCTTGACCCGTGTGCCTTTTGGTAAGAATCTTCACAGGGCGTAATATTTTGTAGTGCAATGCATTATCCTAGACATGCCCTTATACATACTGACAATTTATCATAATTTATAGAAAACTTGAATGTGTTTGCCTAACTTGTTGTTCGTATAATGTGATTTGATGCAACTAAACAAACATTTTTGTCTGAAATTATTTTATTGAGGCTACGAATTCTAACATAAAATATTAAATGGGTATAGAAGATTAGTTAAAGACAAGTTTCTGGTTTGGTATTGAAACAATATTTAAAAGAAGTAATCTAAAAAAGCTAGTTAAGCAGGGTCATAAAGGACAGACAATTAAATGAACCATATTCTAAAACAGTTCAATATTAAAGTATCTGCACGGGTCATTATAACGTCTGTTTCTCTGCAAATTCGTGCAGAATACTGCTAAAATCAACGAGACAAGCTCAAATAAAATGCATTAAGCTTTTTTGATTTTATTCCTTGCATGACAAGTCAGAAAGATACTTGGGAGAAGAAAAAGTGATTAATCATGTTCTAATGTACTTCAGTACTTAATCTGAAGAATGCCGTCTTGTATTTGAACAGTTCCAGGTTGTGTGCACTTCGTATGAATCATTCATCCGAATGACTTTGTAGTCAATAATAAGAATGTCCTTGAACAATGTCTTTTAATCAGACAATGTTATGACGCTCATCTTGCGACCATTTACACATCAGTATAACGCAATATATTTAAGCTTTAATCCTAACTTCCATCTAGAAGTCGGTCGCTCTCTTCGTGACTGAAAAACGAGTCTTAAGTATTTCCTATTGTCCATGTCCATGCTTTTACTGTAATATGGATCACGACAAATGATTGTTTGTCTTTAGTAAGTGACCGTGATTTAGCAAGTGTAAGAGTAATCATTCCTTGTGATTTATAGATAACTAATTAAAAGGTATGAACATTGCTTGTATATACTTCTAGCATTTTGGTTTTAACGTTAATCTCTCAAACAAAAAATCTAAATGATATTTGCTTTGAACGAAAATATCTCTTTTATGATACAAAGAAATAACGCCTTAGTGGAAATTTGTTAAGCAAACGAAAATATTGCTGAAAATCGCCCGAGGGTAATTTATTCAATTCAGTAAAAAAGTATGCCACTTCATAAGTATCTTAGCAACAACTATATGCCATATCATCATGGCAAAGAGCATTTACATGTCCGATTCCGGTGCTTTTCTTTAAAGCGTTGGCACAATTTTTTTTAGAACTACGGAAAACGCAAATGCACTACGCTATTGGGTCGGCGTTTTCATTTGTCAAAACTAACAAACTAACAGCTGTTTAATTTGCGTGAAATGAAATCAACAAGAGAGTCAGTTTACGTCTTGTTTGTTGTTGTTTTTTTTAAGTAAAATCATTTTATGGCTAAAGACGATTGTTCTCTGTCGAAAGATCGTTCAGATGATGTACCACTACAAAGTTGATATGTGATCTTTTTTTGTCGGTGAGTTTTGTTTGTACACGCAAAACGCGTCTGACCTACGTAAATTTGGGTATATCATATAGTACAGGAAACTTTGCATACGCATCGGTCAATACGGTTGCGTCACAGTTAACAGTAGATAAAGGATCTAGAAATGGCCCTTTTCAGGAACGATGGAACTGCTTGCCCGATTTGCAAATGCCACGTCTTTGTTACATGACATTGAAGTCAAAAAGCTAGATTAACATTCTTACAAAATCATTAAGGTAAGATTTAAAATAATCAACAATGTTTTCGTTTCACACAATAAGTAGAACAAGTTTTAATTCCTAACAGCTAAACAGAATGATATGGTGGCACTGAGGTGACATGCACAACTTTTGTCTTAATTGCACTTCTCTTTTTTTATCTCGTTCCCACGAGATACTAACTCGAGGGAACGACTTAGCATCTCGTTCCCACGAGTTACTAAGTCGTGGAAACGAGATAAAAAGAATGAGAAGTGCAAATCTGAATGAAGAATCGCATTTGAAAAAAAGAATTGCGCAGTACAAAAAAAATCGTGTTGTAAAAAAAAGAACAGCGAATGTAAGCTATGTCGAGGGAACGACTTACTAACTCGTGGGAACGAGTTAGCTGTGTCGTGGGAACAACTAATTAACTCGTGGGAACGAGTTACTATGTCGTGGGAACGAGAAAGCAATATATTCTGCTACACTGTTTTTTCAAAGCAATACATTTTTTTTAAATTGCACTTTTCTTTTTTTTTATCTCGTACCAACGAGATACTTCCCACGACATAGCTTACTCGTTCCCACGAGTTAGTAAGTCGTTCCCTCGACATAGCTTACATTCACTGTTCTTTTCTTTTTTTACAACACGATTCTTTTTTTCACTGCGCGACTCTTTTTTCAAAATGCGATTCTTTTTTCAGATTTGCACTTCTCTTTTTTTATCTCGTTCCCACGACTTAGTAACTCGAGGAAACGAGATACTCAGTCGTTCCCTCGAGTTAGTATCTCGTGGGAACGAGATAAAAAAAAGGTAAGTGCAATTAAAAAAAAGTTGTGCATGTCACCTGTGTGCCACCGTAGAATGATACCTTTATACGTGAAACGAAATTAACATTAAAGAAACACTATGCTATGTTAAGGACTTATATTAAATTTTGCGAAATATTACAAATGACTTTGTACAGGTCGCCCACAAATACATCTTAAGTTGAAATCAGGTGTTTAGGTACAAAATACAAAAAATAACTGTCAAAACAAAACTGTTTATTACATTATGAAACTGTCTTTACAAATATGTGTGAGAAACATGCAAAGACCTGATGGAATCTTACAAGTAACATCTGCTCAAAACACTGATTAAAATCGTGCATCTGCATGCAAAGAATGGATAGTTTAAGTGACAAGGCTTTTTAAAGCCGAGAGAATTTCACACTAATCTGTGATCCTGTTCCTTTAGAAAACGTGACACCAGTTGATTAGATACAAAACACTAAATTGTTTTCGTTAGAAACACATCATTAGAATCATGTGAACCTATCTAGCTGCATTTTATTCTTGATAGACTTTGAGTGCATTAAATGTTTGCATTATAAAGGAAATAAGGATGATATGCTATTTGAAAGTGAAAACTGAAGATAAAATAAAGCAATTACATTACTGAGACTTGTATTAAATTTAAACGTCTACTAACAGGAAAATGTACAATTATTTTAAACACTGGGACACTTAAATAATCTTGTCGGTACCTAGTAAAGATAAATGCAAAAAAAATGAGTCTGATTCATTAAAACGTTTAAAAATAGGGGGGGGGGGGGGTTAGCGTTTAAGATAATTAATTATTTAATTAAAATCTGAAGAAAACATCAAGCTGGTGTCTTGTCTTCAATCAATAGAAGGAAACTTTGCACAGTTAACTGACAACAATTGTCTGAATCAAGATTTCAGACGAGTGATACTAACAGGAAGTTGGCAGTAGCAGTACGCAGTAGCAGTAACAGCAGTAGAAATTAAATCAAACATTAAGTTGGCAGTAGCAGTAACAGCAGTAGCAGTAGGCAAAACGTGAAGGTGGCAGTAGCAGTTACAGCGTCATGTTTTCTTTACTGCTACTGCTGTTACTGTAACTGCCAGCTTCACGTTTCCTTTACTGCTGCTACTGTTACTGCTACTGCCACCTTCATGTTTTCTTTACAGCTACAGCCAGCTTCACGTTTTCTTTACTGCTACTGCTGTAACTGCTACTGCCAACTTCACATTTTTCTACTGCTGCCTACTGCTTTTGCTCACTTCCTATACATACGAGTGAGCAGAATTTTGAAGTAAGAGGACAGTCAATAAATGTAAAGAAACCGAGAACAATACACATTGCTCATTCAATAATACTGTACGTAGCAATACACCTTTATAGACAGCTTTTTGAACTTAACAAAATGTGCAAAGGCGTTTGAATTTATTAAGAGAAAAACGTTCAACTTAATTTGGATGGAGCTGATACTTTTTTTGAATATATAGTTTCAATGTTTTCTGCATGTTTATATCATCAAATACTTGCATCGTATCATACGAAATCATCGGAGAGACGATTATCCTGACTCACTGCAGATAACTTGTAATTAAGGCTTTCTATTGACCTTCCTTTGGAACATACGAATTAACTTCTGCAGAAGGGGTTTCTCTGGTTCAATGCCACTAAGTTGACAATATTGTTGCTTTGGCTACTGATTCATCATCCTGCGTATGTTTCGTAATTGCCAAACAGTTCCGAAATGAATGAAGAATATGCTGGTATTGTTATGGTTTGAATCCTTTTTTACGCCCGCAATCTTATTATGCAATTTTTCTGTGTATGTTATCATGGTTTGCGTCTGGTATAAATAATAATACAAATCCGAAACATACATATTTGATTATAATAAATGGTTGCAGACATTTGTACCGACTGGAGCAATATGGTATTGTTTCAGAAAAAAAGAAATCCGTCATCTCAGAACAGTTCTAAAGAAAGTACCATGATGATTGTCGTTCATTCGAGTTTGTCATTTAATAATAGTTCATATTAACTGAAAAATCGCCTTTTGTTCCATGGCGCCAAACGTAGAGCAGATTTTAATTTTTCTTTATTGCAACAAGAAATCGACAAACTTTTAATGTCATGTATTAAATAATCTCAATGGAAGTCTTTGTGAAAAATAACTCCCATCTGAATTTTGGCAGAGGTTTTGTTTTAACAAATTATTACTGATAAGGCTTAGAGTAGAAAGACACAAAAAACAAGGTAGTTTTTTTGCAAGCAATTCCAAATGAAATGTATAGGACATGTCGATAAACATGGTAGAAAAACATAATCAAATATTGCTAAGAAATGTGTTGCCTTTCTCAGAACTTTTTTGAATTGGAAAAAAGAGCCAGGCTCGTAATGAATCTAACTTTAGTCTTGGATTTCAATGGTAAGTTTTTCCTAGAGCATAATGCTGGGCTCCCAACTGTCATGAAATATCCTTACGCACGAGAGAACATAAATTGTTCAAGGTTTACAATATCTAAGTCGTAAAGATTATGGCAAGGATTTCTAACAGGAACATTCGGCGTTACATGTCTGTTAAACATATGTTTTTTTAGCAATTTTAATATCACTAACGATGTGCTATTGTGCTTACCCAAGTAAATTACCGATAGGAACGAACGTCCATACACGTTCTGAAAACCTTAGTTTCCGTCTTATTTAAAAGAGAATTATCACAAAACTTGCATAAATGTCGTGAACAAAAACACTATGTTTCAGGGTTTACTGGAAATCTTTAGATATTTTGATGGTCTACTTTTATTCTCCATAAGCAGAACTGTCTAAAAGATGTCAGTTCGGGGTTCACTTCGAGTATTTGATATCATTGTGTGTTATGTTTTTTTATATTTTTAAAAGTCTAGATTCTACAATTTTGACACAGTTTCATTATTTTATACGAATAAAACAAAAAAGTATTTCTCCTACACGTAACGACTAGAAATTATCAATGTTTGACAGACATTTTTGCCTTGAATGTGTGGCACAAATTATTGTTACTAATTACCAATATTTAATTCAATACATATGACCTTTCCGTATCTTCTTAAATTATATCTTAAACAAATTGTAATTGTACGAAGCAAGTAGCAATTTTATGATACTGTGTTTTAAGTGATCAATTTTCCAATTGTAAATATACATTTCCGTATAAAAGCACAAATTTTAGCTTCTCTGTCATGTTAAACATCAGCGAAGCTGTCAAAAAACTTCATTGATTTCTGATACAAAGACAAATTCTTAAATTCGCTTGAATGAAATACTGTTCCTCGCAACTGTTAACAAGATCAATCCATATAAAGACAACTTTTTTTGGAAATAAAAACCCGACTTTTGTCTCAATGTGAAGTTATACAAAGACCTCAAACAGAGTAGGGACACTATATTTTAGTTCGTCTGAATTATTGCGCTATATCTATTCCGTTTAAGCTTGTAATGTCTGGACTGTTTGTCTTTTATCTTTGTACTTTTTATAGTGTTTTATGCTCTGAGTTCTATCGGCCTTGAAGATTATTAGACGAACATATATTTTTCCGCCATTATTCTGGGGACAAGCGAATCAAGTATCTAATGCATCGCATCAATATCGAATTTAACATTAGAAAACTTATGTCTTGATGTCTTGTCTAGTCATGTTTTTTTTCTTTTCAGAAGAAATAAGATACAGCCGGAACAGACACTTTATTGATATCTGGATCACATTTTTTTTTTATAATAATATCATATAATCAGTATTTCAGACGCGAGGAAAGGACGTGATCAGTATGTTGGAATTAACGACGCTGCTTTTTTTAAAGGTTAAAAATAATTCCGTCAAAGCGAGACAAAAGCATAAATATAATTATATTTATCATATCATTCGGAAGACGAGCATTTTTGCAAACTAGTTTTTTTTTACTGTTTTAGTATAGAAAGAATAGTTAAATAACTTTTTCACTGACTCTATTAATGTTGTCTATTGTATCATTGTATAAGCTCATAAATCCTCATTTCTAAAATCCACATTTGCGGTATTAGGAGTTACGCCAGGAATGCTACTTAGGAGACTTTAAAAAAATGGCGCGAAAGAACAAGATCGCTTGAAAAATAAAACTAGCGTTTCTTTATTATTTGGTTCCTGTCTACTATAGTAATTGTTTTCATTGTGGTCTACTGACAAACTTCCCTTAAACGCTTTGATGTAACTGTATCTGAACTTGAATTAAAACTTCCTGGTAAATGTCACGTTGATTGCAAACCGCTAATTTTGAGAAGCAGATCAGCTAACAGACGCTGGAAGGCATACTTGGCAGGAAATATAACACTACAGTAACTGATACAAGAGGCTGGGTTAACTTAATCACAGAAAATATAGTGACTGTCGTGGTTTAGAAGCAAAGATCGCTTAAATATATCGATCTCTTATCAGGCCTGTTTAGGAAAAATAAGAAAATTTAAATGCAGGACAATTATAAAACACAGTAATAAGTTGAGACTTTTTATGTATCACTACTTTTGGTTAAAAAATAGTCACATTTGCCCGCGTGCCGGTCATATGTGAGCAAAGGTCATAAAAATTATGGCCAATGACCGCCCGTTGACGACAAGTTTGTTTTTTTCGTGACAGATTGTTCTCCGATATCTACATTCACATACAGTACGAGTTTTGGTAAGGCATACAAACTTCTAATTGCACCGTAAAAATTTGATTCGTCATTTTCAAATGTATTTGTTTGTGCAAATTTCGGGATCATGAGTCCGTGTGGTTGAAACATTTTACATGTCTGTTGTCTATTGTCTGTTGGCTATCGCAGAATTATTTGGGGGATAATTAGATGACTGAAGAGCACATTTTAAAATCATGCATCCATATTTTGGAAGTTGTAAACACTATTTCTCAACGACCAATAAGAAACGGAATAAAAAGTGTTGTTTTCTCGATTCGAAGTACGTTTTAACAATTATGACATGTATTTATCACCGTACAGTTTTTGTTTAAATGTATATAGCGCAGTCCTATACTTTCTGTCCACACAGCGTAACAATGTGTTTTAACGGGACCGGTATATATAACATCTGGCCCTGAAGAAAATCTGTCATTCTCTGGTAATGTGCTGGACTGGTAATCCAGGGATCGGAGTTCAATTTTTCGCTCCTCTTCTTACATCACTAATTGTCTTTCGGATGATACCTTAAACCGAGGTTGCATGTATCAGTGCTATACACTGAGCATTGAAAAGAAGAAGAAGTGTCTCTGGAATGGAATGCTTTCTATATCTTACACTATCCCCCACAACCTAAAGTAACTAACCTCTGCAGGGGGCGTCGGTCATTTGGGCAACTAGACAGGTAGATATCTGGTCATTAGATGTGCAATAGTTTACAGCACACATATCCCCTGACAACCGCCTTGAGTTTGAAGGTCCTTATACTTAGTATTCACTGTCTCTTTGTAAGTATGTTGTTTTAGACTAAGTTTATTGCTTACTGTTTGATGATTTATACATTGGTTTTACTAGTATTTTCTTTCACAGAGCCGTCTGGCATCCTGTGCAGACGAAGTCCCTTTGTTACAATGTGCTTCAGACTGAAAATTCTTTGTGATAAATGTGTTGACATCTGTCATTCTGGCATGATATGCCGACGAAGTCTCTAACAATATGACATTATACTATTGCAGACCAAAATATACTGTCGACAAAAAACTGTCTGGTAACATGAGTTTATTAATTTGATTTCAATAATTTAGGAGACTCGTTATTATTGATTCTGTATTTTACGAAATATTTATCAAGTTTTATCGTTTTCAGAACAAACAATTTTGTGTTAGTTTTATAAGACCGTAAACGATACCGAGTGTTGTTCTGTTTAATTTTGGTGTGACAGAACTACAGTTTGGATTCGCATCAAAATGACACCTTATGCTACTACGCCTACGTAGTTCGCGCTTTTTTTCTCGTAGGAATATATAATTAAAAGTTAGATGTTAAAAAAGTTATGCCTTGTCTAGTAGAATGGAATAAATTAAAACCTAAAATTATTTATTGAAATCTTACATTTAAGTGTGCGATTTGTAGCCGTCCTGTAACACTTAAACCTGATTAGAACAGCCAAATATTTGATAGCCTAACGTCATTTAATTACCACTTAAACGCCTCGGCAAATGACTATAGACACAAGTATTAAACCCTGAAAATAGAGTATTGAGATCCTTTGTAACAGCACTGTAGTGAGCGTTAAGGTTCAAGTGCAATGATAGCTGTTTTTCTTCATTTCCGTCAGGAGAAAATCGCTGTACGTAAAACAGCCAAAATTACTGAAAATATTAAATATTTGGAGGACAACATTTCAAATCAGGTAAGAAATCCGAGTTCCGTTGCAGTAACAAATTATTGCTCCTTGCTGCAAAATATCCATATTAGAGTTGTCGTTTGAGACGGAAAACCTGTCTGTAAACAGAAGTAGCAACGCAAAACTATGTCTAGGTCACCAGACAAATGAATACATCGAGTAAAATCAATGATTGTTTCAGATGTTCTTTTTCCTTTACGTAAAGGTCTTTCTTTTCAAGGATATATGACTGAGAGTCAATTTTAAGTCGATAATTTATTGATGTGTCATAAGAAAAAAAAATATCGCTTAAATTCAGTGAATTGAGACAAAATATATTTACGTAAGGTACTTCAGTATAAACTTAATGATGTAACAATTGTACGAATATATAGATTAATTAACAAAGACGTAACGGAAAACACTATTTTGGGGATAATTCTCGACTTCGTTTCAATTTGGTCAACCCTGTTAAAAAAGTCGAAAATGGAGATTTTACAAGCAAATAAAACCTTTAAAAAAACCTGATGTATTTACATTAAAGGCTGTTTTTTTTTCAACCTAATTTTAGATGAAAGTAAAACCTTAGAAATAATGGACGCCATTCACGTTATCACCGGTTTAAGAGCTTTTTTTTCTTTTGTAATCTGATAAAAAAAAACAACAACAAAACATTCCAAGAGTAAAAATAAAGTTATACAAATATATAATTGATAAATTAAATTGTAAATACAATGTAATTAATAATTGGTAATAATTGAAAATTAAAGATGAAATTAATTATTTAATTAATAAGCAATATTAAATATGTTCTAAGTTAACATGTTATTCATTAAATCAAATATCATTTTATTTATTAAAATTATTCACTAATTTTTTTATTCATTAAAGAACATAATCGTGTTGCGGTATGAATCATGTTTAAAGTTTTTAAGACAGAATAAGTTTATGAAAGGTTTTTCTTGCAGTGTTGTAGAGTTTGCAATCAATACCTAAGCGCAGCCCCGGAAACAGATTCTGCCAAACGTACATGAGAATACGACGTTGACAGTTAACTTTACTACAAACATAAAGGGTACCGTAGTTTCTGGTTATTCAAAATGACACATTTCGCTCGCAATTTGATTAACAAAACGTTTTCATATAAATAGTATGAATTGCTGATTTTTTTAAATTTAGATTTCAACATTTTTCTACAATGCAGCGCCTTTGAATGTCTGTTTGCTCGAGACGATTGTTGCAAAACAATGAACAAGCTTGGTAAACTGCACACAAAGTGTGTTCCATTAGTCTGTCTCAAATTTGATGGTAATCAACTGGCATTGATTTAGAAATGAAAATCTGAACAAACTGCCTTTAGGAAACACTTAATGTCACATGCATTTAGTTTTCCCTGCAACTGAAAGGATTCTGTGGTAGTATTGCCTCTAACAAAATAACGCATTAAAAAGAGAGCATGTCTATGGTTTCCTTGCAGGCGCTCATTTTAACTGTAGTTTTTAGGAACTATATTTGAAGACAAGAAGCGCTTTTTGAACTTGCGTTTATTTTATTCCTTTAAGCAATCAAGTACAATTCTGTTTGAGACCAGTTGTCGCTACAACATACTGTGCACCCTTTTTCTTTTTTTGTACAACAAAGTTCAAGTTGGCAAATGGGAGTCAGTGGACATAGTTAAGCAATTGCAATTCCATTCACTTCTTGAACTAACTTGACAAAACTCTCTTGTTAGTTAGGAAATTAATAAAACTAGCATATATTTTGTCTTAAGTAAAATTTAAAACGTTCAATTATTTACATAGAAAAGACACTGTGGTAAGAACATAAAAAGTGAAAAAAAAAATACGAAAATGAAGAATTTATCCCGTTCTATCGTTTACATGATAAAAACGACGCTTTGTTACACACACAATACGGACTTCAGCTGTCAAATTATTCACACAGAAGTTGTTTAAGGGCCCTCGACTCCAAGACCTAAAAAAGTATATCGTTTTACATTGTTATACGCCCTTTGCGGACTTAGTAAGTCGTCTTTTTCACCAGCCTTAGGAAGATCATGCTCTAAAATTCTGCAAATTTCTGCAAGGTTAATTCCACCTTATATTGACAGTAGATGGAAAGTGATGTTGACCTGGTCTGCCACAATTTGTCAATGAGTTTGACACGGCGCTTTCAATGGGTGATGATATTAAGACACGGAGGATCACTGCTTGATAGCCTAAAGGTAAAATCACAACATCATATTCAGTCTTGACTTTTTCTTAAGGCATATTTGACATCTCTACAACTAATGCCTATTACATTAATTTAAGGTACTTTTGAAAAACAGTATTTTTTTCCTTTGGACGTATTTGCTTCTGAAATGTAACACTTGAAGAAAACGTTCTTTTTCTTAACATCGGAAAAAACCTTTAGTGCATTTGATAGGGTATGACTTCGAAAAGAAACTTTTATTTTTTATTTAATTATTTTTTTTTTGATAATATGTACTCCAAGAAAAAGAAATAAAAACTACATTTTAGATTTTAGGTAAAATAACTTGAAAGTTGCAGCAATAGTCGCGTGTTTACTGTAACAATGTAATTATTCACACTTTTCAAGTTCTGTTGCCATAGATAAAATCAGCCATCTGTTTCGACTGAAGTGCTTTTCAAGCAGACGGAAGTAACAAGACATTACTGCAAATTGCAATGTCTAGACAATATTTTTTAACTTACAATTTTGCCTTATGTATATATTGCACGCACGATAAAACTCTTCAGCACATTAGTGTAAGAAGTAAAGCATCTGGTATGCTCCGGAGTGCTATATCCTTGACCTGTTTTTTTCATACAAGTCAAGACAAAATAAGTCAGGTGAATTTTCTGTTTAAAGTTTTGTCATATTGTGATACATTTGGGTACCTAAAATGCCCTTTTGTCGAAATTAAAATAACGATAAGCTGAGCAAAATAAGTACAAGAGAAAAAAAATACTGTTCTGTGCAAAACTTTCGATATTGTGTTTAAATGTAGATAGAAGTAAAATAATTTTACTAAATTGAAAAAGAAATTTCTTAAGAAAAACGGCAACAGACTCTTTAAAATCTTTGTTTTCTTACGGACTTTATGTTGGCCTTTCGACTTTATATACCATTAACTTTTCAGAAAACCCATAAACAGACACAACTGTAGTAAAGTTCTTTTCTGATTAGTGTTAAATTTATAACTTTGGTCACACAAAAACATATTAGATGCAGGGTTTCTCTATTATCACAATGCAGTCCGAATTCAGTTTGTTTTAGTTTGTCTTTAGGAAATTGTCTGGCATAAATACCTAGTACAATTCTATTCTGTGGAGCTGTAAACAGAAATCAAATTATTTGGACGTTCTTCTTACATCAAAAGACTGCATTTAAGTAAAGAATTGCGCTTGTTGAAATTTATTGATTGGCCAAAATTCGTTACGATGTTTGTTTAACAGCTTATCATTACGCGTAACATTCGTGTTTAACATGCCTTGACATAATATATTGTTGAGAGTGTCTTCACGCCCGGCAGAAACAGTCTTTAATAAATTCATTAATTAATTGGTTTAAGGAGATAGTGTGAGATATTGCATGTACAAAAAGCGTGTTCGCATTAATTGATGACTCGTACAGTTTTTAATTTAGATAAAAATCTGTGATAATTTGATAGTATTACAGGACACGGGTAAGTACGCTTATAAATCACTATTGCGTAAGATTTATTTACATTCTTCTAGCTTTGAAACATGTGGAAAGATTTGTTTTATTTATTTTTATGTTTACATAATAATATATATTTTTGAACTAAAATGTAGAGCTTACAAAGCAGTAATCGAAAGGGGACTTCTACTGTATCGTCGACAATAAGGAGTTTCGGGCTTTGATGCATTATGGAACATTTGGCCAGGTAGTTTTCTGTAGACTGACTTATTCGATAGCTCACGGAAATGTTTATTATTATTATGTCTAGTGCATAGTTAATTCACTCCAGGGAAAATTTATACCTAAAATTCTGATTTACGAAGCTAATATGTCAGTCATGCAACATAAATTGTATTTTCTAAGCAGTAAAAACACGTACTTTAAGGTCATTTCTGTCAATGTTGACACCATCCACCCACAGGTGACAGTATCACTTTACATTAAACCTCTAAAAACGAAAACAAAAACTTTTAAATAATATATCTACGTGGTATATTTCATGCAGGACTATCGATTTTTCAAAGAGCCACGATATGTGTTAATTCAGTAACAATATTGAAAACGTTTCCATTTTTGCAATATATTAAATAAAATTTTTGCACGATACTTTGAAAATCAGTCTAAAACCTTACGAGCAATGACGTTATATATAAATTCGAGAACATCACTGAGGTGACAAGGTGTCTGAGTAAAATTTCTTGAAATCTTCTCATATTTGGTGTTTCTAGCACTGTCTGAATAGTAATGTACCTTAATATTTAATATAAATAATAGATCATCATTTTTATCTACTTAAATCCCTTTACGTGTTTGTTTGTGCTTAGCGTTGAAATCTTTTGTGTTTTGGGTAATCCTACTTTTATTTCACCACGTTTGTTATTGACGTCAGCAAATTCAATGTTGTGTCTATCTTTTTCCATTTGCTATTGGAACACACCTCCAAATAATTAACTAATGAAAACATTCAGAACAAAAATCATTCGGGATAGTAAGAAAGCGATCAACTGAAGCAAAATAAGACAACAAAGGTTATGGAAAGATATATGTAACGGAACAATCTATATCTGTGCATTAAATTGTTCATAAAATGTAAATTCATAATTCAGGGTATTTAGGTCAAAAGACATTATTTATTGGCACTGATTAAGGTAAACGTGTAAACTTAAGTAAAGAAACTGAATTTAAGTATGAACTGGTCATAAATTGTATTTAGTTTACGAAATAAGATATTCCTTTAATCATAATTCAAAAGTGAAAATAACTTATTATCAAGTGTTTGAGGCCGACTTTCCCGGTGTCTGTACATTTTGCATTGAACAGATTTTAATGACCATTTTCCTACTAGTCTTCCTGCAATTTAAAGTTAAACAACCGGTATTCTAAATGGCAGTCTGAAGCACAGACTGATAGCTAGCAACCGTTCTTTTTCTAATGCAATTAACTTTCTTTGTTCGCATTCTATGCATTGTATAGTAAAACAGTTTTAACAAAATAACAAGAGCAAGTGTTCGACCTCTTTGCAAAAGTCAATTTAATTTGTAGTTAAAATAACCTCAGTCTTTGACAGTTAGCACTCTGAAATCACTTTAAAATGATGCCTCATCAGGTACTAAAGTACCCCTCTGTTTAAATAACGAAAGTACTTGCAACATTTTGAATACTTCATTGCTTTTAGTGTTAAAGCCCTCTAAAAGAACAAATAGATTTTGAGAATGACAAATTACGTTTGAACCATGTCAAGGGAATAATTTCACTCTAGACTGATTGAAAACGCACTAATTAGTCTTCTAATTTATTTAACTTGAACTAATTAGTTGCAGAAGGCAGCAAAACAGTTAAATAAAATATTGGCTGCGAGTAACAGACTCATATCGACATCATATTTAAAAATACTCTGGTTGTATTGACGAGGCTCACTTGGAACACACAAAATGAAGAAAACATCTTCTGATAAGATTTATAACAAAATAGACATGCTTTGTTTAATACGGTAGTTTTGACATGTTGTCATACGGAATAGGTCATCGCACAAATGTCTCACAACATCAGGTGTATCATTTCTTTAGTAAGACGCTGCTTTATGACCAATTTAGTCAGGACTTAACAATATTCTTGTTCATATGTAAACCACTTTTTATATTGAAAACAAATGTTGCCTACATTACCGGCATCACGAGGGAAAAGATACTGAAATATTCAGTCTTCCTTCTACTGTCGGTAAACATATGATGGTGCTGAATCGTTCATCCAAATGTCAGCAAGTCTCACACGACCATTTTAATGGATGATGAAAACATGAGAAAAATGTTTGGTTGCTTATAGGCAAATTCACTGTATCCTTTACCCTTGGTTTAATCAACTTACTGCTTCTACTGAGCTCTGAAGGCAGATGTGACATTTCTGCATCTTATGTAAGAAAATGCTTAAAAGTAATATATTATTCGTAACAAATTATTATAGCAAGTTGACATAAAAGATACCATTCTCGTTACAGAAATGTTTGCATTATCAACAACAGTACTGGTTATGTTAAAAAGATATCGTTTAGAATGTAACACATGTTTATCTTTATTTCACAAAGATATATTTAGTATTTGAAAATATTAAGCAAATAATAATTAACCTGCAATAAACTATCAACATAAGCGAATTATATGATATATAATACTTTATACAGAACTAAAAGTGACATTGCTTAGCATCTTCTTAAACAAAGGTGGATTAAGGACACCTTATTTTTTGAGAAATGGTAATTTTGACTGATACCATTGAACTTTGAACCTTGAACAATTAGGTACTATACATAATTAATCGACAACATTAATTTTTTAAGTAAGTAGATATAAATGCCAATTTGTTGACTAAGAAATAAAAACAGAGTTGAACCATGGTTAAAATCTGAAGTAAACCGGACATGATATATGCTTTTCTCTAATACTAGAAATTCAGATTTGCCATAGAACATTATAATAACATATTTTTATAAATGAATCACATAAAGTCCAAAACATATTTTGTGTTTGTTTACTGAGACAATAAAACTCGGAGTTTTGTAATGTCAGCCATGTTTTGAAACGATTTTTTGTGGTTTCGTTTTTTTTTTTTTTTTTTGCTAGTTATTTTTTTCTGTTAAAAATGCGAATATGTATTTCAGTTTGTTAGGAGTAGTCGTATATGTTATTATGAACGTACTGAATAAATTCGTAAGAGTAACGTACATCAAGGTATGATTTCAAAGGATCGACAGACTTCCAGTACATTAGACATACTGTATTGCGAGTCTCACTTCTGATAATAATATTAAGATCTGCTTTTTGAAATCATGGCTGCAAATAAAATAAAATAAAATAAGATCACTTTAGATAAAAAAACAAATCCTGTGTTCTTAAATTTTGCGTTTAAATACATAAACAGTTTTCTGCAAATGACCAATGACAAAGTAACAGATGCGGTCATTTTGTAAGAGTATTATAAAAATAATCACTTATTTCATAATCAGTACATGTTATTTTCTTTGTAATAAGACATATTTGTAAGTTTGTTGAGGTTTAGTGATTTTCAATCATATGTAGACCATATCGAAATTTCCGTTAAATCTTTCGATAAAAGTTTACGTGGTGGTTGTTCAAGACAGACTGTGAGGCAAAAGTTAGACGAGACATACAATATCAGCTTAGGAAATCGTCCTCTGTAGGACTAACTTTACCACTAATATTATTTTTGTTTTGTTAAATTGTTTCATAGTCAAAACAATACTTCATTGTTTTTATGTATTCAGCCATGCCAAAAAATCTCATACAGTTGTTGATTATAAGATAACTGAACGGGTGGAACTAATATTTTGAAAAGGTAAACCTTCTTTCGTATGCTAGCTGTGCAATAACTGCCGTGTAATATTGAAGTATTGCACAGTAGTTAATGCACGGTAGAGCCTGAAAACTACATATTTTTTTTTGGTTTAATGTCCGTAAAAATAAGGTATTTAAGTCGGAAGAAAACATTACAGATCTGATTGATGCATTTCCACAAATATAACCCGGAATAACAGCTTAACTTAACAGAGTTATTCATAATGATAATTCCAGAAATGAACATTTCAAAGCACAGTTTGGTTAAAAGTGCACATGTGTTTACATCGCCGTAGTACGCTAATTGGCTGAAAAGGTGGGTTTCACATATTATGCCAACAATTAGTTTCGTCATCAGACAAGGGCGTGTCTTGAATCGTATATGTTATAACTAAGACAATTTTTTCTTATTCTATAATTGACATATCAAGTTCTGTGCAAATATTGAAGGAGATCTGCTGAAGAAAATCTAAAATAACAGATTGGCGAAATCCAACGTGTTCTGCTTTTTTTTCTTCACAGCATTGCTTCAATTGATTTACTGCTCAGAAATAAAATAAATGCAAATCTTAACATTATCTGGCACCCACTTTACGTTTATTTCGTATTAATGACCTTACAAGATATGATTTTTTGAGTTCTAAAATACCTTTTTCGTGGACCTACACTAAATTGGTAATATATTTTGAAGTAAACGTTTGTACTGAATTGATATACTACACATCCTTATCAGATACTTTTACTTGCTTATATACATTAAAAAATCAGACTTCTCTTTGACGTTTTCCGAACGATTTACAGGCACATTTCATAAAAAAGTCAGTTCTTCAATCCTGTCGTATTCACATACGTTTGAGCGGATATCGACGTCTAACCTGTTGGGATTTCTAAGACACACACACAACTTAATTATTAACATTCAGTACTGTTTCGGTTCTATTTTAATTTGTCTGGAGAAGATTGTCTAGCAGAAAATGCTCAATAAACTTGAATTTTGCAAGAAAACAGCCAGCAGAATGAATAAAACGTTGACACAACTGTGAAAAGAACTATGACAATACGTCACCAACAGGGACCACATCTTATCCGTAAAAATGCATTACATAGCCGTTTAAAGCGTTTTCAATAAATTCGTTATTTTTAAGTTCTGTGGAACCTTTCCATTGAAAAACATCTAAGGCGAGAGATAAAACAAACCAACAAATAAACTTTACTCTTACACTGATATTGACAGTTTTCATTCATTTAGGAGGTGTTCAATCAGAGTTCACATATTACTTGTTCCAATGCTATAGCATTAAAACATGAAAACACAACAAGTAGTAGCATTGTAAATATAAATGTGTTGTTTTTTTTTACCGTGCGACATATTCCTGTGAGTGATGACATATCTCTAATATCTAAAATTACTTTTCATTGCTTAAATTATGTAAAGCGCATACTTTGAGTTGATTTTGTTGACCCTGATAAAATTTCAAGAAAAAAAAACAAGAAAAGTACAACTAAAACCAGCAAAATAGCCATGAAATAAGAAACACGTTTAATTTCTTAAAAAGCCCTTTCGTTTTAGAATGTGTTTTCCGCTAAACTAGGTTCATACAAATTACTTAATAGGGACTTCGAGCACTGGTACAGGTGGGGTAAATGACATCATGAATAAAAATGCGAAACTGTAGAGTAACGTTTATCTTTTCCATTTAATTCCGAAATCTCATGAATAAGACAACCTATATATTAAGCTCTTGAGATCTACACATCTGATTTATGTGCAATTCATTTTTATGTCCATCATTTTATGTGATATATTGTAAAGAATTATCTGGGGATGTTTTTTTTTTTAATTCAAAATCTAGACATGCGCTCCAACAGTTTCTGTCAAACGCGTAAAAAATTGCAAGATAACATAAATAAAAACTCAGAGAATTGCCTGGCATTTGCAAATCTGAATATGACAATCTTTTAGTTTTTACCCTACTGTAAGATCAATATTGAAAACGTATGCCACATTCAAACATTTAAGATATTTTCAAAATTCATATATTATATCAAAATGTCTTTTTTTCCTCTTTGAAATGACAATAATTTGGTGGTCTAGACGTTATGAAAACAATTTTGATTGATTTAAAAGAAACAAACAACAGATCAATGTCAGACATCTTTTTGTTGTCTAATATTGTTAAACAAACTATTCACAATTTAGAAATGTACATGCTTATTTCAGATAGGATGTGTGCATTGTATTTTACTATAATTATACTTTATATTCTGGTAATTAAGCATCAGAACGAAAGAAATATTCGTTCATTTTATTTCTAAATGTAACAAGAGCTTGCCAGAGACAAAGCAACAGTCCCCTACCGGTGCAATGTCCATCTCCCTAACTCCAACCCATATGTGGAAACTGACTAAAGAATTTGTCTGAGACATGCATAATCTCCATATGATCCTCTATCCATGTACAAAGTGTCATCAAAGAAAAAAAACGTCATAGGTCAAGGTCATTTAGAGGTTAAGGTCTAATAAATATATATATTGTTGAAAAGGTCTTATCGAAGGGGTTGTTGTGACCAAGTTTGAAGTAATTCTGTTCAGAAATAAGGAAATTATGGCCAAACTTATAGTTTCTTGACAAGAAAACTTTAAAGATCAAGGTCATTCAGAGGTCAAGGTCACAGAAATGTACTTCATTGAAATGGTCTTGCCCAAGGTATTGTTGTGGCCAAGTTTTAAGTAATTCCATTCAGTAGTAAGGAAAATATGGCCTATGGTAAAGTTTTCGGAGGAAATGACTGATAAACGAACGGACAGTTCCTCCTTTAGGTTCATAAAAAAATAAGGTGGATATTCTCCATACTGCCATTTATCCATATTTCAAGTTTCATAAAAATATTGGAAGTACTTTTTGAATTATCACAAATATTGCTAAAGAAAAGAAAAGACGTGTATAATCTCCATACTGCCATCTATCCATATATCAAGTTTCATAAAAATATTTTCAGTACTTTATGCGTTATCTCGGGATCCAGGTTTTGCGGACAAACGGACTGACGGAAGGAGGGTAAACCTGAAGACCCCTCCTGTGAAACCGGTAGGGGACTATAAAAGGTCGCAAAAGTAGAAATTTGTCACAGATGGTGACTAATACCCCGCACTGCCTTGTCACAGGATGGTAGCCCAGTTGGAACAAGTTGCACATAATCTTAAATACAAAGTTTCAACTATCATCTGACCTTGACCTCTGTTGAAAACACATGAAAAACTAGTTCCTAATGTTTATATGTTCTCAGGATCACTATGTTTAGCTTATATTTCAACTTTACTTTATTCTCAGTAAATTTGTTGGAAAAGTTCCAAGTACTTCAAAATGATCTCTGGATACAGTTTTTAGGGAAAGACAAATGTACCAAATTTTTCAACATAGGAAGAAAAATTCAAAGTTCAAGGATGATAATTCTGACAATTTAGATGCTAGAATTATGAACCTTGTCACATCTCATGTGGGGATGATAAGAAACCAATATTTAAAGTTTGAAGTAGATTCATTAAGAAATAATGAAGTTATATACAAAATAAAACACATTTTTCGTGAAAATTCTAAGTTCAAGGAAGATAAATCTAAAAATTTTGGAGCTCGAGTTGTGAACCTTGAGGTGCATTATATTCATACTGTCACCTATCCATACTTCATGTTTCCTAAAAATATTTTCAGTACTTTTTGAGTTTTACAAAAAAAAAACAACATTTTTTTCATGAAAATTCTAAGTTCAAGGGGGGATAAATCTAATAATTTTGGTGCTAGAGTTGTGAACTTTGAGGTGCATTATTTCCATACTATCACCTACCCATATTTTATGTTTCATAGAATCATTCTTACAACTTTTTGAGTTATCACAAATATAGTTATATTTGCCATATTTTAAGTATATTTGTTGCTATAGCAACCAAACTTTTCAACATATGAAGAAAAAAAAAGACATGCATAATCTCCAGACTGCCATCTACACATATTTCAAGTTTCATTAAAATATTTTTAGTACTTTTTGCATTATCACGGGATCCAGTTTTTGTGACGGACGAACAGACTGACGGACGGACGGACGGACGGACAGACGGACAGAGGGTAAACCTATAGTCCCCTCCGGTTAAACCGGTAGGGGACTCATAAGCAATGCAGTTTTTATTCATATATTACTACACTACACAAAGTGCATCCACGCTTCGATTTGGCTTTAAGGTTTTAAATCATGTGACGATACATGACTTTCAATGTTATGAAGATCAAAGATGCAGTAAAAGTCCCCGAACTGACAACATTACTTCTGCAGTTACATCTGCATCTAATATAAACTTTCAAAAATTTCTTAACAATAATACATTGCTTATCTTAAGTAAAATCTTAACGTGTAATTTAGAAATTAAGAAACTATTGATGACATTTTATCTGTTCAGTCATATTTTATAACCAGGCTGGATGAAGAAGATACGACTGTAACCGAGATTAAGCTTAGGAAAGGTTAAGGTTAAGGTTTTCCTGATCAAGATTCACGTTCCCGAGATTTTCAGACAAATACAGCCATAAAACAGCTTTCAGCAACAGACGGAGAACAGTATCTTACCTTTGATTTCTTCTCAGTTCTGGCAACTTGAACAAATATGGTGCATGTGATCTACTGTCAAGGCAACGACCGATTTACATGGCAACGTTTTAAAACAAGGTAATATACTGACAGAAGCACAGATAGCTTTAACAGCACTTCCTTTCATTTTTATAGTGTCGTCGAAATTCTTAGTTGAAACTGTCGTTCACTACAAGTTTAACAAACATGAACAATGTAAAATGGATATCTTGACAAGGCATCTACATCTGAAATCCAATTGGTTTATACATAATGTCAAAATCAAAATCAGCTAAAGTAACAATTCAGTAGCATGTAACTTGGCATTGATTAAAATATGAATTATAAGATTGTACACAGTGAACTTACATATAACCAAGTATTATTACTACTTTTCTGTTATGATCCATTTAAGAGCTAAAATCTCTTACTTTGAACACATATTTTTCTAGCTTGGACAATAACTTTTATAACTTTAACTTTTGATAGTTTGCTGAAGTCTTTGATACATTAACGATAACAAGCCGATTAAGCCAAAAAAAATTCAGGTTCAGTTTCCAAACCGCTATTAACACATGACTCAAAACCTTAACTCTTCTATACTGTTTGGATCTGGTTAGCATCTTATCCAATGTTTTAAAGTGATCTTGAAAAGAAGAAATATTATGTTGTCTATTTTAATACATTGTATAACAAATGATCCCAAAACACTATTGCCTGATGATTTGATCCTCTGTTAAAAATTTCTCAAACAAAATGGTGCGGTATTGTCTTCGCAAAATCATAGCGGTCGTAATATAACTGTTTAATATCGATTTTCTGCAAATTCAGCAATTTTTAATCTATGCTTTGTTTGCCACAATGCTCTTCGTACCCACTTATGTTGGAATCTACTTACAAAAAAACGTCTTCATGCTTTTTTTCCGTATTGCCACAACTCGCCGTGCTGTCCTTCTGTTTATCACTACTTTAGTCCTTAATCACTTTCGCCTTTTTCAACCATTCTTCTTTCTGGCTCTCTGCTTCTACAAATTATTCTTCAACATCTATTGAAACAAGCTGCAAGTCTGTAATCGCAAAGTCAAATTGTCACATGGTAAATTACTTAAATTTAACAATATTACCTGTCACATGGTAAATTACTTAAATTTAACAAGATTACCTGTCAGTCGCACTGTCAATCAATCATTTAATAACAATAACCAACAAAAGATTAGGAGCTATTTCAAGCTTGCCTTGTTCAGCAAATATTAAAACAACTAATTTATCAATGTTTTATTAAGCTGTTTTTTTCCGGACAACCAATTATCGAAACAAAAAGAATGTAAGGTGAATGTGAGCTCACTGACAACCATGTCTTTACAATTATTCATAAACTGTTCTAAGAGTGTTTGAGCTTTAACCCATTTATACCTAATGGAGTATGCCATCCTTGGCAGTAAGAAGAGTCCATTTTCATTTAAAAGGGTTTAAATTTTCAATTCAGTTCTATCTAGCTAGATATTAAAAGACGAACCATTGCTCCTGAAATACCTGATGTCTGCGTGCAATAATACATTTTCCTTTTTATGCAAACATATAAAGACGTAAATATTGATATGCAGTTGCGTTTGGACTATCTAATATTATACTTAGTTAGTTTGTCATCCTAAATAAATCACACATCACATCACATTACATTAAATGATGTAAGGACGAAGGAGGGGTTGGGGAGGGATCAATGAACAATTTAATGAGAAAATAGACAACATAGGATTCACTGCAATGCCAAATGAAGTCTGCCTAACGTCGGATTTAGGACACAACCGATCCTCAAATAACGTTATTCCAATGTCTGAATTGATGGCTATTTTGTTCAATCCGTTTTCAGATTCCCTGTATATCTTTAGATTCTGTACAATTCAGTATGATGGCACCTATCTCTAGAGGCCGAAACACCAGATCGTTATCAAAACTCGGTGTTCTGCACTTTGCATTTGAAAGAATAGGATGTTCTTTCTTAATAGAATTTCTTAGTTTGAAATTGTAAGTAAACATTTAGTCTTATACAAACATACGAAAAATAAGAAAAAAAATTTAAGCGCTTTATTGCTGGATATATGGATGTTACTGATTAACTTCAGATGGAAAAATAGAATTTGACCGCTTTTGTAAAGGTTTCATGTAAGTACTAGAAATTGAAAATTTACCGAAGTTGATTTGAATAAATTTGCTCGAGTGTACGATGAGAATTGCTACTGTGAAAAAAAAGATTAAACAAGACATGCCCACGGGAAGAATGTCGAGCCCGCTCGTCTTAATTCAAACCTGAGCCTATAAGCCTCAGATAATGAGATGTGCGCAACACATCCTTTTTAGACCCAAGGCAAAATCTTTACATTGCAACATCTTAGGTGACATTGACTTCTGACCTGGTGACCTGGTTCATGTGCATGATACGAAGTCTCATGATGAACATTTGTGCATAAAAAACTCAATTCATGTTATTTGAAAATCCCTCCATGCACGAAGAATTTATGGCATGGACAAGTCTGGACGCACGCACACACACACAAACACTGTACAGCCATTTTGACAACTATGTCGATCTCATCGCAAGCGGGCTCGGCAAAAATCCTCTGACTAAGCAAGATATAGCGAGGACAAACATGTTTGATATTTTCATTTGACTTTTGATCTCTTGTGACATTGACCCTCATTTTGCGCAAGACAACTCAACTCACTATGGAGAACATTTGTTGTAAGTAAAATTAAAATCAACCATGTATATAGAAGTTATACTCACAAATGAATGTTTTAATTTGTTATTTGACCTTTGACCCTGAAGTAAGATCTTGACCTTTTACCACAGACACCTGAATATTTTGCGCGACACTCCCCCTCACTATGGAGAACATTTGTCACAAGTTATATTAAAATCCCGCCACGCATTTAGAAGTTACGCTCCGGAAACGGGTTTTGAGCTGACCCTCCAAATGTGACCTTGATCTTTGAGTGGCTGACCTGGGTTTTGCGTGTGACACACCACTTTATCATGGTGAACATTTGTATCAAACAATTTTGTAATCCTTCAAAGAATGAGCAAGATATAGACTGGAAAAATCTAGACGGACGCACGGGCTGACGGACGCACATACACCAAACCGCCAAAAGTGAAAAGCAGCGACTAAGTCGACCTCACCACAAGCGGGCTCAACAATTTCAAAATCCTCTGACCACTAAGCATAATACCTCAAAGCATAAGCAAGAAACAGCGCCAACAAACAAATTTTAATATTTATTATTTGACCTTTGACCTCTTTTGACCATGACCTTGACACTCCTTTTGCGCGAGACAACTCTACTCAACTGGGAGAACATTTGTGCTAAGTTATATTAATATCCATCCATGTATATAGAAGTTATACTCGCAAATGAATGTTTTATTTTGTTATTTGAACTTTGACGCCTAAGTGTGATCTCGACCTTTGCACAGACACCTGCATTTTTTTGCGCGACACTCCGCCTCACTATGGAAAATTTTTGTACCGAGTTATAATAAAATCCCTCAATGCATGTAGAAGTTACGCTCCGGACACGGGTTTTGCGCTGACCCCCAAGTGTTACCTTGACCTTTGAGCGGCGGACGTGGGTTTTGTGTGCGACACACCACCCCATCATGCTGAACATTTGTACCAAATTATTTTGTAATCCTTTAAAGAATGAGCAAGATATAGACCAGACAAATCCGGACGGACGCACGGACGCACGCAAATACACCGAACTATACGCCAAAAGTGGCGACTAAGTCAAGCTCACCGCAAGGGGGCTCGACAAAAACTGTAATAATACAGACTACTTTGATTATATTCCTTTTTGAATATGAAAACATGTAACATGAAATGAAACTATCCGTGGAATTCTTTTGTCTCCTAAATGTAATCTGCAAGATTACAATATTATAAAGCCTTAACGATTTCAGACTGTGAATTTTTCCCAAAGAGAGCTGTCTTATGGTAGTTTTATATCATTAGGACAAGTGCCTTCAAGCCATACGCTGACAGAAACATTGAGCGCTCACAATGTCACATAATATGACGCGAAAAGTCGTTGCTAGTCGCAGTGCGAGACAATCATGATTGACTTCTTCTCTTGGCTGTAGAAAATAAATTTAAATTGGATACTTCACAGAAACACTAAAAACGAGTTTTCCTAAATATATCTAGTGTACAATTTAAATTGTGTTGAGGCAATTTATATATATACCCACCCATTCAATCATGTTATTCATCTTTGAAATTAATTCGTTTATGTTGAAAGACAATTTATTTACGATAATATAATTCGTTTTGTACTGTTTTAATTTGTCTGGTGTAGAATAACTCGCAATCTTTTCTCTGAGGTAAGTTGATTTTTTTAATTTCGTTCAATGTGCTGCCTGTCACCATTACAGTAAAACAGTATCTGTATGGATTAATATACTGAAAGAAAAAAAAGAAATGGATATTTTGTAAGTATACTGAAAAAACCCTCGTGAAATGCTAAATATAAAAAATCCTATGTTTAATCTTAAAACCATAGCTAACATCACGTTCGCATAAAACACAGGTTCAAGTCAGTAACGGGTATGTCAACCTCTTGCAGCAAGACCAACTCTCATTTTAGATTGCATACACAGAATAAGTATGTTAACAATTGTTAGTAAAACATTATCCCATTCTAATGGTACTCTAAAATTTATAAATTTGAGATCAATCATCGAATAATCAACTGGGATTACCATAACAAAATTAAATTATAATAATTGAATTTTCTTTTTGAATTACTTGTCTAGACAAAATTGTTTTACAGAAAGAGTTGAAAAATCAATTTCAGTGCCCTTTATACTTTAGCGCAATTAGTTGTTTTTCTCTAAATCAGGATGTTTCCAAGATTCAGGATGAAACGGCAAAATGTCGTTCACTGTTCATAACGATACATCAATAAAATAGTTTTGATATTGTATGGACCCAATCTATACATCTGTAAAATAGAGTAATCTTGAAATAATGTTTCCAGTATTGAACCATTGACTTACCGTTAAAGTACAAACAAACGTTGCCTTTTCTATAAATAACCCTGCGCTGTTAGTCGACTGCGTAAGACGAACAGTCTTTGCACCTAATTGTATTGTAGAAGGCATGCAATGCGGCGTAAAACATGTTCGATTCAGCTACAGATTGAGCTATAAATTATATGCATAAAAACAATGACGAATAGCACTGTTTATATTGAAACTACACTAGACTCCGAAAATTTTCTTCACTAGCCAAAGACGTATAATTAATTATTTAAAGATAATTGCAAAGATGTCTTTGCTATAATGACAGTTCTACACCATAAGGGCAAATGCTTTTAAGTGGTACACGAAACACCATCAAGCAAGAGAATGTTACAATGTGGGAATTTATTACAATATTTACTGATATATATTCATGATTATGTGCAGTAACCTAGATGTAAGACTAAAGAAGGGTAAATTAAGTGAGGAAACACGCATTACCAAGTAACATTGTATCAGCGTTCAAACAACCATGGTCCATGACAGTCAAGATAAAAGCTGATCACACAGTTGATGTTTACACTCATGATAAAAAGAAAGAGCAAATATTTACTTTCATGAGGTATATTAATACAAGTAAACCTCTAATTTAGCAACTAAGAAAAAATCACATAAATCTAATGGGAGTTGAATGTTTGTTTCAATAAATATATTTGAGTAAAATGTTGATGATGCTTGTTTTTCTACGGATACATATGTACAAATACTTATTGAATTTCCTGAAGTACCTGGCACGTGGTCTACGGCAAAAACAACCCAAGAGAAACGACGATTGGTTGTTTTTGTCACGTGACCTATTTGAAAATAACGCGATTTCGTTCACGTTTAACTTGTTTTTAAAGAACGTTCAAATATTTACGTTCAAGTCCGCATTACACTACAAACATACTGGGAATTTAAATTTCTTGATATTGAAAGTGATTTGAACAAATAATATCAGTTTTAAGTTTTTGGGTACTCATTTGCCTGTGTATCCCTTTAATGTAAGTTGTATCGTTTGTTATTGTTAATTCTAAATGTGTCTGTTATTCTTCCAATCTGGCATTGGCAATGAAGTGCACATTGAAGTAGTGTGAAAAAGTATCAGACAGTATACTTCCTATATTATAAAGTACGAATAATAAATTGAAAATGTTATTAAATTTTGTTGTCGTACGTCATAATATCTGCATATTAATTATATATCATAATATATTAGTCAGTACATAATCGTATATAACTTTTGTAATGACAAAGAAAATTATCAAAAGATGCGGTATTTTTTCATTGAAATAACAAAAAGGGAATTCATTCCACCCAGATATTTCACGTCTATTGGTTGCTGAAGCTGGACTATCTACTTCTGTCACACCGTACATTATTTGTAGGACAAACGTACTAAGGTTCATTCTTGACATTATACATAGACGAAAACAAATATCAAGCCAAACGGTTTCACTGAAAGGGCAGACGCACTGAAAGAGACGTACAGTCGTCGGTGCGACGAAAATCATAGCACATAGCGATACTATTTATGTTTTTCTATTAGAGAAAATTCGTCCCCTGCAGACTTTCTTGTAATTGCTTTTTTTTAGATAATAAAATGAAAATCTCTTCAAATTGACTGAAGCTTTAGTGAATTACATTGTTTATGAGATGATATATAGCATATGCTTTTAGATGTATTTCTGAAATTGATTAGTTATTTTGAAATGAATAAAAATCAAAAAACCAAATACCTAACAGTCTGAAAATAAACCAAAATTTATAATAACCACATCAAAATTCAAATTGCATATATCAAATGTCGGTGTTTTGACATAACCGATATTTTAGATCAACCATTTTAAAGAAAATAATTAAATCAATATTTATTTTTGCATGTAAATTACTATTAATATTGTTTTATGTAGATTCTTTTATAAATCGAGGCAATTCAATAACAGTGACGGAAGGGAAAGTTTATTGATATTGTCTTCAAACTGGTGTTTGGCATGAAGCAGTGTTATCCAAGGGATACAACAAATCTGTGCAAACTTTGACTGTCACAGTGACTTATTGTTTATTAAGTGTTTTCTTCTGAAAATAGAAAACTAAAACTTGACACAGAAAACTCCAAAAAACTTTTAGTAAAATTACAAACCAACGAAAAGACACAAAAAACTAGGGCAACTTTTTTTCTTCTAAATGCAACTTTTTACACATCTAGTAGATCATGGTTTTGTTACCCAGAAAAATCCATTCTTGCCTTAAAACAAAGAAAAAACTGTTACTGAAACAAACTTAATGATCATTTGCATTTAACAGCATGGAACGGTGCACACCATGTGACATCAGTAGAACGGAGTGTTCAAGTTTATATATCTCCACAGCTAAAAAGAAGTACTTAGATATATTTTTAATAAACTTATTTCAAATTATTCTGACTTTTCAGATGTGCAGCAATAAAATTATAGGTCTTAAAGACAGAAGGTATCATAACAGTTTCTGATGAATTATTCCTTTATTCCTACAACCCTGACAAAATTTTACTCTCTAGTTTGCTGTAAGCGGACAGTGTAATACAGGCACACACCACATTAAAACGAAAAAAATATTTTGTTTTCTACATAGGTTTTAATTTTAAGTAATAAAAATAACCTGTCAGACTATTGTACGGCAGTTTTTCGAAAGACAGACAATAAACTTTATGTTATCTTCTACAAATTGCAATGCGGAAATATTATTTTGTATCATGTTACCAAATCAGCACTATAACGGTTTAATTCTTATTTGTCTGGAGAAGATTGTCTGAAAGATAATACACAGTGAACCTTAATGTTTATAATGCAAAAAACTTAACAGAAAATGAATCAGTAGCACTTAACTCACCACAGAACAAAATTCTTACACATATATTATGGTGGTTGATTCGTATTAAAAATTTTATAAAATGGTCATTAGTTAATGTCTAATCCATAATGCCTTACATCCACTTTGAAGATTTATCAATTCCATTAATTTGTGTAGGCTTAAGAAATTATCTTTGCAGGTCATTTGTTTAAAGGCCACTCTTGTCAATATCTTTCGGCGTAGCTGTATTAAAATCGATTTTTACCTACATTTATAACATACGAAATTGTTAGATACAAAACCTTCAACTAGAGAAGGAAGTTTGTCATTGGTTAAAAGAATTGTTGTTATGAAATTTTAGGACAAACTTTTTGTATCTGTTAAATTGCCTCTGAAAATAATGCAATAATGATAACATTAAAACAGTTGTAAATTGACGAAATTAAATAATTTATCTAAACGATTTAATCATGAAAAAATAAACTAATATGGAATGGTTATAAGATAACAAGAGGGTCATGCTAGCCCTGGATCGCTCACCTGAGTAATTTGGCTGTAGGTTTGCTGTTAAGCAGTATTTCATTTTTTAATTGAAAATATGTAAGTGCCTACAAACCAAATATGTAAAATATCAGTCAATAAATAAAGGCTCTATGACAGAAAGTAGAAATATATATTATAAGCTATGGTGAACTTGATCTTGACCCAGTGACCTCAAACCCTACCCATGGGTTTGCATGCAAGGAACCTATATACTGAATATCAAAGATATTGGTCTATAAATAAAGGCTCTATGTGGTACGGTAGATAAATCTATTTTTAGCCTCCATGACTTTTAACCTTATCTAATGCTGCACACCAAATATCTAAACACTAGGCCTTGCAGTTTCTGACAAGAGGATTTTTTTAAGTTTTTCCTATATTACTCTATGTAAAATATTTGACCCCCGGGGCTGGGCCATTTTTGACCCAGGAGCCATGATTTGAACAAACTTGGTAGAGGTCCACTGGACAATGCTGCGCACCAAATATCTAAACTCTAGGCATTGTGGTTCAGACAAGAAGATTTTTAAAGTTTTTCCTATATGATTCTATGTAAAACTAGTGACCCCAGGGGCAGGGCCATTTTTGACCCAGGGGTTATGATTTGAACAAACTTGGTAAAGGTCCACCTAATGATGCTTCATACCAAATATCTAAGCTCCAGGCCTTGTAGTTCTGGAGAAGAAGATTTTTAAAGTTCCAACTTTGAAAATCTAGTTTTAGCTCCTGTGGCCTAGAAATGCAATGGACCTGAACCATTTGGACAATTTTGTTAAAGCTTCATGCAAGTAACATTCCTGCCAAGTTTCAGCAAGATTGGCCAAGCAGTTCAGGAGAAGAAGTTGTTTGAAGTAAAAGTTGACGACGCACGCACGGACGGACGACGGACATCAGGCGATCACAAAAGCTCACCTTGAGCACTTAAAAATGACAGAAATTTAATTAATTTTACTTGACATGGGCACTATAAGTATTAAACTCATAAAACATTTTTTGTGATGTTTATAGGACAGTCGATTACTACACGCGTTAAATGTTTGCCAATGCCCGTAAACAATACTCTTATGGGGCATAAATTCTGTACTCCATCTACGCTGCTTTTCTTTTTAAAAGATATTATTGTTTCTTCAGTTTTAGGCTTTAGGTTTATATTATATTATGAACATGAATTTCGTCCCCTGCAGACTTTTATGTCATAGTTTTTTTTTAATTTGGACATTCTTTTGGATATCAACAATATATCATCAAAAACAACTGAAGCTTCAATAAATTACATTGCTTATTTGCATTCAATTAGATTTTTAGAATAAAGAAAAATTAAATGACCAAACCTAACAGTCTGAAAATAAACCAACTTTCATAATGTTATTATGATTGTATCAAATCCAGATGTAGGTGTTCTGATAACAAATAATTCAAATCAAACATCTCAAAGAAATTGATGAAATAAACAATCGTTTTTAAATGTAAATTACTTTTAATATGGAATTAAGTAGACCTAATCACAAAACAATTCGTTGGTAGTGATGAAATTGAAAGCTTTATGGTATTGTCTTCTTGAAGCAGTGTTACGCAAATGAAATGACAAAGCTGTGCAAATTGTGACAGTGTATTTTGTAAAATTGGATTCTGTAATGTATTAAAGGGGCTGTGCTCCAGATGACAAAAAAAGAAAATTTCTTGTATTATAAATTTCTTGTAATATTTATGACTAATGCTTAAAAAAATGACTTACTGACAAAAAATAAGTCAAATAATTACATTATAAATTGATTTTTTTCCCTTTCAATAGTATAAGATTTAAAGTAAATATCTGTAATATCACATGCGGCGATGGTGGTGACAGTAAAACTGTTGGATATATTTTGTTAACATGAGGGTCCAGAGTTCAAATCAGGCTGGAGCGAAAATATTTTTTTTATTCTATTTGACTTTTATAATCAGTTTTGAAGTAAAATATTATGTTGTTATAATCTCACGGCATCTTAATATATAATTTATATAAAAAAAATATGTCAAAAATGGAGTACAGCCGCTTTAATGTGTTATAGAGAAGAAAGAAACTTAGGTTGGCACTTTTATTATTTGAAGGTACAGGCAGACGAAAAGTCGTCACACAGATGGTTTACGATATATTGCCTTAATATACCATCGATGTATTTTTAAAAATTTAAAACCCCTGAGATGTGCCAGTTAAAAACGCTATATACAACTTACGTTTTCTCACCTGCGGAGTCGGTTTAAGTATCATTAGTGCCTGAAAACAAGAAGGAAATGTTAGCCTTAGTCGAAGCCGCGAAACACTATCACCATTACCAGTATAGAAACTTGTTCAAATTCGTACAGATCAGAGCTCACTTCAGTGGATTATGATCTTTAAGAGCTGTGAGGGCCATTTTTCACGATGGTTGGAAATCTTTTAAGCAATTACAATTTTTAAAAAAAGAGTATTAGGCTACTCACATTAATAACAACAGTGCCTCTTTGAGTCGTCGCCCATGCGATGAAAGCAACTGGCAATACTGTGAAACAGCAGAGGGCCTCTACAAGACAGAGAAAGAAATATTATTATGCGTACTTACTGCCTCTACAAGAAAGACTTTAGTGTCCTCAATCTGAGGTGTTAACTGATGAAAATGAGTCAAATACCACTGGGACAACAGAAATACCTTCTTTAAATGTAATAACGCACAAACAAGAGCAGGATAGAATATCTTTCAACTGGCAAAACTATGCCTCATGAATGGTGTAAAGCCTGCTTGGCAGGAAATGTCCAAATATGGCCAAGACATAAAGTACTATTGACATAAGTTTCCCCCACCTTAAAATTAAAGATAATTTCCTGTATGCAAGTGTACCAACCCAATACAAAGTTTGAGGAATGTTAAACTAGCTCTAAGACGTCTTCAAAAATATTTTTTTACAAATTTCATTGTCAAATATGAGCTTGTCAATATGGGTTCAGGAACTTAACGCTGAAGTTTCACAGAGATTCCACTGGTTGGGTATGAGAAGAGACAATCAAGAGTGGTGCAGGACATGTGACACTTGTGCAAGACGTAAGCCTACTACTCGGAAAGCAAAAGTACCAAAAATGATTTACCAATTCTGCAGAGAATAGCTATAGACATACAAGGCCCCTACTTCAAATTCTTGAATGAAATACGTCATAGTTATTGCCGAATATTTCACGAAATTCCTACAAGCCATTCCATTCAAGGGCCTTCACACAAAATATGTTGCAACCAAACTGGTAAATAACTGGTAAATAGGTTCATTTCTTGGTCAAGCGTACCCCTTGACTTTTTTCTCAGATAAATGATCAAATTTTGAATAACTGCTTTTGAATCAGGGCATACGGTCTGATAACTTACCTTTCTCAGTCCTTGCATACAACAGTAATGTGTTTACAATAGCATTCGTTTTACTTCATCCAAGATGTATTTGGAACGGAAACTAACCTTCCCATTGATTTGGCTTTTGGAAACCTGAAGATAAAAGTTCAAAGTTTGGTACTAATTATGAAATAGACATGGAAGAAACACTTACACATGCAATAGCTAGAGACAATTGTGGCCAAACAAAACTGTTATGAAAAAAGCAAGTTTCATCAAGATTACATACGTGGTGAAGCCATGTGGTTATACAGTGAAAGACGCCGGAAAACTTATGTCCAACGTTTCATAATAACTGGACAGGTCTGTACCTTGTGAAAAATGAGGAGACACTCTCTATGACCTTAAAGACTGATGAAACTCTAAAATACAGGTGGTTCCCAATGACAAGTGAAAAAGGTACAGTGATGAAAATGCCCCAGATTGGTACAATAGAAATTCTCCCATAACAGAATAAAACAAGCATATTTAAATTCGTTGAAGTCATAGGGGGTCAGCACGGTGTGGTGATGGTGTTTTACGTTTGATTTTGACCTAAAATGGAGATCGTTCTACTTTCTCTTAGTCGGTCGAGAAGTCGCCACAGTGTTTTTTCCCCCTGTAAATTAGATCTTTTATCGAAGAGAAACGCAACAAATTGCATGCATTGATTTAATAACCTTATTATTTATTCACTCACCGATATAACTAAATCGACTGCTCTCAGAAAACTAGCAAACGCAAAAAAAGATCCATTTTAATCTTACGATTTCTGTTTTGATGATGCCAAAACTGTCACGTGACACTGTATATTACATGATGTTTCATTCGACGATGCTGTTCATAGTCGTAGCATCGTCCACCGAAACGTCGTGTTTTACACAGTGTCATATGACTGTTTTCTCATCACCAAAGCAGAAAGTTTAGGATTAAAATGAAACTGTTTGTGTTTGCTAGATTTTTTTGAGAGCAATCGAAATACCTATACTGATGAGTGACAGATAACAAGGTTATTGAATGAATGCATGCAGTTTGTTGCGTTTCTCTTCGATAAAAGATCTAATTTATAGGTGAAAAACAATGTTGCGACTTTTCGACCGACTAAGCGAAAGAAGAACAATCTGTCATAGTTCTGAGTAATATTCTGAAAGTGTGATTTACAGAAGAAGAGGGTAATATTTTTGGTAGAGGGAGTCAGTATCTAAAAGATGTCAATAAGGTTTAATCATTTGATTAATACGTAGAAAAAACACAATATGTTGATTACAAAGAGTAGTGAAAATGACATTTCTTGATTTCTTCCCCTTGTCAATGATACTACTTGATATACAGAGTTCATGCTTTTTCTTCATTTTAGGTCACAATCAATCATAAAAAACCATCCCCACACTGTGCTGGTCCCCTGTGGTTAAAATAATACAAATCACTGGAATGAAGCTGCTGAATATTATCGACCTTTAACGCAGGTCTTTGACATTGAAATTTGTGTGAAAAATCAGTTTGATATCTTTATCTTTCATGAAACAATGCCCATATAAAATGAGCTGTGCCATGCAGAAATAATTTATTCAGTAAATGATGTTGTTTTGAGCAAAATGGTGCTAAAATTGTTGAAACGTTGTGTAATTCAATAAAATTAATTACACACAGTTACAGTTACCAGGTTTTAGCGCAATTTGTGCTAATTATCAAATTTATTTTATCCGACCGGGAAGGAACATATACATTGTGCAACTAATTGAAATAAACAATTATTCAAGCTAGAAAGAAAAAAAAGAAATATACCACTACCCCTACATTTAAAGAAGTTCCCTATTAAAAAGACACACAAAACACACTATTAAAACAAATAATCATAAAAAGTTAATCATTTATAATTTCATACGATATCAATGTCTCTGTTGTGCATATGATATCCACATTCACTATATATATGATGTTTAGACTAAGTATGAGCCGACAAGATATGAATCACTGTGTCTGCCGACTATGAAAATATTTCATATCAAGTGGATTTCTTGTCTACAACCAAGAGGCAATCTAAGTGGTAAATTAATGGAACTGATTCTGAGTCTGAATTACAAACGCTTTTAAAAAGGTGCTGATGAGTACTCTGAAAATGTTTTTATTGGTTAGTTCTTTTTTAAGATGAATAAATCGGATGGCAAATACAAATGGCCAAGCTTATCATCATTTGTCAAGTAATGCTGCAAGCAGATACATATCATTTCTAGCGACCATTTGAAACTGTCCAATTTAAGTTTTTTACAAAAAAAGAAAAGAAACGTGGATCTATTATTTTAGAAAAAGTGATATAATTGAATAAATTTACTATGCTTAGTGCAAAATTTCTGTCTGGTCGTAAAATAAATCGGTTACACAAACGTTTTAGTGATCACAGGTAATAGCGAATTAAGTTGAATCCTTTCTTTATTTAAAGTTGCCAGTTCGCTATATTTTAATAGGCTGAGACATTTTAAAATTTTAAAAAATGTGATTTCTTAAGAAGAGGTTAAACTACGTTTAATCAAAAACTGTTTTTCTACTGTGTCTAAAATTGTGTTACAAGCTTAAATATGTGTTAAATCTTGGCCAATATTTTTTGTTTTTGAAATTTAGGAAAAGTCATTAGTTACTGTTAATACTTGTGTTTTTGGCTTCACATCTGTCAAATCGGTCATGTTGCCAAACAATAAGCAGTTTTCTAAACTTAAAAACAGCCGTTGCTCAAATGAATTTAATGCACTGCCCTTTTCCAACATTGAATATAATATGTAGTCGTGGGCGTGCCAACAAGTTTATATCATTTGGCAAAATATACATTTTTTGGTATGAACTTTTCAACAGTATTAGAGAAGAGAATAATTTCGGATCTATTTCATTACAAACTTCTATTATTTTTATATGTCCGAAGGGGGATATTATGTTATGGGCCAGGGCGTCCGTCTGTTCGTTAGCAATTTGGTTTCTGGACGATAACTTGAGTACTCTTTGGCATACAGTCCTTCATGTGATTATTGTCCGCACTGAATGGATGACCCCTATTGATTTTGTAGTCAGTAGCTCAAATGTGATAGTACGTTTCTTACTTTTCTGCCAATTTGAACAAACAATACTTCGGGGAGCATTATTTGGTTTTACCAATTTCTTGTTTATAACAAGTTCCTCTAAGTTCATTCATCATTTGAATACAAACTATTTTGCTCATTATTCTGTCTAGAATGCCAGGTTTCTAATGTATACATAACTATTGAGCATTCAAATATGGGTTCAAAAGCAGATTCCTTGAAAAGGTCAAAATTTAACACTACAAATACCTGAGAAAATACATTAATAAAGAATACGAATATACAAAAAACTTAATTAACGACTAACAGTTCAAGAATAGCAAACATCCTTCTACTGTAAAATAGTTTTAAAGAGGCATTTTATGTTTTCATGGAATCTTCTAGTATTTGTTTCTCAGTTTATACTGAAAGGTGCATACATGATTAAGGAAAACTATTTTTGTCGGTGAACAATAATAGAAACACAACACTACGTCTAGGTCACCAGACAAATAAATGACTTGTGTAAAATAAATGGACTGTTCAGAACATTTCGTTTGAGTAAAAGTCTTTCACAATAATATGATTAGACTGAAAAAAGTAGAATGAATGCCATGGTTTCAGATGGGAAGACAGTGACCGTTTCACACTGACATACCACTGATTTCAGGATGCTTTGTGAACATGTGAGCAGGTTACGAGTTACATGAACGGAACCTAAATTATATATAAAAACTGATTATGTATTTTAATCAAGGTAAAAGCAATTCAATTATAAAGAGCTAAAACATTTCCAGTATTTATGTACTGGTTCTCATTGCATACTTTATGTTAAGCCAACTTTATCTGCATGTACATTGTAGTCTAAAATTCGTTTCTTTCCTGTTTTACTTGTCGTTTTTACAAAAGATGAGCTTTTTTAAATCTTGCAATGTATTTCAATGAATGATCGGAAAACTGATTAAAAACAACAACAACAAAAAAGAAAAAAGAAAACCATACAAATGAAGAAAACAAAAATTATGTTAGATCATTGCTTACATCTTTGACCTAAAAATAAGGGATGCGGTGTCATATTTGAATATTTTCTGCGTTTGTAATTTTCGTCGAATTCAATTCATTTTAAAAATAATAATTTCTCTCCTTAAATCAAGAAAATTTCTGCATCATTGAAAATTTAAAAAAGATGCTACTGCTGTACAATGCTCATGGTTAAATTCATTCATTTAGAATTGAAGAAAATAAGCTAAGAATTCCGCTTGATTTATAATCATTTCAGCAACTGTAAATCATATTATTAACTTCGGAGAAGACAATGACATGATCGCTTCTGGCGCGTTAATTTGCCCCAGCTAAAACACCGTTTCTCCTACAACTAGAGATATTGTACAACACGCAAAAAACGTTGCAGTCAGAGTTTTCATTTTATCACCTTGATTAGTTATTTCTCAGTTTGCGTGAACACAAGTTTTAACTTAATTCAATATTAAGGCAAACTACTATCTACAAGCAGAATGTTTTTTTTTCTAACTCCTTTTTAGCAAATTAAGCTTTTGCAAGAAAAAAAGGTCGTTAATTTAGTTTACTAGGCTGTTTCCTGAAGCAATTCCAGAGAAGAAAATACAAAAAAGAGGCCTTATTAATTTACAGACATAGTCTTCTCAAGACAATGCCTATACATATGACTATGAACGGAGGGGAAAGCTGCGTTGAAGTGACTAGACTTTTTGACGATGAAACAGGTTGAAATTAGTTTAAAATTATTGCAATGTCATTAAATACCATTTGATTAATTAGAACTGTCACAAAAATGCATCCTTGAGACATATGTAGTTGATTTGATTGGAGTTCATTTAATTCGATTAAATTGCTGCATAGGAGTGAAGAACGATAGAAAATCTGTTTCGAAAGTTCAATGAGGAAGAGTCAACTACACATTTACAACGTTTTAGCACCTTGAAAAACTGTCAGAAATATGTTTGATCTTAACAATAACCCTAAGCGGAATAAATTTTAAGCACTGTGTATGTCCGCTTTGAAGATATTTTATATAAAGTGGATGTCTTGTCAACACAAAGAGGCAGTCTAAATGGTAAATTGATGGAACTAATTATTAGAATTTTAAACACATTTACACATGTTGAATCTAAAGAAGAATAAATTGAATGATAAATACAAATGGCCAAGAATCTTCATCATTTGTCTGGTGATACTACATTTTACAAGGGGGTACTTGAAACTGATCGAACTTTCAAACCCGTCGAAGTTTAATACAGAAGCCATGGAACTTCTTTATAAAGTAAACCTGATTTGCAGATTGAAAGCATTTGCAGAAGCACTGTCTGCTGATCAAATTAATCAGTTACAAACTCTTCTGTAAGTGCTCAAAGGTTTAATTGAATTGACCACTTGAAGAAAATAATTGATATCTCTTTCGCAGAAGTCTTGAATATATAAACATGTGCATAATTAGAATTCAAAAATAAAAGTAGTTTAGTCGTAAAAGTTTATTTACTTTAAGTCAAAATATTTGTTAAATTGTGGTCAATAAATGTGTTTAGATAAATTGTTTACAAAAACATATTAGTTGGCGTAAGCAGTTATTAGTTTTGCGTTCTTCTTATTTGAGGCTTTTTTGAAAGTAATTTGTTTCTTCCAGGAAGTCAAAGTAAAGATAAAATGTTATAAGCTGTATGCAGAGCGTCTGCGCTCGCAGTGTTTTACAAGCGAAAAGATAAATGGACAATAATTTGTCTTCCAGTTTTTTTGCCCCGAGGGAAATTTGTTTCAAGAAGATTACTTAAACAATGAACAGTCTTACAGAACATTAAAAACTACAAAGACATGCTGTGAGTCAATGAAAAATTGAATGTACTCATTTTTAACCTGAAATATATGCCAACAACTTTATACAGTATGAATAAATATACGAACAAATGAAATATTTTTCAATTACTATCAGGAACAGTTTCTGGACAATTTCTTTCAACAGCGAAAATATGTTATTCACACTTAACGTTTATTTCAAGATCAGTTGAAATGTCATTATTTCAATAATATACATTATCCCTGGTATAAATGCCGCTTGTATATGGGGATCTGTAACAGTTTTGTTTTGGTCTATAAGAATAGCACGGATGAAAGTAAATATGTGTTTGTCTATGGGAAATTAAAATCACTTTTTAAGGCTTTCTCTATTTTCAACTCGACTTCCATTGACTGTCTGAAAAGGCAGCTTTAAGCTTAATAACTGTATCCAAGAATGGAATAGGTAAGTTCATTATTAAAATAAGTGTGTGCGTCCTTACACACGACAAAACGTGTTTACTTCTCTTAAAAGTCGGAAATGACAAGGGAATTACTTTAAATCGAAGCAACTTCGTTTTACTATACATTGTAAGAGTCCTTTTCTCAAACGGAAATTCTTAAGGGATGAGGTTCCGTAGGAAAAACGGAAGATAATGAAAAATGGCGTATCCGTTTTGTTTTAAACAAAATTAAACTGCAACAGTTTTATTTGAATCAAATATTTACATCGAATTTTTAAGTGTCTGAAGATTGAGTTTGAAAATTATTTTTCCGCTATAAAAATGACATTTTATAGGCTTCTTCCTTCAAAAGAAGAATAGTATCTCCTTAAGCCATGTCTTTGTTTTAATTTTTAGGCTGAAGTAATGATATTTTAAAATTCCAGAATTGTTTCTGATCACAAGAATCCGTAAACGTACATGTTCTTTTTCAATTGATGGCAAAAGAATTTATCGAATCGTTAAGTAAAGTGAATGAATTCAGTTATTTAAATTAATGTTACCATTACACGTACACTATGAATGTTAAATGTCACAGTTTGAGTGTTGCCAATAAAACATAAAATAATGTGGAAACTGATACTGCAAACGCAAAACTTCACAACTTAACTACCAACTTAATAAATAAAAGATTAAACACAATACACGTTTTATCTAAGAATTTGGGAATCAAAGTCTGACACACGCATCAGATGTTTCTTCTGACGAAATTCTCTTCCATTTATATAGCTGCATTATCTTCTTCCTCTACGTTTTTGCTGACGAATATCCATCCCCTCAGTTGTCGAAAAAGTAACTTGGTTTGCTTTTTTTCTGTCTGGTTACATATTTTTTTATCTGCCATATGTTGAGTGATATAAAACATGATAATCCGTCGGCGATACTGTCAAAGTTTTGTCTGTTTCTTTCTCTGTTTTTTTTTTCTATGAAAGCGCTAATCGACTCCCGAGGTGACGTGAAAGTTAAATTCGACATTTATAATATTCATATCCAGTTTGTATCATGGCATCTGGGAAAATGTTACGACGTCATGTAAACATTTGTTTTTTATGTTGTTATTATCTTGAAAGTTCATCGCATTCGTTTACTGTCCATTTATGTTGTGTACTGTTGTTGTGACAGTAAACATTAGAGATAGGGCACAAAATTGGCCCAATAAAACGAACGCTTTTAATTTTGTAACCCTAATCAGTATGTTTACAGAGGTTACATCTCTGTAAGATAAAGAAAAGATTTTACTGTAAAACAGAGCTGTATAAAATTGAAAATATGAGCAGTACATTCCTTCTTAATTCTTGAGTTTAATAAATAGTTTTCAGACAGAAAAAAAGTATTTAATAAACTCAAGAATTAAGTTGTAACTGATTGTAACTGTAGTCACTACGTAACAGTATGAATGCATAGCTTGTATTTTCTGTTATTAGTAGTTGTAACTATTAGTAGGGTATGTAGACAGAAAAAATTCTTTTGGTAAACACCAGTACTAAGTTATAACTGACTGTAATTATTATAACTATTGTAATTACATAACAGTATTTTGTGTAACCCATTCAACCATACTGCTTAGGGTTACAAAATTAAAAGCTTTCGTTTTAGTGGGTCAATTCTGAGCGCTAGATGATCATCGTGTATGTTGCTAGCAGACGAATAAAAGACAAACAGCGGAAATTGCACGTGCATGGCGATGACAATACCTGTACATCTAAATATTTGCAAAGAAAAAAACTATCAACAGATTAATGATTAAAATCATTTTTATTAATAATTTTAAATTCCCTTTGCATTTTATTGCATTTCTTAGTTAATCGTTAAAGTATTTTAACATATGAAATAAACAGAAAAAATATTTGTGTCAAAAATAGACAAGTAGAAAATAGAAAAGTCAAAAGAATGGAATGCAGTTGCTTATAATGTTGCTAAAAGGGGTTAAGTGCCTACTTTTTTAGGGTTTTTTTACAATATTCTCATTGAAATATAAACGTTATCAAGGCCAAAGTAGTATTGTGATACGATAGGTTGTCCTTGTACCGCGGTATACTGGTATACTGGTCTTATGTATATATTGCTGCAACTCTATTAAAATAGTTTCATTCAAACAGCAAACATCCAAAACTATACGATATATCTATGTATTACAACATTTTAATTTTGACAACATCTTTTAGAGAACGCCTATTTTCTTTCTTATGAAATAATTCTGTGCCATGTCATTCTATATGTATGCCAACAAAAGTACATACGACGTCAGTTGTAACAGTAAGCAAGTAGGCAAGTTGAAGTAGAAACATTGTTCACAAGAGGCGAATCAGTTATGGCATGACATCTTATTTTTTCTAAGATACAATAGTAGAACATGAAATGCCGAGCGAAGTTATGACGACATGTAAAAAATTCAAGTCACTTGGGGGTCGCTTAACGTTTCTATAGTTTTCCAGCAATCTCTATAAATAATTAATAAAGGATTTGCAAAAAAGTTATACTTTTCCTGAAAGTCAAACATGTCTGCAGGGATTTCGACTGGACAAGAAAAAAACTTTTTTTGTTCTGGAATTGCAGTTAATAGGAATGATTCAATGTTCTCCAAAAAATTTCAGATTATTTAGCACATGTACAATGGAGCTAACAACCAACAAAACACTAACGAAATATCAGTATTTATTATATTATACAATAGTTGTAACTAGGAATCACAAACATTGTCTGTACTATTTCTTCGTTGACTTGGTCGTGATGGTCACTTAAACATTTTACAAAAGCATGGTTTTCTTTTAAAAGAGAAAGCGATACTGACTGACATCTTAATTGATGATACACTATAATATTTTAATGGTGATACTTCTGTAACAATCGTAAAACTGTTACATTTTTAACTGGAAAAGAAATGTTACATGAATTTTGTCATAGCAATGTATTGAACTTTTAATGTTCAACTGTAACAACAAAAATTGAATATAACGTGGCTTCCAATATTCATTATTTTTCAAAGCATCTGACTGAACTGTAATTTGAAAGTGTGTGTCCTTGTCTTTGAAGTGACGAGTATATATGCACAATTAACTGAACCATAATCCGTGATAAGTACAGCAAAGCTAACCACAAGTCAAAGTAAGCTCTTTCCTAAATTGTTATCTGAAAAGACACGTTAGTTTTCGGTTACGATAAGTCAACTTAGAGTTATATTTGACGTTTTTAGAGAGGAATAACAAGCATGATAAGCTTGATATTTCAGAAATATTTCCTTTACTGATTTTAACTGTGGTTTTCTCTGCAATGAACACGTCAGTTCGACCTCAAAGATTTGTTTATCCATAAAAGGCTTTTAATTATAGATCAATTGTTTCTTGGTAACGGCTGTCACTACCTATACATCACTGGTGTACAACTTTGTTGTAGCTCAAGCCCCACTGGTTAAAAATGTTTCATAACAGTAAATTACTACTTAAATCTACGACTTTCTCATAATTTTTCCTTAATGCTTAGCATGTTGATGTTTTTCATTTCTTTGTTCATTACATAGAATATAGCAGACATTTTAGGTAGGCGTCTCTGCATTTTCTTTATGTTTTTTTAGTCCATACAGAAACAATTTGTTCACTACGAGCCTGTCATTCAGCCATTAATATTTCAAATAAGTCAAGATAAATGCTAAAGAAATTTGATGTTTTTCACATTTCTAGTTTGATTTATTCTTTTAAGAAATCATTATTTTTATGTGAAACTAGACGACTAATAAATGAGTTTCCTGTTGTTTTAAGTACAAAAAGCAGTTAAAAGCTCACTTTGTTAGACTACAAACTCTACTTTTTCTGTTAAAATATGAGGTTTTTATGACAGGCGCCTAAAAGTATGTAGATTTTCCCAGATTTTTGTTTCTACATCAAACCAAAAAAAATTGCGCACTTTAGGACTGTTTTCGAGCTCTCTGTCTAGAATATGATATACCTTCAAAATATTTAATTCGTCTTTAACAATTTGCTTTCAGATTTTCCTGAGAATTTAGGTTGAACAATTACAGAAAGTAATTTAAGGGACATAAATACTTGCACAACTTGTTGTCTCCTCATTACAACATTTAAAGTTTGTTGAATAATGATATTAATTTTCCTAATCTTGGCAATAATTTTTTCTGTCGGTTTTTTTTCCCTCATTTTTTTAACAATTATAATTCTCTATTGAATTGCTGCCTTATGAATTCTAAGTCCAGTATTTAAAGTACTTTTAGAAAATATAAACTGGTTGATTTACAGCAAATTCCTTTATGGAATATGAATTTATCTTTGTGACAAAGAAATACTTATCTTTGAGGAGGCACCTTGGTCCAGGGGATGGAGCGCAGGATTCCGGATCCGCGGGTTCGATTCCTGTCAGAGGCGAGATTCTCTCACGATCTTTACATTCCTCCACGCTGCGCGAATACTGGTATGGAACCCAGGAAGCAATCATCGATTTATCTAAGTTGTAAGAACTTGTATCGCAATCGATGTACTAAAATAAATGAGTCTAAAACTTTGTAGACGTATCATCTTTACCCTGTTTTAACCGTTTCAGCTGAAAACATCCAGACGAGTTATACAAGAAAAAGAATAATTTTAATGCGACACTATGTATGAATTGATATTATGCCAACATAATTTTTTGCAAGCATTTGGAATATTGTGACAGAATTGTTCAAATGGGACGATGTTGATTTATATGTCTGGCTACTTTCAAAAAGAAATTATATTAGCGTTGTTGCAGGGTAACCGTTTCTCTTTTCGATAAACTGTACTTTGTTATAGTATTTGTGTAAGGTTCCTTACAAGATTGGACGATATGAGCTAAGACGGCACGTGTCAGGCTCCTTTCACAACGTAGATGTTACAGATCAGTCATGTTATATATTAAGAATATTGATATTTGATTCTTGTTCTTGATCAAAAAATATAGAGACAAAATACATAGTTTAATTTATAGGGAGTGAAATGGAAATTATACAGATATATTAACCGAAAGCATGGTTTTCATATAAGGTTACCTCTGACTTTAAAATCAGGAAAAAAATAAGCCCCAAAATAAAACATGTAATGTCACATTGGCAAATGAGAGTTAATATCAACAGTCAGAGAGTGTCTGTAGCGTCATGTTTAAACGTTTTATTTTTAGATAAATAGATAAAATGATGCTGTGACATATGCTATCCTATCTTTCTATCCAGTTTCTAAAACTCAATGATATAAACATGACAATCTCGGCTAACCGATATTGTTGATCGATGCGCCTTGTGGCTTTTCTTAAAATGACTGAGTCTAGTTCTCTGTTAAGACGTAGTTTGTATTCATACCAGGGATGGCTAATGTTTTTCGTTGGTTAGTTTCTTCCAAAAATATGAAGATATATGTGCTTAGTCCTTCGTAACAGAGGAGAAGCCGATTTTTAAGCTAGAATTAAACGGAAGCCCTGCTCATATAACAACGGAGAAAAAATAGTACAACAGATTGCCTCTTCTTCGTCTCAAGTTTTTTTTTATTTGTTGTTACAATCCGAGGATTTGAAAATACCAGTTGTAAGACTGATGAGGTTGTTCTAGTATTAGTTCATATGAGAGAATACTCACTAGGACGATGAACATGTAACAAGGCCACAGAGGTCCCTCTATTACAGATATCCCTGTTTTGAGAGTATAGTTTCAGTTTCAGTTTTTATTTGGCAAATCGGCATATTTAACATACCTTTGGCCAATTTAACAAATACAATTGACGAATACGGCCAAGACATAAAGCATCATACATAGTTTACAAGATAGACAAATAAACAAACATGTAAATTTACAAAATTTAAGAAGCAGCTTCCGTTTCAAGACATATCTTCCTTAACTGGAACGCTTCATATATGTATTTTGCAGTTTTATAGAGCTTACATTTACTCATACGAGACATAATATTAACAAATTTCCGTACATTAGGCCAAGAACAATTACCAAAATATTTATTTCTCAGATCAACATATGCAGGACAAGTTAATAGAAAGTGATACTCTGATTCAATCATTTTTGTGTTACATTTTACAGATTCGCTCATGTTTTTGTGAACCAATAAATCTTCCAAATTCAATTTCTAGGTTGTGAGAACACAATCTGAAACATGTTAAACATTTTCGTAATTTATCATTTCTTAAAGAGCTAAGATAATTTTCATAACCAAAACACATTCTATACTTTCTATAGTAATCTAGTTTTGACAAATTCAATGTTGTCTCATTCCAAAATTGTATAAACTGATCTCTAATACGCTGTTTCATAGCAGGAAAATAATTTACATCTTGTCTAAAATTCACTAGAAGATTACTGTAGCCTAAATTATCTATCAGTTGTTTAATCTTATAGGCCCAACAATTCACATTATTACCATAGCTAAGATCTAAATATAATCTATACATAGGTGAATCCTGATTTTTCATTATTTTTAACCAGTATTTAATAGCTCTTTCTTTACAAATTACAGAAAGTGGGTACCTACCCAGTTCACCAAGAACAGCTGAATTCGGAGTTTGTTGTTCGACACCCAAAACAAGTTTACAAAATTTTATATGTCATTGAAGTTTATCTACTTCAGGCAATTCATGAATAACCCATACTTCAGAGCTATAAAGAATAATTGGTACAACCATAGAATCAAAAAGTGCAAGCTTCATTTTGATATCAAAATTGACTTTATCAAAAAGAGATAAAATTGAATTATATGCTTTAAGAGCTTGATCTGAAAGTACCTTAACAGACTTTTTCATGTTCCATGTATAAGTAAAATTTACACCAAGATAAAGAAAAATTATCTATTACCTCAAGTTGATCATCATTTATTTTCCAAACAAAATTATTTACTTGTTTTCTTTTCTCATAAACACATATTTTCGTTTTATTAACATTTATTTTAAGGCCCCATTTAATAGAATAGTTATTAACAATATCTAATTGGGCTTGCAAAGATTCAGGGTTACTTGTGAATAAAGCAATATCATCAGCAAAAAGAAGCATATACATACTCAACTGATTCATGTCATTTTCACTTAATAGGTTATAATCAATATTTTCATGAATGTCATTAACGAAAAGAATAAATAATAATGGCGAGAGTGGTTCCCCTTGTTTTAAACCTATAGACACGTCAAAAAAATCTGAAAAATTCGTAGCAGACACTTGTACACAGGATTTAACATTTGCATATATAGACTTTACAATATTAACCATTTTACAGCTGACGCCTTGTTTTAAAAGCTTTACCCATAAGGCATCTCTAACAAGTGTGGAACGCTTTTTCGTAATCAATGAATGCACAATACAATTTAGATTTATTAGTCAACACTTTTTGAATGATAGAATGAAGTATAAATATGCAGTCAGCGGTAGAATGATTATCTCTAAAACCAAACTGTGATTCATTTAATACATGATTTTGCTCACACCATTTATTCAATCTATTTCTAAGCAATAAAGAGAATATTTTACCTATAACATTAACAAGTGTAATACCTCTGTAATTAGAAGGATTTGTTACATCACCTTTTTTTGTGAATCGGTACAATTATACCCTTACACCAAGTTTCTGGGTATATACCATAATTATAAATTTTATTAAAAATCGAAACAAGGTATGGGGAGATAAAACTATTAGAATCGATAAAAAAATCAGCAACATACCTATCATAATCGCAACTTTCCCCCCTATTCAAAGATGCAATTGTTTTGAAACCTCTTCAATAACAAAAAGACGATCAAGCTCATCAATGTTTACCTCATCATACCTCCCTTCATGTATATCGTCAAATCAACAGTCATTATGCATTGTATTTGAAATATTCTTAAATATTCTTAAAATGTTCTACGAAATCATGCGTACTTACATCTGATGAATTAGATTTATTAATATTTTTAAACTTATTTATATACTTCCAAAATTTCCTTGGACTTTTCTTACTCATATCATTTAATTTGGCCCTCTCTTTAATATAATATGAACGTTTTACAGTCCGTTTAATGATAAGGTATTCACTCCTATAGTGAATAGGGGCCAAGTTCAATGATTTCTGTTTCGGCTAGATTATATTGTTAGGACACTAATCAATAAGAATTTTGACCTAGAATGAGATCCATCTAATACTGAAATTTTCAAGGATTTAGTAAAAGAATTGGTCACTCTAAATACACATAAAATGATGGGCTTAGCAGACAGACGGCTCAAATATTGCTAGAAAACTTATTGCTTTTCAGGAAAAAATGACGTTTAAATTTTCTGAGACTTGATTTAATCGACTGGCTGTCGCGTTTAATAAAAAAGAAATACTTTCGCATTTCATGCAAGCGATTTTTTTATTAAAATTTTCTGTATTAAAATTGACGTTTAAAATACACTACTCGGTAAGAGATATTGCCTGTCAGTAATTTCGAAAAGGTCTGTCTTTATGTCCACTGAGGAAGACAAGTTGCCGAAAAGATAGGTTGCATTAGGAGTCAATAAATGAAAAGATCAACAGATTTACTGAACATGTACATAAACAAATGTGAAAATACAAATATGTTTGTTTTCACGTGCAAGTACATAATGGAATATATTACTAAAATAACTTACTAAGTAGTTAAAGGATTTAAGAAATAGGCAATTTACTGATACTGCTGACTATACGGGAGTCCTGAGATTCTTTAATTTTTGCCATTGTTATAGACAGGTATACAAAGTTTCGTCAACTTTAGCAAAACGACGTTTGATTTGTGTTATTTATACTTCTTTTGAACGTTCGAGATTAAGGATTTATGAAAAATATATAACTAACATTCCTTAGTTCAATCTACAACGGTTAAGTACGACAAAATCGTGCTGTTTTTTTTTTGTTTTTTTTTTGTTGTTGTCTTTGTCCTGCGACCCCAAAATCTGTAATTAATACAGATATTTTAATCTCAAAATATCTTATTTAGTGAGCATAATTTAAAAAGAATTAATTTAAAAACAAACAACGAAAAAACGCATAGATCTCAAAATGTCAGTATGAGCTATGCGTTAGCATATTTGTAGTAGTTAGCTGGAAATCACAGGCGCATGACAATTATGTTGGTGAACTGATTTAATGATCGGTTCACCTTTTACCAAACTCTTCAAAAACCAATTGTTTTATCTGCCAGTACAATGTTACAGTGTTAGTAAAAAAAGTTAGAATTGTGTGTTACTATTTCAATATCTATAAATAATTATTTGCTTTTTGTTATGGCGACGTACGTAATATCGCTTTTCAGTGTTCTCTTATAACATCGAGAATTTAATACTGAGTGTGTCTTCAAATATACAGTATGTTTAATATCTAAACAACGTCAAAGAAGTAAAAATTTCGTGTCTAGCTAGTGGCGTATCTTTATGCATAGCTGACAGTGAAATCTGAAACAAGCTTTGCTAACAATACAGTAAAGCAGACAATATAAAACAAATCACAAAACTAGCAGAACCTAGTAAGCTCTTTCCTTAATTGGATTTTGATGACAAACGTCAGTTGTTGGACAAGATAAGTCTTCTTACAGTTACGTTAAGTGAGACATATAAGACGTCCCTAGACTGGAATAACAAACAAGGATTAGCCTAATCTTCAAGTTGTTTTTTTCTGTCTGGACTAGACTGTGTTTTGTTTGCATTGTAAAGAAAACAAGTCAGTTTGACCTCGAGAGCTTATTTCCTCGAACGTTTGTAAGACTTGTTTATTAAAACCATTAATTTACCAACTAGGTAATCAAAACTTCTCCTTTATCGAAGTATTTTTACTGAAGTGTTAACTAATATTATGATAGTAAATGATTTCCAGCAGCCAAGATTCTTTCTCTCACCATTTTAACCTCTAAGCATGCTTTGTTTCATGTTTTATGCGTTCATTTATTTTCCTTAAAACGTTCTAGATCTTGTTGTGTTACTTAGGCGCCCCAAATTATGTGTCATTTCTTTCAAGGTTTGGATCGAAACAAGTCTGTCCTGAAACCATTAATATTTCAAGTAGATTCGTGATAAATGTTCAAGAAATTCCATTTGTCTTTCACATTTCTTGTTTTATTTATTATTTTAAGAAATTTTAACTAGCTCAGCGATGAACAATGTTTTGTGAAGAATGACGAACAAAAACATGTTTCACATTCTACTTTAAGCAGACAGTTTGAAATGCAATTTGTAGAGTGTGCATCAGAATTCGCAATAAAATGTAGTTATTCAAATTGGTTCTTAAAACAGACCTTGGAACATAATAGGATTATATTTGTTGGTTTTATGATTAATCACAAAACGGAGGGAATGTAAGATAAGTACTGGAATTCAGTAGGTACTAGGTCAGAAACGTCTAAGCTATCATTTGTCTAGCATTGACAAACAGTATTGGAGGTTGAAAAGATGTATCATATTTTTATATACATTACTTTAGAAATAGTGTTATGTATCACATTGCAGCTGCTGCTGATGTCTGAATATGAAGTACGGTCTGTCAACGAAGCCCCACTGCAGATCGGTTTAATGTGTTTCGTTGTGCACTGGTACATCTACAACGTTTATTTTTAGTGAACCTAAAATAGCTAGCAATTGTCATAAGACTGCATAGCTCAGCTGTCATGCTCCTGTCTATCTTATTTAATTTATGGTAGTAGTGTTTCGACCCAAAACCGAAATGAAATGACCGTGCCGTACTGTTTGACAACACTGGCATTGAAACAAGAATGTAAACAATAAATTGCTTATCAGGTGATGTTAGTTTGGTTCTCATACTTGAGCTGACAATAATATAAGCATAAATGGGGCATGTAAACTAAAAGGTTATAATAAAAAAAAGAACAAACGTGTCGGTGGTTGATTTGCTACAGTATAAAAGACATATAATTTCATTCGCTTGACAGATGCCATATGCGGTTTGTACGTGCCCAATTAACACGATTTACGCGGAGACGTCGTGAAAAATCAACGTCAAGATCACGTTTAGAAGAGACCTGCACGTGGACGAGATGTCATTTGTCTTTCTGTTTTTAAAGATTGGCTTACATCAAGTCTGCCAACAAAGACGTTTAATGAACACAAACACAAATAGATAAATATTTTTATATCTTTTATCATCGAATTAAGTTTTTAAAAGTTAGAGTGTCACTTTTAAGACAAGGGAGAGCTAGTCTAGTCTAGTATCTTGTGGTGCGACCAGTAGAATATTTATTATGTACAGTATGATTTCGTTTTAAAAGCATAAGCATTGTGCAATGGTTTTTGAGAAGCAGTAGTTGTACTTTCTTAAACTTAAATTTCTGACTGACATGGTTAACAGTAAATTTGTATAAAACTAGGAGAAATCGAGAAAGCTTTTAGCAGTTCTTGGCTCATTGCCTCAAACTGATGTATATTTCGGTCCCCAGTTAATGTGCTTTATTTCTTCTTTTTTTTCTTTCTTTTTTTAATTAAGCAAAGATCATCTTGATGAAAACCGACATCAAATGTCTTGAAGAAACATGAAATGTTTTCATAATATATGTCGATCAAATATTCAATCATGCTTACATTCTGTACGTTTGATACGTCAACGTGACTGATGGTTTCTACAAGTGACTCATGCAGCCTGTAGATATGTATTTATGTACACACATACGTTTGTCGAGGATAAGCTTTTCTTTGTATCGAAGATTTATTGATATTTCAACTTCAAAACCAGATAACATTCTTCTCTTAGAAAGACTTCAGTCAATCTATAATACCAGCATCTAGGTTCTTGGATCAAATTTGCGATTTACCTTTTTTAGTTTCCAGCATGCATGCAAACAATTATAATTCAAACAATCAGTGAAGGAGACACAGTGATTGTCTGTTACTCATGACAAATTGAGAACAAATATGTTTGTTAGATTTCCCGTTGGATTTGATTTATACGACATTTAAATTAAGTTCAGAACAAACTTTGCTTTATTACACAGAATTTTAGAATGCTAAGTCGACTTTTAAGAATAAATGAAATGCTTTTTTTAAAAGACGGAAATAATGCTTCATCAACAAGCCTATCTTTAATTAAAAACATATTATAATCGAGTAAAAATAAACCTAATGCATAAAGTATGTTGAAAGAGAGAAATCATTTAAAAAGATTGAGTAAGATTCAACCTCGAATATTTTGGGAAAGAAATCAAAAATCAATGTCCCAAAACACTTGCTTCTGCACATACCTAAGATATGCCGGACCTGCATTGAACAGCACTAAAGTTCTGAATAAAAAATGATGATACATTTCCTGAAATTCATGACGAAGTGCTTGAGTTGATGAAAGCCGTACTTTCTCAAAAAATAATAAGGGTAGTGGATAACATTCTGTATGAGCTGAAATATATAAACACATGTGTCATGTCATATCGCAATTTGTATTAGCTCTGTTCAATAAAAACAAGGGGAATGTCAAAATGATTGGCGTATATATCTATCAAAATCTTCCATACTAAGTTTGTAAAATCTAAATATAGTGTGTATTGTTATGTTTAAGTTGCGGTAAACTATAATTAAAATATATTACCTTTCTTTGAATCTAATATCGGTGCAAAACAAGGAGACCCCGAGCTCCATTTCTTTTGTTAATATATATTTTGATATATTGAATAATATAAATAATAATACAGATGGTTTGTTTACTATAGACGAAATAAAAATATATCTGATATTATTTGCAGTTAAAATGATTCTCTATGCGCATGAATGAGGAGCTTAATGATCTTTGTAACTAATGTACGTGAAAGTGAATACTAAATTAAATAAAATTAAAATTATCATATTTGAACAAAGACGCCATACATCACATGATTTCATGTTTAACAACGCGGTTTTAAAATGTAAAGACAAATATTTAGGAGTAAATTTGTATAAGAACGGAAACTTTTTCAGAACACAAGAGAGACTCGCACAACATTCATTATCTGCCTTACATAACCTGATTATAGTTTTCAATGAACTTGAACCGTCTTCATCTGACACATGTTAAATGTTCGAGACCTTATTTGCGTCAATACTGAAGTTTTGTGTGGAGGCGTTTGGGTACAACGAAGTGAAAAACCTGGAAATAGTGTCTCTCCAGGTAATTAGAAATAGAATAATAAACATTTATAGTGATAATGGTAGCTATTCTTATATAATTATTCTAGGAGAATGGTAACGTATAGCCTATATAAGCATGAAATGGAATTTGAAAAATTCTCCAAATGCGTGAAACCAAATAAATGTCGAATATTTTTAACTAAATTCAAATTGCCATCATCTGGCTTGGCTGTTGACATGGGTCGACATGAAAATATCTCAACAGAAAACAGAAAAGTTACATAATGTGGATGAACTTACAAGAATTTGCTTGGGTCCAAAGTACTACAACTAAAGAAAACATTCAGTCCTTGCTTTAATTTTCCAACATTACGAAAAGCTGAAACATTATTATCCACAAGCAACTCTCAAATTCTTAACTTAGCTAAGTATATTTATTTTGCTTAGAGGGCGAGATAGGAATAAGTATTTTCAATATTTAACTACAAATACGCTTCTGTGTTTAAATAAACACAAGAATAACTATTTCGAATTGCTATTAACACGAGGCGTCTACAAACAAAACAGTTTAAAATACAACATTTAACATAACACGTTTTTATAAGAGGAAGCAATATCGTCATCAGATTAAAATCTGTATTTTAGCGTTTCAAACAACTCAGAATCTCAAAAGGTGTTCAAAAGCTGGACTTAAGCCAATCCATTTGATACTGTACCTGTCAGAAAATGCAACATTTGTCTAGATTGAAATTGTTACGACAGTAATTTTTTTTCAAATATCAGCTTATTTAAGTGCGGTCCAATCCTTACACAGAGATGTCAAGACACAATACACTCATTATTCGAACAACACGCGATTAAACAGGGGTTCTTGTTTTATTAGCTCAAGTCTGACATCGATAAGGTAACTGTGTCTTAATATTACTGTTGAATTCTCAAAAGCTTCATTATACCGTATTTCTAAATCCACTGTATTAAATTAAAGCAACACTTCTTAAACTAATTTCCGAAAGTGTTCGTATAGAGAATTTGGCAGAATAGCGTTATATTGATTTATTTAGAGAATATCGAATACAACTGTTTCGTGTTGTTTTTTTTGCTCCCCGAAGAAAGAGCATATAGTCGCCACTTTGTCCGTCCGTATGTCCGTCCGTCCGCATTTTCTTGTCCGGGGCATAACTCTGAAACTACAAGAAGTATCAACAAAGAAACTTTGTAGATAGATAGATCTTATGAAGTAGAAGTGCAGAGCATAAGAACCATAACTCTGCATTGCCTAATTTTTGAGTTATTGCCCTTTGTTCATTTATACACTTTGAACTTTGTGCGGGACGTAACTCTGAAACTACAAGAGGTATCAGCAAGAAACTATGTAGGTAGATTGTCCGTCCGTATGTTTGTATGTCCGTCCGCATTTTCTTGTCCGGGACATAACTCTGAAACTACAATAGGTATCAAAAACCTCTGGTTTACTGTCACAAGCCTACTTCAGTGACCATAACACTGTCTGGATACGACTGCAACTGTCTGAGTTGATATAAAAATAAAGAATAAGATGGTTACTGTCTTACATTTTTCATTGTATATTTAAACAGTTTTAACCTTTTTCAGCAACTACTAATAACATAATATCTTTATGCTATATTTGGCAAAGACTTTATGGACACACTATTCTGTGTCCAAAACCTATTCGGGGAGCATCAACCGGTTCGACCGGCTCATGTTATTCAAGTTTGTGACTAAATAGAGTCAAAATCCGTTCGGAATGTATCCCTTTTGACATGTTTAGCTCAACTTATAACGTGTTTTTGTAGGAATGATCGAGGAAAATGATTTTTCAGCTGATTCAAACCATAAAAGCACAGACGGTATTATCTGATATATAGTAAAACACCGCTAGTCCTAAGTATTTGGTAGAAGGACATAAAGGTTTCTGAGTTTGAGTTTACGAATAAAAAAAAAACTATTTTCCCTTATGTGTCAGTTAGTCATAGATAGCTGATTCTGTGCTATGCTCCCGATATAAGCAAATTCCTGTCTGTTCTGAATATACGTGTATTCAAGTAAATTCCGGAAAAAAAACTCGATCTCTCTGTTCTGTATTTATAATCTAAAGATAAACGCAACTTAAATTCTAAATTCTGTCAGAAACATCATAAATGTATAATAACTAAAGTATACAAGACAATTTAAATCTAAAAAGCATTATAAACCTAGATTTAAGACTGTCCTGTTTCATTAGAAAGTATTAACAAAAAAAGTATTGCAGTGAAAGCTTTTTTTGTTAATTTATATCTCTACTGTTCTGTATGTCAACATAACGTGTAAAATATATCTTTCTGTAATGCATTGTACTGATTCAAGGAAAGTGTAAGTAGTTTACGTTTCAGAAGTATGTTTGTGAAACTGTCTTCAGTTAAATCTTGTATACACGGCAAGCTCAGTATAAAATCAATTATTATATAAGAATAAGTCTTGTTTATTAAGTTACTATTTTGCTCTATGGTTGTGTAATTAAACTGTTAAATTTTTGTCCTAATAATATGTCCACATTCACTGGCCCTCAATTTACTTTGAAGTTACTGATACTCTTTATCTGAATCATATTACCTTTCGCTGCGTTCTCCTAAAATGTCATCACTCTTACCAAAGGAAACTTATGTAAGTAATGAGAAATACTGTCTTTTCTGCGCATCTTAAATACACTTTTATTCAAGAATGTAAGCTGCAAATAACGTGCCTGTGTCCAGTCTTTTTATTTGCAGAAAGTTACAGAATAAAGATTTATAGAGAAAAAGTTTTTAATTCTCTTTTGCTTTCCTTGCTTGCGACAAGTTCGATTCTACATAATAGTGAGTTTATCTTCGTCCCATCATGGCAATACTTATGATTACATGTTAATATAGACAATGTTCTCTTAACAGAAGCAGCTTAAGTGAACATTATTATAATGGAACTGTCTTAAAGCAGCTAACACATAAACATTATCACTATTAAAATATACGTCTGTATTAAGTAATCGCCTAGTGAGAAATAAGAAATCGCAGTCGCCGCAATAATGCTGGATTTGACGATCAGTTCAAGCCTAAAAATGAAAGGAGTATTGCAGTCTGCACGTGCAGTGTGTGTTATCATTGTGGTAATGATGATAATGATACATGTGTAAGAATGTTATAATGTTTATTTTTAGACTTGCTTGCTTTTTGTGATTGCGATGTTAGTAACTTTGTTTTGAGTGTTTTACAACAACAGTACGAAAGCTTTCTAATGTAGATCTCAAAAGAAGTCTAATCACTTTTGTCTTTGTTGTGACGGGTCTATATGTAAAGCGATTTACTGCAACACTGTTTGCTATAAATAAAGGAAAGCAGACAAATTCAAAGCAACAACGAACGTTGAAGGACGTAGTAAGCCTTTTTCTAAATTGGTTGTCGAACGGAACATCAGTTTTCAGACACGGTAAATCAGACTACATTTATATTAAGTTGCACTTACAAGACTTTCTGAGATTGGAATAACAAACAAAGATAAGTCTGATATACACATACATTGCATATTGTCTGTCTGGTTTGGACAGGACTTTGGTATTATTTTTAATTCAAAAGTGTTAATAAAACAAGTCAGTTCGACACGGAAAATGTGAAATACTTCTTACTCTTGTAGGACTTTTTTAACCAAATATATCGCGATTATTTGGTTATCAAAACATTTCCCTCATCAGGGAATCTATTCTTGTGTTAACATTAACTCTTTCTATATATTTACTTACATTTTATCTTGTCACGCAATAACATAATGACTGTAAAAGAACAAACATAATAAATAATTTTATCAATTGTTTTTCATGTACTCAAACGACCGGAACATTTTTAAATATATATTGATTCGTGTGTATAATTATGTTTTATTTTATTTTATTTTTTTTTGCTATCTGGCCATTATTGAATATTTCTCAAACTTGTTATCAGAAATGTATTTTAGTTTGATATATATTGTCCATTTCATTACTGAAGTGACTGTGCTGTACTCTCAAAAGTAACTGGCACAGAAAGAAGAACATTTGAAATAAATTGTTTATCTGGTGAAAATAGTTTGATTAACAATCATCATATATTTAACAAATAAATGTATTTCAAAGCATAATGGAAGAGATACAAATACTTCTTGTAAGCAGAGGTATCGTTGTTTGTTTTTGTTGTTAGTGTTTTTGTTGTTGTTTTTTTAGAGCGGCGGGGGGGTATAACACAATAACACGTAATTCCATTCTTTTGATATACTTTCCTTACTTTTCCATTTAAAAATATCATTGAGATTCTTTGAATATACGGCTTTTTAAACAAGTATTTGATAATTGTTTTACATCATTAAACCTTACTACCTTTTTGACCGTATCACTATCCATACATAAATTTAAACTTTTTAATAGGCTCTCTCTCTTTCCTTACCAAAACCGATATATTTTACTTACACTCTGGTAAATCATTTTATTTGCTATGCGGGGTGGTATTCATTTGATGCGCAATAGGCATGTTCTGGTGCATAAGAAAAACAACATTAATTCAAATAACAAAATGATACTGTGAAACGCTGACACTATTTTTGCGTGATTTTACATTTGTGGAGTTGTCAATGTGCGCAGTAAGCTTAATAAATACACCGATGTCAAAAAGGGCCTGATTTGTATCTCCGGTACAGAAGACTATCGGCTCAACGCAGATAGTCTGAAAACCTGGTGCAATTCTTTCTGAGAGACATTTTTTATAGCAAACCAATATTCGGTGCCTTGAATCAAATCAACGTTTGTCTTTTTAGTGGGTATTTCAGCTTACAAAATTAATACAATCACATTTCTAAACAGGCAATGGAAGAAGGAGCCACAGATATTGCTTGTGTTATTCATGATAAATTGAGAATATTATAAATGCGTCTGTTATACTTCCCATTGGGTTTATTTTTATACGACATTGAAATAATGCTTATAACAAATCTTTAGTTCATGTACAATTATATCTGAATGCTGGCTGCCTAAAATGGATATGATATGATTTCTTTATAAAGTTTATTTTCTATACATCTTAGTGAACACAATGCATACATTACGTATCATCGAGATATTTGTTCCATTTAATTTAAAGCATCCGTTGAATGCACAAGATGCCATTGAGACACTTTTTCCTGTACTTGCATCGTATTAAAAGGCATGCCCTTTTAAGGAGGCATCCCCTAAAATTTAGAGCATTCCTTTTCTATAGAGCCATATCAAACTAAAATTTAGAGCAATCTATTTCCTACAAAGTCGTATCAAACTAAATAATATTGACGGAAACCATGCCTAGGTATGAAGGTGTCAGTACAACAGGTAACCTAAATGCATGAATACTTAGTCTGGTCTTTAAAGAATTGTTGCTGTACTATGCCTTTGGACACAGCAATTGATCATGAAAGAAAAATACCTTACTATGTGTCCTAAGCAGACATTTCTGATTATATATTCTTTCTTAAATATTCAATTATTCCCCTTATTTTCCATGTTAGGAGGCATATCCTAAACTTTGCAGCATTGCATTTCCTACAAAGTCATATTAAACTGAATAATATCGACGAAAGACCAGTATGATATAGAAAACAAACAAATCAAATACACGGGTAACTTCTAAGGTTTAATGCAGGTCTCCATTCACAACCCCAGCATAGAATTTCCACTGAATTAGCTTTCGGAGGAAGTGGGTTTTCTAGGCCATTTGTCTGATGACTTGGTAAAAATGCTCGTTACTTCGATAGCATTTAAATGAAAAAAAAATAAGAAAAGAACTGTAGACAATGGGTTTTCAACATGAAACATTTGCTGCATGAGAACATTTGCATAAAGCGTAGTGTTCATAACTCTTGTCGCTTAACAAAACAACAATTTAACCATATATTTTGGATATTTGGAAACAGGTTAAGAATAGGAGGTTGTTTTCAAGGATATTATTATTGTTCAGACTAATGCATTAGACACCAGCTACAAGTTAACAATGACTGTCTTCGTATTTTTCAGACACGAACGCTATCTGCCATGTTATTAAAAACGTTTTAGAAAATAAAACGGGATAAAATCATGAAAAAAATGAAATATGTTTAACAAATAAATGGAAGAAATATGTCTAAATATCTACGAACACGCAAGCAAAACACTGTTCTTGACACGTGTCACCTACACACAGATAAATTTATAAGAATATGGCATTTTATATTCGGAGACTTAGATTTAAATCAGTTGTCGTGTTGCAAACAATGTTTGAGATATTTATCTGAACGTATTTGACATGTTGCTAGTAGTCGTTCGCAAACCATTTATGTTAAAAAGTTAGCAGTAAAATTTTAGAATTTTTAAACACTATGACAGGATACTTTTAGACTATCTCTTATCCTATTCTGTTTCAATTAAAACAACCGCTTTTATTGTAAAACAGTGCAACATATTTTAAGTCTGAACATTCTATACAAACCTACAGATAAAAAAAGAACGAAACAAGTAAGAATATTGCCAAGCAATAAAAGTCCCCTACTGAGAAGAGCATTGTCACAATAAAGAGAATCAAATTTCAAATACTGACAATAAGTTAACTGAAATCATTGTTGTTAATGATAGATGAAGGTATGTTTTATACAACAGATAATCAAAAGATCACAATCATGCCTATTATGTGGGTGTAATGTTATAAATAAAATATTCACATGTAATAGAAATAACTACCTCAATTATTTGAACAGATTAATAAATGCACCTTGCTGTGTGATCTTAAAACTTGGATAATGTGGTATAGGTTTTGAATAAGTTCAAAAGTAATTGAAAGAAAAACAAGAGAATACACAATTTGCTATATTATTAAGTAAAATGGGCACATTTGTGTCAGTATAAGGGAAAGAGTTATGGAACGTATTGTGTGAACTAATAATAACACCAATAAAGTTCATATAAAGTCTCAATCAAATGCATCAATAGGTTCCAGAAAAGTTCAAGGAAATGTAGATTTTTTGAAAATTTTCAGTGTGAAAAGGGGGATAACTTTGTGAAATCAAAGGTCAGAGTTATGGGACATTACATGTGAACTGGTATTTTAAATATCAAAACATGTAGCAAATTTAAAATGGATATATTTAGGTATTCAAAAGTATATCGCCATCTTTGCCAAATTTCAAGTATTTTTGTTGCCATAACAACTCAATTTCGTAATACAAGACCTAAATAAAATGATGTGCATAATTTCCGTATTGCAATCTATCCATGTTTTAAGTTTCATGAAAATATTCCAAGTACTTTTTTAATTATTAAGGATCCGGTTTTTGCGGACGGACAGACGGACGGAGGGCAAACCTGTAGTCCCCCGGTGAACCGGTAGGGGACTAAGAACAAACAAACAAACAAAAACCTGAATTTTACTTAAGAAAATCAAATGTCAATCGAATATGGAAAATGCATGCACCATTGCCATTGGGTGACATTTGTACCTGTTAACACATTTCATTAAAACTAACTTCAAACTTTTTGAAATCGATTGCTTTTAATTTCTTCGATTAGATAAACTGACCTAAAATGATCAGCAATATTTAGAAAAGACTGATTTAAATAACTTTAACATGTTCTTTGAAATCCGGAAGTTTTGTAAAGCAGTTTCCGGCAGGAGAATAACATGAATTAAACACAAAACCCTTGGAGAGATGTTCGAGAAACAAACGTCTATTGCGATTTAAATATGTAACAATATAGAAAGGATATGGAAAAATGAATTCAGAACATTTTTCAATGCCATCCGAGTTCATCTATCATTATATTTCAAGAGGAGGGAAGCCGGTTATTCCGGTTCATTAAACATTAAAACAGAACCTTAAAACCGGAAATATGTAATCATATAAATTCAAGATTAGGTATTCTATCTTTCAGTGAGCCATTTCCCACACTTTTATGAGCATATCATGAATTTGAACTTTAAACAACTACTAGTATGCTAAAATCTGAACACGTTTTAACTATTCAATTTGAAATATAACAATTGAAATATATTTGAAACGAAAAAAGTTTAAAATGCAATAACACAAAAATGCACGCCCTTCATTGGAAAGGGCTCAATCCGTCTCAAATGAATGAAATCGATTACACGGTTGGGAATCACGTGACTTTGTTTAGATTCGATGCATGGATAAGTGTGGCCTAATTTCCATGGTTAAACCAGGTTTTTTAAGAATGTTTTGTAGCAAGCTGCTTTCTATTTCAAGCGTATCCTATGAGGACTAATTTTAATGCGAGTAAACTCACTTTATCTTGGACTGTAAAGCATTTGGTGTTGAAGTGTACATGAATCCTATCAACAAAAATATTGTCCGTGATGTACTAGTATTAGTTCCGTTTGATGCTACAATTTCGTTTAAAATCGAAAGTTAGAAGACCAAATACATCACAGAAATGCGTAAAATTGCTTGCCTCACTGGAAACTTTGCAAAACAGTGGCAATTAGGCTATTCGTGTAAAGAAACCGTCCGTGAAAAAGACCTCTGTCAAATTTTGCCGGTAACAATTCAGAGGGTATGCAATTCTGTGGGACAAAAAGGTACCGACTTACGCGGATGTTTAGCCCGCATATGATAGGCTGTCTCCAGATGTAGAAAGCAGCATGCAAAAAAAAACATTCTTGAAACATTTATTTAACCGAGGACTTTCCGACATTATCTGTGCATTGAACCTTAACAAAGTCACGTGATTCCTCTTAAGGCAGGTAAGGCAGTTAAATATTATAACCAATTTAATTACAAGTCACTCTCGAGTAACCTCCCTTCAAGGTGATAAGTGTATATGTATTTGGACATAACTCTTTCCAATTTTTTTTCAGATTGAGATACTTTTCTATAAAATAATGACGTCATTATTCAGTTTTGCAGTTCGAAAACAAATTCTCATTTACCTTTAAAAATCGGCAGACACCAGTTTCCAACACAAACTGGCAGACGAAAACCTAGCCAGTGGCGGCCTGTGTGACAATTCCATTTCACTAGCCTAGAAAAAAAAATTTCCATCATCAAATCACGAATACGAATAAATAAAAAAAATAACGTATATGTTTTGTCAAATCAGAGGTGTCAAATATTTTCTTTCTTTAAAACGGTGGGGAAATTCTACATGACTTGTACTTTTGGTTATACTTACACTTAGTCTAATGAAATGAGAATCCCTAATTGAAAAGAAATTTAGTAGAAAAAGAGCGTATAACACTAACACCTTTTAAATATGTTTACTGTTTAATGCAGTTGATTCGAGTTTTCAGTCATGTATAGAGAAAAGCTTATTTATCTTGTGCTTTCATCAGTAAGTGTTAGCATTTGAAATCAGTGTTCACTATGCAAAAGCAGCAGTCGTCGAGACTGTTAACGGTTAACAGTCCTGAACTTTGTCAAACTTCGTGTATGCTAATGAATCATTACTGTAAGATTGGTACGCAGTACCATTAATGTTTTCATTAAGTCAAACTTCGTGTATGCTAATGGATCATTACTTTAAGATTGCTACGCAGTAGCATTAATGTTTTCTTAATTTAATGAAATACTTATACCTGTAAATGTAATGGTGATTTTGTAAATTACATGTTTTTACTCTGATTTATACATCAACTTAGACTGTTTAAGAAACTGTGCTATCTTTCTAAAAGAATGAAAACAAATCCTTCCCTTACAGCATTTGATTTCGTTTTCCAGTTTTTATCATTCGTCTATTCTCATAGTGCCTTTTAAAATCTATATATGCATATGAAACAATCTGCATATTGACGATACTTAAAATATTAATAAAAAATTTCTACAAAAAATTTTACAAAAAATGTCAGCATTATTTTGACGGATTTAGCATGATTACGGAAGTATTCTACATCAAACTACTCACAAATCATAGAACTTCAACGGTTTGATTTTTTTCAACTGACTTCATTTCATGGAAAGATACAAGAAAATAATGGATCTCGGGAAGGTCCGCTTGGTCAGTGAAGTACAATTATAATATTGTGATTTTTTAAAAATAATTTTCAAAAGACTAAATTCTTGAACCAACTTGGAATTTGAAAAATAGCATGACTATAGAGAATGTTCTTTAGGCGTTATATATCTTCAAGTTTCACTGTTATCCAAGATATTAACTGAAATGCAGCGCATGTTTTATGAGAAAAATAGCTTACCCCTTTACAACAATTAAGAAAGATAGTGCGTCTTATTTAAACTCAAGAAAGACCAATTCACATTTACCTTACATTAAAGAAAAATATCTTACAATGCTAGAGAAGGATTTATCACAGTTAATGTACCAAGTATTTGTTTGATTGTTGTTTTGTTGTTGTTGTTGTTTCATTTCTTTTTTTTTCTTTTTTTTATTAATTCAAAAAAGAAGACATGTTTTAACAAAAGGTTAAACTTACTTTATAATTCTATATAAAATTGTATCGGTAACTGGTTCAGAACGTTGACAGTGTGCATGGAAGTTGAATATGATTACAGTTACCGTCTCTGTACGCCGTGAATAGAGGAACTGAAAAGTGGTATGTCCTTTGTACATCGTTCTATTTTTATCTAAATAATCAACTAAATTATACATTTAACTTTCAGATGCACAGCTTATATGTTAAAACTGAGAAATCCATATGCAAATACTTGATACACCACTCAGATCTACCATTAAGTTAAAATGGCGATATTCAGAGAGATCGCGATATCAAAGGCTGGAAACGAATAGCCTCCATAAAATAATATTAGTTTTAAGGTATATAAGTAAGAATTGCATTCGTATTTGATAGTTAATTGTAAGCAAGGAAATTACTTCCCGATAAGCCCAAATAGTAAAACATTCTAATGACGTGGCTATACTGCCATAATTGTACTGGTCGCATATCAGTCTGACAAAGGGAACATGATTCTTTTAATTTAATGTCTACGTACCTATAAGTGTGTCCGCCATGTTCTATCTGGAAATTCTAAAACATTCTGAAGTTATAAATACACAAATAACTTACCAAATTTTGCGCCTTTTCATGCACTTGTATTGAACAATCACCAAAAAAGAAACCATGTTGGATCTCCCCGTCGGTGACAGAAAAACCTATGCGTAGGAAAAGAAATAGTTGTAAAGAATGTGTTTTTTTGCTGATACAATTATACAAATAAATTATAAACTGAGTAGAATCACGTGATCAGACCAATCCCTAGGAGAAAAGCACGTGTTAGAATTAATAATCAGGTTACAATTATGAGTTTAGAGTGATACATAGTACGAACCATTTTTTCACAAATATTTGATTTTATAAATTGATTATTTCAAATACAAAGTTCAGTCTTTTAAGATTTGAAAGTGTTCTTATCATTTAGAGAGTGGTATGATCACGTGATTCAACAGTTTTTATATTTTGAAATATAGGTAAACTACATTGTTACATCCTAGCATAGTTTGTAAATAACCCAAGACGACCATGAAAGCCTTGCATCATAACAGAAAGCATAAAGGCGGCACTTCGTCTGTCTAGGCCGATATCAGGGGTCTCAAGAGTCGGGACCATCATGAATGACAGGTAGTTTCGTATATGAAAACCATATGAAACGACCCCTCCACCAAATGGACTTAAGTTCATGCTACACAATCATCAACGTGAACACTTCCGAGCGTCTAACCGTAAAATTTCTGCCAAGGATATTTTCAACCACCTACCGGTTGAAATAATTACCAAACTTAGAGATATCTGCGCATCCACATTTTTTCACCTGTCATACTTAACCTACCCAAATTATTAATAAGTCTTAAATAGTCCTGATAACGTCCGCTATGCGATTTTCTTCTCTTACCGTTTGAATCTTATATTTTAAAGAACTGTTAAAGCAAGAGTTCAGGTTTTCTTTTCAGTTGATATTAAAACCTAAAAGTTGTTAGCGGGCAATGTTCCTACATTTTAATGAAATAGTGAATGTTTGTTTCCGGAAAGAGATAATTGAGTTTAATTGAGGTTTGTTGTTGTTGTGTTTTTTGTTGTTGAAATTGATGAAAGTGATGATGATAATGATGATGATTGTATGATAATTATTACGATAATTTTCTTGATGCTTTATGACAATATATATCATATCATCATTTTTTTGAAGTGCGGCGATAACCAACACAACAGATTGATAGAGTCAAAAAAGAAGAGTAAAATTTTACGAAATCACTTTGCGTCTAATAAATTAAATGAAATTAATACTAGCTGTCTCCTTTAATACAAAGGGAAATTTAAAGATGTTAACGCTATTTTTTTCATTCTGTGTTTTTTTATGTAAAACCTGGACTTTTTAAGCACATGTCTTTTCATGAGTCAGAGTTTCTTTGACCAAAATGTTGTATTTTGTCGTATAAAGTCATATAGTTTTAGCAAGTATTGTTGGTCAGTTGTGTTTATTTGCTCCTTTGCATAACTGCTTATTTCTTAGAGATAATGTAGTTTTTGTTGTGAGAATACGTCTGAGTTGTGACCCCTTGTATACTTTGTAATGTCTCGGATGTACTTCACATCTCTGAATATTTTCAAATGAAATAAAAATATTGTTTAAAAAATCTCTCTTTAAAAAAAGATAATTTATGAAGTGCGCCACCAAAAATCAACTGCATGAGTATTCCTTTATGCATATTTTATCCGACAAGCATAACAATTGAAAAACGAGTTACCCGTTACTTAAAATATTCATTTACTAGTATAATTATGATGCATTGTGACACTAGCAAGAACGTGAAATCTAGTTTGTCATTATATTTTCACCGATTAAAATACCTTATTTTTTTCCTGTAAAAAAGTTTGAATCGCTGATTTCGTTAAAAAGTTCGGAAAGACTGCGTCATCGGATGACCCACCAATAATCATTTTACATATTGTGCAAAGCAAATATACATTTGGTCACTTTAAATAAAAAAATACACTTAATATCTACCCGCCACAGGATTCTGGTACAAGAAACACAAGTGTAATGAAATATTATAGAGGTATGACGTTATAGTGAAAAACATGGACGGTTCCAAATACACTGTCAAACACTGCAAGGCAATTTAAAAGAATTACTCGAAGTTATTGACATATACAATAAATCTACAAAAAGTGCTTTGGGGATAATGAGAGTATTTATGCAACAGATCTTGTCTACTGTCCTCACCGCAAACAACAGATCTATCTGCAGTCACCGACGTAGCATGATTACACTGTAAGTATAAACAGGTGCTAAGGATCTTGTCCACCATCCATACAGCGAACAACAGATCTGTCACCGAAATAGCGTGATTACACTGTAAGTATAAACAGGTGCTCAGAATCTTGTCCACCCCCCACACAGCGAACAACAGATCTGTCACCGACATAGCATGACTCCACTGTCAGTATAAACAGGTGTAAAGGATCTTGTCCACCATCCACACAGCGAACAACAGATCTGTCACCGACATAGCATGACTACACTGTAAGTATAAACAGGTGCTAAGGATCATGTCCAACAAGCCACACAGCGAACAACAGATCTGTCACCGACATAGCATGACTACACTGTAAGTATAAACAGGTGCTAAGGATCTTGTCCACCGTCCACAGGCGAACAACAGATCTGTCACCGACATTGCATGACTCCACAATCAGTATAAACAGGTGTAAAGGATCTTGTCCACCATCCACACAGCGAACAACAGATCTGTCACCGACATAGCATGACTACACTGTAAGTATAAACAGGTGCTAAGGATCATGTCCAACAAGCCACACAGCGAACAACGGATCTGTCACCGACATAGCATGACTCCACTGTAAGTATAAACAGGTGCTAAGGATCTTGTCCACCGTCCACAAGCGAACAACAGATCTGTCACCGACATAGCATGACTCCACTGTCAGTATAAACAGGTGTAAAGGATCTTGTCCACCATCCACACAGCGAACAACAGATCTGTCACCGACATAGCATGACTACACTGTAAGTATAAACAGGTGCTAAGGATCTTGTCCACCGTCCACAGGCGAACAACAGATCTGTCACCGACATAGCATGACTCCACTGTCAGTATAAACAGGTGTAAAGGATCTTGTCCACCATCCACACAGCGAACAACAGATCTGTCACCGACATAGCATGACTACACTGAAAGTATAAACAGGTGCTTAGGATCTTGTCCACCACCCACACAGCGAACAACAGATCTGTCACCGACATAGCATGACTACACTGTACGTATAAACAGGTGCTAAGGATCATGTCCAACAAGCCACACAGCGAACAACAGATCTGTCACCGACATAGCATGACTACACTGTAAGTATAAACAGGTGCTAAGAATCTTGTCCACCGTCCGCAGGCGAACAACAGATCTGTCACCGACATAGCATGACTACACTGTAAGTATAAACAGGTGCTAAGGATCTTGTCCCACATCCACACAGCGAACAACAGATCTGTCACGGAAATAGCGTGATTTCACTGTAAATATAAACTTGTGCTAAGGATCTTTCCCACATCCACACAGCGAACAACAGATCTATCACCGACATAGCATGACTACACTGTAAGTATAAACAGGTGCTAAGGATCATGTCCAACAAGCCACACAGCGAACAACAGATCTGTCACCGACATAGCATGACTACAGATCTTGTCCACTATCCACTAAGCGAACAACAGATCTATCACATGTAGTATTATTAAAATCTTTGGGTTCTAGTTGACATTAAGTCCACCACATCTAGCTTTAAATGTATCGTTTGATGATGTATAGCAGTCTTATTCACTTAATGTACACAAAAATGAAGACTCTTGATCCAGTTATGCCTAATCATACAGTTATATCAAGGAATTTCTGTCTACGTTTTTTACTTAGATATATCGAGAAATATCTTTCCATTTGTTTTGCATATATCAAGGAATTGCTTTCCATTTGTTTAGTATATGTATTTAAAAATTGCCCTTCACGTTTTGCTGTACATACATCAAGGAATTGCTTTCATTTTTTACATAGCCAATGAATTAAAGACCATATTCAAAATGACGCTAACAAAAATTCATTCTGTTCTTAAGCTCCTAAAGCTACATATTTTCATCTCGTGTGTTTATATCGTATAGGTTTCAGTCAAAACTAAATTATCAATCTAAATCGAAATTCTGCATAAGGGAATAGAATTTTGACTCTAGTAACAGTTTTCTCTGATATAATTCTAATACGGCGAGGTTTATATTATTATATGAGTTATATTATACTTTGATAACGAGCTACTCTTAGTTTATTCTGCAACACAAATGTTATTGTTATTCAGATATACTCGATGCTAACAACTAATTTTCAAAAATCGCTAATGTCACAAATACATAATGTATGTATTAATTATTCAATACCATTACATGAGGTAAGGGTTGGATCTGTAATTAAGATCTCCAGGTTTAATTTAAGCAATAAAATATCGCAGACTGAGATCCGTAAAGCGTGATTAACAGAATGCTCCGAAAGTGCTAACGACCGACAGAACTTTCTTAAGCACAATCTTTTCTATTTCCAGGGAAGAAAAAAGAATGACTAAATATCTCTCATACTTTTTCTCCGTGATGATATACACTTATTGACTAGTGTGCCATTGAATATGATGTGATATTCACCGGTAAAATGTTATATTGACCAAGGCAAAGCTTCGGTGAATATCACATCATATTCTATGGCACACTAGTCAATAACTTTTTTATTATATGACTACATACAATTGTTTCTACTAAGTTTTCTTCCAGACTGATTTTACATTCATTACAATGTGTTAATTTTTTGTAGGACTTTTTATACTCATTCTCACGTTACAATAATACTCAGAAGACTGACAGGTGATTTTAAAAACCAATATAACATCAAAAACTAAAAAAAAAAACACACACACACCAGACGCCATTCTTAGAAAAAGTCTAAGTGCCCGGATGTATTTTGTTTATTTCCTGGCATTAGAGTAATTATGTTAACTGAGTGCCGGGCACCAGACAGCACTACTATGAGTATCAACAGAATCTATTTTCAGACCTAAAATATAACATGGGAAAAACCCAGAATGCAGGAATATAACGATATATTGTTGGTCGCCGACTGCGCTTTAAACCAATGGGATCACGTCTATTTATAGGTCATACAATAATAATCATTATGTATCACCGAATGTCCACAAAGTACAGGTGAACAGATAGGTTTTGTAAATTCAGTTATCAAAAACTCATTTGCAAAAGGATGAAGATAAACAGTTTCTAAACTATTTAATTGAAGCATTGTTAAGAGAATGTTTGTACTAGGTACATCAAAGAAAGCACATCCACGTTTTTCTAATGCGGACAATCATTTTCAACTGGCGGTTGTTTTTTTTTTCAGATAAGCTAGATAAAGCTGCTTTCCGAATACATTGTCCAGATCTTTTTCTCATAACCAGGGTAAAAGCGTTGATACGCTCGAATATTTTTTTATTCATAAGTTAGCAAGTCGGTTATCATTTCTCGATAACAAACCATAACCGTGCCTTATCAAGACCATTTGGTTCACATATTCATCATATTTTATGACTATTCCTAAAAAAACTTTCAAAATAATATATATGAATATAAAAATTCCAAAATAATGTATATGAATACAAAATTTCAAAATAATATATATGAATACAAAACATAAAAGCAAATGAAGTGGAAAATGGAGGGCACGGGGCTACAATGACCAGCCTTTACTTATGTTCATGAACTGTTTACTACGTATACTGACAAATATGTAATGCATAGTGACTACGCTGGCTATATGTATAACATATGGGGAATATATTTGATCTAACGCTAGACACTTCAAAATACTAAATATTTGTTTTTGTGTTACAGTTGTGGAAGTGTGATTCTGAATATCACAGTATTTTCTTACGACCATGGTTTATGCTAAATGTATCTCCTGGACATAACCATTATTCTGCTTTGGCCGAGGACTTTCTGTTTAGGAATATACAAAGCATTTATTCCATGGATGTGCAAACTGATTGCAGGTTGAAATCGTTAGCTGTTGTAAATGTTTTGATTGTGTTATTTTGTCACGTTGTAGGTTGCGCTCGTGTTTTTGCTAAAATTATAGTGATGAACGTTGAACTGGTGTTTGTTGATTTTGTCTAGATTAAGGCTGAGCTGGTGTGTGTATGCTTTCATCTACTACTAACGATTTCATAGCGGGCAAAAAATGATATAAAACCCATGCAAATGAATTCACAAACACTAGCATTGTGTTCACTGGGCACGGATTCTCGCAATCTGCGCCTGTGTATGCTAGTCCTTGAGCACCCCTTATGATAGATTCTATTATTATAAGCTAAGTCAAACAAGATGCCCAAGTAAAAAAGGTTGAGGAAAGTACCTAGTTCTAGTTGTATGTGGGTGTGGGAGGGTCTGATTGGGGGGGGGGGGAGATATAAAAATGTTCGGAGATTGGCAGGATAACGCGGGGGTAAGGGGGAGGGTTCCCCTTGCAGAGGGGGGGGGGAGTGGAAGAGGAGGGAAGTACCTACGCATCCCATGTAAGTAAATAGTTTAATTCTAGACTAAAGAAGTCTTTTCCTATATGTGTAAGTAAAATCAAGTGACGCCCTATGGTAGGGCTACTTTTGACCCCAGGGAAATGGGTACCAACAACCTTTGCAGGGGTCTTACTGGTGATTAAGTATTCCAAGTTTGGAGTGAATATCTTTGACATTCCTTGAGAAATGGACATTAACAAAAAGATTAACCAATAAATTCTTAGTTGAAAAAGGGGCATAACTTTATAAAAATAAATTTGAGAGTTTTCTGTCCTTGAGGAATAGTGTAGCATTTTTATAGTGAAAATGTATTCTTAATTTGAAGTAAATAGCTTTGGCAGTTTCTAAGAAATGGACCTTAACAAAAAGATTAACTAACGCCGACGCCGAAGAGAAGGTCATGGCAATAGCCCCACTTTTTTTCTTCGAAAAGTGGAGCTAAAATGCGCACGCGCAGAGTCTTGGAAAGCAACTGATTAGCCCAAAGTAAAAGTTTTGTAATGATTTCAACCAGTAGGTGAGTAAAATGACCTGGACAAGAGAGGACGGGTGGACACATAAAAGCGATCACACTGGTGTCTATGTGACATGAACTTCAGTCCATTCGGTGTTTAAGGGGTTTGTCGTTCCATGCAATTTCCATATATGAAACTACCCTCCAGACATGAGGAGCTGTCTCCTAACACTCCTGAATATTGGCACAAGCAGACGATATGACTGACTCTGTACTTTCTATATGGATGTAAAAGTTTCAAGGGACAACTGGAGCTATCCGCAAATTGTGCTTGAACATTGCGATGTGGTTTACCTGTTGTTAAAACTACACGTTTACTTGCAATGGAAAACCTGACATCTTTAACTGCATGAAAACAAATACGCCAGAGGAGTATTATAAAAGTAATAAAATAAGTGATCCGCATACGAACAGCGTTTTAGAATACTTTTATTGAACGGTTTGGAAGAAAAATATCAGTAATCTAAAACATGTTAGAAGACAAGATTTTTCGAGAAAACATACAATTTTTTGACTGTTAGCTGTAAGAAACTTACCCTGGAATTGTCAATGAGTATCTTAAAAGTATATTTAAATTTCAGTCGAATTACTAGCCTGAAGCAGAAAAAATTTACAGCAAACCTTTAATAACAAAAGTAGGTATTACTTATCTTTAATCTTTATCGACACTTAACAAGTAACTTCTTTCCAGTTCTGTCGCAGAGCCGTCCACCAAGCTACAGGAGACAAGTGACGTCTTTTCTTTTTGTGCCTCCACCTTTGTCTGTAAAGCCGTGTTACCATTTATGACAAGTCGCCATGTTTGTCCAATCCCATGCCGTTCCTTAATACAGAAGAAAAAATGATTCGACAGGATTTCCTTGCTTCGAAATAACGCTAAAATTAAAATAATAATAATAATAATGTAGCCGGGTACAGGTTTATAGGTGATAAGGCAGAACCGTGTGGCTTGGTAGCTCAGATGGTAGTGTCCGCCCTGTAGGCGGAAGGTCCTGGGTTCGAGTCCCGGTCGAGCCACGATTTTTTCACCATCTGTTACAATTATAATAATAATAATAATTATAATAAGAATAATAATAAAAACAATAATAAACACGTGAACTTTGGCGATACAAACAAGACATAAAATATCTTAGATGACAAGAAACTAAAAAAAAACCCATTAGTTTTAATAGTTTTTTCTTCTGTTCGGAATTCTTAGCAGTATTATCATGTAAGTGACTGCAATGAAAGGTGATAGGTTCAAACCTAGATACAGACACGAGTTCTAGCACTGGAATTATTTTAGTTTGCGATACTATACAGATTTACTGAGTCGGTATCCTGAAGCTTTCTTAAACTATGTATTTAAAAGATAGAAAACAAGATCGCGCCTGATTCACTGTGCACCATATAATTGTTTTATTCAATAACTCTCTAGAGAACAAACACTCCGAAGAGAAAAAAGAAACACCTTTTATTTCCGTAATTTACAATAGCTTACCATAGCGACTTCTGCACAACAATTACCGTTCTTTACAATTATAAGTATTTACAATTATGTTAATCCACAAAGTATCGAACTTTTTACAGCAATTATTTAGTTTTCGTAGATACAAATTTGTAACTATGAGTTAAATAGTACTTTTAGAAATTGGAATTTTATTGGCAGTCACTACTAAAGAGAAAATGTTTTCTCAAATGAGGCTGTCATTTAGTTAAAAAGGGTAACTTCAATACTCAGCCCAAATAGATAAATCAGCAATGATATATGATCTGTCTTTAAAAAAGAGCAATTTATCATTACAAATACAAATATTATAAATAATTTACCTTTTTATTGTCTCATTATTAAGAAGGCAAACAAAACGTTGAAACATCACCAACTGTACCATGTATGTCTGTAAACCAAACTATGACCTCTGTAGGACAGAATAAAACGAGCGAGGTCACCAAAAATGTACTATTTTCACGTATTTTAGTGAGCAGATCCCGGATTAGGGGACGATTTACCGTTAACAATATGCGGAGCAGTTACTTTAAAAAGTGAAAGTCACGTGACCCGCCAAAAGATTCCGGTTCATTGATCCTGATGATAGTGACTTGAATGTTAAGATAAATTAATTTCTCGTGGAGCATTGCAAGAAACTTTTAATCAATATAAATCCATTAAGTGTTCGGTTAAGGTCGAAATTTCTAATAACAATCTCTGCAGAAAGATATACCTACCTCATTTTGCGATGAATTGTCCTCTCTCTTATATTGTACTTCCCCGTGACGTAAAGGAAACATCCCAACTTCAGTTTTATTTATTTGACGTTTGTTACCACATATTTTATCTATTAAAGACGGTAATACTGCAAAAATAATATATAGCTTTTCTGATGTGAATCTTTTTCAACTGAAAGAGGCAGTTTTTCTTTATTAGAGTTGTACTTCCTCTATGCAATCCGTATTGAGTGATAAATCACAAACAGTCATTACTAAACAAATTGACATAAAATATGCACGTTTCAGTCTCAATCCACGTAAGCTAGGGGTTGCGAGCTCGAGTCCCCGCTTCTTGACAAACATCACTTAATGTGTTTCAGAAAAGACATTTGACCGAGGACCTACGTTCTATACACAACTAGAAGTGTCAATAGAACTGTCTTCTTGTGGTATGGGGTGCAGGGGGTACAAGACAGCTTCGGGCATAATTTAAAACTTCAAGCTTAGGGTTCGTATTCGGACTTAGTAGCTTTATCCGACATTGGGCTCAAAGGCAGATTCGGGTTATGCTGAAAAAGGTTGATTAACGATTTATCTGATATTTCAGGGTTTTACGTATCACAATACCTTTTTAAGAAGATAAAAAGACAATACTACTTGTGTGGATCAATCCCTTGTTAACTTCATAGAAATGTACGAAGTTGTGACTTTGTTTTATAAAGTTCGAAGTTAGAAGCTTACATCCGTTTTACATATTGGATAGTACAACGAATGAAGATGAATATTTGCTGGTAGTAGGTTTTTTTTTTTTTGGTTACAATATTTGATACAAAATATAATATGCTTATAACAGAAGAAAATGTAATTATTTAGAGGAGTAAACGCGGAACGTGTTTTATTTTTGTTTTCGGAGCATACTTGAGAGACTCATTTATGCGTGTGCCGGATCGGCCTATACTTTCCTGAAACGCATAAACGATTCGCATTGTCTAATCTATATTATGCAGTCATTAAAATCGAATTGCCCTTCGTCCTTTTTTGTAAAAAATGTGTATATTCTGAAAAACATTGATCCACTAAACTATCAAGGATAAAGTAAGAATACTGACTCTATAAAAGAGTAACAAGATCGAAGGTATATTAAGTGTTATCAATGGATTAAGTTGCCCCTCAGAGTGATATGAAAACAACTGATACTATACATCATAAATGTTTTGGGTAAATCAGTGGTCAACGGTTATGAGCGCCGCACTCCCGATACTGAGGTCGCTAGTTAGAATGCAACTCTACACTGACTCCCCGCGTCACACACTTTCAGCATGGGTATTGGTGTGAATCCTGGAAACAGCCCATCATTCTTCTCATTCTAAAATAGACCATCAATGAAATAGGGTTCTCAACATCAAAAGTTTAAATATCGACAAAAATCGTGCAAATTAAATCCTCAGTGAAAATATAGAGTACTGGAGCAGTTCCGTTTAAACCAAGCCATAAAGTAAACCGAGAGAAAAACAGATTACCACATTTGAAAGGATAGCTTTAAATTGATGAGGTCATGAATTAAGTGGACAAATTTCCGGACGTTATCTTACACAATATCCGGCAGGGGATAAAGACATGAATAAACAGAGTTTTGTGACAAAACTTTAAACATATTCTATAACAGACGCTTCCACTTGTGATTCCGATATCTGACAAAAAGCAGAATGCATTGCAATTTAGACATCATTGCATTTGATACGGCAAGGTAATCTATTAAAACATATTTTTGTAAGAGTACGGAATTACGAAAGCTGATTATTCTGAACTTTTAGAGCCGGAAATTATGTTTATATCAAAAAGCAGACGTCATTCCCTGAATTGTATTGATCAAATAATTCACGATCAGATATTTTATCTTTCAATGTAATACAACGTATTCCACATTTTACATGATCATTTCAAGGACAATTTAACATTTACATCAATTTGATGATTGCTAGATTGACGTGTTTGTTGTTGTTTTGTCCAAATAAAATAATGTTTTCCACCTTATTTTTACTACAAGCTGTAATGTGAAATAGTTCATTACAAGATAAGTTGAAGCTACCATTACATGACAAACATTTAAGAATCGAATGAGTTGGCTAATCGAAGACTAAGGAAAACATTTTTCAAGCAAACGCCAGAATTTGTCCACTCAACTGTTTGTCAAACTTATCAGTTGAAAAGGGGAGGAAGACAAAACAACAGTCCCTCTCTCGTGTATATCTTTTATTGCAGACACCCTTTCGATTCATTCTGCCATGTACATCTGTTATTGCAGGCACTCTTTCCATTCATACTGTCATGTTCATCTTTTATTGCAGGCACCTTTCAATTCATACCGTCATATACACCTTTTATTGCAGGTACATTTCAATTCATTCTGTCATGTATACCATTTCAATTGATTTTGGTTTTTGGTAAAAGCTGAAAATACACAAAATTTCCCTACAAATAGATTCAATTTAATGTATATAAAATAGATGAACAGACTGTTAAAGTATCTGACTAGACATCACAGTTCTTTTCGTTGGTATTAATCAGAACGACAAATTGCAAAAGACCTAAACAATATTCAAATCCAATTCAAAATGTATTTATTTCAAAAATGCAGAAAAAAACTAAAAATTTACACTGCTAATGTTCGACATTATGATATTGTGTAGTACTATGTATCACAACATTGAGCATAAAACACCTGATTAAAAAGTTGTATGGGCGAAACTGACCGTAGAATAATACAAAATATATCATTATTAATGTCATATAAAATGCAAAACTCCAGTAATCAACATGAAACACTGGTCAACAACAATGTTCAAGATATGTTTATGACAATTAATTACTGACCGTCCTAAACACTTAATTCTCCTGTTATATAGAAAGGCACAATGAGAACTCCATGATACTTTACTGTATGGACAGTAACACACCAATTACAAGTTTATTAAATGAAATGCTTCAATAGTATGTTCCTGAAATATAGTTTATACAGAAAAGTTCAGAACAATAACACAGAAATGAAGTATTTTAGTGTCTAGATAATTGTATTAAGTATATATATCTAAATACATGTCATTTCTAGTCCACAACTCTTGGTACAATATTTCCGTCATATTTTATGTCTATTACCAAAAGTCTCATTGTCATAATGTATTTAAATGAAAGATGCCACCACACTGGATTCAGAATGTTATTATGTAATCATCGCTTAAGTTCTTTATTTTTAATAACAATACTTCTTCTCCCCTTTCAACTTGATTCTGCTTTTTCATTGATAAGAATATTTCCTTGGTTGGTGGGAGTTAAACTTCTGCAATTGTTTTCACCATTTGTACAGGATCTCCTTTAACTGGCTCAGATTTCCCCCTGAGAGGTATATCTGTTTCCACATATTATGTTGATTTATAACATATATGTTGTCTATCTGTTTAGGCATACTTCAATTTGAAACAGAAAACAGATTAAAATATGCATGAAGTATATATGTATATTAAAATTCTGAAATGAATACTTCTCATTATGGTGAAAAATGATAGTTTTACAGTTTGCATTTGGACAAACCAACACCAGTCACCCTCACTTTCAATCGATATCATAAAGGAACCTGACTTAACTGTTCAAATAACATTTATGTATTACTTTTATATATTAATCTGTTAAAATTGTTTAAAATAACTTTTATAGTTCTTTAAATGTATCACTTGCTACAAAATTTTATTTGTTAGAGAAAGAGTGTTGTTTCATCACTTTATAAGCTCTGGGTGATAACGCTCCATGCAGGTTCATGCAATAAAAGAATGATCTTAGAACACTCACGAGGAAGATGCATGCTTTTAATTACTTGACATTTCCTCAACACTGATCTCTGAGACCGAAACCTCCATTTCAGTTAAAATCTCCTGCCAGGATTTGGTGACGATATAACTTGTGATCCTGTCTTCTTTTTACACAAGTGATTTGTCTGGAGCATGTAAGTGAAACATCAAAGATATAATTATTAAGTACATGAAGTTCTTTACAAAAAATGTTGCATAAAAAATTACCCTAACTATTTAGTATATGAAACATATGTGATAAAGTAAATGAAACGACATTTTTCTTATAATTATGTGTTTACTAAATGTATTCATACATGGGGCAGCTGTTTGAACAAAAATTATAATAACTGTACAAATATATTACTAACAGAGTACTAACAACACTTAAATGGACTCAGTATGATTATTAAATACAAAAAAATATGAATTTAATTAGCACTGAATATTTAATAATACAAGCAGCCCTTTGATTGCACTGTAACCTTTTTTCAAGCAGAAGTGGAATGTGGTTTTCCAAATAATTGGATTATTTTCTATTTTTATTTAAATACTTCTTTGAAAGGGGGAATAGCTAGCCCTACATGCATCAGATCAGCAGTCAAAGTTTGTGTCTGAAGACTAAACGGAAAAAGCAATATCCTGGGCTGTAACCGATACAAAATTGAATCTTTCTATGTTAAAGCGAGTATGTCAAGGCGACGAATGACCAAGCTCGAATTCTCGCCATGCAAATTTGAAGCACTGTGTAAATTTTATTAATTGGCTACGCAAAAATGGATGAAAAACGGTAGTCGTCCAATATATTTGAGACGACCACTTCCAATATTTGCACTTACTTGTCCATCAAGACTTGGCCACATCTCAGTCGCTCATTTGTTAACTTAACTCTGATCGTTCTTTCTGGTCTCCAAACGCAACTTGCTGCTCCCGAAAGCGTTTCGCTCTCGCACATTGCTTTGTTTTCTTCTCTGAATTTGTCGTTTCCGGTCCCATATTAAACGGATGTAATGTGAGCGCATGCGCGAACAGTGAATATGATCAGTTCGTATGACGGCAAACGGAAATAGAATTTCTAAAAAAAGGTTTTACACCGTTCGTAATGCTATAGCCTTTGGTGAAGAAACTAGCCATTTTTCACAATCACGAAATGTAGCATTGGGTGACAATGCGTCTGTAGATAAATATTGATAGAAGTAATACACACAGATAATTGGAAAATGACCAACGTGATGTAATCCAAAATAACCTGTTGTCACTATCTCTATTTACAGATTCCTTTCAAATTAAAATATTATTCCAGCTCTGAATATATTCATAAGGTGTTGATAATATTCATGAACATCCAGTTATCCTACAGCAAATTTAAACACTTACATCAATACATGCACATTCTAAGTCAAAATTTCAACCACAACTATATACGTCTCCAGGTGTCTTTCTTTTTATGTGCTAAAAAATGCTCTAGATAATTTTAAAGAATTCTCATTTAAGAATACACCCTACATATAAACAACTTGATCTTGAAATAATATGTCAGAAAAAACATCAGTTTAAAACCATGGGAATACCCATGTTACATTGAGTAATTAAAGTAGGTAGAGGTAAAAATCTCAAAGAAGATAACGCATGGATGCTACATGTAACATAGAAGATCAAAATGACTGCTCGAGTTGGTGTTGTATCAAAGCATTCAAAATAAGAGTGCCATATTTGCACTAGATATTAAACAAGTCATGCATTGCCTGTAATCAGCACATGTAAATGTGAGAAAACATCCGACATTCTTTTTTATAACTGATAGTTAAGTACTTGACCATGGTCTACCTTGACACGGACTGTCTCTTTCATTTAAGTCACCAGACACATTTATCACAGAAACATCAAGTTTTCAAGTTTTCTGTTTGATTTCGGTCTTGCTTCGTCTTTGAAATTGTAACAAGTGTGTGTAATGTCTTTAACATCATTAACAAACAGCAGACAGCCAACGACTTATGCACTTTTAATTCTCTTGGGGCAGATTTCAGCTTAAACGTTTGCATCTTTAGATTGAAAAATCAAATTTAAAGAGATTAATTCAGGAACTTCACGCAAAGTGTGTCCATAAAAGTAAGAGTTGTTAAATGAGCGAACGATTAGTGGTTTTTATTTTTGAAATTGTTAATCGATTTCTCACTCAATTGAAGGACTGGTAAATGGGTGATGTGGTATTTCAAGTAAAAGTGTAATACATTTGCTTCGACGGTAATGTAGCAATGAACTCAAATAACATAACTATAGAAATATTGAGATATTAAAACGTTTCAGATTTTTAATACAGCAGAGCTTCGTTTTAATTTCTCATTAAATAAAATAACTTGATCAAATTGCAAATTAGAAAATAAAATAATGATATTGCAGGAATAAAAATGTATTACTTTTTCATACAACAACAACAAAACATAGAAAGATAGATAGATAGATAGATAGATAGATATATAGATAGATAGATAGATGGGTGGATGGATGGATGGATGGATGGATGGATTTTTGCTAGGAGAGCATACATGGACATTTACAACATGTACAATATATATATAAAAATACCTCAGAGGTTGGCAAATTTTTCTCTTCTTACAAGCTGGTTTGTATTTGCCTACACATATCTGTTGTAGTGGGGGAAAAAGCATTCGACTATAAACACAATAATAGTCACGAATCTCCTTGATAGTTTATTTGTTTTTATTCTGCCGCAAAGCTTCAAATTAATGTAACTTTAATTGAAAACAATCTGTGACTTTAAACATTTCAAATTCAGTGCACTATATACTTCTAATAAAAAGGTAATTCATGAATATTGATTTTATATCATTGTTGATAAATGTATATAAGTTCATTTACGAAAACACGCAGGCTTGGGATACTGACTACGAATGTAACCCTTTTTTCTTTCTTTTCAAAGTAAGTTGCTGAATTTAAGTGTTGCCTGCTACACAGTAGCTGCGACATATAGGGATCACTTCTCCTCGTCTGTCTGTCTGTCCGTCTGTCACAAAACTTGTCCGGACTACTCCTCAAAAACTTCTGGTGCAATTTCAAACTTCACAGGAATGATCAGTACCAAGTCAAGTTTTGCATATCATCGGCATTTTCCAGTTCAATGATTTTTGTTAATATACGCAAGTACTTGAGGTACCGACCATTACTGTAACATTTCATTCAAAGTGCGTTAGTAGTATAAGAGAAGTAGTCCGGACAAATGATTTTTATTTTTTCAAGTATGTCCGGACTACTTCTCTTATACTACTTAAAAATCTGAAAGAAATGTTACAGGATTAATCAGTACCTCATGTTCTTGCGCAAATTCTACAGGTTTTTCGGTTGAATGATTTTTGGCTGACTTATGGCCCTCGAATAAAAAAATTTTGTTAATGATTTTTGTGTCGCTTGCTACACGTAGCTGCGACATGCTACAAAGTAGCCGCGACATATAGGGATCTCTTCTCCGTCGTCTGCCTGTCTATCTCTCAGTCTGTCCGTCCGTCACAACTTGTCCGCACTACTCCTCAAACACTACTGGTACAATTTCATCCAAACTTTACAGGAATGATCAGAGTTATGGCCCTTTAATAATTTTATTGTTTATGTTTGTCCGGACTACTTCTGTCTTACTACTTATGCACTTTGAATGAAATGTTACATGATTGATCGGTACCTCAAGTACTTGCGCATATTTAACGGATTTTTTCGGTTGAATGATTTTACAAATGCTGAATTGACTATCATTAGGCGACACATGTGATCACTTATTGCTCTTGTTTAGAATGATATAACCAAAATTAAAAAAAAAATATATATATATATTTTCAAACTGTACCATTTAATTCTAATTTTATTGAAATGTGACAGAAATTTACAAAGTTCGTATGGAAATTTCGCCTGTCGTATGTTATTCAGTTTCTGTTCCTACTTTTAAATGTTAGATAAGATTTTGTAAATATAACAGTTTAGTTGAAATTTAACAAAAATAATTAATTTAGATAATAATATTATTAATTCCAGGAGTGAAACAAGAACAATTGAAATTTTCTGTAAACTAGCTGAGATGTTGCACATTTATTAGTGGAAATGATTGTTAGAGATTTTAAAATTCAGGACGGTGAGTCGATCATATTTTCTTAATGAATGTGCCCTGTGAAAAGATACAAATGGCTGTCAAAAGATACAAATGGAGGTAATCAAAGTTCTTCCTTTCGGTTTTCAGTAGGAATTCTAAATCACTCTTTTTCAAAAGAATTCCCCTTCGCATGTTTATGTAACTTGAACCAATCTAACCAGCAATGTTTTGCTTGAAAATTGAAATGTAAAATAATCTATGTAAGGCATAGAAACGCATGTTTAGATATACTGTATGCATTCATCAAGGAAACATTTGTAAGTGCTATTACCTAGGTAATAATATCAGAAAAAAATAAATCTTCACAATAATGCTATGTCCTTTTTACTGCCTCGGAAGCGTCACCATTAAATATAATTTATCATGGATTCTCTTTCTATTAATACTTTCTTGCTGAGTGACGTACCCATGAAACAAAAAGTAAAGTACTTATATTTTCCATAACGTCTTTCTAAGAAGACAAAAATCATTCAAACAACAAATTTTTGTTCAATTACTTGTCAAATTTTCTTCCTAACGGAGATTTACTGGAATCCATGTCCGGTACTGCTTCCTGTCGTAATTGGGAATTTCATGAAAACGTCGGTAACTTGTATGATGTTTAATTCGACTGACATTTAAATTTTGAGGAATTTATTGTAGTTAAGTTTTTTTACTCTTGGGAATTAACGCATGTAATTACCTAAGCCATATATAACACCCCGTGCAGAAATTAATTTAGCGCAAATTTCTTTAACAATTCTAAAATAGCTTGAATTCATTTAGCCAACATTAATTCAAACAAATGATCATTCGAACATCAGGATACTGCCAAGGAATGTGATAGATGGCTTTTGAATTCATAATGAATCAAGGTCATATAACAGTACAGAAGGCATCCAGACTTCTTGAAGAATAGTGAAGTAAATTTTATGAAAAAAGTGTCAAGACCAATCAGTGATGGCGGAGTTTAATGATGGAGACTTGAAGAGGTTTGGTTATTACTACTTGACAATGAAATGCAACTGTTTATTGCAAAACTGATGATTGAAATACATTTTCCGTAATAAAAGTCTTTGAACAAACTATACCTTTAAAGCCAAGGTATGAAAAGACAATCACCTGAACATTTAAAATGTAAATTAAAATTGATAATTCTGTATATTACTTTTATGTGTTTATTAGTCCAAGGGAAGTACAGCGTTATACAGTTTGTTACTGTTAGTAAACAAATCATTTAAGAATAGATAAATATTTGGGTGTTTTGATATCATGATGATCCACGTCACTATTTTGTTTTACACATTTAAATTACAAATCCTAATAAACTACAGAAACACTCTAAATAGCAGCTCATTTTCCTGTCAACGGATATTATAATACAAAGACATCTTTATTCGGGCACGTCGATCAAATAGGTTGTAGCATTTTTCGAAAACTACGCTGCAATGATTCCTTTCATCACACTGATGTCAGGCTGTTCAACTTATTATAATCAACTACAGTTTGTTAACATTCAGTGTTTTTTGCTGTTACTTTTGCTTCAACAAGTCCGACATGACAAAAAATTGTATAAGTCTTCTAATAATGAATGGAAATATTTTGTAGACTAAAATAGTGGGAAATACTGTATTTTTTTATTTGGTATTATTGTTTCATTTTTATTTTATACATTTTTTTAACATTTCAATGCTACTACACACGGTGCACCTTCTGTCTATAATGCAGACTTGTGCAAAAAGACATCAGATACATCACCTCCTAGGAAAATTCTGAAAGCTAAACACAGGCATGGTTTTTATGTTAGTTGGACACAAAACAGACCTTAGTAACAAGACAGTGTTGACATTGACAATGATAGAAATAAATATAAAATTATGAAATGTGTGTAAAATACACCAGCCAGTTGGAAGAAGCGGTATTTCATTGCGGATAACAACAGGTTGCAGAAGTCTTCGTCTTGACAAAGTACGTGATCATGAAACATCAGAGCAGCATTAGGATGCTGTCAAAATTTAAACACAAAATTAATAAACATTCAAAACGCAATCAATGAAAGAACACCACTGAATGAAAAGGAGATTGAAGCTGTTGTCTGACGAAACTATTGTTCTCTCCAATATAAAGCATTTAGCTCTTTATGTTAAGAACACAGGCGCTGAAAGTGGAGAAGTGATACTGATTATATGTAAGATGTTCAGGTTGATGATGGGAACGCAGAGAGAATTTATAAAAAAAACGAAGTCACATATAAAAAATTACCTTGATTTAAATAACTTTGTAGCATTCGGCAGCGACGGCTGTAACACGATGATAGGTAAAAAAATGGCGTAACCACTATATTAAAAGAAATTAAATCCGAGATCGTAACAGTTCATTGTCACAATCTCAGGATAACACTGGCAGCTGAAGACAGCTCTGAATCTAATAGACATTTCAGGGATGTGGATGATGTATTTAGCAGCCTCTACAAATATTACAAAGGTTCTAGCAACAGAACAAGATCATTAGAGAAACTGCAAAATGTCCTAGAAGACTGGGAAACTAAACGTGTTAAACAAGTTGCCAACACAGGCTGGCTGTCTCATATGGATGCTGTAAATTCCGTTAAAGACACATATGTTCATGTTACGGACTTGGAGAATGCAGTTGAATCTGGAAATGAAAGAGTAAAACTTGGGTCTGGACCAACAGCAAAGAAAATGAAGACAAGCGAAATGGTACACATTGTCCTCTTATTATGTGACGCACTTCGGCCACTCACACAATTGGCACTGACATTTGAGAGCAACAGTGTGGACCTGTCGGTGATCAAACCAAAAATGGACACAACTATTAATACACTTAGGAGGCTTAAGACATCAAATGGGATTAGTCTGGAAAAAAAATGATAAAATTCTACAAGAATTCAATATCACATCATCAGAAGAGCAGATAAAAGCATTGAAAAATGCAGAGAACCAGTTCATAGACCATTTAATGGACAATACTGAGTGTCGACTTGACAGTACTGAAATAATAGTATGGGGTATTCTCCTTATTAGATACAGGAATAAAATATGGAAATGAAGAAATTGAAGTACTAGCTGACCACTTTGGTTTTTACATTGACCAGTTTCTCTATGAATGGGAACAACTGAAAGAAAACATGAAGAAAATTGACCCCTACCTTACTAACAGCCCCTCATTCCTAATAAAGACAATTATGTGTGCCCAACTCTTAACTGGCCCTGTTTAGCTTCTAGTAACAAAACTGTGTGTAACAGCTGCTGTTGTCCCAGTAAGCACTGCTGAAGTAGAGAGAGTCTTCTCCAGTGTTAAAAGAATTGTTAGTGTCCTAAGAAACAGGCTAACTGTTGAAAGTACAAATAAAATGCTATATGTGCTCAAAAATCACAAGCATTTAAATTACGAAACTGCAGTCAGAAGGTCGCACGGTTCTTAAAACCGTAAGCTTAATGTATGCTGACTGATGGAAATACGTGAAAGTTAATGTAATGTAATGTGATATGTTTCAAAACACAGGTGCTTGTTGCGTGGCAGGGATAAACTTTACTGAAACATGTTGATATCATCATAAAATCATCATATAAGCAATTTGCAGTCTATAGTCCAGAATCCGTTCTGGGGAGTTAATAAGGGTATTCAGCTCATAGGGTCCCCCCCCCCCCACTATAGAAAAACGACACCTACGTATTCCCAATGACCGTCAAAGCGCTGAATATTGACCGATTCTGCTCATCAAGTGCTCTGTATGTAGAATAATGAGTATATCTTCCGATTCCAAATACAATTTTTCTATATACAGCGTACAGACTGAACAGAGACGCTTCACTTCGCCAGGAACCGCTACTCGTCAATGATGTGACCGGTTTTTGATTACCAAAGTTTCACATGTAAACCCACCACTGTAGGCAAGCCAAGGCCCCATTCACAGCTCTTATCGATAGACAAAGCAGAATGAAATTATTTACCGGTACATATATCTCTTGGTTTCTCCCCAGAACACGGCAGCCACCCACTTTGCTAAACATCTTCTTTTTACTCGTCTGTCACTCCCATTTTGAAGCGACGCGATGCACAAAAATATTTTGTACAGATTTCAAACGAATTTATCATTGGACGCTCGAGGAGGTGTGTCGCTGGTTCCCCGCAACTTAGAGTTCGAACGCGCGAAAACCAATAAGAGCCTGATTACAAGTAACCGTGACGTAGTTCTGCGCCATATGCCAACATACTGAGTTAGACAGAGTTGTGTAATTTGTAGAATTCTTTCACATTTCGAAACAATGCCATTGAACGCAAAACAACAGGAGGCGGTTGACTGTGTATCGAAAGGACATAATCTGCTTTTAACAGGACCTGCTGGAACTTGTTATTCCTTTGTTATAAGTGTAATAGTGCGTGAAAACCAAAACAAACTTGTTGCGGTAACTGCAACCACAGGCACGGTACACTCAAGTTCCTGCTTTATACACCGGTGGTCGGGGATCGGCGACGGAATGTTCCGTGTAGCCGACATTAAAAGTGTGATTCAGAATAATGTAAAATTCCAGAGAGTTCGAAACAACATTATAAACACTGACATACTGATCATAGATGAGTGTTCTATGCTCAGTCAAAAACTTTTCAACTGCTTAAATGAAGTGTGCATGATAAAAAAATCATGCTCTCCCATTTGGTGGAATTTAAATTGTCTTGGTTGGTGACTTCAAGCAGCTACCACCAGTGCCAAAGCCATTGTACAATAAAGATGGTGACTTTTGCTTAACCAGCAGTATTTTTGAAACAATTATTCCTCATAGGAAAGTCTTAGATAGATAGACAGATAGATTTATTTCGGTATTACAGTGCATAAATGGTTATGTACAAACATGTTGTATCAATAAAATATTAAATAAGATACAAGCATGAGTATGAACCATGTCATGCAACACAGTACCAAGGATAGCACAAAAAAGAGAGTGATCCCTTATTTCCATTGTGGTCCTTGTTACTGGCGGCATGACATAGAGAGACATACATTACAGAATATCACAGATTTAAGCAATCACATACTATAAAATATATTAAATGTCTTGGTAGAGAACTAATCATGGAATCTCAAGATATTAAAATGACCTGGCTTAGAAATAATATTTGAATATCACAAGTATTTAGCACATATTAATAATTATGAAATTATGCTTCTAATGAATGTATTCAGACCAGTTCTCCTTACCACTTTTAGTGTCAAATTTCTTCTTCTTTAAAGCAGACAAGCGTTTCCTGTACTTCTTCTTTGTCAAACGCTTAGGTAAAGATAATACAGATGGCACAGATTCTGTTGACTGAACCTCTTCTATAAGTTGTCTCACATTTTTTTCTATATGTTTCAGTTTTTTACATCAGTAAGGTTATACGTCACATTCAACAACTTCTTTATAGCATCTCGTGCCATAACTCCACATCTGTTTAAATTGTCTTTAATCTGCTCTTCACTTTCTGCAAGAGAAATATTTTTGGCCTTTAACAATTTCTTTCGAGTCCACAATTTTAAACAGTTTACACACGATTAAAAATACTTTGGTATTTGTTTTTTCTACTTAAATGAACTGAAGTGAGTATCAGCCCAAAAGGCAAGCAAACTATTGACAGCCTAAATATTGTCCTTTATAAAGGAAAACTGACTGGCATAAAATATCTAGTTGACAATTACCATGGCAACAGTTTATGTCTTAAATAAAAATTAACAAGGCAGTCTGAAGCCAGCTGAATCCCCTTCCGCTGCGGACATGAATGTGTACTTCTTGACCTTAAAACAACCATGACCGTTATGTTGTGTCATGCATATAATTAGCACATAGTCTCATGATAGTTATTATTTCTGCCAAGTTATTTAAAATCTCCATAAAGTCAAAAAGTTATGGAGAACATTTAACCTTGACCTTGGGGGGTAGCAACCTGGATGTTGGGTTCTGCACATCGTGTCATAATGGTGATCAATTGTGCAAAGTAATTAAAAATCTTTTCGTAAGCCAAGTTAGTAAGTTATACAGCAGACGTAAAATGTGGATATTTGACCTTTAACTGTGACCTTGACCTTGTAGGTATCAACCCAATTATTGCCCTCTGCACATCATCTCATAATGGTGATCACTTGTGCCAAGTTATTTAAAAAAATTTCAGCGGTTTTAAAGTAATGGAGCGGACACAAAATGTAGACTTTTAACACTTGACCTTTAAGTGTGACCTTGACCTTGGGGGTACCAACCCAATTATTGTGCTCTGCACATTGTCTCATAATGGTGATCACTTGTGCCAAGTTATTTCAAAAAAGATTTCAGCGTTTAAAAGTTATGGAGCGGACACGAAATGTAGACTTTTTAACACTTGACCTTTGTGACCTTGACCTTGTGGGTAGCAACCCAATAATTGCGCTCTGCACAAAGTCTCATGATGGTGATCATTTGTGCCAAGTTATTCCAAAAAAATTTCAGCAGTTTAAAAGTTATGGAGCGGACACAAAAGTGTTACGGAAGGACAGACGGACGGACGGACTGACAGACAGAGGCCATTTCTATAATCCCCTCCCCGCTTTGCGGAAGGGGATTAATAGAAACCAAAAGTGAGTGCCATCAATCAGTTTTGTAACAAGAGCTGTCTGTGGACACAGCAACTTGACTATTTAAGTACTGCATAGTTAAGAAAGGGATAACTATTAAAAAATCTATTTAACTCAAGATCTATAGACAAAAATCTTCTGTTAAGCAGTATTACATTTTTTAATTGAAGATAGAAAATTATGTAGGTGTGTTGAAACCAAATATGTAAAACAGTCTGTAAATAAAGACTCCATGACAGAAAGTATAAATATCTATCATAAGCTATGATGACCTTAGTAGTCATAAGGTTATATTTAACATGATGCAGGTAAGCAAAGATTATGGACTTATGGATTCAGCACATTTATTTTAATTCGAGGTAACTCTACATTATCATATGTCTATAAATATTTATTAAACTAATACTGGCATTAACAAACCTTTATCTGAATATTCAAATGCAGTATTACCCAATTCTTCAGAAAGAAACTATGTATTTGTACACTCTTTAGAAGCAGACATGTCCTCCAAATCTATGAAATATAACAGTTTGAGGAAATGCGCCTATATGCTGTTATGTCTCATTTTTTAAACCATACCAAAAACTGAAGCATACAGGAACACTGGTAAGTGTATATGTTAAAGATGGGAGTACATTATAACAACTGACCCTATCACAGAGCTGCAGGAGGCATGAATATGTTTTAGTTACATGTTCCTGAGGATGTTAAAAATAACAATTAAAACCACTGAAATGTTTTAAAGGTTTTTGTTGTTTCTACATTAAATGAACCAACATACAACTTTACCATCAATAATGCAATACACAGACTGCAAATATAAGGGGCTGATATCATGCCACTTGGTGTCTGGTCCTGTAGTAATGACTGCAAGCATATGTTTGCAGGGCATATGAAACTTGTACCAATCATTGCAGTCACATGATGGCATATGATTACTATCCCCAAGAGACCCCTTGAGAGTCTTGCTGCCTGAAGTGACAGTAAACAAGCCATTATCCTGGCAATTCACTTGACTCCTGCAAAACAGACATTTAAACATTACAATTCAAGTTTCAGAAAATGAAAGGCATTAACTGCAACAAAATAACGTCATATTACAATGTTCTCTTTACAATCAAGAATGAAATGGTTTAAGTGTTGCTGTAGACATTTGTCCAACATTTTCATTCATTATCACCATAATTTTTTTATTGTTTAATCTCATTAAATAAATGTGGAAATTCTCACTAAATACCAAACTTTCTTATCCATTGTAACATTGTTATGATTCTAAAAATCAAAAACTATTCTTTACTTTGGAATTGGTTTTGATGACTCTAGACTTTGAAGACAGTGCTTTATAAAGTGTCTAGGCCGGGAACGGAGTGCAGGAGGGACTTCACTGGAGTACTGCCTGAACTTTCCTGAAACCATTTTGATTTTTCTCAACATATCTGAAATTGGAAAATTGAAATAGTCATTTTTTATATCACCGAACCTCATCTAATAATATAGCTGTAAACGTTCATGATTAAAGTGCTTAGCAAAGTATAACATGAGGGGGAAACAGAATTAAATAAGTATAGAATAAATATTTTCAATATCCTCTTTCATTTATATAGATAAATTATCTAAAAGTAACAAAATTCATATTTGAATTACAACTGGCCTAGTATGAAGCTTAACAACATTTCCTGTATTTAAACCACTTATTACAAAACCAAAATCTTAGTAATTTTAACAGTTGCCATATCAAATGATAGGTAGTTGTCAAAATATATATCAAAATGACACAGAACACTATAAAATAACTGGTAATTATTTGATACTATTTCTTTGTTTTAAAATTTATCATTCTAGGTATTATTTACTTACAATCTGTATCTTGATGGAAAGAAGTCGTTAATAAGCTTCTTAAGCATGTTGCTTAAGTTACAGGTTGTCTTTCCATGCATGTATTTTCTTTTTAACACATTATGATGTGACTCTATACCACTGTTAGTGCCAGCCATAATTTCAATGATTCCTTTTCGGTATGCTTTGGACCATCTCTGTGAATTAAATACATGTTTATTAAACATTGATATCTTTATGCGCCATAAATACAGTTTAGGAATTATCTTTTTTCACGTAACTGGTTATTGTGTTAATTGTCTAGTGAACACCTACCTCTAATTGTATAAATACAACCTCTGACAACTATGAAAGAGAATCAATTCTCTGGTTCAGTGGTTGGAGTGTTGGCCTGTGATGCGGAAGATTGGAGTTCGAATCCCGCTATGGGTTGCGTATTCTAAGATGCATTGCATCTTTGTGTTACAGACTTCCATGTTTGTAAAGGGTTAGATTACTTAAGCATTTTGTTCCATGCTGTAATTGTTTTATAGAAAAAAGAGTTTTCTCATACCGTTTCATTTGTCTGTTCTGTTAGTAGTGTTTAACAATTCATGCTTTTAAGGGGTGCTGAACAAATAAACTAAATCATTGTTGGTTATAGCCCATTTATTTCAATATACCTTCCACTTCAATTAAAGACATTTTTCTGTATCAGCGTTGTGTATAATCATCATAATACAATTCAAAGAGAGGATCATGCCATACAGATGATGGTTACATCTGCCACTTTCTACTAAGAAACTGAAACTGATCCTCAAACTGGATTAATTTGTATATGATTTTGATATTATCTCATTTTACTATAATCTTGACTTTTAATACCTGAACATTTCAGCATTACAGTAGTTTAGCTACTGCTAAGCAATTGCTTTTGCACTGTTTAATACACCTCATCAACAATTTCAATTCTCCCTTGCTCAATGCAAATAGTTACCTATTCTCAATTACCTAAGTCTACAGAGTAACTACTGTCAACGTGGGCATGCAAATTCAAGCAAAGGACTCCTTACAAAAAGGAAACTATATTATTTACACCACACCTCAATAATAAAAATCACCTTTTTGTGAGGCAGCCATACTCTCTGAATATAATTTTGCATTTTCGAATTCTCTTCCCGAACCTCTGACTTTTTCAATGTCTCCAATCTTGCTTCAAAGGTCTCAACATCTGATGAATTTGCCAGCTTTTGCAAGTGTTCCATAATCACACTAGCCTTGCCCATTGAGTTTTGTTTTTTTAGTCCATCTCTCCCACGCCTGGTTGCGATGAAAATCACATATAAGGGCTGTCACACTTGACAAATCAGTGAAAAAATTGTACTTTTTAAAGAGGGGTAATTTAATTACGTTAAGATATGTTGCTGCATGACACCTGTGTCCTGCACATTTCCTATATGAAATCTACTTATTTTTCATGTTAAAGGTAACCCTGTTTAAATATGCTGTACCTGGATCATTTAAAAACAGCAATATCTTTTAAACAAACAAATTCAGTTTTTTGTCTATTTATATACACGTCTTCACAATACTATTTTCAAGTTCAAGTAAAATACTTAAAGATATACTCTTTTCTGCATTTACACCAAACACAGAAATTTCTTTAAGTTAAATTCTGAGTATTAATTTCATAAATTCACTACATTTTCAAAGCATTGATCTTGCGCAAAATAGTATTCACTGCAACAATACTACTTCTAGCTAAAGCTTTTCCAACTTTAATGACTGCCTGTTTTTCATGACACATTAGTAAAAGATCATGGTAAAACTTCAATAAGAACTATAGGAAACCAAAAAGCAGCATCTTCAAGTGGCAAAATGCTTCAAAACTTTAAAAGGAATTGCATTTACCATTGTTTTTACATGACACCTATTTTTAGTTATAGACAAGTCATTGTAACTGCTTTAAAAAAATCAAACCTGATATTAACTACTTTACAGATCTGGAACCAAATTCCAAGTTGCAGTAAAGTATCAAAATTAAATCATGGTTTACTTGTACTTCACATCAGTTATTAGGATGATCACTGTCTGAAATGAACATGAACTCTAAAAGGGGGCTATACCATACTGCTTGTTTGAAATCGCCTAGATATATACACTCCCATTAAATATACACTTAAACATCTGACTCAACTGAATATCATGCTCTTTTAAAAGTGAAAAATTCATTATGTTCTTCTTATTCAGACTTCCTCAATAGGCCAATCTTACACCTAAATCAAGGTATAATGAAAAGTTCCAACAACGATGGTAGTAGTTTTAGTTAATACATACTAGGTCAACAAGCATTTGTTGATCATTTGATTTCTCGTCCCCCTTGCTTGCACTGAACATATGATTTGAAATGCATTTGTCCGTGGGGTAAAATCTTTTGTTGCACGGGTGTGGAAGAGGACTGCAGATGTCCATAACGAAACTTTTTAAAATACTCTTCATAGCTGTTACACTGTTCACACCATTGTTGCTCATCTCTACAATTTTCCTTGAGAGACGTGGGTCAATTGACTCCGGTGCTATCTGCAATAATTGAGTCATAAACTAGTTAATATTACATGAAAAGAAAATTTTTTTATTAGTTTCAATTTTTAGGGATGTATTCCAGTAACAATTTCAACTATAAAACACTTTTGTATATAAATATTGAGAAATGTTTCGAAGAATTACACCACAACTTGCCTTGAAAACCATAAACATTACTAAAAAATCGGAAATTAATAAAAGTTTTATGAAGTCTTTACAAGGTTGTACCATTATTCTATAAACTGTGTGAATCTGAGATTCTGTATTGAAGTACAGGGGATTTACTTAAAGTTAATTTTGAATCAAACCAAAATCTCTGTTCAGCTGCCAACAACTATTGAGTTGTAAGAGTCTCTTCTATGTACATGATGTCTACTTTATTATTCAGTAAACTATTTTTTTTTCATTTTGCTGAAGATTAAAACATTTCGTCTTTGATAACTTACACATGGACATACTTATTGCATAAAATACAGTCAAACTGAAACTGCTATGGGGTTAATTTGTAATAGACTAATCTGCTGCATTCATACAAATGTACCTCTCCTTGTGTGTAGCAAGTGTGTTCTTCACTTCTTGCAAACTGAATCACTATCACACGCTGACAATCCACATTTTCCCCAGATTGGATGCTATGCATAACTTTTTCTGCTATCTTTTGTCTTTCAGTGCGAGTGTCGTTATGTATCTGAACACAAATTTAGAATTAGAATGAAACATTTGCCACAGTTGATCCTAGCAACACAATACAAATTTTCCATTTACCGTGTGGTGTTCAAAAGAAAACTACTCAAAATGTAAAAAAATCCTTAATATCTCCCTAAAATTTGATAATATGCATGAAAAAAAACTATTATCCAGAGATGTTTGTAAAACAATTATGCCCCCCCTCCCCCCCCCCCCCCTAGCGCCTTATCCGAGCCCAAGGATCCCCTATATATTCAGTAGAAACTGTTTTGCTTTTCATGATTACTGTGACCTTTACCTTTGACCTAATAACACGAAAAAGTACAGCTGTCATCTAATTGTCATGACCAACCTACCTATGAAGTTTTGAGGAGCTTTGCCCAAGTCTTCTATAGTAATTGATCAGACACTATTTTGCAATACAAGGTCACGGTGACATTGCATTTTGCCTGAAAAGCTATAGGGCTCATCTAATGGTCATGGCCAACCTATGTACCAAGATTTGGGAATCTAGGTCAAAGCATTCTATTGTTATTAACTGGAAATCATTTTGCTTTTCAAGGTCATTGTGACCTCGGCCTTTGACCTGGTAACCTGAAAAACTAAACGAGTCATCTACTACTCATGTCCAACCTTCACACTAAGTTTGAAGAACCTGGGACCAACAGTTCTACAGTTATTGATTGGAAACCGTTTTGCTGTTCAAGGTCAGTCTGAACTGGACCTGTGACCTGGTGATGAAATAAACTATTTGGGTCATTTTCTAGTCATTAACAACCTACATACTACGTCTGAAAAACGTTGGACCAGGGGTTCTATAGTTATTACTTGGAAACTGTTCTGTTTTCAAGGACACTCTGTCCTAGATTTTGTCCTGGTGACGTGAAAAACTATATGAGTCATCTAATGGTTATAATCAACCTACACTCTAAGTATGAAGAACCTGGGACCAAGCCTTCTATAGTTATTGATCAGAAACTGTTTTGCTTTTAAAGCTCACTGTGACCTTGACCTTTGATCTGTTGACATGAAAAACTATAGGCATCACCTACAAGTCATGATCAACCAATAAACTAAGTTTGAACAACCTGGAACAGTTTTACAGAAATATTTACTTACTGAAAAGTGGCTGCTATTTGGATGCAGAATTATTCCCTTTAATGGGTTTTTAGGCAACAAAAGATGTAGGTAGATATTTCTGCTACAACTTATCTCGCAGACTATCACAAAAAAAGAGGAGACATCATTACATTTTACACAGCAACTTAAGGTGTGCAATATTTCAAGAAAGTACTATTACTGATTCACCTCCTGATATTGTACAATTACGTTTCATTATTGTAAGACAATAAATAATTTACCCGAAATGAAGGAAATCGACATATGTCTCTAAAGACACACCTGACTGGGCAATCTATTGTTTTGGTATCTTGAACTAAAAACTTCTTTCCTTTAGTATACCTATGGTCTTCTTTCTAATCACCAATGTAGAAATTCAAATCAAATATACGTATGGTAATACATTTTTAAACATAAACAGTATTACTATATACAGAATTTAGGAACAGGAACTATCAGAAAAAGTTTTACCGATTCATTAAGTTATTTCTGATATAGTACTGCAACCTATATTTCCTTTTGTATTTGATGGATAACTTACTGATTCTTAACTGGAAACAAGTCCCTCAAATTAATGAGAACTCAATCTCAAAACTGAAAACAAATATCATGATATATTAAATCGCCCCCTTGTTTTTATAGGTACAAGAGGTGAGTTCTGTTTTGTTTTCATAGGAAATTTAATGTCAAATTTGTCTATGGTCAAATTAAATGATGGCAGGAAAACAGACCATAAAGATGGATCCATACCATCAAGAAATAGGAGATTCCTTTCCTATACACCTTCACGTTCATGCTTAACTATATTTTTCTAAAATAGCTTGACAAGCTTGAAATAAGTTACAATATTTATATTGTTCAAACTTATTATAATTTGGTCTGTATGAACAAACAATATGACAGCTGATCATGTAGTTTTCTTGTGTAATGGGTTTTAAATGTTTTAATGCAAGTTGCAACATTTTGATTTGACTATATCAAAGAGGTCAGTCAATCTAACAGGTGGTCCTGGGTATCCAGTTAGTTTACTAAGCAATTTTGCCACAAGTAACTGGATGCCTTCTCATTGAAAGACTAATGTCTTTCAGACACATTCTCTAAGATCAGTTGTCATGTAGAATTTAAGAAAAACATTTTGTTATTATTTACCTTCTCTTCCTGCTTATTGCCTTTACATCATTTCTGTTTTCTGTTTTTCCCAGACTGACAGTCAAACACCTTCTGTACCAAAACTATAAATGGAATTCCTGAGAATTCCAGGCGCCCAGTTTTAACGGAGGCCTGGTCCTCCCAGAAGACTCTCTTAGCTGTATCCAAGCGTGAAGCAAAATATAATTTTTCATGATTATCATGAAAATTTTATCAAATACCAGATAAACAGTTTCACAAAGGAGTAAACAACAAGATGCTTATATGGACGCAGACAGTTGGTGCATCTAGCCACTAAGAAGTGTTAAAAAGTGAAATAAAGCAGACATTTACAAAGTTTTATATACATTTAAAACTAAACAGTAGGAAATGCAGAGGGTGTGTTTAAAGTAAAAGTAATCTGGCATACATGTTTTAAGGTGATATATGCTCAATACGGCCAACAGTCAAATTGTTCTGGTTAAGTCTGAGCAATGTGACAATTATTGGGGGTTTGTTGTTCCAGTGGAAAACTGTTCTTGGGAAGAAGAAGAATTTGTAGTAGTCAGTCTGGGCTGAGATTCACCTTAAGCTCAGCATATGGGCATGTCAGGAGGGGACTATATATTTAGTGAATTTATACATCATGAAGAGCCTACAGTCAATATGATTTAGATCTAGTCGGCACCATTTAAGTGAATGTAGTCCCTGAGTAACACTGAATGTATTCTGAGTACTTCACACCTGCCAGGGTTGAATTCCATTGACCATTCTCTTTCCCATATTTCAAGGTTGTGCAAATCATTTTGTAAGGTTTGTGCAGATGCTTGTGATTTAATTGTTAAATAAACTATGGTGTTGTCTGCAAATAGTTGCACCCAGCTTCTAATGCTTCCTGTTAGGTCATTGATGTATGCAAGAAAGAGAAATGGACCTAAGACCGATCCCTGCTACACCAAAGAGCACAGGGAGCCTGTCAGAGTCCTTGATTTCCATTAATGCTTGTTGTGATCTGTTTTTGAGAAAGTTTTGTATCCATGAACTGATGTGTAGATGAACTCCCATGTGTTTCAGCTTGTGTATGAGTTTGTGGTTGTCTACTTTGTGGAAAGCTTTACTGAAGTCCACGACAATGACATCAGTTTGTTGACCTTGATCTAGGTTGTCACACGTCCCTGACTGTACATAAAACTTTTTATCTTTTAATGATTTGCTACATTCACCCGGAGGAAGATTTTTCTGAGGCTACTTTTACTGCAACACCGGCAGTCGATGATAATTTCCACGAATAAAACAGTCTATTGATCTAAAAACAAACATAACAATATCAGTCAATTATACAAACTAGCTTTTCCAAAATCCTTTGAGGCTTTATAAACAGCATATCTATTATTTGTTTCCAGTTCATGCTGTGTTAACTTTTCAAGCGCAGCTTCTAGACTGTTGTATTCCGCCATTTTTAATCAGGGGGAATAACTTGTATACGATTTTAATTTAGTGGTTTGTGCCACAGATTGCGACCAATGACATCCTCTCGCGGATGGACAAAAGGCGAGTCCGTTATCTATTAACCTAGAGCACCGAGTATTCCGATTGCCAAATTTTGAATAAAATGGCGGATTAATCAGGTACGAAATAAGTGTTTCAGTTCTATACTTATGTATTTGTGTGTTTTCTTGGATTACAGGATCAGGTATGAATTTAGTTATCATATTTTTTATCATTTTTTACTTAAACTCTGTGAACTGTTGGAAAATCGAGCCATAAAAAGTGCCCAATCGTCTTCGATTGGGCGAGCCCGCTCATCCAGACGCAGATCAAAGTGAGACGTAGGTGAACAACTATAAAATATCAGCCTATAAAATGGGTTCACCTTCGGAGGCGAAATAGTGAGACTAGGATAGTGCATGATACTTGAAAATTTGATTCAAAGCCTATTTCTACAAATAAATACATATTTAATGGCGTTGTACAATGACGAAGAATACAGACACATACATAAAAACATCCATAGAATATATCATAATCAAATGTCCAAAATAGGAAAAAGAAAATGTTATAGCAAATTTGGAATATGCACATTACAAACAAACCATCAACAGTAAAAATAGTTCTATTAATTCCATGGACATGTTTTATACGATGCCCCTACTGCAAGATCATTGACTACAGTACTATCATGAAGGGTTTAAAAAAGTGGAAGTAGTCCTCGAAGTTAAATTATTTCATTTTTTAAAGATTTCTACAGATTTACATTGCCTGATACTAACAGGGAGTCCATTTCACAACAACATGATAGCATACAACCAACAACATAATAAATACAGAAAACATCACATTAAATGACATCTCTTGTTCTTTTCCATTTTCAGCACTGATAAGTGAAAATACTGCACACTGGAAATGTAAGATTTGTAAAATCTAAAAGTGTTTTGTTGCTCTTTTTTTAATATTTTCCCCTTTTTAGCTCTATTTACGATACTTTAATTATTTTTTAACATTTGATAGATGATCGTAGTTGTGTTCTCAAAAATTATATTCTATAGTGAATATATTATATCTTGTGCTCGTAAGGACTTATCATATATTGTAATAAAATAATTTGCTAACTTTGTTTACACTGTTACAACATTTACCAACAGAAACATTAAAAAGAAAGCAAGAAGACAACTACATGTATCATTATCGCAAAAATTATTGTATCAAAAAGTGGTCAATTGTACAATTCAATTATTGGGCATAACCTTTGGATGCTTTTTGAAAGCAGTCAACTTTTTTTTCATGTGTCTTCTCAAAAAACACATAAACGTTTCTAACACAGACCCATTTACATGTCAAACTTTCTTAATTAACGGAGGTTTAACCTTATACGGTATTGGTCCCTGTCGAAATTGCCTATTCCATGAGAATGTCAGCAGCTTGTACGAAATTAATTTGATTGACATTGAAATGTTCATTAAGGGGAGTTAGTTGTAGCTTTGGGATTAGGGGTTTGAAAGTTCTCTTAATTTTCCATAATAATACTCTGTGCAGAAAATCATCTGGGGCAAATTTCCTTAAATTCTAAAGTAGTTTAATAACACAGACTGTTGCTCAGTTGAACTGAATTTTAGGGTACTGCCAAGGAATTTGATAGATGTCTCTTTTAAATTAATTATGAATCAGGGTTTAAAAAAAGGGAGATGGTACCTAGACAAATTTAAACTGAAAAGTATGAGACAAATGAAAACGTTCAAGGCCATTCATGACAAAGAATGATGAGAGAGACATAGAGAAGTTTGGTTTGTAATATTTGACAATGAAGAAAACCTGTTTACATCAAAACTGATAACTGAACAACATGTTTTCGTCCTATCGTGATAAACATCTTCCCTAGTCTCCTGTGAGAGTGTAAATCCCAGAAAATGTATTTAGAAGTCAAAGTTTGCATATTTCAAAACTAGGTTTTTCTAAGTGGTAAGTAACTATTTTATCACATATTTAAATATATCTCCTGATAAACCACAGACTAAAGAATTACTATGAATACCATTCCTTGCAACGGAAACCATTTCAAGGAATGTTTGAACGTACCGTTATTCAGACAAATATATCTTAAAACGGGGAATTTGATCAAATCCACTGTAGCAAATTTCGAAAACGATCTTGCAATGATTCCTGTCAGAACGTTACTGTCATGATGTTCATCTCATTGGAAAGAATGATCGATCTAAAGTTGTAGATTTAAATTAGAAATTAAATACAGACAAGTAAAGTTGAATTTCTATTTTCAACGAAACAATTTTAAAGCTTTTCAAATCCTAGGTGACTACTTGAAGATGTATGAAAAGTACACAATCTCAGCTTACAAAATATGTGACAATACAATTATAGAGCAAATGACCTGTCTTTAAAATGAAGCACTGCACAGAGTAGCGATTTAGATGATGACAGATGAAACGGCATTCACGAAATCGGTCATAATCACATTTTATCAACGTTAAATTAAGCAGAAATTCAAATTACAAGTTTCTTATTTCTTCTGAATATATCTATTGATAACAACATGTCTCTGAATTTAGTTTAGTGTATTTTTCATAACTTCCGATAAAGAATTAAAATGTCAGTCCATTTACAAATCCTAACTTGAATACCTGGATTCAGGTTTTATATAGATGTGTATCATTCACATAGACCCGTGTTTTAATGTGTTCAAAGTATACTACAATGTTTGTATCGATTTGAGAGTATTTTTTCAAAGAATTATGCAATGTGTCAAAAGATTAAAATGCCAGGAAAAACTTAAACAAAATAATTTCGACAACAAAATCTGGCAGTCTCTGAAATAACTTCAATTACATGCTCCGAAGTCATACGTCCTCTTAGCTACGACTTTGTTTTTTCTATTACATGGTACATTGCAACTGCTATCGAATGGTAATATCTGACATACTTCATACTCACAATTTCAAACTAGAACACTGGCATAGTTTGGTGACCCTGAATCAAAAACTACCCATTTATTCTGTACGAAAGTTTTAATTATAATTAACAACTTTTTCGTTCGAAATTAAAGAATCCATTTTAAGTTCACCTAAGCACAACGTGCTCATTTGAGCTGTTGTGATCGCATGATGTCCGTAGTGCGTTGTCGTCGTGCGTTAGTGCGTCAGTATTTTGATTCAAACGCCATATCCTTTGAAACCACTTTTCCAAAGTTAATAAAACTTGACAGGGAGATTTCTTACATGAAACTCTACCAAAGTTTTTCTAAGAAGTCAGTTTAATGCAATAATATGGTTGCTATAGCAACCAAAAGAAAAAATCTTTTAAAAACCTTCTTGTCCGAAACCACAAGACCAAGAGCTTAGATAATTTGCATGGTGTATCATTAAGAGGTTGTTACATGGGTAATATGGGTGTTCCCATTCTATTTTTAAACTCTTGTACTGGTCTTCCAAGGCCTTTTTTATATTTATGAGAACTTTATAGAATTTACCAGTATATTCTAAATTGTTAATTCTTCAGAATTATCTAGAACATTCTTTGCACACATAAAAAGTAAGACACTTTGAGACATGAGTAATAAAGGTAATGGTTGAAGTTCAGACTTCGAATGTACATGTTATATGTTAGTGTTTAAAATTTGCTGCAGATAAACTGGCTGGATAAACATCTATGGATATTATTGACACCTAAAGAATATATTCACAGCTGGAAAAATAGTTCAATTTAAAATAATTCAATGAATAGAGATAGTGACAGTGTATTGTTTTGGAAAAGTAAACATCACATTGTAAGTCATTATTGTTTTCATGTTAAAATTTCGTTGTTGAAATATATTTTCTTTTTATTGAATCAAAGTTCTGCCTGTTTGTAGAATTAAGTTGTGGTTACCTCTTTCCTTAACTGGAAACAGAGGTCCTCAACCAAAGTTGTTCAAATTTTGTACCAGTGGTTAAAACTGGCCACGCCCTAGGGGTCACATATCTTACATAGAGATATTTAAGGAAAAACTTAAGGAACCTTCTTCTCTGAAACTCCAAGGCCCTAAGTTTTAAAATTTTGCACAATGTATTGTTTAGTTGGCCTTTACCAAGATTGTTGAAATTATGTCCTTGCATTCCAAACTGACCCCACCCCAGGGGTCACTTGATTATATGAATCATATTTAGGAAAAACTTAGGAAAAATCTTCTTTTCTGAAACTGCTATGTTTTGGGATTTGAAATTTGGCATACAAATTCACCTAAAGCTCCTCTACTAAGATTGTTCAAATTATGCCTCTGGGGTCATAAATGGCTCCGTCCCGGGGGTCACATGATTTAATAAAGGCTTATATATGGAAAACTTTGAACACCTTCTTCTATGAAACCAGAAGATACTGCATGGAGCATCATCTAAAAGTCTTCTACCGAAATTGTTCAGATGATGCTCTTATGACCTAAACTGACCCCAACCGAGGAGTCATTTGATTTTTGTAAAGATTTGCAGAGAAAAATATTTTGTCAGTATCCACAAAGCCTAGTGTTAAGATATTTGATGTGTAACATGGCCCAATAGAATTCTACCAAATTTGTTAACCATTTGCCCTTGTGTCAAAATTGGCTCTGCATCGGGGTCACCTAGGCTAAAAAACACACATTTTCGTCATAGAGCCTGAACCCATTGACCAATAATTCAGTAATTGGTATATAGGAACTTTGCATGATTAGTGTCGTTCACTTTGAATAAGGTCAATGTCTCCAAGGCTAAATCTTTTGTACTTTTCCCCTTATTGTCTTGTGATCGATAGCTGAGATATTGGGTATGTAGGGAACTTACAATAACCTCTACCTTGAGGTGGAGTTTGCGATGATCGGGTCAACAACACTAAGACTAAGATAGATTTTTCTACTCATTGTCATATAACCTGTATCTATCTATTGGTATTTTATGCCCCCGAAGGGTGGCATATAGTAATCGCACTGTCTGTCCGTCCGTCCTGTAAAATCTTGTCCTCGCTTCATCTCCAAAACCTCTTGTGGGATTTCATTGAAACTTAACGGGAGTGTTTGTCACCAAGTGTAGTTGTACATATCGTCAGGAGATTCCGCTAGAATAATTTTTTGGCAGAGTTATGGGCACTAAGTCATTTTTTTACTCTAAAATCTTGTCTTCGCTTCATTTCCAAAACCGCTTGAGGGATTTCATTGAAACTTAACATGAGTGTTTGTCACTAAGCCCAGTTGTGCATATCGTCAGGAGATTCCGCTCGGATTTTTTTTTGCAGAGTTATTGGCACTTAGTCAGTTGTTACTCTTACTTCTATATTAAAGTCTTGTCCACACTTCATATCCAAAACCGCTTGGAGAATTTCATTGAAACTTCACAGGAATGTTTGTCACCAAGCTTAGTTGTGCATATAGACCGTTCCAGAAAGAAGTACCTCCCTAATTACCCCCCCCCCCCCCCACCCCCAACCCCCTGCGTCCGCCATTAAGGGACTGCGCAGATCGAAGCAGTTTGATAATGCGGAGCTTTGAAAAAGTCCCTTTTTTATAGCTGTAATGTGATTGTGACATTGTATGTTACAGAAGCAGATTCATGTAAACTACATGAAGCACTTATTATCAGCAAAGATTTATCCCATTGTCTTCTAACTGAAAAAAAGAATACCTGTAAACGATTTTTGCTGACATCTCAATCTAATGAACTGTGAAATAAAGGTCTTGTGATATTCTCCGGTAGATTAATTCTTTTTATTTTATCAAAATTGCACGAGAAAATGCTGTTAAAAAGTACATGTATCTATCTTTAAAAAAATTTGTCCAAAAGGACACAGTTATATAGGTGTCATAATAATTTTGTTTTTCGTATTACAAGAAATATCCACAACAATAATGTTAAAAATAAAGAGGAAAGAAAACGTATTATTGTAAGATCAATATCTTACAAACGTGTGGGTTGTAGCGGTTGTTTCCTTTCTGCATACACAAACTCACACGTTGTACATATCAATACTTTGCTACAACAGATTTCCCTAATGCAGGAAATAAAGAATAGAAAATAAACGGTCCATATGGCAACAGATGTTAAATTTCATACAGTCTTGAATATCTTGTTTGTAAGGAACAATATTTATTCCTAAATTTCATGTAACAATCAGGAACAAATGAAGACCATGTTTTATAGACTTCAGACATTTTCTCCAGAGCAAATTTCGTTGTTACAATGTTTTACTGTGACTGATCAAACAAGACCGAGCAAGTGCAAGGAAAACTTCGTCCAATATAAGTACTTGGAAGTACTTGGAAGTCCTGAAGAATAACAATTGTAAATGACAAATGATTTTATAACATTTTCTGTTGTTTCATTCATTGGAATTTTCACACTTGTCAAGTAAATATACTCCCATTATTGTAACAAAAAGGTTTAGTAATGTCACTGATCCATGGCTGCTTGAGACTTCGATCCTTTATTTATGATGCTACTGGATTTTTAACATGTTGATATTTCATAAAGAACACTAAATTTTATTATAAATAAATATTGCGAGATCTACTTACATAAGCATACAGTGAGCTTACTTTGTGAATGTAAATGCACTAAAAAGAATTATATAAAGTGACTGATATGTTTTTAAAGCTATTCAAAAATGTCCATCTCGTTACATGATAGAAAGCAGCACTGTATAGTTTAAAATCATGTAATACCAAGATATGTAACTGCTGTGTTTATAATATCAAAATCTGTTTAAAATTACTTACTGGTATTCGGGAGATACAATTTTCCTTCCAGCAACAGACTCTTTCTATCTGTGTGGGCATTTCCTTGCATTTAGTACACACACACCAACTGGGGGATGCAACATCAGGGCCTGGATGATAGCCACCAGGCTGTCTTACAGCAGGTCTCATGAAAGAACGACAAAAGCATAATCAATATGAGAGAAATACCTCTGCAGTTATTTATCAATCAGAAAGTACAAATTGAATGTATTTTGTCTGTTATTTGATTATCAACGTACTTTCAGAATGCTAACACTTTAAGTAAATATGACACCTCTTTTATGATGTTGACCTTTGATGTATTGGCAAGTGTTTAATATACCTTTACATGTTTTCATTATGTATTTATGCCAATAGTTAACCGCACTTTTGTTCACCAAAAAATTACAACAATAAAACATCGGATTTTTCAATAACTATATTTGAATGAATCATACCAATGCTACAATGTATTTCACAAGCATATACAAATTTCCTGCCATACAAGTAATATATATTTATTTTCTGCTGTTAATATGTACAAATACAAAGTAGGGGCATAATAGTTAGGGATATTTCTAAGGGATTCATCTGCCCTTCCTTGCTCAGACCATCTCCGACAACGCTCTCTTGATCGAGTTCCCCTTCTGGAAGCTGCTTTTCCACGAGAGCCGCTCCCTCTCTTTGAACCTCTACCACGTCCACTCCCCCTCACGTTTCTCTCTTGGCTACTGGACCTTGAGCTGGAACCTTCCTCTTGCTGAAATAAGTGTAAAATATAATTCATACGCAGCCGTCATAGTAAGCTATTTTTGGAATACCCATAGGTATACCCTACCAGGTTTATTGTCTGTTTAGTTTTATTAACATACCTTTTTAAAGATGTAATTCTTCCGTGAAAAACTACTACTATAGACCTATATGAAGGGACCAGGTTTTGGTTACGAATACACCAAGGTACGAATCGGTGGTTTATATTTCAAATTCGTTCAGCATGATAAATTAAACACATCTGTCGATCGAACTCATTTATTATGGACAAGGTACATCAATGATATTTTCAACCATCAACTTCACGTACATGAAAAATTTAGTTTTTGCTCGTTTGAACACATCACACCGCAGTTTTGCAGGCGTTTTTTGATGCATTTCTCTATTGTTGAAAAATTATATCTTAATAGTAACATGCGGAAATATTGCATACTTCATGAGATGTATATCAATTGACAATCAATTGATGAAATAATTACTAAATCCATTGGGGGGATAAAGCGGTTGCCGTCCAAACAGATATTTAAATTTAACATGTCAACTTGACTGAAGGCCAGTTATTCTTAGAAATATTTTTATTTTTTATTTTTTACCTGGAGATTTTTATTTGCTCTAAAGGCTCTGTGCCAGAATTCTTAAAAATGTCTTGCCATTATTATCGCCGTTCCTGGACGGCGATATATACAATTAACAAGATTTGAACAGTTTTGCCTGTACACCGCCTGCCTTTAGCCAATAAAAGCAAAGCATTTCTTATCACATGATAACAAAATGGACGTCAAAATTCTTCTGCAAGGGATGCGTAAATGGACTCGCCCAACCGCCATGTTTGTCGGGTTACTTATTCTTACAACTGAAAAATACCATCATGAATGTGCGATCTCAGTACCAGTCTTCAGGCTCGTGTAGGATAAACATAGGATAATCGCAATATTTTTTTGCTACATGTAAAAATTAAAAGTGAATTTTAACTAGAGAATGTAGTCTAAATAAGAGTATGGTTTGTTTGTTTTTTCCAAAACTTGCACTTAAAGAAAAAAATAAATGCTTCTTCCGGGCGGTTCTAATTAGGATACAAACTCCCCGCAGGGGTTACTTCCCCTGATTAGTACAGTAAAAGTAGCAAAGCGTGACTTAACCGGTGTTACTAAAACAAGTCAGTTCGACACGGAAAATGTGAAATACCTCTTACTCTTGTAGGACTTTTTTAACCAAATATATCGCGGTTATTTGGTTATCAAAACATTTCCCTCATCAGGGAATCTATTCTTGTCTTAACATTAAGTCCTTCTATATATTGACTTACATTTTATCTTGTCACGCAATAACATATTGACTGTAAAAGAACAAACATAATAAATAATTTTATCAATTGTTTTTCTTTTACTCAAACGACCGGAACATTTGTAAATATACATTGATTCATGTGTATAATTATGTATTATTAATTTTTTTTGCTATCTGACCATTATTGAATACTTCTCAAACTTGTTATCAGAAATGTATTTTAGTTTGATATATATTGTCCATTTCATTACTGAAGTGACTGTGCTGTACTCTCAAAAGTAACTGGCACAGAAAGAAGAACATTTGAAATAAATTGTTTATCTGGTGAAAATAGTTTGATTAACAATCATCATATATTTAACAAATAAATGTATTTCAAATCATAATGGAAGAGAAACAAATACTTCTTGTAAGCAGAGGTATCGTTGTTTGTTTTTGTTGTTGTTTTTTTAGAGCGGCGGGGGGGTATAACACAATAACACGTAATTTCATTCTTTTGATATACTTTCCTTACTTTTCCATTTAAAAATATCATTGAGGTTCTTTGAATATACGGCTTTTTAAACAAGTATTTGATAATTGTTTTACATCATTAAAACCTTTCTACCTTTTTTGACCGTATCACTATCCATACATAAATTTAAACTTTTTAATGGGCTTTCTCTCTTTCCTTACCATAGACCGATATATTTTACTTACACTATGGTAAATCATTTTATTTGCTATTCGAGGTGGTATTCATTTGATGCGCAATATGCATGTTCTGGTGCATAAGAAAAGCAAAAGTAATTCAAATAACAAAATGATACTGTGAAACGCTGACAATATTTTTGCGTGATTTTACATTTGTGGAGTTGTCAATGTGCGCAGTAAGCTTAATAAATACACCGATGTCAAAAAGGGCCTGATTTGTATCCCCGGTACAGGAGACTATCGGCTCAACGTAGATAGTCTGAAAACCTGGTGCAATTCTTTCTGAGAGACATTTTTTACAGCAAACCAATATTCGGTGCCTTGAATCAAATCAACGGTTGTCCTTTTTAGTGGGTATTTCAGCTTAAAATTAATACAATCAAATTTCTAAGCAGGCAATGGGAGAAGGAGCCACAGAGATTGCTTGTGTTATTCATGATAAATTGAGAATATTATAAATGCGTCTGTTATATTTCCCATAGGGTTTATTTTTATACGACATTGAAAAAATGCTTATAACAAAGCTTTGATTCATGTAAAATTATATCTAAATGCTGGCTGCCTAAAATGGATATGATATGATTTCTTTATAAAGTTTATTTTCTATACATCTGAACACAATGCATACATTACGTATCATCGAGATATTTGTTCTATTTAATTTAAACCATCCGTTGAATACACAAGATACCCTTGAAAAACTTTTTCCTGTACTTGCATCAAATTAAAGGCATGCCCTTTTAAGGAGGCATCCCCTAAAATTCAGAGCATTCCTTTTCTACAAAGCCATATCAACGGATAATATTGACGGAAACCATGTCTAGGTATGAAGGTGTCAGTACAACAGGTAACCTAAATGCATGAATACTTAGTCTGGTGTTAAAAGCATTGTAACGTTGCTGTACTATGCCTTTGGACATAGCAATTTATCATGAAAGAACAATACCTTACTATGTGTCCTAAGCAGACATTTCTGATTATGTATTCTTTCTTAAATATTCAATTATTCCCCTTATTTTCCATTTTAGGAGGCATATCCTTTGCAGCATTGCATTTCCTACAAAGTCATATTAAACTGAATGATATCGACGAAAGACCAGTATGATATAGAAAACGAACCAATCAAATACCCGGGTAACTTCTAAGGTTTAATGCAGGTCTCCATTCACAACCCCAGCATAGAATTTCCACTGAATTAGCTTTCGGAGGAAGTGGGTTTTCTAGGCCATTTGTCTGATGACTTGGTAAAAATGGGTTTTCTAGGCCATTTGTCTGATGACTTGGTAAAAATGCTCGTTACTTCGATAGCATTTAAATGAAAAAAAAAATATTTTAAGAAAAGAACTGTAGACAATGGGTTTTCAACATGGAACATTTGCTGCATGAGAACATTTGCATAAAGCGTAGTGTTGATAACTCTTGTCGCTTAACAAAACAACTATTTAACCATATATTTTGGATATTTGGAAACAGGTTAAGAATAGGAGGTTGTTTTCAAGAATATTATTATTGTTCAGACTAATGCATTAGACACCTGCTACAAGTTAACAATGACTGTCTATATATTTTTCAGACACGAACGCTATCTGCCAAGTTATTAAAAACGTTTTAGAAAATAAAACGGGATAAAATCATGAAATAAATGAAATATGTTTAACACATAAATGGAAGAAATATGTCTAAATATCTACGAACATGCAAGCAAAACACTGTTCTTGACACGTGTCACCTACACATAGATAAATTGATAAAAATATGGCATTTTATATTCGGAGAAATTTAAAAAGATGATGTGAATTACACGGTAGGGTTACTTCAGTTGTCATGTTGCAAACAATGTTTGAGATATTTATCTGAACGGATTTGACATGTTACTAGTAGTCGTTTGCAAACCATTCATGTTAAAAAGTTAGCAGTTAAATGTTAGAATATTTAAACACTATGACATGATACTTTTAGACTATCTCTTATCCTATTCTGTTCCAATTAAAACAACCGCTTTTATTGGAAAACAGTGCAACATATTTTAAGTCTGAACATTCTATACAAACCTACAGATAAAAAAAGAACGAAACAAGTAAGAATATTGCCAAGCAATAAAAGTCCCCTACTGAGAAGAGCATTGCCACAAGAGAATCAAATTTCAAATACTGACAATAAGTTAACTGAAATCAGTAGTGTGTTGTTAATGATAGATGAAGGTATGTTTTATACAACAGATAATCAAAAGATCACAATCATGCCTATTATGTGGGTGTAATGTTATAAATAAAATATTCACATGTAATAGAAATAACTACCTCTATTTTTCGATACAAAGAACAGATTAATAAATGCACCTTGCTGTGTGATCTTAAAACTTGAATAAAGTTGTATAGGTTTTGTATAAGTTCAAAAGTAATTGAAAGAGAAACACGAGAATACACAATTGTGTATATTATTAAGTAAAAATGGGCACATTTGTGTCAGTATAAGGGAAAGAGTTATGGAACGTATTGTGTAAACTAATAATAACACCAATAAAGTTCGTATAAAGTCTCAATCAAATGCATCAATAGGTTCCAGAAAAGTTCAAGGAAATGTAGATTTTTTGAAAATTTTCAGTGTGAAAAGGGGGGATAACTTTGTGAAATCAAAGGTCAGAGTTATGGGACATTACATGTGAACTGGTCTTTTAAATATCAAAACCTGTAGCAAATTTAAAATGGATATATTTAGGTATTCAAAAGTATATCACCATCTTTGCCAAATTTCAAGTATTTTTGTTGCCATAACAACTAAATTTCGAAATACAAGACCTAAATAAAATGATGTGCATAATTTCCGTATTGCAATCTATCCATGTTATAAGTTTCATGAAAATATTCCACGTACTTTTTTAATTATTAAGGATCCGGTTTTTGCGGACGGACAGACGGACGGAGGGCAAACCTATAGTCCCCCGGTGAACCGGTAGGGGACTAAGAACAAACAAACAAACAAAAACCTGAATTTTACTTAAGAAAATCAAATGTCAATCGAATATGGAAAATGCATGCACCTACTGCCTTTGGGTGACATTTGTACTTGTTAACACATTTCATTAAAACTAATTTCAAACTTTTTGAAATCGATTGCTTTTGATTTCTTCGATTAGATAAACTGACCTAAAATGATCAGCAATATTTAGAAAAGACTGATTTGAATAGCTTTAACATGTTCTTTGAAATCCGGAAGTTTTGTAAAGCAGTTTCCGGCAGGAGAATAACATGAATTAAACACAAAACCCTTGGAGAGATGTTCGAGAAACAAACGTCTATTGCGATTTAAATATGTAAAAATATAGAAAGGATATGGAAAAATAAATTCAGAACATTTTTCAATGCCATCCCAGTTCATCTATCATTATATTTCAAGAGGAAGGAAGCCGGTTATTCCGGTTCATTAAACATAAAAACAGAACCTTAAAACCGGAAATATGCATTCATTGGAGAGGTCATCAGACCTCTCCACAGTGTTGGCTTTAATTGCTGGCGGCATCCATTTTTGCGTATCAAATTTTAGTTAATGATCTCATATTAAGCCTAAAATCACGAAAACCAGTCTACAAAGATAGTTATGCGCATGCACCGAATCAAAATACGAATTTATTTAAACGAAACCAAAATTTAACATCGGGTCAAAACGGCCCATGGTTAAAATGGCCCATTATGAACAGAACGTACAGAATAATTTTGTATTAATTTTGTGAGCGACTGACTCACAGATGGGCCGACAATGAAAAAAAAGAAAATGTTCTTACATCTTGAAATTTTTGCTGCAGTTGTGAAGAACATATTTAAAGTAAGTTACTGATTCATTTTTTGATACAGAAAAACATCAAAATATAAAGTTTTACACACTTTTATCGGTAAAAAATTACCCCGTTAGTCACGGGGTGGATACTTCAGTTATAAAATTAATTTTGACGCACCTTTACAAGAGCGCTGTGGCTCAGTGGTCTAGATCGTCGCACCCGTTTTACTGACCGAAAAGTCGTGGGTTCGAATCCTGGGAACGTTAGAACTTTTTTTTCAGTTTTCATCGCGTATAGAAGCATAATATTGTTTTTTTCGTAGTATATTAAATTCTCTTAAATTTTAAAGAAAAATTTTTTTAGTAAAATTCTGTGAGTCAGTTGCTTTAACAAAACACAAAAAATACAATTATAGGGATGCATTTCTTATAATGCATGCTACTTTTTAAAAACTACAAATTCTAAAATGCATTTTTTTTCTGAGAAACTCATCAGCCTGTTGAACAAATTAATATTTAGCCATGGTCATGAAAAAATGGTAAAAATGTTTTACGAATTTCAGAGGATTTTTGACAAGTCCATTTCCTCGATTTGGATCAAATTTACGCCCTTTTAATATTTAGTCCAGCTTAACAGATACTATCGCTGATTATTTTGTAAAATATTTGGACTAAGAAAGGTGCAATTAAAGCTTGAAAGGGAAAACAAAACTTAATGAGCCTAAAAAAGCAGCAGTTTAACATGGGAGTTCTGGCTTCAACAACTACATGCATTGTTGTAAAAGAGGGGGGAGTAAAGCCTTAGGGGCTTATAAGAAGATCCCCAAGATTCTACATGGTATGAAATACATGAGGTTATCTTAATTTGTTTCATTTATTTAAGTGATGGATACGCCACTATAAAAACATTTGAAATAACTAAATTATAGTCAGTTTCGGTCATTTTGCCTAATAAGGTATTAACTATTAATAATAGTTAGGTTACTAGTTTTTATAATTATTCATGTCACAGAACGTTTAAAAAATTCAAAATGATCTTGGAAACAAGTAGATTCATTCTTTCAGTGACGACAGCTGCTGACCTCTCTTTGGCTTACTTTTTAAAGGAAGCCAACTTGTATAAGTTCAAGATTAGATATTCTATCTTTCAATGAGCCATTTCCCCCACTTTTATGAGTATATCACGAATTTGAACATTATACAACTACAAGTATGCTAAAATCTGAACACGTTATAACTATTTAATTTGAAATATAACAATTGAAATATATTTGAAACGAAAAAAGTTTAAAATGCAATAACACAAAAATAAGCAAAATAGTGGGATTTGAATGCACGCCCTTCATTGGAAAGGTCTCGATCCGTCTCAAAATAAGGAAATCGATTACACGGTTGGGAATCACGTGACTTTGTTTAGGTTTGATGCATGGATAAGTGTGGCCTAATTTCCATGGTTAAACCAGGATTTCAAAGAATGTTTTGTAGCAAGCTGCTTTCTATTTCAAGCGTATCCTATGCGGACTAATTTTAATGCGAGTAAACTCACTTTATCTTGGACTGGAAAGCATTTGGTGTTGAAGTGTACATGAATCCTATCAACAAAATATTGTCCGTGATGTACTAGTATCAGTTCCGTTTGATGCTACAATTTCGTTTAAAATCGAAAGTTAGAAGACCAAATACATCACAGAAATGCGTAAAATTGCTTGCCTCACTGGAAACTTAGCAAAACAGTGGCAATTATGCTATTTGTGTAAAGAAACCGTCCTTGAAAAAGACCTCTGTCAAATTTTGTCGCCGATAACAATTCAGAGGGTATGCAATTCTGTGGGACAAAAAGGTACCGACTTACGCGGATGTTTAGCCCGCATATGATAGGCTGTCTCCAGATGTAGAAAGCAGCATGCTAAAAAACCATTCTTGAAAACCATTATTTTACCGAGGACTTTCCAACATTATCTGTGCATCGAACCTTAACAAAATCACGTGATTCTTCACTGTAGAATACTCTTAGTGCAGGTAAGGCAGTTAAATATTATAACCAATTTAATTACAAGTCACTCTCGAGTAACCTCCCTTCAAGGTGATAAATTTATATGTATTTGGATATAACTCTTTCCAATTTTTTTCAGATTGAGATACTTTTCTATAAATGATGACGTCATTATTCAGTTTTGCAGTTCGAAAACAAATTCTCATTTACCTTTAAAAATCGGCAGACACCAATTTCCAACACAAACTGGCAGACGAAAACCTAGCCAGTGGCGGCCTGTGTGACAATTCCATTTCACTAGCCTAGAAAAAAAAATGTTCCATTATCAAATCATGAATACGAATAAATAAAAAAATAACGTCGTATATGTTTTGTCAAATCAGAGGTGTAAAATATTTTCTTTCTTTAAAACTGTGGGGAAATTCTACATGACTTGTACTTTTGGTTATACTTACACTTAGTCTTATGAAATGAGAATCCCTAATTGAAAGGAAATTCAGTAGAAGGAGAGCGTATAATACCAACACCTTTTAAGTATGTTTACTGTTTAATGCAGTTGATTCTAGTTTTCAGTCATGTATACAGAAACGCTAATTTATCTTGTGCTTTCATCAGTAAGCAGCAGTCGTCGAGTCTGTTAACGGTTAACAGTCCTGAACTTTGTCAAACTTCGTGTATGCTAATGAATCATTACTGTAAGATTGCTACGCGTTGATGTTTTCTTAAGTTAATGAAATACTGATACCTGTAAATGTAATGGTGATTTTGTAAATTACATGTTTTTACTCTGATTTATGCTTCAACTAAGACTGTTTAAGAAACGGTGCTATCTTTCTAATAAGAATGAAAACAAATCCTTTCCTTACAACATTTGATTTCGTTTTCCAGTTTTTATCATTCGTCTATTCTAATAGTGCCTTTTAAAATCTATATATGCATATGAAACAATGTGCATATTTACGCCACGTAAAATATTAATAAAATTTCTACAAAAATTTTTAAAACAAATGTCAGCATTATTTTGACGGATTTAGCATGATTACGGAAGTATTCTAAATCAAACTACTCACAAATCATAGAACTTCAACGGTTTGATTTTTTTCAACTGATTTTATTTCATGGAAAGATACATGAAAATATGGATCTCGGGTAGGTCCGCTTGGTCTGTGAAGTATAATTATAATATTGTGATTTTTTAAAAATAATTTTCAAAAGACTAAATTCTTGAACCAACTTGGAATTTGAAAAATAGCATGACTATAGAGAAGGTTCTTTATGCGTTATATATCTTCAAGTTTCATTGTTATCCAAGATATTAACTGAAATGCAGCGCATGTTTTATAAGAAAAATAGCTTACCCCTTTACAACAATTAAGAAAGATAGTGCGTCTTTTTTAAACTCAAGAAAGACAAATTCGCCTTTAACTTACATTAATGAAAAATATCTTACAATGCTAGAGAAGGATTTATCACATTTATTGTACCAAGTATTTGTTTGATTGTTGTTTTGTTGTTGTTGTTGTTTCATTTTTTTTATCTTTTTATTAATTCAAAAAAGAAGACCTGTTTTAACAAAAGGTTAAACTTACTTTATAATTCTTTATAAAATTGTATCGGTAACTGGTTCAGAACGTTGACAGTGTGCATGGAAGTTGAAAATGATTACAGTTACCGTCTCTGTACGCCGTGAATAGAGGAACTGAAAAGTGGTATGTCCTTTGTACATCGTTCTATTTTTATCTAAATAATCAACTAAATTATACATTTAACTTTCAGATGAATAGCTTAGATGTTAAAACTGAGAAATCCATATGCAAATACTTGATGCACCACTCAGATCTACCATTAAGTTAAAATGGCGGTATTCAGGGAGCTCGCGATATCAAAGGCTGGAAACAAATAGCCTCCATAACATAATTGTTTTAAGGCCACACCAAATTAATATCTTGTTCTTCGGATTTTTTTGAGAAAATATGGGGCGAGCGAGCGAAAAAAATTTAAAATATTTTTTTTCTGATCAGTCATTTAGTGGAGCGAGCGAAGAGCGAAGAAAAAAAAATGTAAACCATGATAGCGTTTAATGAGTATGTTAAAACCACTTTTAAGAGAGAAAAACAGCTCTACATATATACATGTATTTTAACAATTCAGTTAGAAACAGATAAGCAGAGTGCACATCAAGTATAATGATCAAGATGCCAGTTACACGTCGTCTTCATATGATGATCATTTATGCCAATTTATTTTAAAATCCCGTCATGCTTGACAAAGTTATAAGCCAGACACTAACATCTACGCATAAACTTTAAGTGTCCACTGTGACCTTCACCTTTGAGCAAATGACATGGTTCATGCACTCGACATATTGTCTTCATATTATGATCATTTATATCATTTTCTTTCCGAAATCTCATCATGTATGACAAAGATATGAGGCGGACACAAAATTTGACACGGACAGACGGATGGACAAACCAACCGACAGGGTAAATGTTACATGCCTTCCTGCCATTTTATGGCAAGGGCATAAAAATTGTAAAAATCTATTGCTAGTAACTGTTACCCTTGACCATGATCCCTAGTGACCCAAACTGCACCCAATGTTAGAGGATATTAAAAGGAACCTGCCTATACATGTGAACACAATTTGTTAATACATAACGCCTGTATTAACAAAAGAATGAAAAATAACAAAGGGCAATAACTAAAAAATTATAAATGGAAGAGTTATCTTTCCTGTGCAATGCACTTTTACTTAATGCAATCTATCCACCTATGAAGTTTCAAATTTCTATCTCAAATACTTTTCTAGTTATGCTCCTGACCAAAAAAAAAAATGCATAAAAAATATCAAAGGGAACAACTCAGAAAGTATGGAAAAAAGAGTTACGTTTCTTGTGCACTGCACTTTTCCTTAATGAGATCTATCCACCGATGAAGTTTCAAGTTGCTAGATGAAACACTTTTGGAGAAATGCTCCAGACAAATTTAAATTACAATACACGGCTGCAGCTCTGAACAGTTCGTTGAAGTCTGCATTAAGAGGTATTTCTACTGCAATCGGTGGTAAAATGGCTTTATTGTCATCAGCCTCGCAACAGGAAACAACAAACACGTAAGAGGCCATTTTCCTTTGTTGATTTATGATGTGATCCAAAAATACGACATTCAATTTGGTAATCGAGCAAATCATTACCTAACGCCCAGTAACGGGTCTCTACCGCGCGGAATAGTGATAATCGCGTCGCGTAACTGAGTATTAAACCGAAGAACATGTTCTGTAGAAATTTGCACTATAAATTACAATCAAAAGTAATAACTTTTTTTCGCACCGGGTGATTTCGAACCAGTGCAAATTTTACGACAGGAGCGGGCGGTGAGAAAAAAAATAAAATATTTTTTTTTCATTTCTTCGAAAATTGATGCGGGAAATCCGACGAACAGGAGATCATTTTGGTGTGGCCTAAGGTATATAAGCAAGAATTGCATTCGTATTTGATAGTTAATTGTAAGCAAAGAAATTACTTCCCGATAAGCCCAAATAGTAAAACATTCTAATAAATTACATGGCTATGCTGCCATAATTGTATTGGTCGCATATCAGTCTGACAAAGGGAATATGATTCTTTTAATTTAATATCTACGTCCCTATTGGTGTGTCCGCCTTGTTCTATCTGGAAATTCTAAAACATTCTGAAGTTTTAAGTACACAAATAACTTACCAAATTTTGCGCCTTTTCATGTACTTGTATTGAACAATCACCAAAAAAGAAACCATGTTAGATCTCACCGTCGGTGACAGAAAAACCTATGCGTAGGAAAAGAAACAGTTGTAAAGAATGTGGGTTTTTTGCTGATACAATTATACAAATAAATTATAAACTGAGTAGAATCACATGATCAGACCAATCCCTAGGAGAAAAGCACGTGTTAGAATTAATAATCAGGTTACAATTATGAGTTTAGAGTGATACATAGTACGAACCATTTTTTTCACAAGTATTTGTTTTTATAAATTGAATATTTCAAATACAAAGTTCAGTCTTTTAAGATTTGAAAGTGTTCTTATCATTTAGAGAGTGGTATGATCACGTGATTCAATAGTTTTTATATTTTGAAATATAGGTAAACTACATTGTTACATCCTAGCATAGTTTGTAAATAACCCAAGACGACCATGAAAGCCTTGCATCGTAACAGAAAGCACAAAGGCGGCACTTCGTCTGTCTAGGCCGATATCAGGTGTCTCAAGAGTCGGGACCATCATGAATGACAGGTAGTTTCGTATATGAAAACCATATGAAACGACCCTTCACCAAATGGACTGAAGTTCGTGCTACACAATCATCAACGTGAACACTTCCGTGCGTCTAACCGTAAAATTTCTGCCAAGGATATTTTCAACCACCTACCGGTTGAAATAATTACCAAACTTAGAGATAATCTGCGCATGCGCATTTTTTCACCTATCATACTTAACCTACCCAAATTATTAATAAGTCTTAAATAGTCCTGATAACGTCCGCTATGCGATTTTCTTTTCTTACCGTTTGAATCTTATATTTTAAAGAACTGTAAAAGCAAGAGTTCAGGTTTTCTTTTCAGTTGATATTAAAACCTAAAAGTTGTTAGCGGGCAATGTTCCTACAGTTTAATGAAATAGTGAATGTTTGTTTCCGGAAAGAGAAAATTGAGTTTAATTGAATCTTGTTGTTGTTGTTTTTTTGTTGAAATTGATGAAAGTGATGATGATAATGATGATGATGGTGTGATTATTATTACGATAATTTTCTTGATGCTTTATGACAATATATATGCATATCATCATTCTTTTGAAGTGCGGCGATAACCAACACAACAGATTGGTAAAGTCAAAAAAGAAGAGTAAAATTTTACGAAATCACTTTGCGTCTAATAAATTAAATGAAATTAATACTAGCTGTCTCCTTTAATACAAAGGGAAATTTTAAGATGTTAACGCTATTTTTTTCATTCTGTGTTTTTTATGTAAAACCTGGACTTTTTTACACGCATGTCTTTTCATGAGTCAGAGTTTCTTTGACCAAAATGTTGAATTTTGTCGTATAAAGTTATATAGTTTTAGCAAGTATTGTTGGTCAGTTGTGTTTATTTGCTCCTTTGCATAACTGCTTATTTCTTAGAGATAATGTAGTTTTTGTTGTTAGAATACGTCTGAGTTGTGACCCCTTTTATACTTTGTAATGTTTCGGATGTATTTCACATCTCTGAATATTTTCAAATGAAATAAAAATATTGTTTAAAAAATCTCTCTTTAAAAAAATAATTTAAGAACTGCACCACCAAAAATCAACTTTATGAGCATTCCTTTATGTATATTTTTATCCGACAGGCATAACAATAGAAAAACGAGTTACCCGTAACTTAAGATATTCATTTACTAGTATAATTATGATGCATTTGTGACACTAGCAAGAACGTGAAATCTAGTTTGTCATTATATTTTCACCGATTAAAATACCTTATTTTTTTCCTGTAAAAAAGTTTGAATCGCTGATTTTGTTAAAAGGTTCGGAAAGACTGCGTCATCGGATGACCCACCAATAATCATTATACATATTGTGCAATGCAAATATACATTTGGTCACTTTAAATAAAAAATACACTTAATATCTACCCGCCACAAAGATTCTGGTACAAGAAACACAAGTGTAATGAAATATTATAGAGGTATGACGTTGTAGTGAAAAGCATGGGCGGTTCCAAATACACTGTCAAACACTGCAAGGCTATTTAAAAGAATTACTCGAAGTTATTGACATATACAATAAATCTACAAAAAGTGCTTTGGGGGATAATGCGAGTATTTATGCAACAGATCTTGTCTACTGTCCTCACCGCAAACAACAGATCTATCTGCAGTCACCGACGTAGCATGATTACACTGTAAGTATAAATAGGTGCTAAGGATCTTGTCCACCACCCATACAGCGAACAACAGATCTGTCACCGACATAGCATGATAACACTTTTAGGAAAAAAAACAGCTTCTAAGGATCTTGTCCACCACCCACACAGCGAACAACAGATCTGTCACCAACAAAGCATGACTACACTGTAAGTATAAACAGGTGCTAAGAATCTTGTCCACCGTCCACAGGCGAACAACAGATCTGTCACCGACATAGCATGACTACACTGTAAATATAAACATGTGCTAAGGATCTTGTCCCACATCCACACAACGAACAACAGATCTGTCACCGACATAGGATGACTACACTGTAAGTACAAATAGGTGCTAAGGATCTTGACAACTACCCACACAGCGAACTACAGATCTGTCACCGTCATAGCATGATTACACTGAAAGTATAATCAGGTTCTAAGGATCTTGTCCGACACCCACACAGCGAACAACAGATCTGTCACTTACACAGCATGACTACACTGTAAGTATAAACAGGTGCTTAGGATCTTGTCCACCACCCACACAGCGAACAACAGATCTGTCACCGACATAGCATGATAACACTGTTAGGAAAAAAACAGCTTCTAAGGATCTTGTCCACCACCCACACAGCGAACAATAGATCTGTCACCAACAAAGCATGACTACACTGTAAGTATAAACAGGTGCTAAGAATCTTGTCCACCATCCTCACAGCGAACAACCGATCTGTCACCGACATAACATGTCTACACTGTAAGTATAAACAGGTGCTAAGAATCTTGTCCACCATCCTCACAGCGAACAACAGATCTGTCACCGACATAACATGTCTACACTGTAAGTATAAACAGGTGCTAAGGATCTTGTCCACCATCCACACAGTGAACAACAAATCTATCACATGTAGTATAATTAAAATCAATGGGTTCTAGCTGACATTAAGTCCACCAGATCTAGCTTTAAATGTATCGTTTGATGATGTATAGCAGTCTTATTCACTTAATGTACACAAAAATGAAGAGTCTTGATCCAGATATGCCTTATCATACAGTAATATCAAGGAATTTCTGTCTACGTTTTTTACTTAGATATATCGAGAAATATCTTTCCATTTGTCTTGCATATATCATGTATATCAAGGAATTGCTTTCCATTTGTTTAGTATATGTATTTAAAAATTGCCCTTCACATTTCCTGTACATACATCAAGGAATTGCTTTCATTTTTTACATAGCCATTGTATTAAAAACCACTAACAAAGATTCCATTCTGTTCTTAAGCTCCTAAAGCTACATATTTTCATCTCATGTGTTTATATCGTATAGGTTTCAGTCAAAACTAAATTATCAATCTAAATCGAAATTCTGCATAAGGGAATAGAATTTTGACTCTAGTAACAGTTCTCTCTGATATAATTCTAATACAGCGAGGTTTATATTATTATATGAGTTATATTATACTTTGATAACGAGCTACTCTTAGTTTATTCTGCGACACAAATGTTATTGTAATTCAGATATACTCGATGGTAACAACTAATTTTCAAAAATCGCTAATGTCACAAATACATAATGTGTGTATTAATTATTCATACATGAGGTAAGGGTTGGATCTGTAATTAAGATCTCCAGGTTTAATTTAAGCAATAAAATATCGCAGACTGAGATCCGTAAAGCGTGATTAACAGAATTTTCCAAAAGTGCTAACGACCGACAGAACTTTCTTAAGCACAATCTCTTCTATTTCTAGGGAAGAAAAAAGAATGACTAAATATCTCTCATACTTTTTCGCCGTGTTGATATAAACTTATTGACTAGTGTTCCATTGAATATGATGTGATATTCACCGGTCAAATGTTATATTGACCAAGGCAAAGCTTCGGTGAATATTACATCATATTCTATGGCACACTAGTCAATAACTGTTTTATTATATGACTACATACAATTGTTTCTACTAAGTTTTCTTCCAGACTGATTTTACATTCATTACAATGTGTTAATTTTTGTAGGACTTTTTATACTCATTCTCACATTACAATAATACTCAGAGGACTGACAGGTGATTTTGAAATCCAATATAACATCAAAAACTAAAAAAAAACACACATCAGACGCCATTTCTTAGAAAAAGTCTAAGTGCCCGGATGTGTTTTGTTTATTTCCTGGCATTAGAGTAATTTTGTTAACTGAGTGCCGGGCACCAGACAGCACTACTACGAGTATCAACAGCAATCTATTTTCAGACCTAAAATATAACATGGGAAAGACCCAGAATGCAGGAATATAACGATATATTGTTGGTCGCCGACTGCGCTTTGAACCAATGGGATCGCGTCTATTTATAGGTCATATAATAATAATCATTATGCATCACCGAATGTCCACAAAGTACAGGTGAACAGATAGGTTTTGTAAATTCAGTTATCAAAAACTCATTTGCAAAAGGATGAAGATAAACAGTTTCTAAACTATTTAATTGAAGCATTGTTAAGAGAATGTTTGTACTAGGTACATCAAAGAAAGCACATCCACGTTTTTCTAATGTGGACAATCATTTTCAGCTGGCGGTTGTTTTTGTTTTGTTTTTCAGATAGGCTAGATAAAGCTGCTTTCCGAATACATTGTCCAGATCTTTTTCTCATAACCAGGGTAAGAGCGTTGATACGCTCGGATACTTTTTTATTCATAAGTTAGCAAGTCGGTTATCATTTCTCGATAACAAACCATAATCTTGCCCTATCAAGACCATTTGGTACACATATTCATCATTAAAATAGCCTCCCAATCTGTTTGTATGTGGCATGGATAATTTATGACTATTCCTAACAAAATTTCAAAATAATATATATGAATACAAAATTTCAAAATAATATATATGAATACAGAATTTCAAAATAATATATATGAATACAAAATTTCAAAATAATATATATGAATAAAAAATTTCAAAATAATATATATGAATAAAAAATTTCAAAATAATATATATGAATAAAAAATTTCAAAATAATATATATGAATACAAAATGTCAAAATAATATATATGAATACAAAACATAAAAGCAAAGGAAGTGAAAAATGGAGGGCACGGGGCTACAATGACCAGCCTTTACTTATGTTCATGAACTGTTTACTATGTATACTGACAAATATGTAATACATAGCGACTACGCTGGCTTTATCTATAACATATGGGGAAGATATTAGTTCTAACATTAGACACTCCAAAATACTTAATATTTGCTTTTGTGTTACAGTTGTGGAAGTGTGATTCTTGAAATCGTTAGCTGTTGTAAATGTTTGGATTGTGTTATTTTGTCACGTTGTAAGTTGCGCTTGTGTTTTTGCTAATTTTATAGTGATTAACGTTGAACTTTGTCTAGATGAAGGCTGAGCTGGTGTGTGTATGCTTTTATCTACTACTAACGATTTCATAGCAGGCAAGAAATGATATAAAACCTATGCAAATGAATTCACAAACACTAGCATTGTGTGTATAGGGCACGGATTCTCGCAATCTGCGCCTGTGTATGCTAGTCCTTGAGCACCCTCAATGATAGATTCTATTATTATAAGCTAAGTCAAACAAGATGCCCAAGTAAAAAAGATTGAGGAAAGTACCTAGTTCTAGTTGTATGTGGGAGTGGGAGGGTCTGATTGGGGGGGAGGAGATATAAAAATGTTCGGAAATTGGCAGGATAACGCGGGGGTAAGGGGGGGTTCATCTTGCAGAGGGGGGGGGGGGAGTGGAAGAGGAGGGAAGTACCTACGCATCCCATGTAAGTAAATAGTTTTATTCTAGGCTAAAGAAGTCTTTTCCTATATGTGTAAGTAAAATCAAGTGACGCCCTATGGTAGGGATACTTTTGACCCCAGGGAAATGGGTACCAACAACCTTTGCAGGGGTCTTACTGGTGATCAAGTATTCCAAGTTTGGAGTGAATATCTTTGACATTTCTTGAGAAATGGACATAAACAAAAAGATTAACCTATAAATTCTGAGTTGAAAAAGGGGCATAACTTTACAAAAATAAATTTGAGAGTTATCTGTCCTTGAGGAGTAGTGTAGCATTTTTATAGTGAAAATGTATTCTTATTTTAAAGTAAATAGCTTTGGCAGTTTCTGAGAAATGGACCTTAACAAAAAGATTAACTAACGCCGACGCCGAAGAGAAGGTCATGGCAATAGCCCCACTTTTTTTTCTTCGAAAAGTGGAGCTAAAATGCGCACGCGCAGAGTCTTGGAAAGCAACTGATTAGCCCAAAGTAAAAGTTTTGTAATGATTTCAACCAGTAGGTGAGTAAAATGACCTGAACAAGAGAGGACGGGCGGACACATAAAAGCGATCACACTGGTGTCTATGTGACATGAACTTCAGTCCATTCGGTGTTTAAGGGGTTTGTCGTTCCATGCAATTTCCATATATGAAACTATCCTCCAGACATGAGGAGCTGTCTCCTTACACCCCTGAATATTGGCACAAGCAGACGATATGACTGACTCTGTACTTTCTATATGGATGTAAAAGTTTCAAGGGACAACTGGAGTTATCCGCAAATTGTGCTTGAACATTGCGATGTGGTTTACCTGTTGTTAAAACTGCACGTTTACTGGCAATGGAAAACCTGACATCTTTAACTGCATGAAAACAAATACGCCAGAGGAGTATTATAAAAGTAATAAAATAAGTGATCCGCATACGAACAGCGTTTTAGAATACTTTTATTGAACGATTTGGAAGAAAAATATCAGTAATCTAAAACATGTTAGAAGACAAGTTTTTTCGAGCAAACATACAATTTTTAGACTGTTAGCAGTAAGAAACTTACCCTGGAATTGTAAATGAGTACCTTGAAGGTATATTTAAATTTCAGTCGAATTACTAGTCTGAAGCAGAAAAGAATCACAGCAAACCTCTAATAACAAAAGTAGGTATTACTTATCTAGAATCGTCATCGAAACTTAACAAGTAACTTCTTTCCAGTTCTGTCGCAGAGCCGTCCACCATGCTACAGGAAACAAGTGACGTCTTTTCTTTTTGTGCCTCCACCTTTGTCTGGAAAACCGTGTTACCATTTATGACAAGTCGCCATGTTTGTCCAATCCCATGCCGTTCCTTAATACAGAAGAAAAAATGATTCGACAGGATTTCCTTGCTTCGAAATAACGCTAAAATTAAAATAATAATAATAATGTAGCCGGGTACAGGTTTATAGGTGATAAGGCAGAACCGTGTGGCTTGGTAGCTCAGTTGGTAGTGTCCGCCCTGTAGGCGGAAGGTCCTGGGTTCGAGTCCCGGTCGAGCCACGATTTTTTCACCATCTGTTACAATTAAAATAATGATAATAATAATAATAATAATAATAATAATAATAATAATAAAAACAGTAATAAACACGTGAACTTTGGCGATACAAACAAGACATGAAATATCTTAGATGACAAGAAACTGAAAAAAAGCCATTAGTTTTAATTGTTGATTTTCTTCTGTTCGGAAGTCTTAGCTGTATTATAATGTAAGTGACTGCAATGAAAGGTTCAAACCCAGATACAGACACGAGTTCTAGCACTGGAATTATTTTCGTTTGCGATACTATACAGATTTACTGAGTCGGTATCCTGAAGCTTTCTTAAACTATGTATTTAAAAGATAGAAAACAAGATCGCGCCTGATTCACTGTGCGCCATATAAATGTTTTATTCAATAACTCTCTAGAGAACAAACACTCCGAAGAGAAAAAAGAAACAACTTTTATTTCCGTAATTTACAATAGCTTACCATAGCGACTTCTACACAACAATTACCGTTCTTTACAATTATAAGTATTTACAATTATGTTAATCCACAAAGTATCGAACTTTTTACAGCAATTATTTAGTTTTCGTAGATACAAATTTGTAACTATGAGTTAAATAGTACTTTTAGAAATTGGAATTTTATTGGCAGTCACTACTAAAGAGAAAATGTTTTCTCAAATGAGGCTGTCATTTAGTTAAAAAGGGTAACTTCAATACTCAGCCCAAATAGATAAATCAGCAATGATATATGATCTGTCTTTAAAAAAGAGCAATTTATCATTACAAATACAAATATTATAAATAATTTACCTTTTTATTGTCTCATTATTAAGAAGGCAAACAAAACGTTGAAACATCACCAACTGTACCATGTATGTCTGTAAACCAAACTATGGCCTCTGTAAGACAGAATAAAACGAGCGAGGTCACCAAAAATGTACTATTTTCACGTATTTTAGTGAGCAGATCCCGGATTAGGGGACGATTTACCGTTAACAATATGCGGAGCAGTTACTTTAAAAAGTGAAAGTCACGTGACCCGCCAAAAGATTCCGGTTCATTGATCCTGATGATAGTGACTTGAATGTTAAGATAAATTAATTTCTCGTGGAGCATTGCAAGAAACTTTTAATCAATATAAATCCATTAAGTGTTCGGTTAAGGTCGAAATTTCTAATAACAATCTCTGCAGAAAGATATACCTACCTCATTTTGCGATGAATTGTCCTCTCTCTTATATTGTACTTCCCCTGACGTAAAGGAAACATCCCAACTTCAGTTTTATTTATTTGACGTTTGTTACCACATATTTTATCTTTTAAAGACGGTAATACTGCAAAAATAATATATAGCTTTTCTGATGTGAATCTTTTTCAACTGAAAGAAGCAGTTTTTCTTTATTAGAGTTGTACTTCCTCTATGCAATCCGTATTGAGTGATAAATCACAAACAGTCATTACTAAACAAATTGACATAAAATATGCGCGTTTCAGTCTCAAGCCACGTAAGCTAGGGGTTGCGAGCTCGAGTCCCCGCTTCTTGACAAACATCACTTAATGTGTTTCAGAAAAGACATTTGACCGAGGACCTACGTTCTATACACAACTAGAAGTGTCAATAGAACTGTCTTCTTGTGGTATGGGGTGCAGGGGGTACAAGACAGCTTCGGGCATAATTTAAAACTTCAAGCTTAGGGTTCGTATTCGGACTTAGTAGCTTTATCCGACATTGGGCTCAAAGGTAGATTCGGGTTATGCTGAAAAGGGTTGATTAACGATTTATCTGATATTTCAGGGTTTTATGTATCACAATACCTTTTTAAGAAGATAAAAAGAAAATACTACTTGTGTGGATCAATCCCTTGTTAACTTCATAGAAATGTACGAAGTTGTGACTTTGTTTTATAAAGTTCGAAGTTAGAAGCTTACATCCGTTTTACATATTGGATAGTACAACGAATGAAGATTGAATATTTGCTGGTAGTAGGGTTTTTTTTTGGTTACAATATTTGATACAAAATATAATATGCTTATAACAGAAGAAAATGTAATTATTTAGAGGAGTAAACGCGGAACGTGTTTTATTTTTGTTTTCGGAGCATACTTGAGAGACTCGTTTATGCGTGTGCCGGATCGGCCTATACTTTCCTGAAACGCATAAACGATTCGCATTGTCTAATCTATATTATGCAGTCATTAAAATCGAATTGCCCTTCGTCCTTTTTTGTAAAAAATGTGTATATTCTGAAAAACATTGATCCACTAAACTATCAAGGATAAAGTAAGAATACTGACTCTATAAAAAGAGTAACAAGATCGAAGGTATATTAGGTGTTATCAATGGATTAAGTTGCCCCTCAGAGTGATATGAAAACAACTGATACTATACATTATAAAATGTTTTGGGTAAATCAGTGGTCAACGGTTATGAGCGCCGCACTCCCGATACTGAGGTCGCTAGTTAGAATGCAACTCTACACTGACTCCCCGCGTCACACACTTTCAGCACGGGTATTGGTGTGAATCCTGGAAACAGCCCATCATTCTTCTCATTCTAAAACAGACCATCAATGAAATAGGGTTCTCAACATCAAAAGTTTAAATATCGACAAAAATCGTGCAAATTAAATCCTCAGTGAAAATATAGAGTACTGGAGCAGTTCCGTTTAAATCAAGCCATAAAGTAAACCGAGAGAAAAACAGATTACCACATTTGAAAGGATGGCTTTAAATTGATGAGGTCATGAATTAAGTGGACAAATTTCCGGACGTTATCTTACACAATATCCGGCAGGGGATAAAGACATGAATAAACAGAGTTTTGTGACAGAACTTTAAACACATTTTATAACAGACGCTTCCACTTGTGATTCCGATATCTGACAAAAAGCAGAATGCATTGCAATTTAGACATCATTGCATTTGATACGGCAAGGTTATCTATTAAAACATATTTTTGTAAGAGTACGGTATTACGAAAGCTGATTATTCTGAACATTTAGAGCCGGAAATTATGTTTATATCAAAAGCAGACGTCATTCCCTGGATTGTATTGATCAAATAATTCACGACCAGAAATTTTATCTTTCAATGTAATACAACGTATTCCACATTTTACATGATCATTTCAAGGACAATTTAACATTTACATTAATTTGATGATTGCTAGATTGACGTGTTTGTTGTTGTTTTGTCCAAATAAAATAATGTTTCCCACCTTAATTTTACTACAAGCTGTAATGTGAAATAGTTCGTTACAAGATAAGTTGAAGCTACCATTACATGACAAACATTTAAGAATCGAATGAGTTGGTTAATCGAAGACTAAGAAAAACTTTTTTCAAGCAGACGCCAGAATTTGTCCACTCAACTGTTTCTCAAACTGGGGAGGAAGACAAAACAACAGTCCCTCTCTCATGTATATCTATTATTGCAGACACCCTTTTGATTCATACTGCCATGTGCACCTTTAATTGCAGACACTTTTTCAATTCATTCTGTCATGTACATCTTTTATTGCAGGCACCTTTCAATTCATACCGTCATATACACCTTTTATTGCAGGTACATTTCAATTCATTCTGTCATGTATACCATTTCAATTAATTTTGGTTTCTGGTAAAAGCTGAAAATACACGAAATTTCCCTACAAACAGATTCAATTGAATGTATATAAATAGATGAACAGACTGTAAAAGTCTCTGACTAGACATCACAGTTCTTTTCGTTAGTATTAATCAGAACGTCCAATAGCAAAAGAACTAAACAATATTCAAATCCAATTCAAAATGTATTTATTTTAAAAATATAGAAAAACACTAAAAATTTAACACAGCTAATGTTCGACATTATGATATTGTATGACATTATGATATTGTATAGTACAACATATCACAAAATTGAGCACAAAACACCTGGTTAAAAAGTTGTATGGGCGAAACTGACCGTAGAATAAATACAAAATATATCATTATTAATGTGATATAAAATGCAAAACTCCAGTATTCAACATGAAATGCTGGTCAACAACAATGTTCCAGATATATATGTGACAATTTATTTCTGACCGTCCTATACACTTAATTTTCCTGTTATGTGAGAGAAAGGCACAATGAGAACTCAATGATACTTTACTGTATGGACAGTTACATAGTAAATACAAGTTTATTAAATGGAATGCTTCAATAGTCTGTTCCTGAAATATAGATTATACAGAAAAGTTCAGAACAGTAAGACAGAAATGAAGTTTTTTAGTGTCAAGATAATTCTATCAAGTATATGTATTTAAATACATGTCATTTCTTGTCTACAACTCTTGGTACAATATTTCCGTCATATTCCATGTCTATTACAAAAAGTCTCCTTGTCATAATGTTTCTAAATGAAAGATGCCACCACACTGGATCCAGAATGTTATTATGTAATCATCGCGTAAGTTCATTTTTTTAATAACAATACTTCTTCTCCCCTTTCAACTGGATTCTGCTTTTCATTAATTTGACTATTTCTTTGGTTGGTGGGGTTAAACTTCTGCAATTGTTTTCACCATTTGTACAGGATCTCCTTTAACTGGCTCAGATTTCCCCCTGAGAGGTCTGTCTGTGAACTCTGCACAGTACCTGTTAACTAATTGAATTAAGCCAGTTATATATTTATAGTCTTTTGGCGTCTTTACTGGGAATTACTCGAAATTTCTTTGGAATGCAGAGTTGAGGTTTTTGCCAATTCCTTATATCTCTTCTTTTCCTTTTGCTTATTTCTTAGTCCCTGAAATGGCCATTTTCTTTTATTACAAAAATATCTTTTTCAACATATTATGTTGATTTATAACATCTATGCTGTCTATCAGTTTAGGGATACTTCAATTTGAAACAGAAAACAGATAAAATTTGCATAAAATAGCTTTTTAAGCCATATCAAAATTCGGAAATGAATACTTCTCATGATGGTGAAAAATGATAGTTTTACAGTTTGCATTTGGACAAACCAACACCACTCTCTGAATACGCACTGAATATTTAATAATACAAACAACCCTTTCATTGCACTGTAACCTTTTTTCAAGCAGAAGTGGAATGTGGTTTTCCAAATAATTATTTTCTATTTTAATTTAAATACTTCTTTGAAAAGGGGAATAGCTAGCCCTACATGCATCAGACCATCAGTCAAAGTTTGTGTCTGAAGACTAAACGGAAAAAGCAATATCCTGGGCTGTAACCGATACAAAATTGAATCTTTCGATGTTCAAGCGAGTATGTCAAGGCGACGACTGACCAAGCTCGAATTCTCGCCATGCAGATTTAAAGCAGTGCGTAATTTTTTTTAAATGGGCTACCCAAAAATGGGTGAAAAACGGTAGTCGTCCAATATATTTGAGACGGCCCCTTCCAATATCTGCACTTCCTTGTCCATCAAGACTTGGCCACATCTCAGTCGCTCGTTTGTAACCTTAACTCTGATCGTTCTTTCTGGTCTCCTTACCCAACTTGCTGCTCCCGAAAGCGTTTCGCTCTCGCACTTTGCTTTGTTTTCTTCTCTGATTTTCTCGTTTCCGGTCCCATATTAAACGGATGTGATGTGAGCGCATGCGCGAAGAGTGAATGTGATCAGTTCGTATGACGGCACACGGAAATAGAATTTCTAAAAAAAGGTTTTACACCGTTCGTAATGCTATAGCCTTTGGTAGAGAAACTAGCCATTTTTCTTAATCATGAAATGTAGCATTGGGTGACAATGCGTCTGTAGATAAATATTGATAGAAGTAATACACACAGATAATTGGAAAATGACCAACGTGATGTAATCCAAAATAACCTGTTGTCACTATCTCTATTTACAGATTCCTTTCAAATTGAAATATTATTCCAGCTCTTAATATATTCTTAAGGTTTTAATAATATTCATGGACATCCAGCAAGTTATCCTACAGCAAATTTAAACACTTACATCAATACATGCACATTCTAAGTCAAAATTTCAACCACAACTATATACGTCTCTAGGTGTCTTTCTTTTTATGTGCTAAAAATGCTCTAGATAATTTGAAAGTATTCTCATTTTAGAATACACAGTCAAATTCTACTAGATACCCCTTCATGTAAACAATTTGACCTTGAAATAATATGTCAGAAAAAAAAAACACATCAGTTTAAAAAAATGGGAATACCCATGTTACATTGACTAATATAAGTAGGTAGAGGTAAAAATCTTAAAGGGTTAACGCATGGATGCTACATGTAACATAGAAGATCAAAATGATTGCTCGAGTGGGTGTTGTATTAAAGCATTTAAAATAAGAGTGCCATATTTGCACTTGATATTAAACCAGTCAAGCATTGCCTGTAATCAGCATATGTAAATGTAAGAAAACATCAGACGTTCTTTTTTATAACTGATAGTTAAGTACTTGACCATGGTCTACCTTGACACGGACTGTCTCTTTCATTTAAGTCACCAGACACATTTATCACAGAAACTGCAAGTTTTCATTTCTGTTTAATTTCGGTCTGGCTTCGTCTTTGAAAATGTAACAAGTGTGGGTAATGTCTTTAACATCATTAACAAACAGCAGACAGCCAACGACTAATGCACTTTCAATTCTCTTGAGGCAGATTTCAGCCTAAACATTTGCATCTTTAGATTGAAAAATCAAATTTAAACTTAAAAACATACAATAAATACACATTCAAGTTATTAATAAAGAGATTAAGTCAGGAATGTCCGTTAAAGAAAGAGTTGTAAAATGAGCGAACGATTAGATGTTTTTATTTGCGAAAATTGTTAATCGAATTCTCACTCAATTGAAGGACTGGTAAATGGGTTGATGTGGCTTTACAAGTAAAAGTGTAATACATTTGCTTCGACGTTAATGTAGCAATGAACTCAAATACATAACAATAGAAATATTGAGATATTAAAACGTTTCAGATTTTTAATACAGCAGAGCTTCGTCTTTATTTCTCATTAAATAAAATAACTTGATCAAATTGCAAATTAGAAAATAAAATAATAATATTGCAGGGATAAAAATGTATTAACAACAACAAAACATAGATAGATAGATAGATAGATGGGTGGATGGAGGTATGGATTTTGGCTAGGAGAGCATACATGGACATTTACAACATGTACAAAATATATATAAAAAATACCTCAGAGGTTGGCAAACTTTTCTCTTCTTACAAACTAGTTTGTATTTGCCTACACATATCCCTTCTAGTGGGGGAAAAAGCATTCGACTTTAAACATTATAATAGTCACGAATCTCCTTGATAGTTTATTTGTTTTTATTCTGCCGCAAAGCTTCAAATTAATGTAACTTTAATTGCAAACAATCTGTGACTTTAAAAATTTCAAAATCAGTGCACTATATACTTCTAATAAAAAAGGTAATTCATGAATATTGATCTTATATCATCGTTGATAAATGTATATAAGTTCATTTACGAAAACACGCAGGCTTGGGATACTGACTACGAATATAACCCCTTTTTCTTTCTTTTCAAAGTAAGTTGCTGAATTTATGTGTTGCCTGCTACACAGTAGCTGCGACATATAGGGATCACTTCTCCTCGTCTGTCTGTTTGTCTGTCTGTCACAAAACTTGTCCGGACTACTCCTCAAAAACTTTTGGTGCAATTTCAAACAAACTTCACAGGAATGATTAGTCTGGAGTTCCTTCCCCAGCCACTACGTTATCGGGTCAGGCACATGCTGAAAATGGCCGCCGCCATAGTAAGTCTGTCAGCAAGTAGTTAGCGAAGCTTAAGTTTTAATTTATCGCTGTGCCATTCGAAAGATTTTTTTATAACCGTCCTAAATTGGTTCATATAAACTATTACAATAAGTGATTTTATATGGTACTGTGTCTGTTAACAGAAATGTGTAAGTAGAGTAGTGTCGGTGTTTTCGGACATGTCTTTTAGCTGTAGGAAATTCGGATAACAATATATGTGCATCGTTACTTCTATAATCACTTAAATCAGTAACTGATTATAATGGGAGTTGTGCTTAACATATTTTTATATATGATATTACACTATTATTTGAGATAGACTTGACAAATTATCAATTTTTGTACATTTTTACCTTTTGTTATGATTTTTCTAACATTTTACAGTTTGATCCACTCTCGGCTTTGGGGTTTGGTTATAAGATCTCTAGATATTTCAAACATAAAATGGTTGAAATGCATGTTGCAATTTTGCAGGTTGCTATTAATTAATCTACATACTGACACACACAGACACATTAATATCACCCAGTTACATGTACTAAACACTGCTGAAATAAAGGAACAAAATGTTACCTGTTTTTGTTTATTTTACTCAGAGATAAAAGAATCTTTATGTGACATCAGGTCCAGTTGAAATAAAAAATAAGTGGACCGAACAAAATTTCACTGGACTTAATTTTAAAATAACTTTATTATATAAACATATTGTTTTTTTTTTGGAGCGAAAACACAGTAAATATTGAATCTGTGCAAGAAAATTCATTGCTGTAGTCAGTCTAAATACCCATGACCGCCTCTTTTTTGGAAAATATACATTGTATCATTAAATTATTAATAGAAATAGATAGATATTCATGTATGATTTATTTGGTAAATGTATGTATTTTTTTATTTTATTATTTATTTAATTTTACAACTAGATTGTGGATCATGAATATTCAGCCAAGACTGACAGAATACCAAGCTTTGTGTTTGGTGTTGGACAATCTGATCATAATTACATAAAGAACACACCAGTTAAGAAAAGGAAAAGACAGTGTTCCACCCCAACTGGAAAAACACCAACACAAGTACAAAAGAAAATACAATATGTAAGTGCTCACTGTTAATATTTTTATCATATGATTTGTAAAAATTTCGCAGTATTCATACTATCATTAGTCGTAGTTCTCATAGTACTTATACCAGAATAAAAAAAAGTGAACATAGCAGATTCTGTTCATAATTTGCATATCTGGAAACTTCAGCTATGGTGTGTCATAAGTAGCACAGACATCAGCGGGATTTGCATTTCTAAAACACATACAGGCTGTGCTTACATGCGTATATTAGAACTTTTATTATTTAACAACATTCTTTTCTTTCACTAGAATAACACTGTAAGATGTTGTTATGTCTTTTCACAGCTGTTTTCCAAATGATATTTTGTAAGTTTATTCAGTAGCTTTCAAATTAAAGACAGATAATTAAAATTATATTTTGTTGTGTAATTCTCATTACAGAAAGCAGATGACAGTTTAATAATAAAAAGTGGCCAAAGGTCAAAATGGTCTGTAGAGAAAAAAGACTATTTACAGCAGTTTGTTGCAACATCTTGGCAAGAAGATAATGAATCTGACAACAGTTTCTGGACTAGATGTTCAAAAGAAATGAATCTAAGATTTCCAGATAGTATGAGGACAGGTAAAAGAAATTGCAGTATACAACGTCAACCATCAAGAATTTGTATTAAGTTATTCTTATTATTTCATCCCCCTTGTTTAAACTTACTTAGTATTTTGGTACTTTATTATAAAATTACTGTGGAATGGTTAACATAATTTATTTATACGTAGAATATCCAGTGCATGGATATTGTTGTAAATTTGGCTTGTCTATGAAGTTTGTTTTGGTAGTTTAAAGTCTTACTTATGGAAATATGTGTCTTGAGCAGTGAATATAGATATTTTATTAAATACCTCAAAGTATTTCATTGCACATCTTTATGAAGTGATTAATTACATTTATGAAAGGTTACACTACTTAAAAAGCCTTAAGTAGGTGCACTTGACTATAAATCATTTGAATAATTTTGCGACAGTCAAAAGGGACGATTCAAATTTCTTTAGAATACTGTTTTGGGAGGAATTTAAACTTTCTTGATGAAGTTTCTGGAATGAAAACTTTCAGCAGCTGTTTTAGTGTTTAGCATTATAGTGGATATTATTTAAGTCATTAAATATTTGTGTCTATTCAACAGGTCCATCCTGTAGAAATGCTTACAACAGGCTAAGCATTGATCCATACATGGATGCGAAGGGGAAGAAGACGTCATCACAAGCAACAAGAACTGTTGAGACACAGACAGAAATATCTATGATAGATAGACAGAGGTAGAGAAATGAGTTCCTTTGTGCATGTGTTATGTTAAGACTTTCAATGCTGCATCAAGAGTTATAAAGTGCATTTAGCAATCCTGATGCTCCAAATCCTAAATGATTATGCCATTGCAAAGCTGAAGGACATGTGGTTAAACGGTAGAACACCAGACTCTCGATCCAGAGGTCCCTGATTCAGGCTCCACCAGGAGTGCACAAGTACTGGTTATCTCCAGGATGCAGACTTTGAGGGTATTGATATAAGTTGCAAACACTTGTTTCCCAATCAATGAAAAACTTAATATTAAGTACTTTTTTGTAAGTATTTGTATATTTTTCTTATATTTAATACAGATATAAGCACAGTCAGACTCAAAATGAACAGACTGATGGTGAATGGGTTTTCTGGGAGCCGAAGAAAGAATTAAAGGTATACATGTACTTTTTAACTTGAAAAGTTACTCATAATGCTATATATATCATATTTTATGTGTATCAATCCCTGCTGTTCATAAGAAATAAACATATGAGAATATTCTCCATTATTATAGCTGAGCAAGGTAAAAAAGAGTGATAAAAAATTGTGGGGTCTAGATTGGGATTCTACCTACCCCTTCCTAGTGGCTTACCAACTGAGCTTCTTGGCCACACGCTACAATGACTACATTTGTACTACATGAATGTGTACCTTGTGCTATTATTGTAAAGCGTTTAAGCAGGGTTTTTTTAAAGAAAGAATGTACTTGTGTACAATTAATCAAACTGCAGTTTTCTCTTTAGGATGATCCAAGTGGAGCAGCACAAACCCTTCACTCTGTAGCTGTCCAGCGATTGAGGAAATATGCAGAAATAAAACAGACAGAAAAAGCAAGACTTGTTGACATTATATGTAAGTTTTAGAAGTCAAGTTTCACACTTCGTTTCAGTTCTGTGTTGACCTGGTGCAACAGAGTCAGTAAATCAGCATTATTTTTATTTGAAGTCACTGGCTATGAAATATTTACAGTTACGCCAGTTTAATTAAATTCCATATTGTAATACAGGGATTTTCCTTCCCCAAATTTGGGGCCTAAATTCATATCATTCACAGTGTGAGATATAATATATTTTACTGAAACATTTCTATAAACCACCGAAAAGCATGTGATAAAAATCTGATATCTCACTGCATCAAACAGTGAATGGTTTTGGTTTGATATTGTAAAAGCTGTTTTTATGTTGTATCATTCAACTTATGTACTCCTCATTTTTCCAAATTTGAGGCATTTGCATGCTATGTTTTCCCCAATTATAGGGCTCCAGACAAAAAAGGTAGGAAAATCCCAGCAATACATACAGTTTAAAATAAAAAGAAAGTATGAACATAGATACTGAAGTAACACATTCTACTTTTAAAGATAAAATGATATAGTAAAGATTTTTTCCAAATATAAACCTAACATCTGTAATTGCTCTTGTGACTTAGTTGATTTTATTTATAAATAACAGGGACAGGGAGTTCAAAACATATTGCCAGGGAGATTCTTTCTTCATCTCTTGGACATCAAATTAAAACATTGCTTCTACAAGATACTGAATTAGAGGCAAAAGATTGCGCCTCAAGGAGTAGTGTTTTACACCAAAAGCAGTACAAAAATCTGAAGGAATTCAATTGGGAAGAGGTTGTGAATGAAATGGTAAAAAGACAAACCTTTCTCACTGAGATTCTGCTAGCAGTATCCTTTCCAACTGGAAAGATTGGATCCACTACAGTAACAGAGGCTATTGTTCCTGTCATGGGATGTGTGTATGGGATATTAATGAAACAGAGATTTCATGAACTGTCCAGACTGCAGAGAGTTTATAAGCATGGCTCTAGCAAATGAGCAAACTGCACAAAAGGTGCTATTGAAATTTCATGTTTACTTGTTAAATGTTGTTAAGCAAACAGTTCTACATTCTTTAAAGGAAATAAACTTCAGGATCAGTTAAACTTTGACCAATTCCCCCCCCCCCCCCCTATTTATGAATGACCCTGATAAAATAGTGAACCAGTATTATGAAGTAACCTTTAGAATTCATTTATTTGTCAGTTCTGATAATTTTCCGAAGCAACTTTTTTCCGCAAGTTAGTTGGTTTTGTTGTATATGTGTGGTTTGATAGTTTAATTATTCAATAAATAGTCCAAGCTGTTCTACACTTTGGCATGAGTGTTGGTTTTGGCGTTGGCACATAGTTCTTAAATTTAAGTTTTGCATGCAAGTTATATATATATCTCCACAACTACTTAAGGTATTCATTTCAAATTTCACACATGTCTTTGAGATCAATATTTTAGGTAACTGTCAATGTTGCATAAGTCCATCATTTTTGTTTTTAATGAATTATCCCCATGGAAATTGGAAAATCTCTGGTTCCAGTGTTGCATGTAAATTATGTTTTCAATGTGTAGCTCTACAACCATTTAACTATATCATTCTTTTTGACTGATTCATTTCCCATTTTAACTTTGTGCTATATTATACATTTATACTATCAAAAAGGTAGAAAAGTGCCACTCCAACAGCTCAGGTTGAGTATTCCTTTTATCTGACAGATTAGTCTTATTAAACAAATAAACCACAACTGAAGTTTGTTTTGTTTGTTATTAAGTTACAGTTGAAAATTGTTTTACCGGTACTGTTATTTTTGTTGTTCCTTCTTTTATTGCAGTTACTATTATCAAAGATGCTTCTATGATAGTGGGGAACTGAGAAAATCATCCAGGTGGGCTTACAGCTATGTTTTCTTGTGTAAATTACAGACAAAACTGGAAACTAAACATCTGTAAAATGAGAAACACATCATGTCGGGGCAAGGCACACTTTGTAGATGTGTGTGAAATGAATTTGTTGCCATACTTGCCATATCCCCTTGAACTTGGACAATATGGGGTTGTTAGTCACCTTTGGTAACAGTTCTACTTTAAGTTTAGGTTTGTGTTAAAGTTGAGTTTCCAGATGAACCAGTCTTGTTAAGTAAGGATAAATTACATCCTAATCCTAAGAATAGACCTCTATTTTCTCTGTTTTCAGACGATAATTTTGAATATTTTATATTAAATATATTTAATTAAATTATTAAAATTTATTTGTATACAATTAGTTTAGTTTATACAAATTTATTTTAGTTTGATTGTGACGGAAGCTTTAAGCTTATAGAATCACTCTTGAGTCCGTTTCTGGAACAAACCAGTACTAAGCAATGGGGATAAAGTTTCTTGCTCAAGGAAACAGTGGTTGACCGATGACGGGGTTCGAACTCACGCCTGCCGAGCGATCCTTCGATTACTAGTCCGACGTGTTAACGTTGTATACAATTGTCTGCTCATTTATATATTTTTATGAAATGTTTTGATACTGTATTTCTACATTCGGTGTTTGACCGTCTTCAGCCAATGGGTGTGACACTGAGCCATTCTGGTATGCTCCAGACAATGAACACAATCTCTGGTACATTCAATACAGAATTGATCGATGCAGTAAAGAAGGAAAAAAAGATTTCGTATTGTTGGAGATAACATAAACTTCAGTGTAGGAGTGAGCCATGAAAGAAAGAGTGAAGGCAGGCATTCTCACATGGAGCATTGGTTTGGGTCTGTGGCTATAATACAAAATGTTTCATTTGAAGATCGTTCAGACATAAAACCACAGTGCAATCTTCTTCAGCTCCCATCCGAATCATTCCTAATTAATGATATAGACTGGCAGCTTGTCACTAGGGATAACACCATATTAGTTCTGAGGATTTTAACTGACTTTTTTCCCTGGCTAAAGTTTGTAAAAGCATTATCAGACAAGGAAATTGAAGGTGACATGCCCAGTGCCATGAGAACCAAAAATCAAGTTATCCCTTTGGAAATAATGCATAAAAATGAACAAAAATATGCAGAAGTGATTGATGTTTTGGACTATTACCAAACACTTTGTGAATCAGTATACAATTCCAGTGATAAAGAGACCAAAAATGTACATATTGGTGGTGACCAACTCACAAGAGAGAGGTTTTATGGTGCCAAACGGTTACGATCTGCTGCACTTTCACCTTCAGAAAGGCTTGAGAATCTGTCTCCAATCACCTTTGAACTTTTTCATCTACAAATGACAGTTCTGGCAACATTCTACAATATATTGTATAACAAGAAATCAACGGAAAAATTCACATTGCATGCTCGAAAGATTCGACTGTGTCGAAATCATGTAGATGGAGAAGATGTAAAGAACCACTATGATGCTTGCAAAGAGTTGGCAGTATCATACATTAGAGCATTTGTGGAGCAGCTTGTCATCATTTTGGTGTCTCGACCACAGAAGAAGTCCCAAACTGGCTGCCAGATTATACATCTATGACAGATGAGGAAATAAAGATCTGGGCCTTTTCAATTGTAAAACCCATTCTAGATATTATGATGTGTGAAAGCAAGGCATATTTGAAGGTAAATACTGAAACATCAAGTGTGAACGATGCTGTAAATACCTACGGCAACCTTGTTCTGGAAATCGGATTGATATTTCTAAACCTACATGATATCATTAGAAATCTAAGTCGTGTTCGCCTTTTGTGTCTCATGAAATACATGATGCTAGTTCTGAAGGGTCACAATAACAACTCTTAATATGCTCTTGAAATACTTCGCTTCCTATGCCAGCAGTTTGCAATTCTCAGTGAAAGAGAGGCATGCGAATCATTCTATGATTTGTTTGTGAACACTGGTAAAGCTGTCATTCCAGCAGATCTACAAATGGAATATATTGTTAGACTTACAAAAGGGCATTTAAGATCAATGTGTTCAAACAAAACTGATAAATCTCTCATAAAAAGGAGTAGTGCTTTCTATGGCATGGATGAAATTTCCCATAATCTTGACGAGGAGAACTGTGTTGTTCATCGTGCACAAAAGCATCGGAAACCATCCTCTCATGAAGATGAAATGAAAATCATCCAGGACTTGTGCAGTGTGAAGCCATTTATTTCAAATTTAAGACGAATCATTCCATCATTGAAAAAAACCTTGACGCCTCCGATTAAGAAACTGAACAAGGAACACATTCTAGAGTGGATCACTTTCAATAAACAAATAAATTTGTTATCATGAGTTTTGAGTATAAATAAATGAGGCCATAGGTCTATTTCAGAAATTACCTAACACACAGGAAAGTTGTATTATATGGCTTAATTTGAAGGCCACATGAAGGGTTTATGAATAAGTAGTTTAAAATTGCATTTATATGAAATCAATCACTGAGTAAAGTTTAAAGTCATTCAAGGTCAAAGTTCATTTTCACAAACTTTAATTGTTTTATGCACATCTACACAAAAAATTTATAGTTCGTGACAAAAGCATAAGAAACCAAAATTTCCACAAATAAAGGTGTATATGCCATCCAAATATAGCTGTAGGCATAGCAGTTTTTGACATTTTTTAAAAGATTTTCATTTAACTTGTTGTTACAATGTTCTATAACATAGTTTGGAAAAGTCATATGTTAGACCAAGCTGGGAATGGCAGTAATTGCAACACTGATCTGGTTTTGCCTCAGTTTTGAAGCCAAAATGTTCGTTTATCACTTCTCTTCGGCATTTGTCTGGTTTAGTACAGTATGTCTTTATATCTGATCTCATAGATGACTGTGCTAAATCATTACTGTTGTAGTAAAGAATGGCTTCTGCACTGCAATCAGATCTTCCAGCACGTCCTATTTCCTGTATGTAGGCTGCAAAATACATTACATGGCACACATTATAGACTTCAATATATATATAACATGTACATTACTTATGTGTTTGGTTTGTATGAAGAGTATTCTTTTAGAGATAAAAATGATATGGCCAGTGACCTGTGTGATCTCGACCTTTCACCTAGTGTTCTCAAATTTGAAATACTACACATGTGAGTATGTAATTTTGTGCATTCTAGCCCTGTGTTCACAAACCTATTTGGGGTTGATTTGCAGTGTCAGCTAAGTTTGATATTGACAATTAAATGTTGGGACGACATCATGATTGGTTAATTTCATACTTAAATTCAGCTGCGAGTGCAAATTGATCTTGGAATAGTTTTGTAAACACGTTGCCATATAAGCTATTTACCTTACCAAAGTTTTTAGGTTTTTAGATTTACTGCTGTGTTTAAGTCATACCTTTGTCAGTATTGACACCTGCACTACTTGAATCCAGGCTGAGAGAAGAAAGGCCTTTGAGACGCTCTCAGGACAGAACTAAACGAAGTGTAGATAAAGTGGCCAGAGCAAGGATTGAGCCTGGAACCACCAATCTGAGTCAAACATAATAAACCACTAGGCTTGTTTTACACATTTTGTCATGAGTTCCCAAATACCTAGTTTGAAGCAGAACACATTTATAATGCCATTTAAGATCAGAAATTAAATTATGTTTTGATTTTCAAATAATGAAACTCTGCATTGTATTGTATTGCATATCGCCATTCCCATATTGCGGTACGTATCTTATCGGCAGCAGCCTGGCAATATACAACACTATTAACCACTAGACTGCTATGCTTTGCACCTACAAGTAGATTATTAGAAAAATGAAAACTATTTTTTGTTCCCACATTTTAACATAATGAGCTGATTGTTTTGAATTAGGAACAATCTGACCACTGACCAGTATGTACGACTACTTTGTTGAGTACACGTTACATGTACTTACTTTCAAGACATGTTGGTGGACCAGCATGTATCACTCTCTGCACATTTCGCAAGTCTGCCCCCATGCCAAGTGCAACAGATGCAAAGAGTAGCTTTAAAGGACACTCTTCTGCAGTCTTTTGTAGACTTGAAATGATAAGATTCTTCAGCTGTAAATGATCAAACTGGCATCTTCAACATCTTATGATTTTATTTTAATCATTCAAGACATGTGTAACTTGGTCCTTAAGATGTGAAACAAAGATATACTAAGCCTTTTCTGTTTTTCAGTCAAGCTCCCAAGTTGTGTTGCTAAACAGTTGTTCAAAACCAGAAATGAATAGTTATAAAACTGTTGATCATGCCTTAATGTTTGAGAGCAGAAGGACCACAATGTGCTTGCAGATTTGGGACAAAAATATTTGTTCTATATACATAAATACTGTATACATGTATAAGGAAAATGTGGCAGGTGAGCTAAATACATTGGACATTAATGTAGAAGAGTTACTTATTATCTGTACCAATAGCAAGAGCTGTCTCCTTACAGTTTGCTCGTCTATTCTCCATGCCTGTTAGTAAAATGAAAGACTTAGTCAATCTTAGCTGAAAAAGCCAGACAATTTTGACAAACTGGTTGACAAGGTTACCCCCTCCTTTCCTAGGGGTTGAGAATCATGATTGTTTATTAAGTGAAAATTTTCAAAGAAATATATCAAGGGACTTAAGCATTATGCAGACATGGACACCTGGGTGAGTGAGATATAGCTCTCCTTATTTTTCAAATATTCAAGCTAAAAATGACTCGGAATTTTTAACATATTTATACCTGTCCAGAATCTTTCTCCATTTCTGCATGATACATAGCCACACGAGCATTCTCAGGAGACTTGTCACCCTGGTAGAAGTCAGCTCCAAGCATTCTCCTAGACATTTCATAGGCATATCCCAGCCAATTTGAACTTTTGCAATATATAATTGTAATAGGAAATTTGTCTAGTTTGTCTTTCAGTTCCTCTATAAGGGGTTTGAAGATGTAATCATAGGGTGTCACTGATGAGTTCCCCTTTGCTGTTGGACTTGGTCTCTTTTCAACGATTAAAACAATATTGTCCTTTGCAGGACTACCTGCTACAGTTTTGTAGCTTCTCATTTGAAGATTCTTAGCAATTTTAGCCCTGCCTTGTTCAGTTACTGTTGCTGATAATACCAAAACAGTGCAATCAACTACTGACCTAAGCTGATATATCTGGGCATAATCTGGTCTAAAATCTTGCCCCCAGTCTAGAATACAATGTGCCTCATCAATAATCAAGTAAACCTTTCTATTCTGACTGATATATTGGAGATATTCATTTACTGCTTTGTTGTTAATCAAATGCTCAGGGTGAGCAAAGATATAATGGTAATCACTGTACTTCAATTTATTAAAATCTGCTTTACCTAGACTTATTGAAATAGCATCACCTGATAATTTCTGCAGACCTTGTTCCATAATTGCATTTAACGGAACTACTATTATGACTAAGCAACCCTTGTCAAGGAATGGCAATAATTCATATATCACAATTTTTCCATACCCAGTGGATAACAACAAAAAGTGTCTTCTCCAGCAAGTAAATACTGTAGTGTTTTTTCTTGTAAAGACTTCAAAGCTGGTAAATTTTGCTTGAATTTTCTATTATATTCTTCTAATGATGGTTGGAATAGTTTGAGCTGTAAAACAACAGAATTTTTGTTTTTATATAACAAATTGATTTTTTTCAATATACTGATAATTGTAACAAAATAACTCGTATCAGACAATAATTTGGCCTACAGGCACTACCGTCTAGAGCCTTAAAGATGATATTCAACATTTAATCATTGTCTGTACACATTTGCTCCCATAAAAAATCAACAAAGCAATAAATGTGGAAAATCTCATTCAATTTTGTGAAAGAAAGCAAATTTCAGTCCAACAAAGCAAAGCTGATTTATCTTTATTTTCTGGAAAAGAGATTGCTCAGAAGCAGAAATTACATCTGAAAAGTAAAATTAAAAGAATACAAATAAAAGGAAAAGGAACAATAAAATGACAGGTTAGGTATTTTTTGTATTTTGGCGCAAAACTTTGTATTCAACTAAAATATTGAAAATTCTATCTAGCATACTGGTAATTTTAAACAAGAACATGATATTGGTGAAGAAAAAACAGAATAATGCAAACAGCTTTTCCACACAAACTGCTTGCTTGTAAGCAAATATAACCACTGATAACAGGTAAAAGTATTTTTGACATTGTGAGTGGTAGATTCTGAGAAAATCTTTGTTTTTGTTTTATTAGGGTTTTACGCCCGTTTCAACAATTTTTCACTTTTCAGTTATATCAGGCGGGCAGTAACCTAACCATCGTTCTAGGAAGAACCAGTACTAGACACCCATCCTCAGCAAGTAACTGAGAAAATCTAAATTTGAGGCCTCCTTTAAGAATATTTGATTAAAGTGTATTTGAAAAACAGTTACTTAATCCAAGGTTCTTGGTCCCCCTCCAGGTAGGAGAGGCTTTAAATTATATTATTTATTGCAAATACATGTATTAACTTTTAAATTTTTGGAGGTGTAACCTTTTATTCCAGCCTGGAGTATTATCTGCTTACACAGGGGTGTCACTGGGTACCAACCAGCTCATTGTTGCCAAGTTCTGGACTTAAGTGTTTAAACTATTTATCTGTGTCATTGTCATTATATACTCCCATACTTTGGATAAAAATATAGTATTTCATTATGTTCCTGGTTTAATCACTAAAAATGGAATAAGAGCATAATTATAAATAGCTTATTAATTTCTCCGATTTAAAATTACCATGATTTTGTTAAAGTAAAAACAACATATGATTAATATCTTTATGATGCACAAAATACATTCATAATAATGATAAAGCAACTCCTATCCGAAATCAAAACGGCAACGTATACTATCCGAATATTAGACGACATTTAATCCGGGCTCAAATATAATATTTCATAATGAACATATTAAAACTGACACATTAAATAAAAACTACTGTCCTTCAAATATTAAATACTGTAGTCTTAACGTTTTGGCACACTTGCAAACGTTAAACACCAAACATTACCGTGTTACTTACGGGCACAGCGGAGGCCGCCATTGTTGGTATCAGCCAGACGTACTATTACGTAGGATAGTACGCTGGGAACCGGACTAAGGAATGATCAGTACCAAGTCAAGTTTTGCATATCATCGGCATTTTCCAGTTCAATGATTTTTGTTAATATGCGCAAGTACTTGATGTACTTATCAATCCTGTAACATTTCATTCAAAGTACGTTAGTAGTACAAGAGAAGTAGTCCGGACAAATGATTTTTATTTTTTTAAGTTTGTCCCGACTACTTCTCTTAAACTACTTAAAAATTTGAATGAAATGTTACAGGATTAATCAGTACCTCATGTTCTTGCGCAATTCTACAGGTTTTTCGGTTGAATGATTTTTGGCTGAGTTATGGCCCTCGAATAAAAAAGTTTTGTTAATGATTTTTGTGTCGCTTGCTACACGTAGCTGCGACATGCTACAAAGTAGCCGCGACATATAGGGATTTCTTCTCCGTCGTCTGCCTGTCTGTCTCTCTGTCTGTCCGTCCGTCACAACTTGTCCGCACTACTCCTCAAACACTACTGGTACAATTTCATCCAAACTTTACAGGAATGATCAGTACCAAGTCCTGTTGTACATGTCGTCGGCATTTTCCAGTTCAATGATTTTTTATTTAATTGACTATCATTAGGCGACACATGTGATTACCGATTGCTCCTGTTTAGAATGATAAATCGAAAATTAAAAAAATATATATTTATTTTCAAACTGTACCATTTAATTCTAATTTTATTAAAATGTGACAGAAATTTACAAAGTTCGTATGGAAATTTCGCCTGTCGTATGTTATTCAGTTTCTGTTCCTACTTTTAAATGTTAAATAAGATTTTGTAAATATAACAGTTCAGTTGAAATTTAACAAAAATAATTAATTTAGATAATGATATTATTAATTCCAGGAGTGAAACAAGAACAATATAAAATTTTCTGTAAACTAACTGAGATGTTGCACATTTATTAGTAGAAATGATTGTTAGAGATTTGAAAATTCAGGACGATGAGTCGATCATATTTTCTTAATGAATGTGCCCTGTGAAAAGATACAAATGGCTGTGAAAAGATACAAATGGAGGTAATCAAAGTTCTTCCTTTCGGTTTTCAGTAGGAATTCTAAATCAATCTTTTTCAAAAGAATTCCTCTTCGCATGTTTATGTAACTTGAACCAATCTTACCAGCAATGTCTTGCTTGAAAATTGAAATGTAAAATAATCTATGTAAGGCATAGAAACGCATGTTTAGATATACTGTATGCATTCGTCAAAGAAACATTTGTAAGTGCTATTACCTAGGTAATAATATCAGAAAAAAATTAAATCTTCACAATAATGCTATGTCCTTTTTACTGCCTTGGAAGCGTCACCATTAAAATTAATATAATTTATCATGGATTCTCTTTCTGTTATTACTTCCTTGTTGAATGCCATGAAACAAAAAGTACAGTACTTATATTTTCCACAACGTCTTTCTAAGAAGGCAAAAATCATTCAAACAACAAATGTTTGTTCAATTACTTGTCAAATTTTCTTCCTAACGGAGATTTACTGGAATCCATGTCCGGTACTGCTTCCTGACGTAATTGGGAATTTCATGAAAACGTCGGTAACTTGTATGATGTTTAATTCGACTGACATTTAAATTTTGAGGAATTTATTTTAACTAAGTTTTTTTACTCTTGGGAATTAACGCATGTAATTATCTAAGCCATATATAACACCCCGTGCAGAAATTAATTTAGCGCAAATTTCTTTAACAATTCTAAAATAGCTTGAATTCATTTAGCCAACATTAATTCAAACAAATGATCATTCGAACATCAGGATACTGCCAAGGAATGTGATAGATAGCTCTTGAATTCATAATGAATCAAGGTTATATAACAGCACAGAGGGCATCCAGACTTCTTGAAGAATAGTGAAGTAAATTTTATGAAAAAAAGTGTCAAGACCAGTCAGTGATTGTGGAGTTTAGTGACGGAGACTTGAAGAGGTTTGGTTATTACTACTTGACAATGAATTGCAACTGTTAATTGCAAAACTGATGATCGAAATACATTTTCCGTAATAAAACTCTTTGAACAAACTATACCTATAAAGTCAAGGTATGAAAAGACAATCACCTGAACATTTAAAATGTAAATTAAGATTGATAATTCTGTATATTACTCGTATGTGTTTATTAGTCCAAGGGAAGTGCAGGGTAATACAGTTTGTTACTGTAAGTGAACAAATCGTTTAAGAATAGATAAATATTTGGATGTTTTGATACCATGATGATCTAAGTAATACGTCACTATTTTGTTTAACAAATTAAAATTACAAATCCTAATAAAGTACAGAAACACTCTAAATAACAGCCAATTTTCCTGTCAACTGATATGTTTTCAAGGAGTTTCAACGCATTATAATACAAAGACTTCTTTATTCGTGAACGTCGATTAAATAGGTTGTAGCATTTTTCGAAAACTACCCTGCAATGATTTCTTTCATCACACTGATGTCAAGCTGTTCAGCTCATTATAAAAAAAGATAGTCAACTACAGTTTATTAACATTCAGATTATTGCTTCAACAAGTCCGACATGCCAAAAAAATGTATAAGTCTTCTAATAATGAATGGAAATATTTTGTAGACTAGTGGGAAATACTGTATTTTTGTGTATAATTTGGTATAATTGTTTCATTTTTATTATATACATTTTTTTAACATTTCAATGCTACTACACACGGTGCACCTTCTGTCTATATTGCAGACTTGTGCAAGAAGCCATCAGATAAATCACCTCCTATGAAAATTCTGAAAGCTAAACACAGGCATGGTTTTTATGTTAGTTGGACACAAAACTCACCTTGGTAACAAGACAGTGTTGACATTGACAATGATAGAAATAAATATAAAATTATGAAATGTGTGTAAAAAACACCAGCCAGTTGGAAGAAGCGGTATTTCATTGTGGATAACAACAGGTTGCAGAAGTCTTCGTCTTGCCAAAGTACGTGATCATGAAACATCAGAGCAGCATTAGGATGCTGTCAAAATTTAAACACAAAAACTTAATAAACATTCAAAAACGCAATCAATGAAAGAACACCACTGAATGAAAAGGAGTTTGAAGCTGTTGTCTGACGAAACTACTGTTCTCTCCAATATAAAGCATTTAGCTCTTTGTGTTAAGAACACATGCGCTGAAAGTGGAGAAGAGATACTGATTATATGTAAGATGTTCAGGTTGATGATGGGAAAGCAGAGAGAATTTATAAAAAAAAACTAAGTCACATATAAAAAATTACCTTGATTTAAATAACTTTGTAGCATTCGGCAGCGACGGCTGTAACACGATGATAGGTAAAAATGGCGTAACCACTATATTAAAAGAAATTAAATCCGAGATCGTAACAGTTCATTGTCACAATCCCAGGATGACACTGGCAGCTGAAGACAGCTCTGAATCTAATAGACATTTCAGGGATGTGGATGATGTATTTGGCAGCCTCTACAAATATTACAAAGGTTCTAGCAACAGAACAAGATCATTAGAGAAACTGCAAAATGTCCTAGAAGACTGGGAAACTAAACGTGTTAAGAAATTGCCAACACAGGCTGGCTGTCTCATATGGATGCTGTACATTCCCTTAAAGACACATATGTTCATGTTATTATGGACTTGGAGAATGCAGTTGAATCTGGAAATGAAAGAGTAAAACTTGGGTCTGGACCAACAGCAAAGAAAATGAAGACAAACCAAATGGTACACATTGTCCTCTTATTATGTGACGCACTTCGGCCACTCACACAATTGGCACTGACATTTGAGAGCAACAGTGTGGACCTGTCGGTGATCAAACCAAAAATGGACACAACTATTAATACACTGAGGAGGCTTAAGACATCAAATGGGATTAGACAAGAATTCAATATCACACCATCAGAAGAGCAGATAAAAGCATTGAAAAATGCAGAGAACCAGTTCATAGACCATTTAATGGACAATTCTGCGTGTCGACTTGACAGTACTGAAATAATAGTATGTGGGTATTCTCCTTATTAGATACAGGAATAATATATGGAAATGAAGAAATTGAAGTACTAGCTGACCACTTTGGTTTTTACATTGTCCAGTCTCTCTATGAATGGGAACAACTGGAAGAAAACATGAAGAAAAATTGACCCCTACCTTACAAACAGCCCCTTATTCCTAATAAAGACAAGTATGTGTGCCCAACTCTTAACTGGCCCTGTTTAGCCTCTAGTGACAAAACTGTGTGTAACAGCTGTTGCTGTCCCAGTAAGCACTGCTGAAGTAGAGAGAGTCTTCTCCAGTGTTAAAAGAATTGTTAATGTCCTAAGAAACAGGCTAACTGTTGAAAGTACAAATAAAATGCTATATGTGCTCAAAAATCACAAGCATTTAAATAACGAAACTGCAGTCAGAAGGTCGCATGGTTCTTAAAACCGTAAGCTTAATATATGCTGACTGATGGAAATACGTGAAAAGTTAATGTAATGTAATGTGAAATGTTTCAAAACACAGGTGCTCGTTGCGTGGCAGGGATAAACTTTACTGAAACATGTTGATATCATCATAAAATCATCATATGAGCAATTTGCAGTCTATAGTCCAGAATCCGTTCTGGGGAGTTTATAAAGGTATTCAGCTCATAGGGTCCCCCACTATAGAAAAACGACACCAACGTATCCCCAATGACCGTCAAAGCGCCGAATATTGACCGATTCTGCTCATCAAGTGCTCTGTGTGTAGAATAATGAGTATATCTTCCGATTCCAAATACAATTTTTCTATATACAGCGTACAGACTGAACAGAGACGCTTCACTTCGCCAGGAATCGCTACTCGTCAATGATGTGACCGGTTTTTGATTACCAAAGTTTCACGTGTAAACCCACCACTGTAGGCAAGCCAAGGCCCCATTCACAGCTCCTATCGATAGACAACGCAGAAGGAAATTATTTACCGGTACACATATCTCTTGGTTTCTCCCCAGAACACAGCAGCCACCCACTTTGCTAAACATCTTCTTTTTACTCGTCTGTCACTCCCATTTTGAAGCGACGCGATGCACAAAAATATTTTGTACAGATTTCAAACGAATTTATCATTGGACGCTCGAGGAGGTGTGTCGCTGGTTCCCCGCAACTTAGAGTTCGAACGCGCGAAAACCAATAAGATCCTGAATACAATTAACCGTGACGTAGTTCCGCGCCATATGCCAACATACTGAGTTAGACAAAGTTTTGTAATTTGTAGAATTTTTTCACATTTCGAAGCAATGCCGTTGAACGCAAAACAACAGGAGGCGGTTGACTGTGTATCAAAAGGACATAATCTGCTTTTAACAGGACCTGCTGGAACTTGTAATTCCTTTGTTATAAGTGTAATAGTGCGTGAAAACCAAAACAAACTTGTTGCGGTAACTGCAACCACAGGCACGGTACACTCAAGTTCCTGCTTTATACACCGGTGGTCGGGGATCGGCGACGGAAGGTTCCGTGTAGCCGACATTAAAAGTGTGATTCAGAATAATGTAAAATTCCAGAGAGTTCGAAACAACATTATAAACACTGACATACTGATCATAGATGAGTGTTCTATGCTCAGTCAAAAACTTTTCAACTGCTTAAATGAAGTGTGCAAGATAAAAATAATGATGCTCTCCCATTTGGTGGAATTCAGATTGTCTTGGTTGGTGACTTCAGGCAGCTACCACCAGTGCCAAAGCCATTGTACAATGAAGATGGTGACTTTTGCTTAACCAGCAGTATTTTTGAAACAATTATTCCTCATAGGATAGTCTTAGATAGATAGACAGATAGATTTATTTCGGTATCACAGTGCATACAATGGTTATGTACAAACATGTTGTATCAATAAAATATTAAATAAGATACAAGCATGAGTATGAACCATGTCATGCAACACAGTACCAAGGATAGCACAAAAAAAGAGAGTGATCCCTTATTTCCATTGTGGTCCTTGTTACTGGCGGCATGACATAGAGAGACATAAAATACAGAATATCACAGATTTAAGCAATCACATACTATAAAATATATTAAATGTCTTGGTAGAGAACTAATCATGGAATCTCAAGATATTAAAATAACCTGGCTTAGAAATAATATTTGAATATCACAAGTATTTAGCACATATTAATAATTATGAAATTAGGCTTCTAATGAATGTATTTAGACCAGTTCTCCTTACCACTTTTAATGTCAAATTTCTTCTTCTTTAAAGCAGACAAGCGTTTCCTGTACTTCTTCTTTGTCAAACGCTTGGGTAAAGATAATAGTGGCACAGATTCTGTTGACTGAACCTCTTCTATAAGTTGTCTCACATATTTTTTCTATATGTTTAAGTTTTTTACATCAGTAAGGTTATACGTCACATTCAGCAACTTCTTTATAGCATCTCGTGCCATAATTCCACATCTGTTTAAATTGTCTTTAATCTGCTCTTCACTTTCTGCAAGAGAAATATTTTTGGCCTTTAACAATTTCTTTCGAGTCCACAGTTTTAAACAGTTTACACACGATTAAAAATACTTTGGTATTTGTTTTTTCTACTTAAATGAACTGAAGTGAGTATCAGCCCAAAAGGCAAGCAAACTATTGACAGCCAAAATATTGTCATTTATAAAGGAAAACTGACTGGCATAAAATATCTAGTTGATTATTACCATGGCAACAGTTTATGTCTTAAATAAAAATTAACAAGGCAGTCTGAAGCCAGCTGAATCCCCTTCCGCTGCGGACATGAATGTGTACTTCTTGACCTTAAAACAACCATGACCGTTATGTTGTGTCATGCATATTATAAGCACATAGTCTCATGATAGTTATTATTTCTGCCAAGTTATTTAAAATCTCCATAAAGTCAAAAAGTTATGGAGAACATTTAACCTTGACCTTGGGGGGTAGCAACCTGGATGTTGGGTTCTGCACATCGTGTCATAATGGTGATCATTTGTGCAAAGTAATTAAAAATCTTTTCGTAAGCCAAGTTAGTAAGTTATACAGCAGACGTAAAATGTGGATATTTGACCTTTAACTGTGACCTTGACCTTGTAGTTATCAACCCGATTATTGCCCTCTGCACATTATCTCATAATGGTGATCGCTTGTGCCAAGTTATTTAAAAATATTTCAGCGGTTTTAAAGTTATGGAGCGGACACAAAATGTAGACTTTTAACACTTGACCTTTAAGTGTGACTTTGACCTTGGGGGTACCAACCCAATTATTGTGCTCTGCACATTGTCTCATAATGGTGATCACTTGTGCCAAGTTATTTCAAAAAAGATTTCATCGTTTAAAAGTTATGGAGCGGACACGAAATGTAGACTTTTTAACACTTGACCTTTGTGACCTTGACCTTGTGGGTAGCAACCCAATAATTGCGCTCTGCACAAAGTCTCATGACGGTGATCATTTGTGCCAAGTTATTCCAAAAAAATTTCAGCAGTTTAAAAGTTATGGAGCGGACACAAAAGTGTTACGGAAGGACAGACGGACGGACGGACTGACAGACAGAGGCAATTCCTATAATCCCCTCCCCGCCTTGCGGAAGGGGATTAATAGAAAACAAAAGTGAGTGCCATCAATCAGTTTTGTAACAAGAGCTGTCTGTGGACACAGCAACTTGACTATTTAAGTACTGCATTGTTAAGAAAGGGATTACTATTAAAAAATCTATTTAACTCAAGATTTATAGACAAAAATCTTCTGTTAAGCAGTATTACATTTTTTAATTGATAAATATGTAAAACAGTCTGTAAATAAAGACTCCATGACAGAAAGTATAAATATCTATCATAAGCTATGATGACCTTAACCATGACCCAGTGACCTAAAACCCACCCATGCACTTTCATCAAAATTTGCCTTCAAGTCTAAGTGTGACCTTGACCTCTGACCTACACAACTGGGATTTGCACGTGACACACCGTCTCAAGGAGCCACACATTTATGTGAAATTATTTCAAAATAACTGACTGACAAAGTAATGGACCACACAAAAAGCAGACAGATGGACAGGCAATTAAAAAACTATATGGCCTTCCTTATGGGGCATAAAAAGCATGTTCTATTTGTATTTCAACACTGCATACTACACTGTACAGTAGTCATAAGGTTATATTTAACATGATGCAGGTAAGCAAAGATTATGGACCTATGGATTCAGCACATTTATTTTAATTCGAGGTAACTCTACATTGTCATATGTCTATAAATATTTATTAAACTAATACTGGCATTAACAAACCTTTATCTGAATCTTCAAATGCAGTATTCCCCAATTCTTCAGAAAGAAACTATGTATTTGTACACTCTTCAGAAGCAGACATGTCCTCCAAATCTATGAAATATAACAGTTTGAGGAAATGCGCCTATATGCTGTTATGTCTCATTTTTTAAACTATACCAAAACTGAAGCATACAGGAACACTGGTAAGTGTATGTTAAAGATGGGAGTACATTATAACAACTGACCCTATCACAGAGCTGCAGGAGGCATGAATATGTTTTAGTTACATGTTCTTGAGGATGTTAAAAATAACAATTAAAACCACTGAAATGTTTTAAAGGTTTTTGTTGTTTCTACATTAAATGAACCAACAAACAACATTACCATCAATAATGCAATGCACAGACAGCAAATATAAGGGGCTGATATCATGCCACTTGGTGTCTGGTCCTGTAGTAATGACTGCAAGCATATGTTTGCAGGGCATATGAAACTTGTACCAATCATTGCAGTCACATGATGGCATATGATTACTATCCCCAAGAGACCCCTTGAGAGTCTTGCTGCCTGAAGTGACAGTAAACAAGCCATTCTCCTGGCGATTCACTTGACTCCTGCAAAACAGACATTTAAACATTACAATTCAAGTTTCAGAAAATGGAAGGCATTAACTGCAACAAAAAACGTCGTATTACAATGTTCTCTTTACAATCTACATAATTAACCAAGAATGGAATGGTTTAAGTGTTGTTGTAGACATTTGTCCAACATTTTCATTCATTATCACCATAATTTTTTATTGTTTAATCTCATTCAATAAATGTGGAAATTCTCACTAAATACCAAACTTTCTTATCCATTGTAACATTGTGATTCTAAAAATCAAAAACTATCCTTTACTTTGGAATTGATTTTGATGACTCTAGACTTTGAAGACAGTGCTTTATAAAGTGTCTAGGCCGGAAACGGAGTGCAGTAGGGACTTCACTGGAGTACTGCCTGAGCTATCCTGAAAACATTTTGGTTTTTCTCAACATAACGGAAATTGGAAAATTGAAATAGTCATTTTTATATCACCGAACCTCATCTAATAATATAGCTGTGAACGTTCATGATTAAAGTGCTTAGCAAAGCATAACATGAGGGGGAAACAGAATTAAATAGGTATAGAATAAATATTTTCAATATCCTCTTTCATTTATAAAGATAAATTATCTAAAAGTAACAAAATTCATATTTGAATAACAACTGGCCTAGTATGAAGCTTAACAACATTTCCTAAATTTAAACCACTTATTACAAAACCAAAATCTTAGTAACTTTAACAGTTGCTATATCAAATGATAGGTAGTTGTCAAAATATACATCAAAATGACACAGAATACTTTTAAATAACTGGTTATTATTTGATACTATTTCTTTGTATCAAATTTATCATTCTAGGTATTATTTACTTACAATCTGTATCTTGATGGAAAGAAGTCGTTCATAAGCTTCTTAAGCATGTTGCTTAAGTTACAGGTTGTCTTTCCATGCATGTATTTTCTTTTAAACACATTATGATGTGACTCTATACCATTGTTAGTGCCAGCCATAATTTCAATGATTCCTTTTCGGTATGCTTTGGACCATCTCTGTGAATTAAATATATGTTTATTAAACATTGGTTTACTATATTGATATCTTTATGTGCCATAAATACAGTTTAGGAATTATCTTTTTTTCACGTAACTGGTTATTGTGTTAATTGTCTAGTGCACACCTACCTATAATTGTATAAATACAACCTCTGACACCTATGTAAGAGAACTGATTCTCTAAATCAAGGTATAATGAAAAGTTCCAACAACGATGATAGTAGTTTTAGTTAATACATACTAGGTCAACAAGCATTTGTTGATCATTTGATGCTTGCCCTGAACATGTGATTTGAAATGCATTTGTCCGTGGGGTAAAATCATTTGTTGCACGGGTGTGGAAGAGGACTGCCGATGTACATAACGAAACCGTTTAAAATACTCTTCATAGCTGTTACACAGTTCACACCACTGTTGCTCATCTCTACAATTTTCCTTGAGAGACGTGGGTCAATTGGCTCCGGTGCTATCTGCAATAATTGAGTCATATACTAGTTAATATTACATGGAAAGAACATTTTTTTATCAGTTTCAAATTTTAGCCATGTATTCCAGTAACACTTTTAACTATAAAACACTTTTGTAACTAAAACCTGAGAAATGTTTCGAAGAATTACACCACAACTTGCCTTGAAATCCATAAACATTACTAAAAAATCGGAAATTAATAACAAAAATTGTATGAAGTCTTTACAAGGTTGTACTATTATTCTATAAACTGGGTAAATCTGAGATTCTGTATTGAAGTACGGGGGTTTACTTAAAGGTAATTTTGAATCAAACCAAGATCTCCGTTCAGCTGCCAAAACTATTGAGTTGTTAGAGTCTCATCTATGTACAGGATGTCTAGTTTATTATTCAGTAAACTAATTTTTTTATCGTTTTGCTGAAGATTAAAACATTCCGTCTTTGATAACTTACACGTGGACATACTTATTCCATAAAATACAGTCAAACTGAAACCTGGTATGGAGTTAATTTGTAATAGACTAATCTGCTGCATTCATACAAATGTACATCTCCTTGTGTGTGGCAAGTGTGTTCTTCACTACTTGCAAACAGAGTCACTATCACACGCTGACAATCCACATTTTCCCCAGATTGGATGCTATGCATAACTTTTTCTGCTATATTTTGTCTTTCAGTACGAGTGTCGTTATGTATCTGAACACAAATTTAGAATTCAAATGAAACATTTGCAACAGTTGATCCTAGCAACACAATACAAGTTTTCCATTGACCGTATGGTGTTCAAAAGCAAACTACTCAAAATATAAAAAAATCCTTAATATCTCCCTAAAATTTGATAATATACATGAAAAAAAACTATTAACAAGAGATGTTAGTAAAACATTTATGCCCCCCTAGCGCCTTATCCGAGCCCAAGGATCCCCTATATATTCAGTAGAAACTGTTTTGCTTTTCAAGATTACTGTGACCTTTACCTTTGACCTAATAACACGAAAAAATACAGCTGTCATCTAACTGTCATGACCAACCTACCTGTGAAGTTTTGAGGAGCTTGGCCCAAGTCTTCTATAGTAATTGATCAGACACTATTTTGCAATACAAGGTCACGGTGACATTGACTTTGTCCTGAAAAGCTATAGGGCTCATCTAATGGTCAAGGCCAACCAATGTACCAAGATTTGGGACTCTGGGTCAAAGCATTCTATTGTTATTAATTGGAAATCATTTTGCTTTTCAAGGTCATTGTGACCTCGGCCTTTGACCTGGTAACCTGAAAAACTAAAAGAGTCATCTACTAGTCATGTCCAACCTTCACACTAAGAACCTGGGACCAACAGTTCTACAGTTATTGATTGGAAACCTTTTTGCTGTTCAAGGTCAGTCTGACCTGGACCTGTGACCTGGTAATGAAATAAACAATTTGGATCATTTTCTAGTCATTAACAGCCTACATACTACGTCTGATAAACGTTGGACCAGGGGTTTTATATTTATTACTTAGAAACTGTTCTGCTTTTCAAGGACACTCTGTCCTAGACTTTGACCTGGTGACGTGAAAAACTATATGAGTCATCTAATGGTAATGATCAACCTACACACTAAGTATGAAGAACCTGGGACCAAGCCTTCTATAGTTATTGATCAGAAACTGTTTTACTTTTAAAGCTCACAGTGACCTTGACCTTTAATCTGTTGACATGAAAAACTATAGGCATCACATACAAGTCATGATCAACCAATAAACTAAGTTTGAACATCCTTGAACAGTTTTACAGAAATATTTACTTACTGAAAAGCTAATTGGATGCAGAATTATTCCCTTTAATGGGGTTTTTTGGCAACAAAAGATGTAGGTCGATATTTCTGCTACAACTTGTCTCACAGACTATCACAAAAAATAGAGGAGACATCATTACATTTTACACAGCAACTTAAGGTGTGCAATATTTCAAGAAAGTACTATTACTGATTTACCTCCTGATAGTGTACAATTATGTTTCATTATTGTTAGACAGTAAAATAATTTACCTGAAATGAAGGAAATCGACATATGTCTCTAAAGACACACCTGACTGGGCAATCTATTGTTTTGGTATCTTGAACTAAAAACTTCTTTCCTTTAGTATACCTATGGTCTTCTTTCTAATCACCAATGTAGAAATTCAAATCAAATATACGTATGGTAATACATTTTTAAACATAAACAGTATTACTATATACAGAATTTAGGAAAGGAACTATCAGAAAAAGCTTTACCGATACATAAAGCTATTTCTGATATAGTACTGCAACCGATATTTCCTTTTGTATTTGATGGATAACTTACTGACTCTTAACTGGAAACAAGTCCCTTAAATTAATGAGAACTCAATCTCAAAACTGAAAACAAATATCATAATATATTAAATCGCCCCCTTGTTTTTATAGGTACAAGAGGTGAGTTCTGTTTTGTTTTCATAGGAAATTTAATGTCAAATTTGTCTATGGTCAAATTAAATGATGGCAGGAAAACAGACCCTAAAGATGGATCCATACCATCAAAAAATAGGAGATTCCTTTCCTATACACCTTCACATTCATGCTTAACTATATTTTTCTAAAATAGCTTGACAGGCTTGAAATAAGTTACAATATTTATATTGTTCAAACTTATTATAATTTGGTCTGTATGAACAAACAATATGACAGTTGATCATGTAGTTTTCCTCATTCTTGTGTAATGGGTTTTAAATGGTTTAATGCAAGTTGCAACATTTTGATTTGACTATATCAAAGTGGTCAGTCAATCTAACAGGTGGCCCTGGGTATCCAGTTAGTATACTAAGCAATTTTGCCACAAGTAACTGGATGCCTTCTCATTGAAAGAGTAATGTCAGACACATTCTCTAAGATCAGTTGTCATGTAGAATTTAAGAAAAACATTATGTTATTATTTACCTTCTCTTCCTGCTTCTTGCCTTTACATCATTTCTGTTTTCTGTTTTTCCCAGACTGACAGTCAAACGCCTTCTGTACCAAAACTATAAATGGAATTCCTGTGAATTCCAGGCGCCCAGTTTTAACGGAGGCCTGGTCCTCCCAGAAGACTCTCTTAGCTGTATCCAAGCGTGAAGCAAAATATAATTTTTCATGATTATCATCAAAATTTTATCAAATAACAGATAAAGCAGTTTCACAAAGGAGTAAACAACAAGATGCTTATATGGACGCAGACAGTTGGTGCATCTAGCCACTAAGAAGTGTTAAAAAGTGAAATAAAGCCGACATTTACAAAGTTTTATATACATTTAAAACTAAACAATAGGAAATGCAGAGGGTATGTTAAAAGTAAAAGTAATCTGGCATACATGTTTTAAGGTGATATATGCTCAATACGGCCAACAGCCAAATTGTCCTGGTTAAGTCTGAGCAATGTGACAATTATTGGGGGTTTGTTGTTCCAGTGGAAAACTGTTCTTGGGAAGAAGAAGAATTTGTAGTAGTCAGTCTGGGCTGGGATTCACCTTAAGCTCAGCATATGGGCATGTCAGGAGGGGACTATATATTTAGTGAATTAATACATCATAAAGAGCCTACAGTCAATATGATTTAGATCTAGTCGGCACCATTTAAGTGAATGTTGTCCCTGAGTAACACTGAATGTATTCTGAGTACTTCACACCTGCCAGTGTTGAATTCCATTGACCATTCTCTTTCCCATATTTCAGGGTTGTGCAAATCATTTTGTAAGCTTTGCGCAGATGCTTGTGATTTAATTGTTAAATAAACTATGGTGTTGTCTGCAAATAGTTGCACCCAGCTTCTAATGCTTCCTGTTAGGTCATTGATGTATGCAAGAAAGAGAAATGGACCTAAGACCGATCCCTGCTACACCAAAGAGCACAGGGAGCCTGTCAGAGTCCTTGATTTCCATTAATGCTTGTTGTGGTCTGTTTTTGAGAAAGTTTTGAATCCATGAACTGATGTGTAGATGAACTCCCATGTGTTTCAGCTTGTGTATGAGTTTGTTGTTGTCTACTTTGTGGAAAGCTTTACTGAAGTCCACGACAATGACATCAGTTTGTTGACCTTGATCTAGGTTGTCACACGTCCCTGACTGTACATAAAACTTTTTATCTTTTAATGATTTGCTACATTCACCCGGAGGAAGATTTTTCTGAGGCTACTTTTACTGCAACACCGGCAGTCGATGATAATTTCCACGAATTAAACAGTCTATTGATCTAAAAACAAACATAACAATATCAGTCAATTATACAAACTAGCTTTTCCAAAATCCTTTGAGGCTTTATAAACAGCATATCTATTATTTGTTTCCAGTTCATGCTGTGTTAACTTTTCAAGCGCAGCTTCTAGACTGTTGTATTCCGCCATTTTTAATCAGGGGGAATAACTTGTATACGATTTTAATTTAGTGGTTTGTGCCACAGATTGCGACCAATGACATCCTCTCGCGGATGGACAAAAGGCGAGTCCGTTATCTATTAACCTAGTGCACCGAGTATTCCGATTGCCAAATTTTGAATAAAATGGCAGATAAATCAGGTACGAAATAAGTGTTTCAGTTCTATACTTATGTATTTGTGTGTTTTTTTGGATTACAGGGTCAGGTATGAATTTAGTTATCATATTTTTTATCATTTTTGACTTAAACTCTGTGAACTGTTGGAAAATCGAGCCATACAAAGTGCCCAATCGGCTTCGATTGGGCGAGCCCGCTCAACCAGACGCAGATCAAAGTGAGACGTAGGTGAACAACTATAAAATATCAGCCTATAAAATGGGTTCACCTTCGGAGGCGAAATAGTGAGACTAGGATAGTGCACGATACTTGAAAATTTGATTCAAAGTTTATTTCTACAAATAAATACATATTTAATGGCGTTGTACAATGACGAAGAATACAGACACATACATAAAAACATCCATAGAATATATCATAATCAAATGTCCAAAATAGGAAAAAGAAAATGTTATAGCAAATTTGGAATATGCACATTACAAACAAACCATCAACAGTAAAAATAGTTCTATTAATTCCATGGACATGTTTTATACGATGCCCCTACTGCAAGATCATTGACTACAGTACTATCATGAAGGGTTTAAAAAAGTGGAAGTAGTCCTCGAAGTTAAATGATTTCATTTTTTAAAGATTTCTACAGATTCACATTGCCTGATACTAACAGGGAGTCCATTTCAAAACAACATGATAGCATACAACCAACAACATAATAAATACAGAAAACATCACATTAAATGACACCTCTTGTTCTTTTCCATTTTCAGCACTGATAAGTGAAAATACTGCACACTGGAAATGTAAGATTTGTACAATATAAAAGTGTTTTGTTGTTTTCTTTTTAATATTTTCCCCTTTTTAGCTCTATTTACGATACTTTAATTATTTTCTAACATTTGATAGATGATCGTAGTTGTGTTCTCAAAGATTATATTCTATAGTGAATTTATTATATCTTGTGCTCGTAAGGACTTATCATATATAGTAATAAAATAATTTGCTAACTTTGTTTACACTGTTACATTTGCCAACAGAAACATTAAAATGAAAGCAAGAAGACAACTACATGTATCATTATCGCAAAGACTATTGTATCAAAAAGTGGTCAATTGTACAATTCAATTATTGGGCATAACCTTTGGATGCTTTTTGAAAGCAGTCAACTTTTTTTTCATTTGTCTTCTCAAAAAACACATAAACGTTTCTAACACAGACCCATTTACATGTCAAACTTTCTTTATTAACGGAGGTTTAACCTTATACGGTATTGGTCCTTGTCGAAATTGCCTATTCCATGAGAATGTCAGCAGCTTGTTCGATATTTATTTGATTGACATTGAAATGTTCATTAAGGGGAGTTAGTTGTAGCTTTGGGATTAGGGGTTTGAAAGTTCTCTTAATTTTCCATAATAATACTCTGTGCAGAAAATCATCTGGGGCAAATTTCCTTAAATTCAAAAGTAGTTTAATAACACAGACTGTTGCTCAATTGAACTGAATTTTAGGGTACTGCCAAGGAATTTGATAGATGTCTCTTTTAAATTAATAATGAATCAGGGTTTAAAAAAAGGGAGATGGTACCTAGACAAATTTAAACTGAAAAGTATGAGACAAATGAAAACGTTCAAGGCCATTCATGACAAAGAATGATGAGAGAGACATAGAGAAGTTTGGTTTGTAATATTTGACAATGAAGAAAACCTGTTTACAGCAAAACTGATAACTGAACAACATGTTTTCGTCCTATCGTGATAAACATCTTCCCTAGTCTCCTGTGTGAGTGTAAATCCCGGAAAATGTATTTAGAAGTCAAAGTTTGCATATTTCAAAACTAGGTTTTTCTAAGTGGTAAGTAACTATTTTATCACATATTTAAATATATCTCCTGATAAACCACAGACTAAAGAATTACTATGAATACCAGGTCCTATTCCTTGCAACGGATACCATTTCAAGGAATGTTTGAACGTACCGTTATTCAGACAAATATATCTTAAAACGGGGAATTTGATCAAATCCACTGTAGCAAATTTCGAAAACGATCTTGCAATGATTCCTGTCAGAACGTTACTGTCATGATGTTCATCTCATTGGAAAGAATGATCGATCTAAAGTTGTAGATTTAAATTAGAAATTAAATACAGACAAGTAAAGTTGCATTTCTATTTTCAACGAAACAATTTTAAAGCTTTTCAAATCCTAGGTGACTACTTGAAGATGTATGAAAAGTACACAATCTCAGCTTACAACATATGTGACAATACATTATAGAGCAAATGACCTGTCTTTAAAATGAAGCACTGCACAGAGTAGCGATTTAGATGAAGACAGATGAAACGGCATTCATGAAATCGGTCATAATCACGTTTTATCAACGTTAAATTAAACACAGATTCAAATTACAAGTTTCTTATTTTTTCTGAATATATCTATTGATAACAACATGTCTCTGAATTTAGTTTAGTATATTTTTCATAACTTCCGATAAAGAATTGAAATGTCAGTCCATTTACAAATCATAACTTGAATATGGATTCATGTTTTATATAGATGTGTATCATTCACATAGACCCGTGTTTTAACGTGTTCAAAGTATACTACAATGTTTGTATCGATTTCAGTGTATTTTTTCAACGAATTATGCATTGTGTCAAAAGATTAAAATGCCTGGAAAAGCCTTAACAAAATAATTTCGACAACATAATCTGGCAGTCTCTGAAATAAATTCAGTTACATGCCCCGCAGTCATGTGTCCTCTTAGCTACGACTTTGTTTTTTTCTATTACATAGTACATTGTAACTGCTATCGAATGGTTATATCTGACATACTTTATACTCACAATTTCAAACTAAAACACTGGCATAGTTTGGTGAACCTGAATCAAAAAGTACCTGCTCGTTCTGTACGAAAGTTTTAATTTTAACTAACAATTTTTTGTTCTAAATTAAAGAATCCATTTTAAGTTCACCTTAGTAAGCTAAACGTGCCTTGTTTCACTCGTCATTAAAAAACAGTAACTTAAAACTACCTCAAAATTTCAAGTGTCAATCAAGAGGCCATACATTAATCTCCATGCAGAAACCGTCCCTTTTCAGTTTTCCTTGTCTGGCCATTTTCTCAAAAACAATACAAGGGATTGGCTTCAAACTTGGATATAGGTTGTTGGTGATGAGGCGGAGTGCAGTGCACAAGAACCATAACTACAAATTACATACATTTTGAATAATCTCCCTTTGTCATTTTTGCTTGTAATTTTTGTGTTTTGCGACATAGTATAAGAACTGCTTCACATTTTCTCTACCAACATTGTCTGCCAGGCTTCTGTTTACCAGAAATATGACTTTTAATGAATCATTAATTAATCGTACGTTTGAAACTCAGAAAATTGTTTAAATAACATAGAACATTTTGATAATTATATTTGATACTTAGTTGAGAGTCTTTTACGCAATCAAAGTCATAATGTTTCTATATTTTGGAGTTATATATACATGTACATTTTATGCTTGTGAAACTTTAATTCTTTAAAGAAAATAAGTGAAGTTTTCACTGTTGATCAAGATGGTATAAAAGTAAGCTGATTGCAAATGTAACGTCATACTCAATATATTTTTCCTAAAAAAGAATAACGTTTGAGAAAACTTGACAATAAAAACTTAAATTATTTGCTGTATCATTTTTGTTTTAAAACATGCGTAAAATAATCATGTTACTAATTTAATCGTGTTAACTTGAATATATCATACATCTTTTCTTTATTCTTTAAAGCTTTGTTTGATTTTTTCATTCCATGCAATCACAATACTATATAAATAAAGACAATGAGCATTATTTGGCTAAAAAGCCCCTTGTTCATAAAAATAGTAATACATTTTGTATTCTAAAATTTCAAATATGCCTCCCAATTTGCAGGAATGTTGAAGAAGATAAATAATACTCAAATGCTTTATATCTGATCCCAGATAACATGTTGCAACTATGCAATGTAAAGAGGCCCCTGAACGGAGGCATATAGTTTAGAACTGTCCGTCCGTCATCCCGACCCAAAACTTTAACTTTGGCCGTAACTTCCTTATTAGTAAGTGGATTTACTTCATACTTGGACACAATATCCCTTTTGACAACACCTTCCAAATGATCTATATTTATTTGAACTTGACCTCTGAATGACCTTCACTCAAGATTTACTTATATGGTTTGTGGATCAATCTTAGCATCAGGAAACAACTATGAGAAATTTTGTTTATGGGCCATGCTGCTAAATTTAAAATTTCCTTCGTCTGACCTATTTCACCGTATTCAGTCCACTTATCTTGTGCCAACTATAGATCAGTACTGGCAGGAACACCAACAAGAAGTGCTGAACACTTTTAGGGGTCAACAAGTTTTGTATTAGGTAAGACCGTTTATCTTTTTTTTCAGCTCATCAGAGCTACAGTAACTGTATTTACCAGTCGTCGGTCTGTCTACACTTTGCTTTAAAAGCATCTCCTCCTCCTCTCGGTCAATGTGATCAAACTTCACAGTGATGTTTCAGTGAATGATCCTCTTTTAAAGTTGTTCAAAAACTTTAAATCAACGCAGAAGTCTGCTTTTTACTATTACTAAAAACCTACTTGTCTGATTTTAAATAAGCTGACAAACATGTTCCTTTGGTGAACATTTAATAACTGTTACAAACTTTCAAAATAATTCGCACAAATGTTCCATAGGTGAAGCTGTAAATAATTTTGATTTATCAAAAACTTAGCCACAGTGGGCATGTCGTTTTTTCCATATAATTATGTATAACAGTTCATGTCAGAAACTGCTAGCATGCACTCTATATTCATGTATTTTCAACTTGGATCAATTTTATTTTTCTAAATGCAAAGGCTTCCTTTCAAATTTTGATGATACAATTCATGTGCATTTATCTTTATTCATATGTGTATATCTTGTATAATAATAGTATATATATATACAGTCATTAAAATTTGTTGTTAAGAAGTTGAAAACAGTATATTGTACTGTTTATGTAGATAATGCATTGAGAAATTTGAAAGGTACCAATTAGATAAGATTATTATTATTAGATTATTATTGCTTCATTAGTGATTTTTTGATGTTGTCTTGCAGGTGATGGACGCAATGAGTCTCCAGGATATATTCCAAGTACTGTTCATACACCTTTATGGAAGAGACGACCAAAACAATTCTCACAGTAAAAACGCTGGATAAGCATATGACAGAACGGTAATCTGTACATATGGAGAAACCAGGGTTCGAACGAGGAATGTTAGAGTTAGAGATTGAACAAATTGAAGTAAAAGAAGTTGTGAATGATGCTAATCTTGGTATAGGAGCACCTATGAGTAAGTTTATATTGTTAAACTATTTAAAACTATATGTATTTTTTCCCTATAAAGTAATTGCGTTACAGGTTATGCAGAATATATGAAAAGGCAAACCATGTGGTAACTTTATTATAGTATACCTTTCATGCCTGGTTTATACATATTCATAAAGAATGCCCCCTTCTCGCTTAAACAGATAATTTTATGAAAGTTGATCCTGCAATAACAGGAAATTTCATGATACAGTTAGGAGAAGACACATGTCCTATTATTTTTAAAGAACTCACAAATTCATCTGGTAAATTTCTTTCAGTTCTGTTTAAGAAATTAACCATTTTTGAGAAACAAACATTAAGATATTTATGTATTGTAGGTTGTTGCTGAACGAAGGAAACATTAGTATTTTTATGTAGTTTTGACAACAAAAGTCTCTGTTTTTATCCACTTTGTTATAAAAGTTGTTATATCATTTTAGCTTCAGATAAGGGAATTTATCTGCTAGGCAATAGTCTTATATTCATAAAGCAGGGAGATTGGAACAGAATGACGAGTATTTAGTGCGGCAGAGTGACTCCAACCACTTGGCAAATATTAAAGCAATGAAGGCTATGTTATATAAAATTCTGAAGACTTATAATACAAACATTTGATTTGTAATGTTAGCTTGAATTTATTCATTGTACGAAAACAGTAATAGAAAGTTCATATTGGGACCTAGTTTAGGATGGCGAAAAGGTCCTCAGGTGGGGTGATAACCAAGGTAGATTTGACTAAAAAAAAGAATAAGTGTTTATGTATATTTTGTATAATAGGCAAGGCAATATTGTGATGAAAGGTATTACGTAGACAGTTATGGCAGCTTGTAACTGCTTTTGGGGCAGATCTGGTCCTCAGTAAAAAAAAGAATTATGGTTTCCATTTAACTTGAGGTAGGCCACATTACCTTTTAGTAGTTGACTTGGATCCTACATGACATGCATTTTGTAGTATTGTAATACAGCCCTATTCTCTTCATCTCATTATTTTCAAGACATGTTGCTTATGGGCTTCTAGTGTAAAAAATTATGACAAAAAGTACATCATATTTTCGTGTTTCATTATAATAGACTGCACAAAAAAGCAGAACTCAGTATTGTTGAAGTGGTCAAAGGACATTGATAACCATTTCTGTTTTGCATGCAAAGGAGCAAACACTTGCCGTCAGTTTGTGGTAAGAGTTTGTTTTATTTACGGTAAAATTGTTTTTGAATAACAACAGTGTTCCTTTTAAAACTTCTTGTGAAATTTCTGTATAATTATAAAAAAATATGTAAATTATGAAAAGGCTTGGAAGTTTATATCCAGCCCACATAAACAGTTGATTTTCTTGTTTTCTTGGGATTAAGTGTGACTACATGTTGACTTTCTAGCTTTTATTGTTAGAGGAAGCGTACAGTTTCTTCACAACTTTATTTTAGGCATTGTTTTGGCACTGTGGTAGAACCACATATGTTCCAGTTGTATGACTCCCTCAAATTATCCATTTTTTGGGTTTCGAACTGACAGAAGTTAGAAGCATTTATGTGATTCTGTGTTGGCAACCTAACCCCTATGTCAAAGAGGCATTTCATGCAAAAGATATGTAGACCTGTTATCTTGACAAAACGTTAGAAATAGAGATTGAGATTTCAGTCAGCATCAGAATTTTTAACAACTGGTTCATTGCTTTATCATCTGTATTATTAATTTTTAGCAGATGCTACATTGTATATGACTATCCTGCCCTTACACATGCAGAACTTATAAATATGCAACCTCTCTAATGCCACTGTTATAAACTTTTTGCCCTACCTAATTGGATATAGATCGATAAAATGTTGAATTGCATTGTATTTAGCATGAATAATGTCGTGTTAAAATACTGCAGTTTTATAGATATTCAATAAAATTACACTTTTACGCTGTATCGCTTTCATTCCAAGTAAAACGTAAATGGAAAAATAGTGTTTTCAGGGCGCACCATAATTTCATTCTACAGACGATCACTCAATTCTTTTTCGACTGTGTCACGCACAGTCCTGAACCTATTTACCACGTTCAATTTCAAACAGGTGATTTAGAAAAGAGTTTAACTTAAAAGAATCATTACTCCTAAATTCTGGTCTTCATCAGCTAAAGGCGACTACGAAACAGGAACTCCTTATTACGTAATTTAAAATGTGAATCCTTATCAAATCTCACAATTTGACGTTTTCACGAAATAAGCAATTAGAACTGGAAACAACTCCGGATCAGGATTTCAATAAATTCTTGTTAGGAACAAATTGTTGACAAGAAAATAAATTTGGAAAATTTTAGTGAGTTAGACACTTGTCTACAAAAGTGTTTGTGCAAATGCGAAATAACAACTTCAGAAAGCAAGACAAGCGGTATACAAAATTTTTAAAGTAAAATAATTGACTGAGATTCTTTTGAGCAAAAAGTTCAGTTTTAAATACATTTATTAATATTAGACTTATAAAAGTGTTGTTTCAACTAAAACTATTATTTATAAGCGACTGCGATTATTGTAGTAAAACGTAAATGGAAAAATAGTGTTTTCAGGGCGCACCATAATTTCATTCTACAGACGATCACTCAATTCCCTTTCGACTGTGTCACGCACAGTCCTGAACCTATTTACCACGTTCAATTTCAAACAGGTGATTTAGAAAAGAGTTTAACTTAAAAGAATCATTACTCCTAAATTCTGGTCTTCATCAGCTAAAGGCGACTACGAAACAGGAACTCCTTATTACGTAATTTAAAATGTGAATCCTTATCAAATCTCACAATTTGACGTTTTCACGAAATAAGCAATTAGAACTGGAAACAACTCCGGATCAGGATTTCAATAAATTCTTGTTAGGAACAAATTGTTGACAAGAAAATAAATTTGGAAAATTTTAGTGAGTTAGACACTTGTCTACAAAAGTGTTTGTGCAAATGCGAAATAACAACTTCAGAAAGCAAGACAAGCGGTATACAAAATTTTTAAAGTAAAATAATTGACTGAGATTCTTTTGAGCAAAAAGTTCAGTTTTAAATACATTTATTAATATTAAACTTATAAAAGTGTTGTTTCAACTAAAACTATTATTTATAAGCGACTGCGATTATTGTAGAAAAAGTCCTTTGTCCGTGCAGCGTAAAACCACGGGTACGACTAAACTAGAATGCACGCTTAGGAGATGTTTTTCAATTTCTTCTTGGCTCTGTTTCAAATCTGATTTATCCCCCCGCCAAAGGCGAAGGGGATATTAGAAATGCCCTTCGTCCGTCCGTGCGTCTGTGCGTTGTCCGTCCGTCCGAAACAATTTTGTCCGGAGCATAACTCCAAAACTACTTTAGGGATTTTATTCAAACTTCATACACTGACAGAGCACATTGGTACAAAGTACAGTGTGCAAGTGCAATAACTCTACCTTGCCTTTTTTTTGCGTTATTCCGCTTTATCAGAACTACTTGATAAATTTTGTCCGGAGCATAACTCCAAAACTGCTAGAGGGATTTTATTCAAACTTCATACACTGACAGAGCACATTGGTAGGTAGTGCAGTGTTTAAGTCCAATAACTCTAACTTGCCTATTTTTAGAGTTATTCCCCTTTATCAAACTTAAAAACTACTTGAGGGATTTTATTCAAATTTCATACACTGACAGAACACATTGGTAGGTAGTGCAGAGTGCAAGTCCAATAACTCTACCTTGCCTATTTTTTAGAGTTATTCCCCTTTATAAGATTTACTTGTTTACATTTTAAAAATCCCAGCATATACATGTATATCTATTCTTGAATTCTTGAACTTATTATCCCTCCGCCAAAGGCGGAGGGGGATATTAGAATGGTCTCTGTCCGTCCGTGCGTGCGTCCGTTTCAGTTTTGGCCGGAGCATAACTCCAAAAGTACTTGAGTGATTTTCTTCAAACATCATATACTGAAAGAGCACATTTTGAGGAGGTGCAGTGTGTAAGAATAATAACTCTACCTTGCTTACTTTTAGAATTATACCCCTTTATCAGATTTAATTGAAAAACTTTGTCCGAAGCATAACTCCAAAAGTGCTTGTCGAGCGATTTTCTTCAAACTTAATACACTGATATAGCACATTGGTAGGAAGTGCAGTTTGCAAGAACAATAACTCTACCTTGCCTATTTTTGTGGGACTTTCTTCAAACAGTATTACATTGAGTGTTTGAAAGTACAACCTTCAGGTAGCTTCTTCCAGGCGGGGGGGGGGGGGATTAACCATGTGTAACATGGCTCTTGTTTAAACTTTGCGACAGACCTATCTTATGGCATAGACAGCTTAAGTAATTGCTGTATTAAGCATGGTCCTTGCTAAAATACGTCTTGGAATCATTTTTACCATCTCAGATCAATAGTATACTTTTGCTTTGTCATAATCCGTATTTCTCTCCTGCGCATTGGTTGAATGTTTCACTTTCTTACCTCTGCTAAAATTCAAATTTCAGAACGATATTTTTTATTTTTAGACAGGGAAATCCACAGTTACTTTTCAACCAAACGGTGGCTAATCTACAAGGAATCGTCCATACATACATTTGACAACCCAAAATGTAAACAAACAATCATGTTTGCATTTTACTTTTGTATTTTACTTTTTAAAGTGTTTTTAATATGTGTACGGAAATAAACCAGTAAAAATATCAAAATAGGTTTAAATCACGATCGTTTGGTTGTTTTTAGACGTTTAATTGCTGTATTAAGATGTAAACGTGAACTCAGAATTAAGATGTGTTTACAAAATTGTCAGAAAACACCGGTCTATTTATACTTTTTGCAATCACATGGTCTTTTCAGCCAATGACAAATGGTTTCAAGATTTTTCGGTCGCAGGGAAATTGGTGCACTTTCATTGATTGTTTAAAAGTTCATGGTAAAGGTCAATATCATAAATCTACTCTTAGTAAAGCAGCGGTGTGAAGTAACGGTAGTGTATACACATGGCTGCTGAGGGAGCGTAAATCCGTACATAGAGTGCCATACTTTTAACAAAATGTCCTAGAAATGAGATGTTTTGGTACTCGAAAAAATAACATTGCTTTTCCTCTTCGCCTTTGGACTACATACATTCTGTCCCATTTTACATGCAAAATGTCTTGTGATCCGTTATTGAATAAAGTGTTGAATATTTTAAACACCGAAACTGTCCTTTCTACATGTTCTAGAATGACCATCCTTCATAAAGTAAGACTTCTCTCATGTATAAAAAGATTTACATGCCCATGTCTTTGGATTATTCAATGTTGTTCTCTTGTCTTAAACGTCTGAAGATTTTCTGAAAAAAATAACTTTAAAACTACTCAAGAGATGACAAGGGACATATTGGATTTCGACTGTGATTACGACAATTCTGTACAGAAGTAAGATATGACATTTCCAACGCACTTTTTTCTGTTTAAATATATTGTCTATCCTCTGTTACTTGAATTGAGTTGTACAACGTTGCTCATTTTCAGTACCAACTAAATTATAATTTACAGCTCTTAAATATGAATGTTTTGCATTATGTTTTGTGTTTTTTTTCTATTTCTCACCATTCTTCTTCATAACTGTTCATACTATTTTGATATGTCTATTAAATCAACTCAATGTCCACTAGTTCAACATTTTTGCAAAAAAATACGGCATACCGACATTTCTACTATGATTTTAATTTCAATACTTTTTTATAAGGCAAAGATATTTACAACTAATTTTCCGTAGGAAAGCCTTTTAAAGCAGTTTAAAGGAGATTTATTGGCTTTTTGCTATATCACGAATACTTACATTTTTTCCCAAACAGTTACTAAAAGAGTTGAAAAAAATAATACATATTAGCATGTTATCTTGAATAAACGTTCATACAAACGTAACAAGGAAAGGAAACAATTGCAGATTTCAAACAATCTGTGTTTGTATTCGTTGCAGGAAAATGAATTGTGGAAATCACAGCGAGTATAAATCAGCTTTGCATAGGGCTATATAGGGAAATCTTAAAAAACTTCTTGTCTGAAACCACAATGTGTAGAGCTTAGATATTTCGGTTTGTAGTATCATCTAGTGGACCTGTTCCAATTTCATGGCTCCAAAGTTAGACTGGTTTCATCCAAGGGGACACTTCATCCAATATCTTTCTGTCTAAAACCACAAAACCTAAAGCGTCGATATCTGGTTTCTCGAATCATCAAGTAAACATCTACTAAACATTTAAATCTTGGCTCCGAGGTCAAAATTGACCGACCCGATGGGTCACTTCATACTGCATAGGCTTTATTAAAAAACTTTTAAAATTTCCCTCTAAAGCGAATAGATCAACTGCAGTAAGACTTAAAAAGAAAAGTGCCTGGATAATACCATGTCAAAATATTATGAAAATGGAATTGCAGACAGAATTTTGGTAACAAAGCAACTGAAAGGAAAAATTAAAACTTCTTTTTTTCTTCGGAAATTGCTTTTGTACAAGTGTGTTAACCTCTAAATATATTTTGAAATTTCAATCCGTCCAGTAAAACATGTCGGTTATGGGGAAGGGCTTTTTTGCCTCATATGTCTATATAGGAAACTAAAAAAAGACAATCATTTTATTAATTTGGCATTCATATTCCTCGGATGTCCCTCGGCATAAATTATTAAGTGTATTGCGATCTGTGAAAAAAATTGGCCACCAGGGTCGGGTTTATTTTTCTTACATGTTTATATAGGATCTTTTAAATAACATGATAAACTTAGGTACAGTTTTCAAATATTTTGTTTACTTTCATCTCACACATAACCCTTGCCCTTTGATATGGAGCATGCTCAACATATGCGTACATTCTCAACGAAAGAAGTTCTGAATAAGGTTTTTTTTCCACTCTTCTTAATATATCATTTTAAATATATTTCACCTTCAACAGAAAAAATAAAAGATGAATAAGTGCATACAGACCAATCCATATTTCTCAGTCACCTCACATGATTATTAATGACTTTTTAGAATATCATAAGTGAAGCGAAAGGGACTGGATGCTTTTTGTTGTCTCTGTCAAGTGTCCAGACAAAGACATAATTCAAAGTACTGATTTTAACTTTATCTTTTCAATCTATCTATTCACATACATCAGGACTTAGTTTAAAATCTGTTTCAGAATAGCCGACAGACAGACCATAGTAACAGCTTTGCATTACATAAGGCTTTGAACGCTTCATTTCAAGATGGAGGACAGAAGCTCCATTCTTTCAAAAAGACACTGATCAGTGAACTGAGAGAAGAAGGAGGAGAGAACAATGGAAGACACGTTCTTAGTACAGCAGGTTTTATGGACATTTGGTCTTTCTGAAGTGTCAAGTGATAAGTCCTATTCCTGGAAAATCGAAAACAACAAGGTTAACTTTTACCCATTTAATATTTTATCTCTTCTGTTATGTATATGTATAGTCAAGAGTTGCATGACAAGTAACTAGAATTTTTCAGCTTCATCAGCCTCATCAGCAGTGAAAAAAGCAAATAGTGTTAGCTAAATGTTGATTAATTTAAGCATATCTATTAAGAAATTAAGAAATTTCATTTCGTTTAAATATATCTAATAAAAGAAGGGTGGCGGTTTGTTTGTAAAACTTAATATTAACATTGGAATAAATGTGTTTGTAATGAGATTTGGTTTTCAACTGACTTATTTACGTAACGTTTTCATAGGTAGACACGTCTTTTTTGCCTAACATATTAATCAAGAGCTGGCTAACTCCTGAATATCATGGTAAGGAATAGTGCCACACCATTTTCATGCCAGTAGCTATTGCACCTTTTAGACAGGAATTTGTTATCAATGGGAGTATAAGTTAATGTATGTTATTTTAAAATGAGCTTTTCGGATTGCTTATTAGGCGGATAAAATATCATAAATGTATTTGCATTGGTTTCAAGTCAATATTTACGATCACTATTAATCATTAAAATTATAACAAGAGAACTGTGATAATAATTTAAAAGTCGGTTTGCACTGTAAATTTGTAAAACTTGAAAAAAGTGCTTAAATAACAAAGTCTCCTGTTTGGTGTAATTTAAATAGTTAACGATGTCATAAGCGTTAGAAGCCATCATAAACATCATGCATCTTGGATCTTTCTTACCACTGATATATATACATGTAAGAGTGAATAATGGGTGTAATTTGTAAATAAAAAGCTAAAAGGAGCGTATACACTGTAAACGATTGGGTGCTGTTTTTTATTTTTCTCACGTGTACATAACATTTTCAGTAATGACAGGTAACAAATTTTGTCACTCTACATTATTTTTTCAAATTTGGAAAGTGTATGTCAAAAGACTCGTATTATGCGAGTATTAACAGGATGAGTACATCTCACGATCTCTATGCAAAGGCAGTGTGAAAAGACGTCGTTTTATTGACAAACTTAAACAATTCTTGTTACTGATTGAACAAGAAAGTGGGGAACTCTTAAATATAAGGTTGATACTCTTGTTTGATATACCTCAACATTGAGCAGAAGTTTTCTAAGAAGTCAGTGTTGTCAAGCCAGAGAAAACTGAGATAAACGCACTATTTTAATAACACAGTTTTATTTTTAGGAATTTTTGATGAGGACAAGTCAGTGCTTTGAATTTACCTTGGTGCAGAGATTGTTGCTGGTGATGTTCAGGTACTAATCGATTCTCCAGACCCTAAGGCACTTAAACCTCCCTTTTCTGTATGGAGAACCAACTGTTGGTAAAACACAAGTGGCTCAGTGTGGTGCATGACTGGTTAGATGCCAAGTTCATCTCTAGGTTAACTTTATTCATCTATCATTTGTCGTCTCATTCTGAATTGTAACTATCAATAATAATCTTGCGATGTTTGCTTTACATTGTGTATTTTACATGTACTTCTAATAAAGATTCAAAGGCATCTAGAAATACCTTTGTTGGTTTTAGAATTTGGTGAACTGGTGCTTTTTGCAGAGGGTGATCAAAATCCCTGGAAATCTGACCTAGCACGATATGCAAACCCATTCTAACTTTTAGAAACACGATGCCTGTGATCATGCAATGGATAACATCATATTCTATGCCTTTTGTGTGTGACGACCCGACAAATGAAAACGTTGGACAGTTTGCAGTAGATTTAGGTCATAGAGCAGTCAGAGGAAAAGCAAATGAAGTTGCTGAAGTCCCTTTGACAGACTGTTTGGTCAGAGTCAACTTTGACCTGTAACTAGCAGGGGTAATAAGCTATGTAGTGTCAAACAATGCTTAAACAAAAATCATCCATATTGAAATATTAAAGCCGCTTTAAATGAGTGACTATTTAATCTATGTTCATGAGATGTGCTATTGATAGATGATTTTTTTACAGTTAAGATCTTTCTGTTAAACATTCAAAATAATTGAACATTATATAATTTATATAGTTCATAGGAGAACTTTCAGAATTTATTAAACGATCATGAATATACATGTCATTTTTAGATGAAATATTCAAAGTTTTGTTCGTTACTACTTCATGTAATATATTTTATTATTGTTACGGTGATGCCCTGATGCAGACCATTAATGAAGTGTGGTTTTCAGCAGTTTATATAAGACTTGTGATCTATGATAAGAAAATTATTCTGACCTTGTTATCTCCCTTTCAGACGCTAATCAATGACTGCCATAAGAAATGGTAAGTAGGTGAAAAAGGAGGTTGGAGCGGCTTGCCGTCTTGAGCAAAAGCCACGTAATTCATCAGCAGCAGCTTTACCCTTACCCAAATAAATTTCTACAGTTTCTTATGAAGAAATAGATACAATTATCAGATATCTGCAGTAGGAGATTTCTGCAGATGGCAGGATATTAGAAGCTTATTCATTGCCACTGACAGCGGCAAACAAGGTTACATATTAGTGCAAATTTTCTTGGTTATAAAAAACTGTCAAAAAATCTGAACAACGAACTTACAATATTGGTGAACAGTTGATAATTCAAAGTTTGGAAAAATAAACAGCGAAAATCAGACATATTGAACAGTTTGTAAGAAATGTATGGGAGAAATAGTAACTGGAGATAAACAAAAGAATGCAAAAAAAATGTCCAGTCGTACTGCTACAATATTTTAATGTGTTGCTAATTGTTGCAGTGTTGGTTAATTGGTGAAACATGCTGCATGCTTAGAATAGATTTATTCAATGATTGTAGGTGCGTACAGTGGCTGAACGCTTTGACATAATGAAGATGTCCAAGATTACATTGAAGATATAATATTGCCATACATGAAGGACAGTCAGTCACAGACAACATTGTTGGACAAGACAACACAGATTTATCAAAGCAAACGGTTACATCTAAGCTTCATAAGGTTAAAAAGTAGCTATGATTTTGAGATTAGATGAAAGAGGTTAAACAAGAACATATATCCATAGTCAATAGATAACATTATGTGAGACAGATGCAAATAGTTCTCCCTAAAACATGTACAAAATTATCATATGAAGCTTCTACCAAAGCTTTGATTTTTCAAGTTGTTTAAAATATCATTTTTTTTTTTGCTATGGTGTTTTGCTGGTGATGCAGGAGACGTGATGCAATATAATGTTTTTTGGCAGACATAGAGAAATAATATTGACAGAAGTGAAGTTTAAATTTTTTACAAACCTGTTAAATATACAATCGTTTAACAATACAAACCGAAAGAAATAAGAAAGGTACAGAACTATTGTCAAGAACTGGTTTTCATGTTGTGCAGACTCAATATCTGTCGATTAAATGAATGGCTCTGTACCAGATTAGTAGGAATTAAAAAAAAAGAACGTGCATCTGACATAATATTTGTTGGCGTTAGTTTAGTACTGAGAATTAAGCTTTGTAACGTAATTCAATCAGCTTTGCTATAGTACGCCAGTGATAATTTGTGTTTTGCAGGCAATACGTCAGTCAATCCTTCTCAGCGATTTAATATTTTTAAGAGGACAAGGCAATTAAAGTCGTTGCCTTGTCGGAACAGCACCGCATTAAATGTGCACTAAACTACTGAAAATGTTGTTAAATTCTGGTTTACTACCTCTGTCACAAAACAGATAACAAAGTAAAAAATAAACGGTAAAATGGAGAGGTATCAATGAAGCTTGCAAGTTGTGTTATAATCATTTCAACTCGGAAAATGAGTGTATTACCAATTAATGAAATATAAGTCCTTGTCACATTTTATCACAGGCAAAAAATCGCAAAGACCTTATAAGTTTATGGTGTAATGTTTGTAGTTGAACTGAATATTCAGTCTAAATTTGTACAAGTCAGGCTATTTTAGAAAATCACAATCATATCAAGAATGTAAGTATTATTGCAATCGCTTTGCCTCGTCCACTCGTGTTTTGATCAAATTTGTACATACCACAGGGTAGTAGCAATTAAGCCACATGGATAAACAGGTTGAATGTAGTTGTACTTTGTCGTTATATTCACCATTATTTTTGAAATTTTGTTTTTTCTTTTCGATTCACATAATTGTACTGAGGGGAAAATGTTCAGCAAGTTTTATTTTTTCTCATTCAGTTGTTTTTTTTTCTATAAATAAAAGACTTTGAAGCTTTACCATGTTGTAAATCTGTATCAAGCAATGAAGATCACTATTCGACTTGTTTTTTGTACACAAAATGATACTTAAGTCAGTATTCTGTGAAATGTAACTTTAACGAAATTCACGTGGAGCATGTGAACAGCAAACTAGATATCATTTAGCGTGTCACAAAAAAAACAACACAGGAACAGACATTGATGCGTATCTTTTGCAATTGAAATGATAGGTCGGAGAACGTACTTTGTTTTATGGTTTTGCACCTACACTTACTTCAGGAATAATGTATTTCCAAACTTGCTTAACAGTTTACTCGTAAATAGTTAGGATTTTGGATTAGTTATCAACAGGTATGTGGATTGTCTTGGAATATTTTTATAATGTATACGACCAGTACCTAGCCATATATGTTCGCTGACTGTAGCTGCTGTTAAAACAGGCTGGGGAATACTCCCGAGCAAGCTACAATAGTTTAAGCTGTAATAGCTTGAACGAGCTATTTTCCAAACAAAACAAGAATCGAATTGTATTGTTTTAAATTTTTATTTATCCGAAAATCGCACAATCCGAGTATGTTAAAACTTCACTAGGATTCTGCATCTCTGCTTCATGAGGCATTTAACTGATATCGGGGACTTGCCATATAATACCACAGATGCCTTATAAAATGTACTGAAATAACCTTCTGTACATGTGTGAGTTCACATTCCTCACGAAATTCTCAACCAAAGCTTTTTTTCGCAAGTTCATTCTTGCAAAATCTCGTGAATATATATTACTTTTCGCGCCTTTACCTTCCTATATAAAGGCTGGGGTTGCATTCAATGCGCATCACTCCAAACATACTTACAAATACTGTACTGTGCGTTTTAAAAGCTTCTCAGAACGGAATTGCGGCGATATATTGGGAAATCTTCTGATATTCAAATAAGTCACTTTACTCTGCCTCCATTTTGAATGCTGGTACCCGGCTTCTCGCATTAATCTTTCAGTTTTACTACTATTTTAAAGGGAAGCTGAAAGACATCGCCAAGGGAATGTTATCTTACAAAACTAAAATTATCTTTCTTGGTCAAATTATATATAATTATGTAATTATGAAATGTCCTCTTTGATAATACTGTTTATAACAATTATATGATCTGTTCTCGTATTTTCAATTGTAAGGACCGCAATGGAAATAAGTCGGCTTTATGCCTTCTTTTTGTGTCATCCTTGGTATTGAGTATGTGGCATCAATACAGACATTTTCATGATCACCTATGAATTTCTTTATGTTGACACTGAATTTAAATTGATTTATGACATAATTTTTTACAAGAATACAACTGTGTAATGAAAAATTCAAATCCAGCAAGTTTTAATGCGTATATTCAACTAAATCCCTAACAAACAACCAAGGTAGCATGGTGAAAAAACTATGTATCTGCATAAAATAAACTAAAGTAAACTAAACTATAATCATGGTATTTATACCCATGGTAACAATGGACGGAATCATGTGATCCATCGACGGCTGTGCCGCTGCATCGGAGCGGTGAAACTCCGATGGAACGGCACAGTCGCCGACGAGAAGGATCCCATCGACTGTTACCATCGAAACACAAAAACATAAGACATGTAAACAGAAATAAGCATGAAAAATCAAAAAGTTACATCCATCTATAATATGGCAGAATTCGTTTTAGATGCTTCATATGTTTTAATCAATTTAGACCCCATTTTTTTCTTCTTTATACACTGTTATTCAATTTCTCATATTTTATAATTATATATTGATTTTGGTTTTCTTTTTAATACACTGTTATGAAATGTCTATTATTTTATAATGATATATTATTAAATATCGAAATAACACGGGGTATACACGGAATCACTGTACCATTCTTGCAATTCTATTCAATTAGGTGTGTACTCTTTATTGCGATTAGAATGACCTTCTACTTCCGATCACTTTACCTCTTTTGGTAGCCTATATATTTTAACTTAAACCCCTCTAGCGATGACAGGAAGTAGTCTCGTTTATACTCCATTAATAGTGTAATCTTTGGATATTTTGTACAGTTCCAACTTGAAAAAAATACACAGGAGTGACAATACGAAATAAACATACGTAATAGGAAAAAGAAAATTCAGGTATGCCTTCTTGTAAGTGCGACAAGCACGACGAATTCGCCAGGAATTCAAGCTTTAAAGTATAGAATTTGCAAAAAGGAAAGAAAATTAAAGTTGCGGCAGTTTGCAAGTTGGTTGAATTACATTTGCTGGATTCTAGAAGCTCTGTATTATGCACGGCATGTGAACATTATGCATTGAATGAAATAAGGAAAGAAGAAATGACCAATTCTAGTAAGAAAATGGAAGTCAATGACTATGATTTAACTGACCAATTACTGCATGCAATTGAAATTAAAAGTATAAGCGAACTTGACACGATTCGTATTTCTACGGCAATTGGAAAAAGCCAGAAAGAGTGTTTTGATAGTTATGTTTCGGCAAACAAGTACAAATACAAAGATGACAATTATTTATGTGATTTAACCCTGAAAAGCGAAGTGAGTCAGCTACCACCAGTGATTCTTACATTTCTTTTGACACTTTGTGGTGAGGAAGGTGACGTTATATCAGAAAAAGGTTTAGGTTCTGTTTTAAAAATCTTTGACCACATGGCTCTACTCTCGGATGCAAAATATATCGGTTCCTAATGTTTCTTAGAAAATCTAATAACATACTTTTTGAGTGGTTCTTCGCAAATTCTTGATATTTTAAAAAGATATTCACCTAACGGCTCTTATTCCACGATGTACAACTAGTTAAATGAAAAATCTACCGAGCAGCTAACTTTTACAAGAAATGAAGACGCAATTTGTTTTTTCGATATCAATCAAATATTATCAGGAAACTGGCGTGTAAAGTGCAATTCAAAATATTCAGTTAGTGTCGTTACTACTATAGCTTTTTTTATTCCGGACCCAGAATCCTGCATTCAGTTAAATCCAAACATTTCTCCATTAAAATGGGTGAAATATGAAATCAGCAATGTGATAAAAGAACATCTGAAAATGAATTACATTAAACATCAGGAAATATTTCTCCACTTCAGAACTTTATATATTGAAAACATAATTGAAGATGTGAGTAAATCTTTCTTGAATGGTGTGGACGAGGTTGACAGAAAGGAGTATACTACTGAAAATGACGAGGCAGAAAAACAACACTATAATCCCTATCTAGAAAAAAATCATGTTCCAACAATTTTTTAAAATTCAACAGATGTTATCATGGGTAAACGCATTATGGTAAATCCTTGTAGCTACGAATCGGTCAAAATTGTTTTAGAAAATATAATGAAACATCTTTTAAATAAAGACAGAAAATGGTGTATTGTTGGTTGTGATGGACTGCCATATTTACTTGCCTCAAAAATCATCGAAAACTATGTAAAGTGCATTACCTGCAAAGCGCAATTTCCTTCTCTTTCACAGTTTCAAACGCACAATAAAATCAACCATAACAACGTCTCTGCTTCAGAAAATAACATTTGGCAATATTCTTTTACTACCTGGGCTAGGCCATTTTTAAATAAATAGCGTCAAGGCATTATTCAAATTACAATGGAATGTCTCCTTAATAGAAATGGCGAAAATGTTAGGACTAACATCCGTTAAAGCCTTAACATATTGTGAGCAAGCGACGAATCACAATCAAATGTACCAGATGTTATCAATTTTTTTAGAAGGAATGGGAAAAGAACTTGAATGTCTATGAACTTGTGTGTTATTGCCAATGAAATAACGTTAAAATAAATATAGATACATTTTATGAATATCTTCGAAAAACAAAAAGTAAAAATTACCAATTTCAATTTGAATATTCATTCACTTATGTGCTGGCCCTGCAATTCTTTCGAATAGGCGTTCGCCGCAACTACCCTCCTCTAATAAATGCCTGCCGCTGGAAGCTGAGTGACCTCTTCTACGGATTTAATATGACAAGTTATCAAGAACTAACATACAGGGATGAAATCACCCGTGCGCAGCTTCCTCCTGATGTCAAGTCCTTTGTTGAGAACAACGATTCCATGACTGTTTCCAGTACGTTTGTGTAGACACTATTCTTTTCTGCATCAAATAATGCTATTCTTCTATTTTTTTCAGTCCAAAAAGGTATTTTGTCAGTGATTTCAATGAACGCGAAATCCTGCGTTTTGGCGCTGGCAAAATGCTGTTTATTCACTTCTGACACGACTGAATTTCAATGCGAGTGTTTTCCTGACGCAAGGTCATTTCAGTCACACGTCACACTGCAATATACATCACGAGAGCACGCACACGCGCTATCAATCAATACAATAGATAAACCAATGACAGCGCCCTGTGGGCAGAGCGTCGGAAAGTATTTAATGTAGTCTCCACTTAAGCATGAAGTCATTCTACCCATTAACCAATCAGTTAACAGAAACTAATTTAAACATTTGGCTGTCGGTCGTTACTCGGACTTTAAGGTTGGAGCCTACATTGCCTATTGGAGTTAAAAGATCTTTGTTATGAAAGGTAACAACATAAATCGATTGGAATCGTTAAAAATACACTTATTAGGCCGTAGTTCACGGAAATAAACACAGTTTATTTGGTTATATGTTATAGTTCCTGTAATTTTCAATTTGGAATTTACATCTACCTCCAAGTCATACCCAATTACCGATATACTACATTTAAAAATTACCGAAGGTATAAAGCCGAGAATATGTAAACTACCCCTAATTGATCGGTGTTTGTTTCTTTCAAACCGAAGTATGTGAAAAATCATTGATAGACTTGAAAGGATACGGCACTTGTCGGCAATTTATATAGTTTGACTTGTTTTAAATAATAATGTTTAAGTCGAACTTCTTCTAAGTCGAACTGTTTTCATTGTTCCCATTAACTTCGAATTAAAAGGATGTCTATAACTCTATAAGAACATATATGATTAACAGCGGCTTTTGTAACGTAGGTATTATTTTACTGTAATCGATAAATGGATTGCAAATGTTTAATTTCTTCTTGTTGCTGATAAATCTCAGACTATTAAAGGTCACAACAGCAAAGGTGAAGGTGGTGACTTTCTGTTGGAGAATGTCAACAGGAAAATTAAAAAACGAATGCCTCCGAGAGAGTGTGTAGGAACCTTGATAGAATAGAGAAAGTACGCTTTTACCTCTTATTTTTATATTTCAAAACATTCTGGACAGAAAAACCGTAATTTTTTGACCTGGTACAATGACAAATTTAAAAAAGTGCAGTTTGCATGTACCCAAAAGCTGCAATTGCCTGTGCACCCGACCCATCTATTCCCTCCCTCCCCATCCTCTGTTTTACCACAGACTCTACAGCCACATTCCTTCACATCCTCTGTTTGTGTCTGAAGTAAAAAATAATCATTTATAGAATAAACTAACAGATAACTTTCTAAAAAAATAATAGAAAGAAAGAAAAACGAAAGCAAGAACAAAAAGACGGATAAGCCAATCACGTATATTGAGGATCGGTCACGTGCCCATCCACTGTTGATTTCAGGTCACGTGCCGCTTCATTTCCCCATAGCTCTGCATGTGACTGCATTCCAATATTCCTGTGGCCTTGAGGAAATTGTATCTCATTACCAAGAAATGTCACTAAGAGAAAGAAAGATACATTGGAAATGACACAATATCAATTTCGTGTTTATTCACTTTTTTTTAAATTAAAATGGAAGAGAAAATACTCATATCATTCAAACTTCTTAAAACTTCTTTAACATGTGTGTATTATCAAGTGCTTAAACAAAGATATGTACTACGCTCTTCATCTTTTCTAGTAACAAATGTTTCAGAAGGAGACGGAAGTGACCTGCTTTGGTCGACCTCGCCATCTTCAACAAAATTGTAATGTTGGTGGGGAGTTCATGTGAGGTCGAAGGCCTGTCGATCCATTTCGTTGGAACCTGAACCGGAATCTGTATCAATATTGTCATAAAAGCATAAGTTGTTTCATGATTGTTTTCCAAAACAATAACATTTATTTTAAACAGAATGTACGTATGCAACTGATAACTGAATGGAAAAATAGAGAAGGTGATTGCGTACAACTTAAGAAATAATTCCTTAAACATAAGGAACAATCCCTATTATTTAACGTTCAAATTTCGTTTTTTTTTTTTTTTTTTGGTATAGATTTTTTCAACACGTTTTATAAAATAACAGGTATCCCTTACATCCAACTTCTTCTTTTCTATTTCCGGAGTAGTTGCACTGTCGTACAGCCATCGCTCTTTTCCTTTGTGTTGTGTCCACGCGCACATGATCCATACTCGAAATATGGAGATCTCGAGCCTACAATCTATAATTAAATGCCATCATTTCATTTCAGTTAAAAAGTAGCGTACATGACCTATCTGAAGCTGACTTAGTCGAAGACTGCAGGAAAACAATATTAAAAGATGAAATTTACCACTGGAGAGTACTTGTTAGGGGTTCAAAAATACTAAGCAAAGTATGTACTAATTTCAGATGCAATATTCATTAATATTATAGCTGAGAAAGGTTAACCAAAAAATGCAAAATCAGGACAATTGATAATATATTTTCATTCATTTTTTAAATTATATATTTCTTTAAACTAATAAAGTCTTCATCTTACCTGTAAATACATTAACTATTTCCAATTAAATATTTCCACACAAGTATATAAGTATTAAATCTGATAATTTGAATTTTAATATGTTAATATAGCCGATGGAAGAAAAGCGAAATAACATAATGATATGAAAGGCAGGAGACTAGACGGGGAACTGTTTAAGTTTGCTTCGAAATGTAAATCTAACCGAGATTTATATTTTCAAAATGGAAGACAAAAGCTAGAGCCTGTTTTTGTATTGCCGGAGGACATAAATAAATACTATGACATAAAGGTTAGAAAATAAACAACTGCGACTTTTACACAATAATTCCTCTTAACATATACGAAAATACCCGTTTTTAATTTCTAATAACAAACATCTTTGCAAAGTATGTAAATGGATAAATTATAATAGATAAATTTGAGTGCAATTTGGGAGATGTATATCTTGCAAATGGTTATTTTTGTAAGTCGCAGAAGATTCAAATATGTGTCCTAATATTTTCCAGAACAAAACCAAAGTCGAGATTATTTCAATCATAGAGAATGCAATAGTGGAAGTAGAAACACTAGGAGGATTAGAGGAGAGTGACGTTCTTCGATTGGAAGGGCAAGTCATGAAGAGATGGACAAAAGCAGTTTTATTAACGTTCTTTAAAAGAACGTTAGAAACTATTGAAATGCTTTCAGAAAAAGATAAGAAAACTGCATATGAATTTATTAAAATATGTTTATATTTTCTCTTCTTTGATGAGTTCAACAGCAATTAATGTAATTGGTCATGAAAAAATCCGTACGTTAAATCTACCTTCAGATAGTAGACATGCTCACTAACACAATCTTTTTTGCCACTTACCGATTTGAAAAGTGTTCATTTCCTTTCATACAAAGAGGAAGCACGACAAGATGCCTCAGCCTTGTATTTAACCACTCGTTTTCCTGTTTTTTCCTATGAAAAAAAAAAGAAATTATATTTTCTCCGCCGCAAATATGTATTTTTTTCGAAATCAAAATCAAAATGCTTAAAAAGTAAGAAATGAAAGATAAATGAAATTATACATCTATTAAATACTATTGCGTATTATCAGGCAATAGAAGAATATTGTGAAACAAATTTTGGTAAGGCATTTGCCTTATCTCAGGCAATTAGTCTATACTTTATCAAAGGGAGACTACTAGTACACAACAAGCAGCACCACTACGCCACCATACAAAATACGAATTCACGGCCTTGCTGAAAATAAATTCGAATGCGTGTCTTTTTCTACCAAACTGCTGATTCCGAAGACAACAGAAAGAAAATACTGGTAAAGTTGCTTTATAAATTAACAATTTCTTATATTTCAGGCTGTTTACTCCATAATGACTTGTATATTCATCACAATAGCCATATGTATTCAAGTAGATTTACAAAGTTGCCTTTGTACTCAAATTTCGCAAGTAATGCAAGGCAACAACGATTGTTTTTTAACCGATAAAAAGTGTCTAAAACTAAAACGTGTAAAAAGAGATACGTACCATCTTGCTACTCCAAGTCGAATGACCAAAAATCTCGTGCTTTCCAACATTATTGTTATTTTAATAAGGCACATGAAGCATAACTAATCATGCTTTTGTGGTATTATAAGGCAAGTCCCTGATATCAGTTAAAATACCTCATGAAGCAGACCTGTTCTTTCATCATTTCAGTCGTAGTATACAACTATCTGCCTCCCAGATGCCGCGCAAGTTGCTTAAGAAGTTGGAAGATTTACATTAAAATGTTTTTTTTCTAAACATAATACCTAATTTCTACTAACATTCCAGCTGATTCTATATGCCTTCGTTTTGTCGGTTTTTCTTGCAGATGTACCTCCCTTAGATGTTGAAATATGGTGAATACAAATATCTGTTGTTGAAGTATCTACCGTGTGAAAGGCTAGAAAAAATATAAAAAGGTTTTTTGTTTGCTGCAGCAAAATATGTGTCATAAGAATCTAAAAAGGCATATGTTTAGCTGGGGCTTTGGAGTTTATATACAAAGCACGAAATGCACAAACTGTCTTCCGTTTACAATTGCCAAAACATGGTGAGCTATTACATATCGTGTAGCAAAACACTTATTTAATTGGAAGCCATAGGCCAGCAGGAAGCTACAACAAATTAAAGAAATATTCCAAAATAAATATTGTAGTAATAACATTAGTTACATAACATAATGTTTCCAATTGTGACGTTTTGACATTTTTAACAATACCCTAGTAGTATGACGTTGTATGTTAGAGAAACAGATACCTATAAACCACATGAGGCATTTATTATCAGCAAAGATATATCCCAAGGTCTTTTAACTGATTAGAAAAAAACTATATTTGTTAACGATTTTTTTGCTGACATCTAAAACTATTGAACTGTTAATTAAAAGTCTTGTGATATATTCCGGTAGGTTTATTCTTCTTATTTTGTCAAATTTCACGAAAACTGTTTTTAAATAGTAAATGGATCTAACCAAAAAGGTACAAGTATAAATGTGTCATAATAATTTTGTTTTCCATATAACAGGAAATATGTTTAACAATAAAGTTAAAAATAAGGAGAAGGAAAACAAAAGTATTATTGTAAGATCAATATCTTACAAACGTGTGGCTTGTAGCTATTATTTTCTTTCTGCATACACAAACTCACATGTTGTACGTATCAATACTTTGCAAAAACAGGTTTCACAAATGCAAGAAATAAAGTATAGAAGAAAGGTTTCAGACAGCAACAGATGCTAAATTTCAGTACGGTCTTGAATATCTTGCTTGTAAGGAAGAATATATATTCTTAAATTTCAAATAACAATAAGGAACAAATAAAGCCCATGTTTTGTAGCCTTCAAGCACTTTCTCAAGAGCAAATTTCGTTATTATATTGTTTTCCCGTGACTGATCAAGCAAGACCGACAATGACAATTAACGGTGCCTTATCAAAACAAACACACTATGTCACCACTATATTACGTAACCACAATCCTTCACCACAGGACACCGCGAAAGACAAAAACAGTTTGATAATTAAAGAAGCGCTAAATATTGCATATTTTATTGTCAAGTATTCTTTGAAACTGTATTAAAGAATAAAGCAAGTTTTAGTTAAATAGAGTGAACATGCGGTTGATGAGAGAGATGTTTAATTTTGTCATTTTCTCCATTATTTAAGCTTTCAGAGTTGTTCAAATAATTGAAATCATAGTTTCAACTTTCGAAAAGAAAATCAGTGTTTTCAGAATTATTTGTGTTTTACACACATTATATAGTTCACACAACTCAAGCTTCCACTTTGAACAGTCCATGGCCTTTTTAAACAGTCGTTCATGTGTTAAATAATTCAAGTTAATAATATGTTCAAGTCAGTAATAAAACATACAAAACAGTAATAATAAAACAATAAAATGATTTATATTCTGCAACAAAATTTACGCGAAATAAGGCATATGTCACCTTGAAATGTGATAAAGTTATACACATTTACACGGAACTTAAGCATCTTAGCGAGATTTAGCAGTCTTTTAATGGCGGACGGTCACGTGTTCTTTATAATGGCGGCAGTTAATTTATCAATTGAAAGATCTATTGATAAACATTACTTAGTGTCAGCAATTAACAATAACATGAAAGAAGCGGCAGGTAATTATAACGATATAAGAAATGTGTATGTCCACAATCAGCTTCAGATTGGACTTAAAAATGCACACTACGAAGGGACAAATGTGATTGAAATAACAGCAACCTGACATTCATTCATTTGTTCACTTTTCCGTTTACTTGTACGTTTCTTCAAATGACGTTATTGAATATTAATGAAACTGAGGTTAAATGTAATTCAGAATGACCTTTATAAGACGAAATTTAATTGTTTAAAGGTGTGAATATGCCACTCAATCCGCAAGGAAAGAATGCTCACCCCTACGATTTCGTGTCCCAATAAAATGTACATCCAACTCCAGTATTTTCTTTTGGAGATCCTGTTTTGCGCAATCCATTCTCCTATGAATCAGTGGCAGGTGTATTGCAGGTAAATAGTGTTTTTTTATAATGTCTTTTTGTGAAAGTCGCATAATATAAATGTGTGCGTGTCATTTTTTTCAAATATAAAAAGTAAATTGTCACAGACTTCCTGTGATTTGGATTAAAATGCCTGTTGTGCCCCAGATAGTCCGGCAATGTATTATTACAGAACTGAAACTGTGTGCGCTTTATTCGAAAATCGAGCTAATTGTGAAATAAGTCTGGAAATGTTACTTATATTAATGTAGCAAAAACAGCAAAGGTGTTGTATCAGTGACAGTGACAGGAAGTGGAGCGCTGCTGACTGCGATGATTTGCTCTATTCTTTAGGCAGCAGATTTCAAAGACGGGAACCAAATTTGCAAAATGTGCTTCTCATTCCATGTGTATGTTTCTTTAACTGGCAATTCAGTTGGCATCTGTAAGCATCGACGATTTTCACCATACATACTTTTGAAAAATTCATGTATCGATATCACACCTAACATGAAATCTGACTAGTGAAATTAATGTAGTCAAAATACAAACTGCAGAACGATTAAAGGTCACAGAGATATTTAAGTCATGGCTCAGTGACTTCATACGAACTAGAAGGTACTTCCCATTCTTTGCTGGTCACAGACATAAAGACATAAATGCCGTGAAGGCATTATTAAAACTACTTTGGGAGCCCTTATCACATGATTTGACAAAACAGTGTGGCTTTAACTCAAGAGTGTGCCAAACTTGTGCAGACTACCACAAAATGTTACTAGACATAAATACCTAAGCGTTTCTTAAAGAGATTCCGTTTATTTTACTTAGTTATGCAAAGAAGGAACAGCAGGATCCTAATATAAAAAAATCTATGTAAATACATTTCTCAATCCTAAGACAGAAATTTCCATTTCATATGTGTCAACTCTTCTTTGGTTTTGGCATGAACAATTACCTAGATATTGCCATAAAGGATATGATATGAAAACAAGGCACCACTAGAAATTAGAGAATATTTGGAAAAACACGAGTCCTTCTCAGGTAAAGGATGTAATAACTGAACATTTTATAAAAGAAAATGAATATTTGAATATACGAAAAACTACGATTATAATGGTACATTTCTCTTTAAAATTTTGTTAAGCGAAAGCATACGCACTGATTTTTTTTTTTGATTTTTATTTTTGATTTTTTTATTTTATTTTTTTATCGAAATCAAATTATTATTACTAAAACATACATACCATTTGATAGAGCCATAAGCTCTCAATTTCAATTTTCAGTAAGAAGCAATCCACCGAAAGGGGAAGAGGTTTTTTTTTTTATTTTCGAGTCTGTAAATGCCAAAATTAAACGCTTGCTTCCACCATGTATTCCAAAGGAATCCCACTGGAAAGAAGTGTGTTGAAATGCGGACATTCTGCAAAAGCTTTACTATTCAATATTTTCACTTAAGTTCATCCGACACGAAATGCCATGGTCTGGATAATATGCAGTAATAAAATCATAAGCTGTCTTTACAGTTTATGACGTCATACATCTTACAATGCGCGTGACGTGACGTCATAACTAAGTTGTTTACATTAAAATCAACCTATCAGAGATGGTCCCCCCTTTCTTACAGCCAAATGTTAAAATAATCCTAGTACACTCGGCATGGGGGCCGAAAATGCCGGCACTAAATAGAAATACGAAGCAGAAATGCAACATATGTGAAGTAGAAGTGGTAAAAAAACATTTTGCAAGACATGTGAAGACGTGGACATTCAAAAAATACGGGATGGGAGGAATAATAGCGAAAGCATTGAAGAAATCAAAAAGAGAGACAAAAAAGGTATACAGTTTGCTTTAACTTTCAACAAATTACGCAAGTACAGATTTGCTAAATACATGAGGAAAACTCCGGAATGAATTGACGGATACTGCTTTTCCAACGAATTTGGAAGTTCATTTGCTGAGAATTGTTTGATAGTCCCTTTTCAGGTGACCAAGGACCATCTGATCCGTTTGGTTTTTCTTATCTTATTTAGGGATAACAACTTAGTGTGATCTTAAATAACCTCAAGCCAGACGCAAAATGTAGCATAATTTGCTCTCTATTTTATTGACACATACACGCCCGAAATAGGCCTGAAAAGAAAAACATCTTCTAAGGGATTGAAGTAACATTTATATATGTGAGCAATGCAGAGAATTCATGGCCCTCTTCTTTATGTACTGCATCATGCTTAGTAGGTATGTTAAGATGTTTATCAACTTGCCCTTTGATTCGGAATCTGCTCAACATTTGCGAATATCATCCAGGAAATCAGTACTGAACAAGTATTTTTCAATAATACAATATATATTCTTTATTGTGTCTTGACTCCAGTTTTACATAATTTTAAACTTGAGTCATTTCATTGTTGTATATGTGATAACAATTTACAGAAAAAAGAATGATGAAACTATGCAGACCAATACATATTTCTTAATCACCTCAAAAGATGATGATTTACTTTGTAGAAATATCATAAATGAATCCAAAGGATGCATTTTATTGTCTCTGTCAAGTGTCTATGCAAAGACTTTGTTCAAAGGTCAGTTTTTAACCTTTTTTAAAATCAGTCTATTCACATTCATCAGAACTTGCTTTTAAATTTATTTTAAATATGCCTATTTCCGGCAGACAAACCTTAATAATAGCTTCGCATTACAGAGGACTTTGAACGCTTCATTTCAAGATGGAGGTCTGTACTGAAATTTTAGGGCAGAAGAGCTCCATTCTTTCACAAAGAAACTTGACAGTGAACTGAGAGTAGAAGGAGTGAGAACAATGGGAGACACGTTCTTAGTACAGCAGGTCTTCATGGAAATTTAGTCTTCCTGAAGTGTCAAGTGATTAGTCTTACTCCTGGAAAATTGATAAATAGAAAGATAACTTTTCCCCATCTTATATTTAATATTTTATCTCTTCAGTTACCTAAAAGTATAGTCAAGAGTTGCATGACAAGTAACTTGAAAATTCAGCTTTATCGGCCTCATCAACAGTGAAAAAGCAAGTAGTGTTAGCAAACTGTTATTTAATTGAAACTTCTCTATCAAGAAATGATATTTCTTGGAAAATATATCTAGTTAAAAGAGGGTGGCGGTTTGTTTGTAAAACTTAGGGTTGACATTGAAAAGAATGTATTTGCAATGGGATTTTGTTTTCATTTCACTATTTTCGTACGAGTTCATGGGTACACCCGTCTACAGTGCTTAACATATGGATCAAGAGCTGGCTAACTCCTGGTTACCCTGGTGAGGGATTGTGCCACATCATTCCCATGCCAGTAGCAACTGCACCCTTTCATGGTGAGTATAAGTTAATACATGGTTTTGAAAAAAAGATAGCTTTTGTTTGAACCGACTGGGTGCTGCGCCCATTTATCCTCACATGTAGATGATAGTAAAAAATTTCATCAATCCACCATTTTTTTCCATATTTGGAAAATGTATGTCGAAAGACTCGTATTATATTAATAATTAGGATGAGTATACCTCACGGTCGCTATGCATAGGCAGTGTGTATTTGTATTTGAAAAAACATAGAAAGTCGTCTCATTACAAAATTAAACAATCCTTGTCACTGATTTGACAAGATATGGGAAACTCTAAAATGTAAGGATAATTGAACACGACATTGGGCAGATTTTGTCTAAGGAGTCAAGCCAAAGAACAATGAAATAAACAAACTGTTTTTAATAACACGCAGTTTTTCTTTTAAAGAACTGCTTAATGAAGCCAAGTCAGTACTTTGAATTTACTTAGGTGCAGTTATTGTTGCCTGATGTTATATGCTGGTGATGTTCAGGTAAAATGGATTCTCCAGACCCTAAGGCACTTAAACCTCCCTTTTCTGTATGGTGAACCAACTGTTGGTAAAAGACAAGTGGCTCAGTGTGGTGCATGACTGGTAGGATACCAAGTTCATCTCTAGGTTAACTATATCATCTGTTATTTGTCATCTCATTCTGTATTGTAACTATCAATAATAATCTTTCGATGTACGTTTTACATTGTGTATGTTTACATGTTATTCTAATAAAGATTCAAAGGCATCTAGAAATACCTTTGTTGATTTCAGACTGTGGTGAACTAGTGTTTTTGCAGAAGGTAGTCCAAATACCTTGATATCTGACCTAGCACGATATACAAACCAATTAAGTTCATTTTACTGAGATTTGAATTGATTGTTAGTGATTGTAAGGCCAACATTTTTTAATAAATAGTTTTACGGGACCGCCTACCGTATTTTATGTCAAAATGAAATAAAAATAAAAGCAACTTTCTGCATTTTTATTTTCATATATTCCGCCGACAATCTTCGTTTACCTTGCGTAAAAATAAAAGAGATGACAACGATATGCGATCGATTCGTAAGTGTAACAGTAATTCATAAATATAAGCGCAAATACCATTGGATGCTGAAAAAAGAATGAGCCAATCGTGTACGCGTTTAATTTACGCTTCATTCGATGCTGGTGATTTCGGATACGAACATTAACCAAAAAATAATCAAGCGGGTGTAGTAATTTTAAAATTCAGCTCCCTGAGAAGGGTCAAAATAAAATCCTTCATAAGGAATGTAGGCTTGAGTCTCTCTTTAGCCGACCTGCTGTTTGGCGTACTCGTACTAATAAAAAAAACACGTTGAAATGAATACGGAGGTTGAAAACCTTCGGTTAATAAAACAATGAAATTTGCTGTGCTAAAGGGTATTGGGTTCGTGTTTTTTACACATTTGTTTTTACTTAACTCTGTTGTGTTTACCAGGAAATGAAACATTTCTGCAATATATGATCATATCAGCAGTTTGTTGTTGAGAGACTGAAGTGCAGTTAGGGCACTGATTCTAACCACTGACAGTTGAAGTCGAGCTGCTATTTTTATAATTTTAAATCTTACGTTGGCAAAAACAGTTTTATAAAGTTCATGCTCTATTAAATTTTTACATCTAGTAAGAATAACTTTTAAAAATAAAAGCTGAGCAATCTTTTGTTTTTTTCATGAAACTAAGGCTTGGTAAATTCTTAATTTTGTTTCTTTTTTTTTTTTGCTTATTATTATTGTTTTCAACAATATTGAAACTGGCAATCATTTGGTACTTTTGACTGCTGTTGTTATACAGTAAAAGTAATTATTGTAGAAGTAAAATGTATCTTCTATCAAATATAGCACAGTTGTTTGGTATGGCCAAAATTAGTCCAAATAATTGTACTCAAAACGTTGAATATCGTGCTATTTTTTGGATGGACAACATCCTGCCTGAAGTCGCATAATTGAGACTAGGCAAAAATCTGATGAAAGCAGTTTCAGCTTGGCTGTAACAAGTTTAATGTAAAAGGTGTGAGTTTTTGTAGAATCACCAAAATCTACATCTGCAAACTAGTAATACATGACATGATGTAGTAGCTGGCACTTTCCATCAAGTTCATGAAGTATTATTGAAATCCACCCAGTGGTACATGGTAGGTGCTTATGGTTACCAGTATTTGGGCATCTGTTGACTGCTTGGAATGAAATTCCAGGGTTTTCTGGAAATAAGGTGTGCATATACACCAAACAAATATTTATTTCCAGATAAGGTTGAAGGTTTCTGACCTTCCTGCTCATCTGTTAAACTGCATTAGGAAAACTTCTTCTTGTGACAGAATATCTTATATCAACAAATATCATCAAACTAACAAGAAAAAATGATATATAAAAAATAAAAAAAATTGCCATGTCAAAGCTTTTATTTTTATTTTTTTGGTCGACTCGTGGTATTTTGAACTATTATTTTTATTTTTATTTCGACCCCCCGACCCTATTTTTTCAAAAAAATTCCCGTAAAACTATTTATTAAAAAATGTTGGCCTAATGTGTAATATTTTCTTAATTTCAGAAACACGATGCCTGTGCTGATGCAACGGATTACATCATCTTCTATGCCTTCTGAGTCTATCGACCCAACAAATGAAAACTTTGGACAGTTGGCAGTAGATTTAGGCAATAGAACAGTCAGAGGAAAAGCAAAGGAAGTTGTTGAAGTCCCATTGAGAGGTTGTTTGGCCACAGTTTATTTTTACCTGTCAGCTGTACAAAGGTAAAAATAACGGTAACTAACAGGGGTAATAAGCTTATTATGTAGTATGCCAAACAATGCTTAAACAAAAGTCATCCATACTAAAGACTTAAAGAAACTTTATTCGAGTGATTATTTATTCAAGAGGCCAGCTATTGATGGTTTGTTTACAGTTAAGATCTTGCTATGTTAAACATACATAATAATTGAACATTATATAATTCAGAGGAGAACTTTCACAATATATAAAAGGATCATGAATATACATGTCATCGTTTAGATGAAATATACAAAATTTTGTTCTTTACTACTTCATATCACATAATTTATTAATGTTACGTTGATGCCGTAATGCAAACCATTAATGACGTGTAGCTTTCAACAGTTTAAGGCTTATGATCTATGATAAGAAAATTGTTTGGACTTTGTTATCTCGCTTTCAGACACTACTCAAGGCTTGCCATACAAAAAACTCGTTAGGGTGAAAAAGAGGTAGGAGCGGCTCTTCGCCTTGAGCAAAATGGCCCGTAATGCATCACCAGCAGCTAAACCCTCACTCAAAGAAATTTCTACAATTTCTTTTGAAGAAATAGATGCAATTATTCGATATCTGCAGTAGGAAATTTCTGCAGATGCCAGGATATTAGAAGGTTATTCCTTGCCACTGACATCGCAAAACAAAGTAACACATTTATGCAAATTTACTTTGTAATAAAACACTGTAAAAATTCTGAACATCGAACTAAATGTTGGTGGACAGCTTATATTAAAAAATTGGAAAAATAAACAGTGAAAATCAGACATATTGAAAATTTTGTAAGCAGTGTATAGGAGAAACAGTAACTGGAGATAAACAAAAAAAAAAAAAAACAGACAAAAAAATGTCCAGTCGTACTGCTACAACGTTTTTGTGTGTTTCTAACTATTGAAGTGTGGGATAATTGGTGAAACATACTGCATGCACAGAAATGATTTACTCAATGATTGTAGGTGCCTGCGGTGGCTGAACGCCTTGACCATAGGGAAAATGTCCAGAAAATAACATTGATGATATAGTATTGCCATACATGCGGGACAGTCAGTCACAGACAACATTATTGGAGAAGACAATTCAGATTCATCAACATTAGCTACGATTATAAAATTAGATGAAGGATGTTAAACAAGAACATATATCCATAGTCAATAGAAAATGTTTTGTAAGACAGTTCTGCCTAAAACATGTACAAAATTATCATCTCAACATTTTACCAAAGCTTTGACTATTCAAGTGTCTAAACTACCATTTTTACAGCTTGCTGATGCTGTAGCTTCTTAGGATGCGCACAATAGAATTTTTTTTTTATTAACGATTAAATCTGTTGTACTAGTTCCTGCTATGATCTTTTGTTGGTGATGCAGGAGATGTGACGCAATATCATGTGAAAGCAGTTGTATCAGCCTTGTGAAATAATCTCTACCTGCATGTTCTTAAAAGTTAATATTGTGTTTACAAAGGAACAGCTCCAAAGTAACATTGAAATTAGTGAAAATGTCAGGATACGGAAACAGTTTAAAGCAGAAAATGTAGAGAGAGACATAAGATTATTCCTACAATTGTAAAGAGTAGATGAGAAGCCGTCCAAGGTGTGCAGGTTCAAGGTAGCTTCAGCGCGAGTAATTGTTATTCCGAAGAGAATGATATGTGTCAACCTTCTAGGGAAACTGACACAAAGTGTGTGCATCATGGAAACAATATTTAGCATTTAGCTGCAATTGTAGTCAAAATGAAAAATAAAGGATATAAAATGATAACAATAAACTTATCTAGTATATGCTTAAGTGTCATCTTTAATCATAAAAATTAGTGGAAATATGCATATATATACGAGAGGTGTTCAGCTTATATTTGAACATAAGAAAGACCTCGATTTTCTCGTGCACGCACGGGTATTGTTCACAAGCTTATTGATACATGTATATACACCTTCACCCTTTACTGGCATACCGTAAAAGGTACATGAACATCAACTGTAACGGCAAGAATCTCGTGAAATGTCAAGGTTCTGTGAACTTGAAATAACTTAATTATTTTCAGTAGCATGTTAACAAGAGCTGTCTGATGACAACGCGCTCGACTATTCTCAGTGATTTGATAGTGGAATCGGTGCATGCCTGAAAAACCTTAATTCTGAATTCTATGTCGCAAAAGGAATTCATGTAGCCAAATTCCATGACAAATTAATGCACCTTGTATTTTTTAACTTACTCTATTAACAATTTATTATAGGTTTTACTTGAAATAAACTTTTTCTCGTAAATTAAGAAAAAAACTGTAAGTTAAAAATGGGAATAACTCTAAAAAAAAAGTATTGACAGAAGCACCTTGTCCCAGAGTAAAGCCTTATTAACAAAAAGAAGTAGAATTGTTTTCAATTGAATCTTCCATTATAATAAACAAGATGTTACACTTTATCATAATTCCAAATGGCAGGAGAATAAAAATGAAATTATACCGGAGACAGTATACCTGTGCGCTACCGATGTTTTACATATGGCATAGAAACTAATACTTGCTGAATGTAAGATAAACAAGAAATGTGTCGGAGACACAAATGCTTTCCAAACTTGGCAATGGTAACAGTCATGGTAGCTTATAAGTTGATGTTATCTTGACCATTTTTGCCAATTTTTTGCAGTCTTTGAACTAAACAAAGTATCCATACATCTACATGATAATGGTCATTCTGTGAAAGTGTGAAAGTTTGGTGAAAATCGAATTGGAAATGAAGAAGTAGTTGCGCACGGAAGAAATATCGAGAAGATTAAACAAAGGGCAATAATTCTGCCAAAAATACTTAAATAGCCAAAGTCGGAATATGTGAGTTTAATTCGGCAGGTGAGGAAACATCATCAATAAAAAAGCTCTTACTAGATCATTTTACAGACATACATTTGTTTAGAGATGAAACCTTTTAGTGGAGTATTTTGAAACATCTTACAGTACTCTGAGCGAAGCTTGATTTAAACTTATTCTAGCATTGCGAAATATCTGAACCGTAACTCTATGTCAGAGTTAGTTATATTATGCTATTAATGAGAAGGCAGGAGGCTCACTCTGTCATATTTTTTACAACATGCCTTTCTCTGAGATTAAATAGTTTTCAGGATATCATATATGTCACTTCTATCAAAGAAACTTAAGAGAAGGTCTAAGGAAAATAGAGCAAAATCTTGTGATTCTGTGATGACCACATTTTTTAACATTACGTATCTTCAATGCTATTAATATGTTTTACGCCTGTACGGAACTTCAGTCCAACGATAAATTACAACATCGCATGCACCTGTAGGTTAATTATTAATAACAGCTTAAACCTATGTTGTCTTTTCATGTCTTTGCGGTTTATTATTAGTTATACAATTATGGCGGACTCGTATAGCCTGTTAAATATTATATCAACTCCAATAGGTTGTACACCCTGCCAAGAATCCGTATAGTAAATTTATAATACCGCAAACATTTTTGATTCACAATACTTATATTCCGACACCAGTCCATCGTGGCCAAAATTAATATTGGTCTTCCCTGATCGCGCCTTTTTCCACTTGATTGTTTTTATTTCTGTCACAACTTTGGAAACTGCAGAACATAAATAAGTATTCGCGTTGGATAGGAGCATGCTTTTAAGTCTGGTTACCTGCCTCTTTTACTGCACACAAAACAAAAAAAGCGTCATCCGATGCGTTTGACAAGGTGAATTTATAGATTCTTGTAATAGCTATTTTAGACTGGGCACACTTTTGACACGGCAAAGTTTAAATTAAATATACATATCAGAACAGAAAATTATTATGTTTCATATGTGATCATTAACATACAATTATAATTAGCTAACATTGTAAATAGACACATTTCGGATACTTCTGAACCTTATTAATATTTGGATACATATTAAGTTGAATGTTAGGGTAACATATTATTCTTGGTGCTTAAAATGTGGTCAGTTTTATAAGTTACATTTCGAATGGTTTTCCATGTTTATGCCAAGTAAGAGATTTTTTTAAAAGAAATATTATTTAGTTGGTAGGTCCACAGTAGTTAATTATTTATAAAACCACTACATAACATCCATTGATTACTTTAATATAAGAAATAATAGGTATTTCCATTAAATGCAAGCTTAATATAACCCTGTAAAACAAAAAATAATAGGTGGTATAATTACATTTTCATGGTAACAACACTTTAAAGCTTAGACAGCTATGGTTAGATACTGTTACATAAGGAAATGTTAAATGAACAATATTAATAAACTAGAATTCTGCAGACAGATTATATCACAACATTCAAAAACATTTTATATTTACTGGAACATGTACAGAATTAACTGTGATCTGGAACTTCTTAGCTGACTGTATGTTTGATGTTAATAAGGTGACAGTCAGAACTACATTTCAAAAGAGATTCCACTGAAGCGGATAGGATACTTGGACAACAGTCCATAAAGGATTCTTTTGTTGCTCTGCAGCAGTGTTTATTCAAATAAGACTCATTTTAATCAGGTTCAGCAGTAAAACAGTAACTAGTTATCTTTTTATACGTCCTTGTAGTGACGACACTGTGAAAATATCCCCAATCAGATAACATTAAGTTGGAACCCCTGCTTTGAGCAGGTAATACGTAATACATTATGTTTCTGTCTGTAATTGTATTAAGGGAGATATGAAACCATAGATATAAAAAGAACACACACACACAGATTATTGTAGTTAACATTCAAATGAAATATTCATACACTTTTTTCCCCTTTTTAGGTTATTTCTAATGCAGTTACCAAATAAAATGCGTTTTTTTACGATGAATATACAAGGTTTGAAGTCTCTGCAGTGTAATGCATTGAAGGCATTGTTAACTGGCAAAGACTGTCTGTGCTGTTTACCAACTGGATTTGGCAAGCCACTGATATATGAGTTGCTGCCTTTTATTGTTGAGGGTTGTTTCGTTATTATTATAGAACCACTGAAAGGAATCATTAAACAACAGTTAACCAAACTTAGGTACAAGGCCGTTTCTTTGTACAGAAGCCAAAGCATGCAGAAAGCCATACAACATAACACCAGCTATGTATTTAGTCATCCTGAAGACACATTGCAAAATAGACTTTATTGATTTGTTTTCGGGTGATTGTTTTGGTAGACGGAAATATATTTTAGTGGTATATGAGGCTCATTGCATATTTGACTGGGGTGAGGAATTTAGGGCCGAATATAATAGATTGGCAGAGTTAAGAGCAATGTTTCAATGCTAAGTCCTTGCTCTATCAGCAACTGTCACTAACCTAGGGCAGAAAGTAATTATTGAAAGTCTGATGATGAACAACATCATGGTGGTATCTGCTACTCCTTCAAAAGACAATATAGCTCTGATTGTACGACAAAGATCAAGTGCAACTGCCTAAGACAATAACGCCTGCAGTCCACAAGACCATATATTTAAGCCTATCTTTGACGAGTTTAAAGATAAAACGGAGACATTTCCGATAACATTTACATATTACAAGTCAGTTCAGTGGATTGAATATGGATATGAGCTTGCCAAAAGAATCCTAGGTGACCAATTTTACCAGTATAAACAATCTCTTGAGACAGCACAAGTGGATGTGTTTCACTCCTCCATGGAAAAAGGCTAAGGACTGGCAAGTACAGCATATAGAAATGTGATAGCATTATCTGTGGTACTACAGTGATATCCGTTTTTCACCAATTTTTTTTTGACAAAGCATACAACAGCTGTACCTACTGCCTCTAAGCTTATATAGCAATCATGATCAGACACAATTGGTGCTGCCATCTTTTGCAGCCTCTTTGCTAATCCTGTCAGGTGTTCTTATTGTCAAAGTAAATATTACACTACTCTACCATAACAATCTTTAAGCTGGTGAGATTTTTTATTCAAATGTGTAAATGGTAAGTATAGGTCAAATTCAAATACTCTGCATAAAATGTTGCTAATTATGAAAACTTTTTACCAAAAGTGGCTGAGTCACATATATCCGCTTTAAATATTCGTGGTATTTATTGATATATCATTCACTAAATCCTACAGCTGAAGGATATGATAATTGAAAGACTACAGAAGCCAGACACTGAGAGTTGCATAAGGCTTGTTATTTCTTCTGTAGCGCTTGGAATGGGGGCTGATTTAAGACATGTGAGCCGTGTGATACATGCCGGTCCACCAACTACAATGGAAAGTTGGTATGTTAACGCTAAAATATTTTCATACTTAAACTTACTTCCATTTCACAAAGCACAATATACTGGTAAGACAAAAAGGAGATTTTTTTAATTCAGTCAACAATCAAAACTGTCCACAATAATTTCTATTTGCTATATACAGTTATTATCACATCAATTTAACAACATTTACTTGTATAATGTTAAGCTGTCATTCACAAAAACACTGTTAGAAAAAGTTTTAAGTTGTTGACATATTTTTAACATTTACTACGCTAATAAAATATCAATGACATGTGTTTTTTACTAAATAAAAATTCCTGACCTTTGCTTTCTTTTGTTTCAGCTTATGTTCAAGAAATAGGAAGGGCAGGTAGAGAGCGAGAGCAATTCTTCACAGGACATTTTGTGCTTCAACAATGATGATAAAGGGATGAAACACATACAGAAGGAAGTAAAAAAACTACTGTCAGCCAAGAAATGTCAGCGAGAAATTATTTATGAATAATGAAAAGAGCGCAAAACCGCGAGTGGTGCTGAAGTGTGTGCCAGGAAATCTTAGCACTAAATGAGACTTTAAAAAATCAACACCAAGTACAATCAACATAACTATAAAAGATGAACATTGCAAAACTTAATGAAGTTCCTGGGTATCCAACAAGTACTAACCAATTAGTGTCTGAAGATAAAAGTAATGTATCAACAGCGTGTAGGTTTAAGTGTAGGTATAAGTGTAAGTTTTTTACCTGTGTGCAAAATTGGCTTTCAGCTCTGACTGTGTGCCTGATTTTTTGATAAAATATATATAATAAGTATTTAAACTTGAGAAATATGTTCACACTGAAGAAAAAATAAGCATTTGGATACAACTCAGTGAGCCCAAAAATTGTAAACAAATTATGTTACAGAGGCTACAATTTAATTATGTAGCCCTTATCCAAAACCAGTTGTTTAATGTTGAATTTCCCGTTATTGATATTACTGAATGACAAAAGCACCACTCACTGACATGTGTTTAGTAAATAAATGTATTACTGCAGTAATGTGATAAAAAGAGTTTAGAAATGAATAATAGCCTACTACATGTAATAGAGACTCCAAATACTAGCTAATAGCCAATCTTGAAAGCTTTTCTGAATCTTAAGTATAAAGAAAGTTACCTGTCGTTTTCGGTCAATAGGGTATGTTATACCGGATTATTTAAAGCTCATAATATAATAAGGCTTAAGTTTTTTTCAATCCTTAATGTTAAATCATCAAAGTTAATTTTTGTCACATGATTTTTCGGCTGTTTTCAAAATGAATCAGCACGTTTTCCTGGAATATCTAGGAAAGGTCTTACTTCTGTCAAATCTTTGACAATTTCCGTCTTATCTTCAACAGAAAAAAAAATATGTTTTAAGCACGGGTAATAACTAACGTTTCACTGCCAAAAGTCTTTGTAATTTCATCCATTCCAAAAAAAGCACTGCTACGCTTCATTACAGATTTGTCAGAGACATTTGAACAATGGCTTGCAGATGTCCCTTTGTCAGCCGTACAAGATGTTCCATGTATAAGTCAGCTGGGACAACTGTTTTATCAGTATAACAACGAGTCCACCACATGTTTCTGTTGCTTTTTGTTCACAGAGTAGTGCCACTTGTTGACTCAGAAGGGTTAAAATTTCAAGAGCATATTTTGAATTGTTGCTATGACCCTTTAATAACAGTAACATCATCAGTGTCAACAGCCTTTCTCTGATGGACAACTTAACAATATCACTTAGGTTTATGTAAATTTACCTTATCTCTACTAAAATGCTATCAAAATATACATAGTTAGAAGACCGAATTCAACACTTGTACCACTTGATGTCCCTTTAATATTGAACACAGAATTGTAAAGTATAGGCCATACTTATCAGAACCTTATCTCCTCTTCAGACATAAACGCTGCGTATCTGAAATGTTATCTGAAACTGTTAACAAATCTGGAAACCCAAAATATTCACATGCAGCTTCAACCATGTAAGCTTCGATGAGCGACACAGCCAAAGTAAGGTCTTTCCACTCAATACCATTGACAATGAAGGTTGTAACAGGAACCGATCTCAAGTCACTTCGGTTCATTATTATTCAAATTATCACACATTAAAATTGCGTATTACAGTACCTGATCCTAACCAATTTTCCGTGTAGTCTTTCTTTTCTCTACTGCTACGGGCTTGTGAAACACCAACACTGAATTTGATTTTGTCCCCAACATTCCTAAACTTCCTGTCATTCATCACTGCAACTATCAATTGTTCATTAAAACAACCAACTATCAAATTCATTGACTTCAGCATACCTGAATGGGACAGTGTTGCTCCAAAAAAATCTTAAAATGGTAATATGTGTCATCCAGTAATCCTTAATGTATTCTTAGGTCTGTGGAGAACTTGAAGTCAATGGACTGTTTCAGAAAGAATGTAAAACTGATAATATACTAATCATACACTATTTTAACTTTAACATGAAATGTCGTTGTCAACCTTTTGACAATCACATAAAAACAGTACAAAGATTATTACATGATCGTTAAGTACTTCTATAAATTACTGTTACAGATTGTGTGAGGTATATTCACCTATGAAGTTTCAAGTTAATATCTTCAATACCTTTCAAGTTATGCCCAGAACAAGAGTTTAAGTATGAAAAATTACAAAGGGCAATAAATAAAAAAAATGTGAGAAATAGAGTTATGGTACTTTGGCACTGCACCTACCCACAATGACATATATTAACCTATGAAGTTTCAAATTGATATCTTCAGTACCTTTTGAGTTATGCCCCGGACAAGAATGAAGCATGAAAAATTACAAGAGACAACAACGCAGAAATTATAGAAATTATGCAAAAGATAGTTATGGTTCCTTGGAACTGCACCTCTCCACCATAAGATCTATTCATCTATGGAGTTTCAAGTTGATACCTCTAGTACTTTTTTATAGTTATGCCCAGGACAAGCAAAATAGAACACCGAGGCGGACACCGCAAGTAACACCTATGTGTCCTCTGACTATAGTCAGGCGACACAAAAAGTTAATTTCTGACTTCTGACCTTTCTATAAAGTTGTTTGGTCTAAGTCATTAATTAAAGATGACAGATAATACAGACAGTAAACTATCAACAACAGGCTTGAAATTTATTAGTGAAAGTGGAAACAGAAAAATGATACGAAGAACAAAATGCAAAAAAAGGGAATAAAAAAAGTTAATATGACACTTAAAAGTAAATTTAAATGATTTACTGTTTCGACAACACTGGATGTCTAAACGCTTGCAATTTGTATATTTTTGTCAGTAAAAGCAGAAAAAAAGAATATGACAGGAAAAATAGAATATTAGGTTGGTGTTGTGGATGAAAAAAGTTCACAAGTCTCTACTAGGAAATTTATCAACAACACAATGAAAGTTATATAAAAACAAAAACAGTTAACTTCCATAATAACCGTGTGATGGGTTTGCTCATTAAGTAGGGCTATGGACACCACTTTCTGTACCAAAGAAAGTTTGTTGAATCTTTGTTTCATTATCATGCCATAAACATTGCCCAAAACTGGAACCAGTCTTTCTGATTCCTAACTGTTCCCTATTCTAGGAACTGGGAAAGCAACAGCCATCAAAACCTCAGCAAAAAATGTTTGTTTTTTCTATCAATTCCCTTAATATTGCATTCCAATAGAACTGCACTAAATTGTGGTATTGGTTACAGTACAGTACATTCACGGGCATCAATCTCAATGTCATACAATATTAAGGTTTTAATTTCCTCGCACAGAGGAGATGTCGTAACTGCCCAGGCTATATACAATGAAGAGCCAGTACCTGAAGTGTGATAATTGCTGTATGATATATATATATAACTGATTCTTCTTCCATATTACAACTGTACTTACATATTGTAAAAAGAAGGGCATCATGGTCCTGCAGTGTCACTTAAATTGCATTGCAGCAAACATCAGAAAGTGGATCAGTTAGTTATGATCTGTTTGCTAATCGAAAGTTCCAAATGTATAAAACAAAATCAATGTTTAAAAAAGCCGACTTGAGTTTGTGAAAACTGAAATGAGAAGAGGAAGACCCCTTTATCCAAGATTTTTAGACACGCAACTTATTTTCCAAAGTTTAAAACCCCATTTATGTTTTCAAGTTTAGACTTAGTAGCGTGTGTGTGACCCATTGCTAACGACAACTGCTCGGAAACGCCTTCTAATGCTCCCTATGAAGTTTCTGACAGTCCTAGCGGAGAAGGCGGACAATTCTTGCACCAACCTGGCCTCAAGCTCCTGGCTGCTTCTTGGTTGCACCTGACGAGTTGATATCCGTACCTGAAGCTCATTCCACATGTGCTCAATCATATTTACGTCGGGTGATTGAGCTGGCCAGACAAAGCTCTCAATATCCTCCCTCTGCAGGTAGCGCTGGACCACCCTGGCCCTGTGGGGAGACGCACATTATCGTCCATTAAAATGAACTGATCGCCCACTGCCCCGGCATACAGCCTAACCTGGGTGTCTAACGTCTCATCGATGTACCGCTGACCAGTCAATGTACCTCTATCCGTCCAAGCTGATGCCTCCCGACACCATAACTGACCCACTTCCGTAGCGGTCGTGCTCAGCAATTTTTCCTTTCCCAAGGTCTTTCCACTCTTGCACATCTTTCGGTAAAGTCTAGGCAAAATCTAGAGTCATCCGTGAGGAGAACATGTCTCCAGTTTTGTCTGGTTCACTTTACATGCTTCCTCGCCCATTCTAAACGGGCCTGGCGGTAACGATGAGTCAATGGAATTCTTATACAGGGTCTTCTCAATCGCAGATTACCCTAGTGCAACCTTCTATGCACTGTCTGAGTACAAACATTGACCCCAGAAGCATTAAGAAGATCATTACGAAGATGCGTTGCTGTTGCAAACCGTCCTGAATGGTCCTGGATAATCAAGAATCGGTCTTGAACTTCTGTCGTCACCCTTTGTCTGCCTGACGGGTGTATCATACTGCTTGTACCTTGACCAGGATCTTGTGATGATGGTATGGTGTACACCAAGCGCTACACCAACCTCACGGTGTGTGGCTCGTGCTCCACCATCCCTACAGCCCTCTACATTTCTGCTTCACTCAAATGCCGCCTTATAGTGTTTGCCATGTCAAAGTGACCAATGTAAAAATGTCTGACCTTTGAATGACCAAAAATTTGTAATGTAAGTGTGTAAGGACAATAATGTGTCTCTGCCCCCACTAAAAACAGTAAAACGAGGGATGCATGATTTCCTTGACCACGTGGCGAGCCCTACCCGATAAAACAGCATGCATTTAGGTTTGAACCATCTTAAAGCATTTTTGAATCAAACTATGCAAATTAATAATTGAATGCTTTCTATACTTTTTATAATATAGTGAGAAACTTTTGGTGCTTTGCAAAAGTTGAGTAGTATAATTCTATCAGTATAGCTATGCCCCCTTTCTTTAGGTCAGGAAATGACCTAAAGCGTTTCAAAGCTGTTTGATTCAGTAATTTTGCACCAGGACTTGAACTTTCCAGAAACAAAATACAAATGCATGAATGTCTATTTTCCTAACCCCCATTCTACCCCACCCCTTTAAAATGATTCTGAATATCAGTGATGTGTGTACACTAAAGAAACGATAAGACAGCTTATCCATAAAAACATGAAATTTATCAATGTTATAGCACTTTAGCTGAAAGTTGTATCACCTTACAATGATCCTCTAATACAGAATTATCATATGTATTATAAACTGTTGATCTGCTGTGAGATACATTTGTGTAATATACCTTTAAGCCTTTCTTGGGCTCATTAAACACTAAATCTCCAGATTTTCTATCAGTTTTGCCGAAACTATAAATAAAAATTCATAGCTAAAGTTTTTTTCAGATTGTTACAAATTGTTTTCAATAAATGCTATTCAGATGGGTCTACTGCATTAACAGCTTACAGAATTTGCAGTTTCCATGATACAATCAGTTTACACTGCCTATGGCTATGATTGTGAATTTCAATATAAGGCATTGCTATATAATAGCTATGATTATTTATTTTTATGTACTTTTATGTTATATATTTATTCAATATTTTTAGCAATTATTTCTTCAATATTTTTAGCAATTATTTCAAAACAGGTTGCTTGTGAAAGGGAATAATACTTTTCATTCTTTTTAAAATCTGATGATTTTAGTACCTTACTTGGCACAGTTTACTGGCAGAGACAGTTGCTGATACTGATTCATAGGAATTGACAGACAGGCGCTGGGCCATACGTTTGCATGAGTCCTCTTTATAAGAGGGATGTTCGAAATGAATTGCTTATTTCTATCTGGGGACTGCAAATGTCTAGTTAGCCCAAAAGTGCTCATGTCATGCCCTCGAAGTACTCCCCGTGGCTAGAACTGCAAAGTTTCAGCCGATATCCGCTTCTTGAAGGCGTCACTGTACGCTGATATGGGCACAGTAATAAGGTACTGATGAATGAGAGATCCAACTGCCTGTCGGGACTGGTAGAAATGATTTCAGTTTCGGAAACAAAAATATATCACATGGGCAAGGTCTGGGGAATATAGGGGGTGAGGCAAAACAGTTACTTTTTCTTTCTTCAAAAACCCCGTAACTATCGCGGAGGTATGAACGGGGGCATTGTCATGTAGAAGACGGATATGTTTAAAACCAGTGGCAGGGCGTCGTTTCTGATAGTACTTTTTCAGTTTCTGCAGTACTACGTCTTTGTAGTACTTTCCGGTGATGTTTTTGCCCTTTTTCACAGGCACTTTTATTGCGACGCCTACACCAGAGAAGAAACTTGCATACAAAACCTTTACACTCAAAGACCGTTTGGCAATTATTGGGCGTTTGCTGTGTTTAGTGGCCCAGATCTTATTTTTAACCTTTCTGACGGGCTCATAATAATGGACCAAAGTTTCATCACCTGTTACGACATTGGCAAACCGTTTTTTGTCATTTTTTGGAAACATTTGAAGCAGCTATTTGGCCGCGTGAACCCGTTTCCTCTTTTGCTCATCAGTCAACTGATGTGGCACCCATCTTGCAGAAATCTTTCTGAGCTTCAAATGCTTCTTCAAAATAAAGTGAACCGTTGCTAGTGATATGCCTACCTTTCGTGCCATATTACGAACTGTAAATCTCTCATCTCTTTCAATGATTTAATATTTTTTTCGAAACGATTTCTTTACGAGATGCAGATTTTGGCCTTCCTGATTTCGGTGCACTTTTGATGGACTCTACACCAGACTCAAATTTCTTTTTCCACCGCCTAACTGTGTCATAAGACACACAAGAAGGTCCAAAAGCAGTAGAAAGTTCAGTCATCAGCTGCTTCAAAGAACAACAAAATGTTGTGCGAGCTTTGATGTAATCCCGTATTTCATCTTTCTTGTCTATGCTTCTACCAACCATTTTTACTACAGTGGTCAATGACTGCGTGTAATCAAATGGCAAATTTTTATCGCCGTCCCTGGACGGCGATATATACAATTAACAAGATTTGAACAGTTTTGCCTGTACACCGCCTGCCTTTAGCCAATCAAAGCAAAGCATTTCATATCACATGATAACAAAATGGACGTCAAAATTCTTCTGCAAGGGATGCGTAAATGGACTCGCCCAACCGCCATGTTTGTCGGGTTACTTATTCTTACAACTGAAAAATACCATCATGAATGTACGATCTCAGGACCAGTCTTTAGGCTGGTGTAGGATAAACACAGGATAATCGCAATATTTTTTGCTACATGTCATTTTTAACTAGAGAATGTAGTCTAAATAAGAGTATGGTTTGTTTGTTTTTTCCAAAACTTGCACTTAAAGAAAAAAATAAATGCTTGCTTCCGGGCGGTTCTAATCAGGATACAAACTCCCTGCAGGGGTTACTTCCCCTGATTAGTACAGTAAAAGTAGCAAAGCGTGACTTAACCGGTGCGAGGAGTTTGATCAGGATTTTTCCGTGTTTTATATATGCTTCATTAGGGTTAGGGCGATATGTTTTTCATTAAAAAGCCAAATCGTCTGCATTCAAAAATAGTTCAGCTAAAATAAAAATTACAATGTATATTTAATCTACTTTATAATTTCTGTGTGAAAATTATCAAATATAACTTCGCTTTTCAGTGCAAAGCATGTTGTAAGATTATCAAATTAATGAATGAAGAACATGAAATACATTCATCTATGGATAAGACGAAATGCATGGCTGAACGGCGATTTCAAGCATTTTTGGAAATGCTAATACTTGTATGTCTTACACTTAGTTTAACATGTACATTTATACACTGTTGTGTAGGTATTGAATCACCGTATACAGGTATGTATTGGTTTTTATCGTGCACTACGTGGATATCGAGGTAGAGGACAATATGCAATTCATTTCGAACATCTCTCGTAATGAATAAAAACTAACCATTTCCAAATAATAGAATGTCAGTAAATAGGTATTATGATTGATAGGTACAATTCTTTGTGAGTGTGTGTGTGTGTGTGTGTTAATATTTGGTTTTATGAATAAATAAGTTTGCATGAGTCATGCAAAAAAGTGCGTGCGCTTGAAAAAAAATGATTGTTTTAAGAAGAACAAATGTACATAGTTTTCTTTTAATTTAGACACTTAGAAAGTGTTCAGTTAGAATTAAAGGCTATCTATAAAAATGGTGCAAGAAACTATCTCTCCTTACGAAGACTTCCTACAAGCACAGGCTTAATGTAATAAATCTTCTCGATTTTGTTCCTCGAAACGTGCATCCTTTTAATGATTTTATTTGCATTTATTTGACATTGTGTGTGATCAATTTCGTTAATACAACTTTTGATCCCAAATTTTTCCTTTAAAGGTCTGCATTTTGTGTCAAAATCACATATCATATCTGTAAAATAAGGTACGTATATAATCTATTACACATTTTGTGATTCAACAGAAACGGTTTCGCCGCCTTAGGTATATTACAAAATGGTGCTGTCTTTTAAGACCTGTAATTTTCTTGCTTCAGATCTTTAAAACCAAAAGAACTTGAAATAGGTTTATTAAAACATTCAATTTAAGTACGAAAATTTTAATAAGAGAGACACTTTTTACCGATACCTTGATATCGATTAGCAAAAAACAATCACTTTACAAAAGGAGGGTTATTATTTCTTCAACACTGCGCTGTTTCTTAACGAGATATATAAAATTAGTACGGTTTGAAATGGATATCGCTATGGATGTTGTAACTTTAACCCTTGCCGGAATTATCGTAAAAGAAACGTTTTTTTCTCTGCACTTTAATATCTTATAATCTATCTACATTCCATTTTTGTAAAAATCTAATACTATCTGAAATACAGAAATAAATTCTGGACAAGTCTGAAAGCGTTAAGGACGGTGGAAAAGGTGAGTAAATATTTTCCTGTTTTGTAAGAGTCGTTGACATTATTCTTTCAAATCGTTCAGCCTCACAGGGTTATATCACAAACAGAAAATAAGTCATATGAACTACTAACTACGATCACGCGGTGCCTACGTCAATACTTTATATAACATCGTTTCTATATTTAGCTAGCGTATCTTTTATGTTATCTTTGTATTAATTATACTCATAAAACTTTATTTACTTACACAATATGGTTTCTTAGCTCACAGTTTGTGAGTATTTATTTTATCCGGAAGTGTCATTAGATGTTGCAAATAAGTGGAAAGTTTCTTCATGTTTTATCCAATAAAATTGTCTATGCCTTGAAAATGTCTGAGGCTGTTGCCGTGAATTAAAGTGACCATTTAGTTGCCAAAGTTTCTGAACTGTAATAATACAATTACTGGCGGGGGAAACGAATTGAAAAAAAAAATCAAGAAAGATTTCTATACTGAGTTTCTTTTTAATTAATATTTCGACATAAGCATAAGTTCGGGCGATGGATGGGCGTGTCAAGATAATCCTTTTAAAGCAATTTCAGTTTAAGTGCGGTAAACAGGATACAGCCTTAATTGCAAACCTTTTCTGAAAGAAATATACTGATGGCAAAAATTAATCAAGTTTTTACGCATTATATTCTGTCCTATAAATTAAAGTCATTGAAACGTTTCTGTATTGTAAATCTGTGTCAAGCAATGAACATCACAATTTGACATGTTTGTGTACACAAAACGATTGTTCAATCGGTTAAATGTATCGTTGACGAACATCACGTGCGTCATGTACACAGGAAAATCGAAATCTTTGACATCACAGCTTTATACTAGTAAGCATAGAAACTGAATTGAAATCTAAAAGATCACTGATAGGACGATGACGAGGATTGAGGTTGGAGCGACGTCTTAGAGTTGTCAGTTTGCTTACGGCTAGAATGTCAACAAGAAGCGTCGCTCGACATTTCAATCGACATGAATCAACAGTTTGTTGTTCAGCCAACTTTGCTAATAGACACAAGAGTCAGATATTGAAAGTACCATGGTGGAAAGACAAACAATATTTGCGTGTCATGTAATTAGACTGCATATAGGTATGTGTCGGAATTACCCAGTCTGTTGTTTTAATATAAATTAAATTATATTTATTATTTGCAAAGACTTACTCATAAACACATCAATGTGTCTATTGCGCGATGTGTAAATTCATGATACAAACATCGCCCATTTGGATTAATGACTTTTAGATTTAAAAAAAATAGATATCCAATTTACAGAAATTTACTAGTAGAAAAGAGTTATTTTGATCATTTAAAAGCTACAAATAACAACACTCGACAAGCTGTAATTTTCCTTATCCATGACCATAATCCTTTAGAATATATATTACTAATGTAAATGACGAGATTAATTATTATAAGTATTAAAAGTTCAAGATATATTTCGTCATATTTAACTCTAAAAAATGTATACACAATACTGTCTGTGTCCTCCTACAGAAAAAAGAAACAGATAAATGTATCTGTTACACCCATGCATTCGCCAGGTAAGTAATGTTATTATTAAACAGTTTTGCAGTATTGGATGGAATGTCATTTAAAGGCCCAGTTTAACTTACGAAGTTAAAATGCAACAAAATAAAATAATTATGTATATATTACGACTAACTTTTTATGAACATTACTATCATTCAACAGCTAAATACATATTTGGAGGAAAGCCAATGTAACGGAAAATTGTCATTTTAGAAAGTGTTGAAAGGACTTTATAGAAATCAGTTCAGGGATTCAAATATACAACTCTGTACTGAATAAAGAAACTCAAGATAATTTAAATGTGCAATGCAATGGAATTACTTGATCTGAGACAGTACTTTAGATTCCAAGACGTATTGTAACAAGGTTGACGAGACAAAACGTGACAATACAATTACAGAGCGGATGATTGATCGAAAAGAAGTTCTGTACAGATAATCGTGTGCAATTTAGAGCAATTCAGCATTGTTTGGCAAAAGTCTCGTGTAGAATAAAACGGATTCAGCAGTTTATATCATACGTCTATGGCAACGATGAACAAATCTGAAACAGAGTCAAGAAGAAATTAAGAAACATCTCCTAGAATTGTTGTATTCTAGCTTAGACATTTTTTAGACAGCAAGACATACTCATGGTTTTAGGCAGCACGGACATACTCATGGTTTTAGGCAGCAAGACATACTCATGGTTTTAGACAGCAAGACATGATACTCCTGGTTTTAGGCAGCAAGACATACTCATGGTTTTAGGCAGCACGGACATAATACTTTTAATTGCATTCGTTTATAAACTATAAACAGTATTTCTTGTAAATTTGGCATTCTATTAATAACAAAACAATGATAAATAAATGTCTCTATGACTGAACGTTTTGCTTAAACGAAACTTACTTTAAATATCATGGTTTACCACTTTTCATGCTTTTTGAAGTTCTTGAAATAATTGCCGCTTTTTCATAGACACTATTTTAGGCAAGTTTTAACACACTTAACTTTTTTCAAATTCATTTTCTTGTCAACAATTTGTTCCTAACAAGAATTTATTGAAATCCTGATCCGGAGTTGTTTCCAGTCTTTTATTTCTAATTTCGTGAAAACGTCGACAAATTGAGAGGTTTTGATTAGGACTGACATTTTAATGTACATGTTAAGGAGTTCATGTTTTGTTGTGTTCTTTTATCGAAAAAAGACCAGAACTTAGGAAAAATGATCTTTGTAATCTTAAACTCTGATTTACCGCCTGTTTGGAACTGTACCTTGAAAAATGATTCAGGACACTGCATAACAGTCGAAGAAGAATCGAGCGACTGACTGGCAAAACAAAATGATGGTGCTCTGCAAATATATACTTGTGCTATTTACATTTTTCTTGGAATGAATGTTGCCATAAAACGTAAATATGGATCTATATTGAGTTTATCTGCCCCTGACACTGGCGTCGTTCTGTAGTGATTATTTTGCTTAAGACATAACACGGCAGCTCCATTTCTAACCTGGACACTCGAAAACAACTGTATGTAAAGTGATATTTTGATACCACGAATCCATAAGTAAGTATTGTGTTAGAATGCCCAAGCTGTTGCATGTTACTTGTGGCTTTTGTTTAAGTAGACGTATTATTGGACGTTGTATATTACCAATATATTTTCGGATGGTGAAAATTTATTTCTACAGCAGGTACTGCTTATGCATTTATCCAGCAGTATTTTTATTCATTTGCGGATATCAGAAACGCTATCTATCTATTTATCTGTCAAGCTTTCTTTCTTTCTTTTTCTGTCAAACCCCTCGCGAGGACCTAGACAGTTGGCGATTCAAGTCACTGAGAAGTGTTAAAAAGTGAAATAAGGAAGACGTATATAAAGTATTATATATAAAAAGTAAACAGTGGGAGTGTTTGTTAAAGTAAAAGCAATCTGGCATAATTGTGCTATTGTGATATATGCTCAATATGGCTCGCATCCATATCTAACTGGTTTAAGTGTGGGGAATGTGACAGTATTAGAGGGTAGGATGTTCCAATGGAAAACTGTTCTTAGGAAGGAGAAGAATTTGTAGTTGTCTGTCTGTGTTGGTATTAACCTACAGCTTTGCATATGGGCATGCCGGAAGCACAGGTGCTCGGCGCGTTGATTGGTCAGTAAACTGAAGTTTTTCATCTAAAATATGTTTAACTATTTATTATATGACTGTCATACAATTTTCTTCTCTTCCAAAAAAATTTTATATGGTACATATAGAATAGAGTAAAGGTATACAACTCATTTCACCAAAAACTACAGTCAACATAGTTAACCGATCATTGTCACGTCAATTTTCCACCAATTTTACTTTTTTATACACCAGTCTGTACAGAATTGACCACTCTCTATGAAAATCGAACTGTCATCCCAAGTGTTTTTACTGTCTGACCCAAGTCACTGTTGAATTAGTCCATGGGCCCAAAAGTGAAGCCCTCCACCGCCAGGGGAATTTTGAAGACCCATATAGTTTTGAAGCTTGATATGTTAGAAATCGAATGCCACTAGTTGGGTGATTGAACTCCTGCATTTTAAGCCGTAGCGACCCTGACACATTTTCTAGTAGAACAGTATAGTTAAAACTATGCCATAATTTTCAAAAAAAATAATTCTTTATGTGCCAAGTTTTGTTTCAAATCATAACCTTGAACTTCTGACTCCAATTAAATACAAATTAGGAATGCTTTCTTTTTTTCAAAATGGCTGCCAAAATCCAAAATGACCGCCTCTTGGACCTATTTAACACTTTTTTGTATACAAACTTTTCATTTTGTCGTAATGTAGGATTATATGTTATTTTAGATTTAAATCTTAAAGAAATACACAAGAAGATGTTTGCACGTTGTTTGTCACGTGAGCTACTTTTTCTGTAGCCATTTGACTTGCCCCTGACATATTTTGTATCAGGAAGCCAATTATAGGTACCTAATTATTAACATTTTCATTCTCGTCCTCTTCAAATATCATATCGATGTAATTCTCCCATTCAATGTCATCATTATTGTCACTATCATCACCTTCATAATAATCAACTGTCTCATCTTTATTTTCTGTTTCACTGGCCAGAATATCTAGTTCAGGTGGCAATATATACCCATCTATCCAGTCGTAGACGATCTTACTATTCTCCAGTTTGCATCCGTGACCGTTGGGATTTGGAATGTCTGGATAAGCCTCACCGGCCTTCTTCCAAACATAGGCTTGGTAGTTTGCACGTAAAATGTGCATCCTCAAGGAAGACCGGCAGGGTGGAAGAAGGCTTAGATCAATTACATCTGTATCGGTCAGGCTATCTGTAGAGCTTGGCTTAAACTTTATTCGGAATATGTCTACACACAGTTTAGTGATATCAGTGTACTTTACTTTTCCGTAAAGGCAACACACAAATCTTTCTAGAAATTGCATATCCTGATCAGAAAGTTCCAAACTGTCCCCTAATTTGTTAACTGTTTGTAAAAGCTCTGGATATTTCTGTTTGACTAACGTATCTTTACTAACATAATAATAATAAAATGAAATATTTTGTCATAAACTTCCTCCGAAAGGTAGCTAGATATATTGTTAACGCTTATTTGATAAGAAAAATTCTTTGTTTAATCATTAAAATACAAATCTTACAATTTCACTGAGTTGTAAGCATAAACCTTAAGTCTTCAAAATGAAACACGATAACTGTTCATGTAAATTAAGCTTTCTGAAATTGACTTTTTTTATGTTCACTGACCGAAAGTGGTCTAGAGAGGTGGTGTCTGTGAGATGTGTTTATCCACAAAAAAGGAGTTATGGAAGAAACATATATAATCTTGGTGTTAATAATAAAAATCTTGTTCCATTGTAATAGGGGAGTTCTTGAGGAGGAAATTTGTACAGGCATTATCAAAAATATAGTTAACTTTGTTTATAATTATTTTGACAATCGACGGGCACATCACAGCCATCTCCTGTCTATAGTTTATTTCAGTTGTTTTTCAATATCATATTCATTTAAAAAAATTCGAACAATCGAAATCATATCAGACAAACCTGAATTGCTAAAGTATTACCAAGTTGACAAAAATATTGCAACAAAAATGACTTCAAATGTGCACCTTCTTTAGAGAAGAAAAAAGAGGGAAACGCAATGATGATAAATTACATCTGAATAATACTCAAATGATGATATCTACACATATCATGCTATGCACTTCAGTTGATAAGAATTATATGCAGTTCAGTTGATAACAATCTTTAGAGCGGACATAATATTTCATAAGATTGTATTTCCAACAGGTTAGTGATAATTTGCAACAACATCATTTTAAATGTGACTATTTCAACAATGATTCTACTATTGTGCAGGACTTGTTTTACAATTCTGCTGTTCTGTTGAAGTTTTTTTCCTAGAATGTTTCGTCTTTTTTTATTTTTGCTCTAAGTTCAAATGTTGGCCGACAGACTAATTTCAAGAACCAGAATTTTGACCAGACAGCGGGAAAAACAAAGTGAAATACATTTTCTCATTATTACCATCTATTAAATGTACTAATTTCCATCAGCCTAGCTGGTACACTTTTTCAATGATAAAAAGATCCATCTGTTTAAGCCATATTTGTTACAGTCCAACCTCCATTCGGATCGAGTGGAAGTGTTTGTTGTAGAGAGGCTTTTATTGTAGGGAGGTTCAATCAGTCTTAAGTGATGGACTAGTAAGTTCGAAGTCAAAATGTTCTGTAACCCAAACGATGACTAGACCCACTCTGCCTTTATTCAAAATTTAAGGACCTGATCATATTTTTTTTTATTTTCGTGTTATATTATTAAAATACTTCATCAAATATGTCTTTTGTTCATTGCATCTTTTGAAATAGATATTTCAATGTGCTTGTTCCTGTCATTACTTTATCCACTAATTTTAAAGATCTGCGAATTCATACAATGCCATTTTAATATCTGGCAATCTAAGCAAACAACAAAGTCGGCAAATCAACAAACAAACATTGCACACCCGTACTTAAAATACCTGCACAAAACCCCAAACAGCGACATTAGTTGACACCGTCAGTGTATGTTTGTTTGATGAACTAGTTAATTACCCCCAAATCTGAGGGTATTTGCAACTTCTTTATCTTCATTTATTATAAAAAATGGCCGCCAGATTACATCGCTCATTTGGTTCCCAAGCCTTAATTTTTATACACGTTCAGAGGGTGGGTTGATGACAACCAGCTCTATCCAGAGTCCAATATATTTTATTCAGACGAATACTATATAAAACCCTACAAATAAATATGAAAACAATAAACATATGAACATATTCTAAAATCATAAACATCATTTCAGCATTTCAATAATTCAATTCACTAATTCAACATAACTTAAGAAAAGTTACTTCAACGCAAAAATATAAAATCTTACCAGGTACATGTAATTCGCTGATCGTCTTATAGAAATACGAAAAATAGATGTCTAAATGACTTTTACGTATTAAAGTTCTGAATTAAAATAGAATTTCAATAACAGAATAAACTAGCAAAGTTGTTCTGTAAAGAACTGACCTGACAGCAAAAAGGAAATTTCTTCAATCGACCACTAATTTTCTAACAATATATCTTCATGATTATAAGAAAATGATGTGGTTCTTTCATCCAATCAAATGTTTCGCAATAAACATAACAAGGCAACAATTGGACAATACTGGGCAACACTGGACAAAACAAGAGACAGTTCACTAAACATGTTGACCATAGAAATATAAACAAGACAATACCCATAATACTCTGAAGATGAATGGAAATGAAGTCATGTGACCATGAAGAGTGATGAATGAACATGTGCAATATTCACTACAGTGTTTACAGTTTTTACTATACACAGCTTATATAAACAAAGTATATCATGAAAAATTGACCTTATCTACACACATAATGGATAAAGTACCAGCCCGTTAATAAATGAACACTCTATGGGGAAAAGTAATTTATATTTAGCCTCGGTGACAGTGACCCCACTGAATAGCACAGATTCATACAAGGTGCCTGTAGACGAAATATCTAAGACATATGTCAATAAATAAAGGCTCTAAGACGAAAAGTTGAAAGGACTATTTTTAGTCTCGGTGACACCAAGGGCAGGATCAATTTTCAAGGACAAGGTTGAACAAGATTGGTAGAGGTCTTCTAGGCCTTGTTATACATCTATTATCTTCCCACTAGACCTTGTTGTTTCTAACAAATTAGGGTTTGTTTAGCTTTTAGTCTTGACAACAGGAAATTGGTAAAACCAAATAATGCTCCCAGAAGTATTTTTGTTCAGAATGGCAGAAAATTAAGAGATGTACTATCAATGGCATTTCAATGACATGTGAAAATAAATACTTTTAAAGTTATAAATAGGATAATCAGAATGAAACGTATTTGAGGATTTATTGTATAATAAACCATATTTGTAAGGACAGTTGATTTATTGCAAAATTTACCTGCTACTTGCTTAATATGCGAATGTTTGCTAGATTGTTTACAATCACAAGAAGAGGTGTCAAGTAATTGGCTGGCAGGTGTAACAAGTAGACCTGTACTTCGTGTAATCAGTGTTATATGGCGTGTAAAGAGTGGCAAAATTTGATTTTTGTCATTTGCATTTGATAAAACTTTCATTCGATTTGTATATTCTTACGTTTATGTTGCATAACCATCATTTGTATTGTATAATTCTTTATTTGTTTTGTATCCTGTGCATTTAATGTAAATGGTTCCATTTATATTGTATGTCAGGTCATTTGTTTTCTAAAACTGATATGTGTGAATTCAGTACGTGATAAAACCAAATTATGTTCTAAAATTGCATGATGGAATTTGTTTTTATTCTCTATATTGCTCTTTCTCAACCAATGAAATCCATAGACACAAAATAAACAAACAAATGCCAGAGTTCCGTTATAGAATAGAAATATGAGCACAAACAAGATTGAACACAAATGTAAAATTATACAATACAAATAAGGAAATATACAATACAAACTGACAGATTATGGAACATAAACAGGCAGTATTTAGTCAATTAAGATAAATACAACTCAAGTGGATATTATAGCATACAAATTTGAATTTATAGAACACAAACAAAAGGAAATTTTAATTACAAATACAAATTATACAATATAAATAGGAAATTATTGAACACAAATGAAACGATATAGAACATAAATTGATATTATACAATACAATTTGCAATTATATAATAGAAATAAAGAAATTATCAAATACAAAAACAAATTGTACACTTGTAATAGAATAATATTGAACACAAATGAAACGGTATAGAATATAAATAATATTATACAATACAAATTGAAATTATAAAATAGAAAAATAAAGAAATTATCAAATACAAATTATACAATGGTAATAAGAAAATATTGAACTCAAATGAAACAATATAGAATATAATTTGACATTATATGATACAAATTGAAATAACAGAATATAAATAAAGAAATTATAACACACAAATACACATATTTATAGATAGGAAAACATTGAACATAAATGAAACGATATAGAATATAAATTGATTAAATATACAATACAAATATCAAAATCAAATATTGCAACGCATTACACTCCTTAGTGTTGTTCTCCAGAATTCCAGCTGATAAGTCATTGATTTATCTATCGAGCGGGGTTGCTATATTAAGTTTTAAAAAGGGAGATAATTTAAAAACTAGCAGGTGTAAAGTGATGGTTTTTATACCACTGCACTTCCTCTCATTGGTCTTTATAACTGTGTGAAGTTTTATTCAATTTCCTTCAAAACTGTTCAAGTTATTTTCCTAAAAAGCAGTATTAGGTATTATTAATGGAGATGATTAAAAGAACTGAGTAATGTGGAGTAATGGTTTTTAACATTGCACTTCCTCTCACTAGTCTCTATGAAGCTATAATGAGATATCATTGATACTTTAGAAGTTATACTCCAGACAAGCATTATTTAACTTTTGTAATTGTCATTAAGGGATATAATAAAAAAAAAATAAGCAAAGTAGAATTAAGATTCATAAACACTGAGTTTCCTCTTACTGTTCTCTATCACTGTGTGAAGTTTTAATAAAATTCCTTAAATTGTTTTGAAGTTATTCTCCGGCAAAAAAATAAATAAGTACCATAAAGGGAGATAATTCATAAACTAAGTAATGTAGGGTTGTGGTTCTTTGACACTTCACTTTCACGCACTAGTCTCTATAACAGTGTGGAGTTTCAATGAGATATCTTTGATAGTTTAGAAGTTGTACTCCGGACAAGCATTATAAAACATTTTAAGTATTATTAAGTGAGATAATTCAAGAATAAAACAAGGTAGACATATGGTTATTAAACAGTGCACTTTCACTTACTAGTATCTATGACTGTGTGAAGTTTTGATCAAATTCCTTCAGTACTTTTCTAATTAATATCCGGACAAGCTTTATTAAGTATTATAAAGGGAGATGGTTCAAAAATTAAATAAATTAGAGTTGTGGTTCTTTGACACTGGCACTTTCTCTCACTAGTCTCTATAACTGTGTGAAGTTTCAATGAGATAACATGGACAGTTTTAGGAGTTATATTCCGGACAAGCATTATTGAATAATGAAAAAATTATGCATCGCAGATTTATGGTTCTTGTACACTGCACTTTTTCTTAATAGTCTCTCTCAATGTAAAGTTAAGTTTCAATCAAATTCCTTCAATACTTTTTAAGTTATTCTCCGGACAACAGCGTGACGGGCGGACGGAAGGACGGACAAGGCGGCGACTATATGCTCTCCCTTCGGGGAGCATAAAAATCAAATGACCCCTGGGGCGATGTCAAGTTTGACATTTGGGGCATATTTTGTGTAATCTTGGTAAAGAACTTGTAGTTGATGCTCCATGCAGTTTATCTAAGCTCTAGGCCTTATGGTTTCATAATAGGGATGTCAACGAATTTTCGTACATTCGCATTTCTTACGAATATTCGAATCCGATTTCTGCATTCAAACATTTGCATTAAAACAACATTCATCAAGATTTCTAGCTTTATTTTTCTGAAGTTACCTGATTTGGAAACTGTAGTAAAGCGACAGTTTACCTGTTTTCTGTTTCCACTAGATCTTGTAACAAAACCTTTTGATCATACGTTACTACCGATATTGACATACATAAGTGAAATATTTGGATTCGAAAATTTAGATATACTTGAAAAGTTGCATTAAGACACCCTACGAAAAATAACAAAAGCATGCAAGTCTACGCGAATGAACTTTATATACGGCGAAATTTGCAGATATCCACTTCATATCCACTAGAACTGTCGAACAAAGGATAAGTTTACTGTAGTTTCAAAACTAACCACGAAATTAAACCTTACATCAAACTTTTAACAGAAAATAATGTATTAACACTCTTCAAATAAAGAAGCGCAAACCATCGGCTTCCGGTTGAGTCGGGCCGCCACGATGGTACACCGTTAAACAATCGTGTATGTAGTATTTGTTCAAGTAGCCAGGTCGGATCAGAGGAACATTATCTACTTGAATGCGCATTTTTTAACCAAGAAAGGACTCGTTTCCTACACAATATACGGCCAGCTCAAAGAAACATTCGAAATATTTTATCTTCGTCATCGGTCGAGATTCTGAAGAATGTTTGTTTGTTTTTTTAAGAACAAAATGGAAACATCTTAATGTTTGTAACTTAACACGTAGAACAGAATTTATTTAATATTGTTCAGTTTGGAACTAAAACTTACCTGAATACTCGGCGCTGCATAACGATAGGCTTTTTGTAACGTGATCCGGAGAAAATCCATCCTCCGCGAAAATCTGAGTGTAACTTATACAACAGCCAGTTTCATCAAACATAAACTAGTTTACAAATAGTAAACCAGCTCAATCAATATATTTGTTTCATGTTTTATTTTTAAAACAGACGTCTGCATGTTCTCTCTGGTGTGAATATAAAGCTTTAAGGGAAGAAAATTTCCCTACCAGCGGTGTCTTTATCATTATCATTACCGTGATAGTTTTATTAAAGGTATATCTAAAAAAATAGGCCCAAAATAACAGTCTATTAGCAAAAATCGGTCTCCAAATATTTAAATTTCAACATCTACAAGACTCTGGCATATACAGTGCACATGTATCAAACCTTGTTTCAATGCCTTTTTCTATTCTCAAAAAGAACTACGATGAAAGCTTCCAGAAAAAAAGAAAATTCGTCGGTTTCCGCAATGCCACTATTGTCATCAAAAGCGAGATTCAGTCGGAAGAACAGACTTGCAACGAAGCCAGAGCCTCCACAGCCGTTTGCAATTTTCGCCAAATGCGAAAAAAGATATAGCGAGGCAATATTCAGATTGTCGAAACTATATAGCGAAAACTAAAATCCGCCGATGTTTTCAAAAATAAACATTTATAAGTGACCTGAATAAACAGCATTCCGAATATGGCAGGTTGACACGCCTGAGAGGGTTTTGAAAAACAGACCAAAAGAGTAGAGAAATTAAGAATCTGCAAAAAAACAACAACAACAACAAATAAAACAAATATTAATATTGCGTACATTTTAGAAAATTTTGACGCTTGCATGTTAATTGTTTATGTAGCGCCCTTTTCTGGAATAACTTTCGTGCCACTTTTAAGTCCTGGAGGAAATGTTAAAAATGTAAGCCCCCCCCCCCCCCCCCCCCCCCGAAAACCCCTCTGGAAGGCATTAAATTAAAAATAAAAAAATAAAAAGTTCCTAAGTTTCATTCTAAAGGTATTCAAACCTGGTAACAATTGTAAGAAAACTAAACGGTATTGGAAACACTTTTTCAAATTACTCACCAATGTAAGTGTTGATGAATTTTACCTCTAGTAGACCTTGTAGTTCTAGTCTTTTCGATCGTACTTGATTTTGATTTGTTTCGTGTTTTCATTGTGTCTATCTCAAAAAAATAAAATCTAGTTTCCTGTTTGGCGGGCTAGGCGGAGCGGAAATCCCTTTCGGTATGCATAAAAATACGCAAAGGAAACATTGAACGCAACGGAACAGAAAATACGCGATGTAAAAGTAAAAAAAAAATCAGACGCTAAATTTGTGACTATGTGGGGAGAATCAAGATTTAAGGTTAGAACTAGAACTGTATCCTTTTACAAGAATAATAATCCACTGCACTGAAATATTCATAACAGTCATAATTATGTCAAAGGACTGCTAGTGTCATATCCTTAATTATGGTAGAGCTTTTGCGTATGAATGTTATGTTGGGAGAGTGTCAGATCTGAAGAAACTGGATAACTTGATTTACTGAAACCGACAGACAGTGTTATGACTGACAAAGGTTTTACTACATCAGACCTACTTCAAGAAAAAGAGCTGTGAATTTTACATTCCACCTTTCCTTGGAACTTCTAACCAATGTACCACTGAAGAAGTCTTCAAAACTCAAGAAAAAGCTTCTCTACGAATTCACCTGGTAACAATATTTGGAAGAAAAAAGAACTTTCATATAATTGATGGGATCTTGCCTCAGTTCCTTGCACCTTTACCATGTAAATGATATTTGGAAATTGATGTTTTGTTGTTATTTCTTACTTATGTGGTGTATCTATGTTTTACACTTGTTAATTCATTAAAAAAAAAATTGTCACTGTTATCAAAATATATGCTGTATTTTCACATACAAGGATGAAATTGATCATGCTGCAAACTAGTTGAAATAATTAATAATGTTTCGGCAGTTATAGCAGATTTATACCGACTAGTGTAATCGCTGTCAGACATAGAGTGAAGTGATTTATAGTTTCTATCATCATTGTTCGCAGCATAACATGTAAATTTTTAGCTCACCTGCCACAAAGTGCCAGAGTGAGCTTTTGTCATTCCCCAATGTCCGGTATGCGTCGTGAGGCGTCAACAATTTCATTCAAACGACATCTCCTCTGAAACCACTGGGCCAAATTCAATGAAACTTGTATGGGATGTTCCTTGCATGAAGCTCTTCCAAAGTTGTTCAAAGAATTCAGTTCCATGCAGAACTCTGGTTGCCATGGCAAACAAAAGAAAAAACTTTAAAAATCTTCTTCTCAAAAACCACAAGGCCTGGAGATACAGGAACAGTTGTTCGCACTTTAATCGGTAAAACATTTATTTAGTTGGTAGCGAGGTAGGTACTTTGTTTATATCATTAATAAATACGATTATAAAGAACATTTCGAAGTGGCTCAGTGATCTAGGTCGTTGTTCAGAGATTTATTGACATGAAGAGCATGGGGTCGATTCCTGTTTTTTTTTTTTTTTTTTTTTTTTTTTTTTTTTTTTTTTTTTTCCCCAAAGTAAAGCATCTTCTGTTTGATTTTAAGCAAACAAAATTTCAGCTTAATTTTGTGAATCAGTCGCTTTATTTGAGGAAATCTTGTAAAAAAACTGAGATAATTGTATGTGTGAGAAAATTTCCAGTACCTTTTGACATTTAATAGATATTGCATACCAGGTCCGTTTACTTTCGTCACCATGCTAAATGGTCTAATTAGAAAATACTAACAGAGACTTAAATAAGCTTATATTAATCGAAGGAGAATTCATTTTTCCTACGAAACACAAAATATTTTCAAATATTCAAGATGATCTAAACATGCTATAAAAGTTTACACCCGCCGTGTGTACACATGTAAACCATACGGACGCGTCATAAGATGTAGTCTGATTTGCTGGGATATAAATAACTATACTGGAAATCCAGATATTGCGAAAATAGAATTTAATGGCTTGACAGCAGAATTATTTTGGGATCCAAGTAAAGTAGTTTAAAAATGGAACTGATTCACCCGCAAAACTAAACTGTTAAATAGGAACAGCCTCGTATTTGCAACTAACGTTTGAAACTGGATAAAGTATGGATATGAAACTTAAAGCATTTGCAGCATTAATATTATTTTTTGTTATCGCATCTTTGGTAGTGGTACTGACCCTAGTATGGACCATGCCAGAGTTACCAGAGACAGTACAAAAAGACCAAATTTGTCTTTTGGGGGCGGATGGTGCTCTTTCGTGTGGAACAACTCCTGACGTACTCAGGGGATATCTTGAACAAGTAAGTTTCTATTAAATGTAATAACAGGCTTAATCAATCCGATGAAAAATCATATTCTAGCAATCGCTAGATCGTGTACTTCAGTTAGCTTGAAGCTTAATTAGATTAAATTGGAACAGATATTTGTTCCAATAAAAAATGTCTTGAATCAATTCTGTGTATGCAGACGGTTAATAAGTTCTAAAATAAATAAATTTGTACATTTTGTTTCAGTTTTATTTACTAGTTATATTCTCTTGAAACGAAATTGTTGTTTCGGTGGAGTCATGTGATTTTTTTATCAGTATGGACGCACCTGTAATGTTTTGGGTATTGATCATAATTTCTATTTACAGCAGTTGTTTATCATGTTAAAGTGTAGGGTTGAGACAAGCTAAAATTTGTACAGAGATAGCATGCGGCCTCTCTTCAAAGTAATCACTGCATGAAGTTTATATCAAAGTGTATATAAAATACTTGATTGTGTATGCATGTGTATATGGACTCTGTTTCTGTTACAAGCTAAACTTGCATAATTCAAAAAAGGAGTGTGCCGAACCACTTTGTTGGACAAGTGCAGTGCGAACATAATGACTTAATGACTTAGTAGATTTGATTCACTTGCAAAAATAACTTTGATCTCATTTAGTACATATGTTGTGTTTCGGTCCAAATCTTGATTCATGTTGCGTCTGTACTAGCTTTACGATTTAAACATTTTGGTCACCAATCCAGGACTCTACAAATCCTAAGTCCGAGACAGCTCTAAATTTGCTCTCGGACAACTGACTGTGTACAAAATTTTTGTCCCGGACAACTCTTATTTTCTGTCATAAATCTTAACTGCTCAAATAAACAACCGTGAGAACTATTGTAACTTGTAACAGTACCGCTCTGCAATACATCTGAAACCGATTTGATATATTGCGTTTACTAACTGTGTTGATATTCAAAAGTGTTATCTTTAAATAACAAAAAAACTTATATTTACCGTCTATAAATGTCTTATATTGATCTTTATAAAACTTTTGATACATCAACATGGATACATTTATAACATATATAAATACGTTTTATACGTGGATACGAAATTTATTTTGCCTACTTCTAAACTAGAATATTAAATTGTTTTTCTCTTATAATGAAAGTAAATGTAGTTACACACGTGTTTACTATATTTATTTATAGACAGCTATTTTAACAAGATCAACCTTTGTCCTGGTTCAGTTACCGATTTTATTGCGGTTGTTTAAAGGGTGACAACTTAAGATCGTACATTGCTAATACAAAGTTGTATTTGTACAGGGTATAAATAACATCTAATTATACATATTTTCACAGAGTTTTATATGTTACAATCACAGGCAGATAAAAAGTTTTATTTGTACACGATCTAAAAGACGTCTCAATATACAAGTTTATCACAGAGGTATCTTTATGTTATAATTACTTTCAGTAAAAACTTATTTCCATGTTCAGTTCTACCCGTTTTTGTTTGCTGTGTTTATTACCCGATTATTAGAGTATTTCATATATCCTTTCTTTTTTTCAAGTTAATTTGTGAACATATTTATTTATCAAATCAGTTCCCAAAAGTTTACCTTTGGAGTTTTCATTTCGTTCAAAAGTATGCCAAGGGGGCTAAAATAGAGCCGTCTTCATCCAACTCATTAAACTGGCCTTGAAAAAAAAGTTTATTTTTTCTATATTATTTAAATTCAAAAACAAATTCGAAAACTAACAAAAAAAACTAACACATAAAACGTTCCATCCCCGCTTCTACCCTATGTTATTAGATCAATCAAGTTATTTCTATAAAAAAAATCTTATTGGTCACCTAAATACATATTAAGTCTAGTCGTATACCTTTATCCGTAAACGACAAGCGCAACTGTATTGTCTATTTTTAGAATAAAGGATAAACTAAAATAAATTGTATTCTTTTAATGAAAATTTAGCAAAACCTATAAATAGATTATTGTATTGTAAACAGGAAAACGTAAATTTACAAAAAGCTTATCATGTTCGGATTCTAATTCTATTTTGTGTACTTTAGACCTAGATACTCTCCCAATATACATGCATACAAATGTAATATCTAATGTTCTCAACCAAAATCAGCTAACCCGCTTTATGAATACAACGTACTGTTTATCTCTCTTTTAAAATGCTAACAGCCTAAAATATGTGGCAATTAGACATACAGATTGTCACGGCACTGTGTCTAAGTTGAAGGTATACAAGTAAAGACTTTATACATGTATATTGATAAGAAAATTTGTACATTATGAACCTGTATTATGATAACTCGGATGTTACTGTTTCTGTCTTAGATATTTTTCTTTCATATTATGGTGTATGATTACATGTAATATAGAAATCTACATATGTACCTAATTAAAATTTGCTGCGTTAAATAAAATGGCATTTATCAGTTAAAAACGATAGCTGCAGTTCACATTTTACCTACAGATTCTTTTTATTTTTTGTTTTATTTAAAACTTCATGCTAAACAAAATGCAAAAAGAAAAACATATGTTGTAACACCTCATGTGTGCTGCTTGAGACCGTAATCTAAAACCAACTAGTCATATTTTGAGTTTCTTTCTTTTATTAACAATCCACGTTCGAAATATTTAGTCTCTCGAGAGATTATCTAAACATATAACGAGAAGGTATCAGAACTGTACGACTCACTGAAAAACTCCGCAGTTCTCCGCAATTCTCTCTCTCTCAAAAGCTCCAGGGCTCCGTGCGCCCTAGCTTAAATACACAAGCACGTGCTCACACCTCATTGGTTAAACGGTCATAACCAATTGGTCTGTCTGAGAATTACTCAAGACAGAACTTCTACGCCATGAATTGGCTAACTACTTTCCAGGTAACCTAGTAGCAAAGAGATCTGAGGCAGCAAATACTAGCGCGTAGCACGTCATAGTGTTACAATGTTACCATGTTCATTTTTATGACTCTCTTTACACTATCGAAATTCTTTCTACGAGGTATGTATTGTAACCACACTTTGTCAGCTTGTTAAAACAATATTTTTTTTCTAGGTAAATATTGAAGTTAGTTTATGGTGAACTTTTTCAAATTTATATATACAAATGCCCAGCCAATTGTCTATCTGATTTACTTTTTTTCTATATAAACATTGTAACATACAGTAACGTGCAAAAAGTATTCGTTAATTAGCGGCCATCTTGGATTTAATGCATTTACCATCGCGTATTTCTATCGAGATTTAGCAATGAATAAATATTTTTAAACTTTGAAAAATGTTGTTTTTCTTACCTTAATACTTCATTAAATGTCCTTTTAGCCGGATAACCTTCATAATTCGTCGAGGAATACTCTTATACAGGCTTTGAATGTAAGCGTGTGAAATGTCCGACCAGATCCTGCGAATTTCATCAAACAAATACTGTTCACAGTTTATTGAATACACACGAGTTGACAGTTTCCTTTTGATAAGTAACAATAAATTTTCTATAATATTTAAATAGGGTGATTGAGCTGGCCATGAAATTGAATTAATATTATTTCTCGCATTGTTACTGCAGACACTATGAGCTCTATGTACTGGGGCGTTATCGTCTTGAAAAATATAGTTATTTTGTGGGAAATGTCGGACAATGGCCATAAATTGTTGTCAATAATTTGTTCGTATTTTGCTGCATTTATATTACCATCAACCTTTACTAATGTCCCAACCCCGTGCCAACTGATGCACCCCAAATCATAACCTTCAATGTTTTAGACACAGACGGTGGAAGAAGATCCAATTACAATCTGGCTTTCATCAGAAAAAAATCACCTGATATCATCTTCAGAAAATAGGCCATCTCCGTTTTTCCCGACACCAAGCTAAACGCTTTGCCCTATTTACCTTTTTTACAACAAGTTTCTTTCGATTTATACGTCTTTTAAACCCATTTTTGTGTAAATGATGTTGAATTGTTCTTTTAGACACTTTTCTTACCCTACCTTCATTAAATTTATTTGTTATATCCATCAATGAATCTCTACGATGACATTTCACTGTCCGTTCCAACTGACGATAATCCCTTTTTGACAAAATACGCGGTCGACCCGATCTTTGAACATTTTCAGTTGTTCCTAATGTTTTAAACTTTTTTAACACTGATGAAATGGTACTATAAGGTTTCATTAATATCTTGGACATTTCTACAATTGAATTGCCACCTTTAAACATATCCACAACAACATTTTTAACATCACTAGTTAATTCAGAACCTTTACGACCCATTTTGAAAAGACTGCACTAAAACCTAGCAGAAACAAAATAGTTTAAAGAATTTTACGTCATCAAACTTCCCAGAAATTGGTCTATTTATAACCCAAAATATTTCACAGTTTATTTAGTATAACGCGATATCCAAGGGAGATTAAACGAATACAATTTCTAGCATGACGCCATGAGTAATCGATTAACGAATACATATTGCATTTTACTGTAACATTTTAAGATATGAAAGCCAATTCTATCCACCCTACTTTAATGATAGGGACACTGTTTTCCACGTTTCGTATTGTTACAGTCATTTCCTCTTTTCTTCTTTTCTGTCCTATCCTAAACTCAACAGTCTCACGTCTGGTATTCGTAACTAGTATAGCTATACACAAACGCATTTCTGCAATTAAAACCATGTCCATGATTTTATACAGTTACATCTGATACTCACTTCATCAGTCACTTAGATCTGACAGATGACACATTCTTCCTATCATGGCCACTTATACTTACCAATGCTCACACATTTAATTTTCCTGTTGAATGTTAATTCTTCACAACTGTGTATTTTTTCTTGTACATTAGTGTTATAACTGCCACAAATTGTCAAGTCAAAATATATTTTCCAACTAAGAAAGTTGCTCTTTACTATTCTCGTTTATATTTTAACACATAATTCACATATGATGCATTGATGTTTATTTTCTAAACAACTCTGTCTATGGTCTTCATTCTTCTACTACAAGCTGGAAATATACATAAGAACCCTGTTCCCGATTCTACTAGTTCTACAGACTCAGAGACTCAGATATTTTTCTCAAGCTTTAATCATCACCTGTCTTTTGTCCATTTAAACGTTCAAAGTGTGAGGCATAAACTTGATTTGCTGTATACAGAATTTCACGTTTTTGACATCCTGGCTTTCTCAGAAATTTGGCTTAACGATAGAGTCCGAAATGAGGACCTCGTGCTCTTGTCCTTCCATAAACCTGAACGAAATGGTCGCTATGGTGATACATATGGTAGAGCCATGTTGTATACTAAAGACAATCTCTACTATTGGAGAAGAATTGACTTGGAACTTAACCGTGTAGAAAGCATTTGGATTTAACTCACTCTTGATAATAATAAAAATGTACTTTTTGGTCTTTTTACCGTGCTCTAAATGCAGACGCAAATTCTAACAGTAGCATTGAGGCTTCTATCGCACTTGCTGTTGACACAAATATTACTGACATAATAGTTATAGGTTACTTCAACTACCATGCATTAAACACAGATTCAAAAAAAGAAAATCTCCTTAATATCACAACAGATCAGCATGGAACAAATCATTGAAGAACCCATGCACTTTACAGAATCTTCCGAATAATAAATAGATCTCATATTTGTATCCAAGTAAAACAGTGTTATTAAATCTAGCGTAGGAGAACACATTCTTGAACAAGAGCATCGCAACCATACTCCAGTATACTGTCCACTCAAGTTCGGTAAACCCAAACAATCTTGCTTCCAGCGTACTATAGTGCAATCGTGGTGATTACAAAAAAAACTACGAGACGACTTTCGTAATCTTCAGTGCCAAGAATGCTATGATCTTAATATCATTTAGTAGGAAGAAATGTTACCAATCAAATTTTGCATATCTCTTAAAGTAATATACCAAATTAAAAATATATATTAGGCCACTAGATGCTCCTTAGATGACAAAAACTGTTAGTTCAAATATTCGTAAACGGAAGCTATTATATAGAAAAGCAAGACATACTCAGTCACCGTATCACTGGCAGAAATTTTCAAAAATACGAAATGAAACAATCTCTCTGATAAGAGAGGCAAAGCTCACTTATTATTCAAATTTATCTGAAAAGTTAAAACAAGGATCTTTATCTTCAAAGGACTGGTGGAAAACACTAAAATCTTTTCTCTCTTCATCCCAAACAACCTCGATTCCTCCATTACAGAATCTAGAACCCAGGAAATCATGTTCTAAGACGACCAGAAAGCATACTTGCTCAATCACTATTTCCTCAAGCAAACTTATATCGACAACACAAATAGACCTGTACCCGATCATGGTCAGCCATTAGTGGCGACCATCCTTAATGACCTAATCATAAATACATCAGAAACAGAAGATATTCTTAGGTCTCTCAAAATAGAAATAGCATCGGAACCCGATGGAATTAGTAACAGAAATCTGCGTGAGGCCTCTCATGGAATATCTATACCTTTAACTAATCTTTTCAATGCCTCTTTTCAATGCCGTACAGAACCGTTTTCTTGGAAGAAAACTCATGTCACTGCTATTTTCAAAAAAGGCAATGCTACACTAGCAAGTAACTATATACTCTCCTGCGCATCGGTCGAATGTTTCACTTTCTTACCTCTGCTAAAATTCAGTTTTCAGAACGATATTTTTATTTTTAGACAGGGAAATCCACAGTTCCTTTTCAACCAATCAGAGACTAGCCTTAACGAATTGTCCATACATACACATGACAACCCAAAATGTAAACAAACAATGCATGTTTTTGTATTTCACTTTTTCGAAGTGTTTTTAATACGTATACGTAACAAAACAGTAAAAATATAAAAAAAATGTTAAAATCACGATGGTGTTGTTGCTTTTAGACGTTTAATTGCTGTATTAAGATGTTAACGTAAACGTGTAAATAAAATGTGTATACAAAATTGTCAGAAAACACCTGTCTATTTATAATTTTTTACAATCACATGATCGTTTCAACCAATGAAAAATGGTTTCAAGATTTCTCGGTCGTGAGGATATTGGTGCACTTTCATTGGTTGTTTAGTTTGGTTTTATTGGGGTTTAACGCTAGTTTAACAGCCAAGGTCATATCCCGGCGGTCAGTCCACCTAACCAGTGTTCCTGGGTATCAAACCAGTTTACTAACCAATTTCTCTGCAAGTGACTGACTAGTTTCCCACTTGCATTAGAGGTAAGGGACAAATGACCTATAGATCAATTATCACGGAGAAATTTTGCCGGCCCTGATGGGGATTGAACCGGGTCATTGGTTGTTTAAAAGTTCATTGTAAAGGTCAGTATCATAAATCTACTTTTATTACAGCAGCGGTGTGAAGTAACGGTAGTGTATCCACATAGCTGCTGAGGGAGCGTAATAACTATAGACCTGTTTCGCTGTTAAATATAATAGAAAAAAGCATTGAACGCTTAACCTTTAAACATCTTTTCAGTCATTTGAAAAAAAACAACATCTTTTCTCCAGTACAGTCTGGTTTCATACCAGGCGATTCAACTGCCAACCAACTTATATCTATATATGATACCTTATGCACCTTATGCACATGAAAATGGTATTGAAGTTCAAGTAACCTTTTTTGACAGAAGTAAGATTTTCGATAAAGTCTAGCAATAAGGCATTCTTTGTAAACATAAATACTATGGAGTCTCTGGAAATCTTTTCGATTGGTTCAAGGACTATTTGTGCAACAGACATCCACGTGTTGTTATAACAAATGCCAAATCTTCTTGGAGTACTCTATCTGCTGGTGTCTCGAAAGGCTCCATCCTTGGCCCTCTACTTTTTCTGATTGCATTAACGACATTGGTCAAGATCTTCAATCTAATGTTAATGTTTTCGCAAATGACACAAGTATTTATCTTGTTATTGAAAACCCACTGATCGCAGCCCAACAATTGCAGTAGGATATTCAAATAATTAAAGCATGATAGATAGATGGCTCGTCACCGTCAGAATCACTGATAGTCTCTAGAAAACGAAATTCTTATCATCCACAGCTTCAAATGCTAAGCAAAAACATACCTTAAGTAAATGACCATAAACACCTAGGAATATTTTTTTATCCAATAAATGCCAATGGCACTCTCATATAGAATATATCAATGAAAAGGCATGAAAACGAGTAAATATTATGCGAAAGCTTAAATATTCAGACCGCAAGTCTCTTGAAATAATTTACATATCGTTTATACGACCAATTCTTGAATATTCAGACGTTTTATGGGGACATGCATTTCAATACGAACTTTATCTTCTAGATAAAATGCAAAATGAATGCACTAGACTTGTTTCAGGTGCAACTAGACTAGTAAAGTCTTAATACGGAAGTAAATTGGGAAAATTTAGAACAGAGACGCTACAATCACAGGCTGATATTAGTTTCGGTATTGCTCTTGAATACTTATCTGGATCAATTCCTGATCAAACGAACACTCGTTATAACTTGAGAAACTCTAACTATACTAGCAGTGTATTAGCAAGAATTACTTTATATTTCAATTCCCTTTTCTCTACTGCTATACGTGAATGGAATAACTTACCAGTAGAAATTCGTAATTTACCAACACACTCAATGTTTAAAAACTATTTATGTCGAAACAAGCAATCTACCCCAAAATATTTCTACTGTGGTGATTGAAAACTACAAGTATTCGATGCAAGGCTTCGTACGAAATGTAGCTCTTTAAATTATCATCTTTTTTCTTAGAAATATATCATCGACGCCACTATGTGATTGCAGCCAAACAGAAACCAATACACATTACATTTTTATTGTCAACGTTTCAATACCAATAGACAAAAACCCTTTCAAAGCCTTGATAATTTCAGTGTAACTCTCAATATTGTTATTTTTGGAAACCCAGATCTTCCTGATGCAGCCAATGACACCATCTTCCAGCATGTTCAAACTTATATATCCGAAACAAGACGATTTCTTTGATAAAAAAAAACAACAAACAAACAAAAAACAACGAAATAATGTTAGATCACTCTTTACTCCCGACTCTCTCCTTCAGTATCTTTTTTTGGCGACTAAGCCAAATCATTTTCATGTAAATAATTTTGTATATTTTGTTCCTTATTAATCGCTATATTTTTGCTGAAACTTTTACCGCATACTCGTTAAATTCATACTTCTCTTTTTTCTTTTAGTTCCCGATTTCTCAGAATACTTTACGTAGTACATAATCGACACATGTTAAATACTATCTTAAAGGAGAAGGCTTTTATAAGACTTTGTCTTCCATTCTAATCCTTTTCTTGGGATATATATTATTGATCTGTGTATAATCATATAATTATGTTTATATCTCATTATTCTGGAAATAAATATGTTTAAACTAAATAAACAACCCCCTTGAATAAACAACACGATGTGATCGATTTCTAACCGACTAGTAAATGATATGTTCCGCCCTAATAGAAACTTCACAGCAAGTGAGCAGAAAACATCAACCAATCACGACTGTTGTTACATTTTACTATGAAAATTGATTATATTTTGCACATCTGTGTCGGTGTCGGGTGAATTGAAAATAAGATAAGCTAATTAAATGTCTTGACAAATTAATTGAATGTTTAATTTCACAGGCAAAAGGTTAAACATTAAAGCTTTACCAATGTTCTTCTGACTATTTAAACAAGGTACCAAAAAAGGGCTAAAATTCTTTATGGTATTTTTGTTTCAGTTATTGGATTTATTTATAAGAATAAGTCAAATAGATTTAAAACAAACTTAACAAAATGAAGGCAACCAATTCCAGCAAATAATAAGTTCATTAAAGAAGAAGCAGCGAGTGAAAATCTCAGATAAATTCCGTTTGTCATATATTTGCACGACCACGCCGTATTTTAATATAGAAAACAGTGCATTGGAGGCTCTTTACAAGGCAAACTTACAACAATCAATTGATTTATTAAGATAAGTGGTCATGTGTTGATTAAAAGTACCTGTTTTTCCTTTTTCCTTGAAAAAGTTTATTTTTCTCTAAGTCTTACTAAGACCTGAATATTTACTTTTGAAAGCAACAATTATAATAAATCAGTATATTTACATTTCAAAATTGTTTGTATATTTGTTAAAAAGTTCTCAGACTGGAGAGACTGGAAACATCCCTGGGTAACCAGAATTTAAAAAAAAAATATTCACTGAATTTTGAGGCCAGAGATACATAAGTTTATAACAATAAATTTAATAACAGTCAATCCACATTTTTGCTGCCTGTTATTGTCTTCAAAAGCTGAACTCAATTTCTATTGTAAAGGTGTTCTTGAATCTTCTTTAAGATCGTTCATATATATATAATAAAAAAGTAACTCATAATGCTTATCTAATACGTTATACTTGTCACTCGGACATCTGACTTTGTTTTTGGACAACTCTATTTTACCATCGTCAGTTGTCCTGGGCAACTTAATCTCAAAAGCAATTGTAGAGAACTGCAATTGGCAAAACAAAATCTTTGCAACTGCTCCACATAGTAAATTTTGATTGAAAACTTTCATCAACACCATTCTACTGCTGTAGGCATTGAAAGCTGCTCCATAAAGGCATCGGATGTACAGTAATTGTTCCAATGTTCCACATATACAAAAAAAGAAAAGAAGTCCTACATACCCACCCTCTTTTTTGACTGGAGACCAGAAACAGCTTTTTTTTACCTCTGTGATATTTTTTCTACATTTTATGCTTTATAAATTTCGCTGATTGACTTGAATTTTGGTGTATATAAGCACCGGTTATTCTGTTCATTTGTTGTTTTCACACACACAAAATCTATCCTCGTACCCCTGTTGCATGCCGAAAAATCCACCATAGAGGTAGCCTAAATTTGTTTCAACAGATTCAGGCTACTGCAACAGTTATTGTCATGGGAAGTAAAATCTGTGAATAGATGACATCCTGCTAAAACTGAGGATGTAGCAACAGCATTTACTGTACTCGTAAACCTTCGGGGGTTTTCGTTGTTTTCATAAAAACTATCAATCACTATACAGTCTCGTCTGACACAATGTCTACTACCTGAATTTAATATCCCATACGATCATATCAAGGCGAAGTTGACCATTATAACAAATTCATTTACAAAAAGCATAAATTTAGATGTGTATATATTGTTCAAGTACACACCTATGTAATTTTAACATAAATTGCCTGCTCTTGACAGTTTACGTTACAAATATTTTACACGTAAAAATTCATAGGTAACAAGAGTTCAGAATTTAGTCTAAAATCTGTGAGAATACATATTTGAATGTAATTGCATGTAATTAAGGTTGCATTAGAGTTGATGAAATGATAATATATTGGACAAGTTATTTAACACACCAATGTAAAATATACAATGGAGAAAAAAGAAAATGTTTACTGGAAGCTGCTTTAAAGCTTATTGTAATTTGTTTAGCTTTGTTCATTTTATACATATGTTTCATGGGCTTTCAATAAAGATTTTTTTGGGAAAGATAAAAACGTGAGGAATATATGTTATATACATATAGTTGTAAAAACAGGTTATACAGTCTACATGTATTTGCATTTATATACAGCCTATATTTATACCTCATTGACTTTTATCAAATTTTGTTGATTGTGTTAATACCTTCACCATAAAGTTGTACAATCAGGATCTAACTTAGTATAGAAACGCGATATTATATCTCGTTTGTTTTGGATTATTTTTCCTGGAGTTACACATATAATATGGCATCTTTACATTAAACATGCATGTACGAGTGCATTAAATTGTATATGGGAAAACAGCAGAAATTATTGATATTTATCTATTTATAATAAATGTCTTTGTCGACAGTTTAATACATTGAATAAAATGTCTGTTCTGGTCTATTTTATTCCGTTCTGAATTTAAATCGTAATTAGGAAATGGAGTAAACCGTTTTGATTTACACTTAGCGCTTGCAATTGTTTGTGTACAACCAAATTTTATATAAAGCAGCCATTAAGGATATATATTTTTTTTGAAACGGCGTAATATGAACTAGAAACCACTATTTTAAAAAGGTTATGTTTATGAAATGTTTCGTCCTTTTTCCACCAGAAAATTGCAACAAAGTATGAAGAAATAAAGGCTGAAGACAAGAAAAAACAACAAGAATATTTGGACAAGAACCGAGGCAGACTAATGAGTATTTATGACAAGTCGTATTGGAAGTTGAAGCCAGCAGCAAAACTTACTGGAAAAGAGCTGTCTGAAATCAGAAAAGGTTTTTTCTAAATTTATTTTCTTCTATGTGAAAATTGATGTTTGGCTGAATTAGTCAAACAAAGTTGCAATTCACGTACCGTTAGAAATATTAAATAATACAATATAAAATACACTCTTATTGCTATTTTGGAATATTAATATTTTTATTAAAAAATGAGAATGTAGTACAACCTGAAAAAGTTTGTCTTCTATCTTTGAAATTGAAAATCAGTGTCAAAATTTTAACCAAATCCTAGCTTTTTAAAAAAAATATAGATAACTTTTTTGTCAACATTTAATGAAAATGATACGGACGGGAAGACTTAGTTGTACTTAAATGTATATGTTTGTTGACTTTTGAGAAGAGAAAAAATCTTGGCTACCCAAAGCGGTGTTCATGTTTCAACATTTGATTAGCGTTTGTTTGGTTTTGCTTGCTTGTATCCTATTTGTCGGTTTCACTTACGAATATCTCGCATTGAGAAGGCATTTTGTCGACTGTGATGCGATGTTCCGATGTCTACGCATTAGAAATTACAGAGAGATATTTACAACAGTACACTGTTCTATCATTTCAATTTCAGATGACGTAGGTAGTGATATGACACCTATCAGAGAATGGTGTGAGGGCAAAGAATTGTTTGATACGAACGGTTTTAAAATAAACAACATCCGCTACAGAAATGGCCGCTTAGTCGTTCCAGTTGATGGCACATATTTTATATATTCCTTTGTTGATTTCTTTGTTCCCTGTGACAGCTTGACGGGCAAACCTGATGTTAAAGACGCCAGCAAGCCTATCAAACATGGCATTTATAAATTTAATATCCTAGATGAAAAGGAAGTAGAATTAGTTTCAAATGTGCAGCCACATGTCATTTCAGACAACAAATATTTCAGTTCTTACAGTAGTTATGTTTCGTCACTGGATGAACTAAAAGCAGGCGATGAACTTTCTGTAAAAGTAAGCAATATAACATACCTCCGTTATACTAGAAATAACTATTTTGGCCTTAATTTAGTATAACAATCCGCTGCCTTTCTTTATTGTGTGATAGCTTCCCCACCTGTAGGGATAACGTGCGCTGCGTGGTGGGGCCACAGTTTGCCAACATTCATCTTCAAATAACTTACAATCTGAAATAAACGGCTGAATATCCTTAGACTTTCAAACAATATCTTTTGTCTAAAGGTTATTTACTTATTATAAATGATGCATTTGAATGTATTTCATGATTCACGCTGATAATGTTTATACTATAACTGATAATGCTACTTTGTACGTTTATGTTAATGTTTTTTATCAGATAATTGTTTGTTAAACATCTTAAATCTGTTAGTAAAGGGTACACTATATCTTTGTATGACACAATTTGAAACCAGACAACTTGTGGAATTATGTCTCCCCCCAAAAATGGGGGAGACATATTGTTTTTTCCCCGGTTGTCCGACCGTCCGTCCGTCCGTCTGTCTGTCCGTCACAAAATCGTGTCCGCTCTGTATCTTCCAAAGCCCTTGAAGGATTTTTATGAAACTTGGGTCAGATGTTCACCTCATCAAGGCGACGTGCAGAACTCACTTTGCGGGTGTGGTGTCTCAAGGTCAAAGTCACACTTGGAGGTTAAATGTCAAATGCCACAAAATCGTGTCCGCTCTGTATCTTCCAAAGCCCTTGAAGGATTTTTATAAAACTTGGGTCAGATGTTCACCTCATCAAGGCGACATGCAAAACCCACTTTGTGGGTGTGGTGTCTCAAGGTCAAGGTCACACTTGGAGGTTAAATGTCAAATGCCACAAAATCGTGTCCGCTCTGTATCTTCAAAAGCCCTTGAGGGATTTTTATGAAACTTGGGTCAGATGTTCACCTCATCAAGGCGACATGCAGAACCCACTTTGCGGGTGTGGTGTCTCAAGGTCAAGGTCACACTTGGAGGTTAAATGTCCCGCTCTGTATCTTCCAAAGCCCTTGAAGGATTTTTATGAAACTTAGGTCAGATGTTCACCTCATCAAGGCGACATGCAGAACCCACTTTGCGGGTGTGGTGTCTCAAGGTCAAGGTCACACTTGGAGTTTAAATGTCCCGCTCTGTATCTTCCAAAGCCCTTGAAGGATTTTTATGAAACTTGGGTCAGATGTTCACCTCATCAAGGCAACATGCAGAACCCACGTTGTGGGTATGGTGTCTCAAGGTCACATTTTGAGGTCAAATGTCAAATTTTACAATCGTCTGACTCAGTACTACCTGCAGCAACTGGCTGGGGGGAGACATATGTTTTTGTTCAATCAAAAACCCATTTCTAGTTTGTAAAGGAATTGCAAATGAGAACTGTTTAAGCCATCTTGAAATTATCATTTTGTACGCTTCTTCTCAATTACTTGACAACTCATTCGCGCAATATATATATTCAATTTCTTTACGATATCAAAACATTTACTAATTAATCATTTTACTCAAAATATTCTACAATAAAATACAATATTGTTAAAGGTATTAACCCCAAACTGTATTTTATCCACTTTATTAACTTTTCCTAGACTGAAAGTTTTGGAATCAATGTTTTCACTTTTTTTTCCCAATTTTTGATGTTGATTGTTCAAAGCCAAAATGTGCACTGAATTAATCTGTACTTGGAAAACAGACCTGAATATTCATCCATAAATCTTGGACAGTTTATCAAAACAAAACGCTATTGCTGGACCTAGCTGTTAATATAATTAATCAAATTTCAGCCAGATGATTATGTCACTTATTATTATTTGAACTCGAGAGAAGCTGGCTAATTAGAGGATCTGTGTTATCATTTTCTTATAAATAAACGAAGGCAACCACAGTCTAGCCTGATATCAAAACAATTCACTGACAAAATTTATAGTTCTACAAATGTGTGCAAGTAGTATATCACTTACAGTGTAATTAATGAACGAAGGTAAACAGAGTCCAGTATCTTACTGATAAGAATAACATCTGGTGAGAGCTTTACTCGACCAGTAGCATTGTATAAAAGCAATAAAGAAATCATATAATATTTACAGGTATATACATTGTAAAAGATTTGTTTTCAGTGATATATTTTTGCTAAGTAAAAGATCTGTTTTCAATGATATATTTTTGCTAAGTAAAAGATCTGTTCTCAGTGATATTTTTGCTAAGTCTTATACAAAATTTTCTAGTTACAAATTGTAAGATGCTAGTTAAAATCTTATTCCTCTCCAGGTACTTAATGTCACCCTAGAGAATTCTAGCAACCTGTCTGTCATCATCAGCTAATTAAATACAGATCCGGGCACTCATTCAGTTCCGGCCTGTTCAGAGTTAATGGTTATAAAATTATATCAGAGACATTAAAATTAAATGCTGGTTGCATATGGAATTCATTCCTTAGGACTGGGATGTTTCTATAAATCCCGCTAAAAGTTTAACCTATGATTGGACGAAATTAAATATAAATGGGTGGTACTAAGACCGAGTCTTTAGGAGTTTTGGCGGAAAATAAGTTCAGAAAGAAAAGGTTTTCTCAACAGATCAGCAGGTTGTCCACGTTTTGGAAACCTAGCTTTGTTTAAAATATAATTATATAAAACAGAGAAAGAGTTTTCTCACTAAATCAGCGGGTTGTCCACGTTTTGGAAACCTAGTCTTTGTTACAGAACAAATACTAAAACAACTGTGGAATTATTTATATAAAAAGAAAAAGGAATCTAAATAACATTAAAATTGTGAAAACGGTCATCATTGGACTTAGTTTTGTGAAAATAAAGTAACTGTGTACATGTTTATTAAAACTAGTGAAAACTGAAAAGTGTGCGTTGTTTATTAAACCTCATAGACACTAGAGAACAAATAACCCCTAGACATCGAGAAACGTTTTGAAGAAATACCTTATGAGCTAGCCGGACATTATCAGAGGCCATTAATGAATCATTAATTAGCCAATCATTACACGCTAAATCAGTACCGGTAATAAAACACTGAATAGCCAAAAGGAACCGGAAAATAGGTTTACGACAACATGTACTCATAACAATATTGTAATGTTTTATGTCTCGTGTGAATTATGATTTCATTTATAAGAAAATAAAATCAATATGAATTGTGTTTTCGAAAGAGAATAAAATAAAATTTTCATTTTTATACTATAAATTAATATTTGGTTTTATTATTTTTCACAGAAATATTATTTATATGCAAAACGGTAAAGTAAGAGAGAAACCCCGCAGGCCGATACTATAAATTTACATTTGGTTTTATTATTCTTCTTAGAAATATTATTTTCATGCAAAACGGTAAAGTAAGAGAGAAATGCCGCAGGCAAAAATTCATTGATATCCTTTAAACGACGATAACGTAATAAACGTAACCGCAATGATGGCACCTTTAGGCCTCCGTAGATTCCACATTAACTTCCCAAATATGGATGCGGCCCCAACATTGAAAAGTATACATGGAAAAATACGGGATGTCAACGTGATCAAGGTCAAGGATGAATTTTGGACACGCTGTATCCATTTAAATACGTATGTCCGTGCAAATTCGACAAAATGAAAAATTTGACTTCTACCGCCAACACATGTTTCGGAGCAGGTGCGTGTCACGTGACCTTTCCTGCCAAAATGTTGAATTTTTCGAAAAGATGAACATCAAGGTAGAGGAGAAAGACAAACATATGCATGCTGGATTCAATGAAATTGGGTCATTCCTTCCATTTTTTTTTTTTTTGGCCGAGCATACATTGCCTTGACGCCCTGCGCAAGACGTCACTTACTAGAATCACGAGCTCTTACGCGCAAATTTATGTCACACTCCACTAAATCACATTTTCATAACGTTAAAATATCCCAGTTTAGTGACCAATGGGGAACGGGATGGCCAATGAAGGCGAGCAACATTGTTGTCGTTCAGTTCATTTTGAATGACTCGTGCTCTGTGACATGGCGCATTATCATCCATGAAAAGGTATTCATCACCAAGTCTCCTCACTTGGGGGATCACTTGAGGCCTGATGACGTCATTTAAGTAGCGTTCAGCATTCAGCGTGCCTCTCCGGAACAGCACAAGATCTATACGTCCTCCAGCCCAGATGCCTCCCCAAACCATCAAACTGCCGCCCCCATAACGGTCGTGTTCTGCAATAGCACAAGACGCAAATCGTTCCCCTGGCTGTCTCCAAACTTCCTGACGCGCATCATTGAAATCCAAACTAAATCTGGAATCATCAGTAAAAGGAACTATTCTCCACTGATTTAGCCTCCAATTTGCATGTTGGCAAGCCCAGTTGAGACGAATCTGACGCTGACGCCGACTGACGCCGACACAGGGGGACCCGTTGTGCTGGTCGGCGTGAACGGAAGTCAACCTGGTGAAGCCTGTTCCGCACAGTTTGAGTGAAAACTCTGGTTCCTGTGGCAGATTCCAGGTCGGATTGCAGTCTTTTGGCGGTCACAATGCGTTGGCGCCTTGCAGAAGTGACAAGTTACCAATCCTCTCGTTGGATTGTAGCCCTCGGACGACCACTTCTTGACCTTGCCGAGAAATGTCCAGTTGCTTGGAAGCGTTGAAAGGCCCTGTGGATGTCGCTTCTGTAGACGCCGAGCTGCCTAGCAACGTCACTCTGGGAAACACCACCCTGAACCATTCCAATGGCATGAGCCACCTCAACTTCTGTCAAAACTCGCCGAACTATTGTCACTAGTGAAAATGTACAGAAACTAGCCTGGGTTTCTTTTTAATGAGTGCAATGACGAAGCATAAAACGAAATTCAGTCTGAACAGTCTGATTTGACCAATAGAAAAACGTGAAATACTACCTAACACATCAAGTACCGACTTCTCGTTTTGCACGTGCATCTTGTGTATTAACGGTGTTAAGTTGCAATGATTACGTGCTTTTCTTCACATGAACATTTATGTGAATATATGTGTCATAGGACCAAAACGAGAAAGAAATGATTTTGTTGCAAGACTTTTTGTGAGGAGTATATATAACAGATAATGCAATGGCCTATATCTTTGAAAAATTGCTATTTTAGTGTACCTCTTCAAAGCTAGATCCAATTATGACCTTGAGGTTATTACAACTATCCAGGAAAATGAATGCCCAAACCAAAATGGACACATTTTTACATAAAATGTATAAGGGATAATGTAAATGCCTATATCTTTGTTACTTGGCAAGTAGACTTGCCTTGCAGATCTCTACAATAATGTTCCAGTGATAATCTTTGGTTATAAATGCCAAGGTCAAGGAAGCTACATATGGCTTTGCTTACAGTTTTAATATATAGTTGAATAAAGAAGTCATAGGTAAGCTGTTAGTTATCAGTACAAAGTTAGTCAATACTGTCAATGTTCTTGCCGCAATTTTAAAAGCCTTTTTAATACAAGGGTTTCACATTCGCCGAACTATACCATGGTTATATCTTTCATGAGTGTGTTTTTGTCTAAAAAATTTGCAAATCCTTTATTTTCAAGTTCTACATTAAGTTGTCAGTAAATCCACATTAAACTTGTATTACTTGAATAGATTTTTAACCTTAATCATAGAATTCCAATAAAATTCTATATCAAAACCTTTAAGCAAAATAGAGAAACAATTCTTGTCCTAAAAGATTCTATTAATAGACTCTTATTTGTTTGGGTTTTAACATAAATGAAAACACTTCAAGGTATTTCTGAATTAATCTGACCATTTCAGTAGTGAAATGATGGAAGTACTTGTTTAAAACTGATTGATGTCTTTTATCATAATTATATTTATCGGCTTAGGGCTGGCCATACGATATATTTAGCTTCAACTATTGAAAAAACAACATCAAAATTCATTTATCATTTTTGAAAAAAATGCTACTGAAAGAATTGTGTAATGAGCTATTTTTATACCAAATGTATTTCAAAGGACTTTTATTAAATATGGACGTATTGTGACAGTTTACACTGACTGTAATAGTCATGTATATATTTGCAGTCTGTCTGACTAAACGCAAATTACGATATTAGTGACGAATGTGAAAATCTGTTTCGAAAACCTTACAAAATGCAGGAATAACATCTTCTAAAATTACTGTATAACTTAAAAATAACCGTTTCTTGCGAAATGAAATTTTGATGCATACTTTCTTTATTCAATTTCCTGGGGGAAAAAGTTGTTTATTTTAAATGTTATCAAATGATATGTTTTTATTTTTTAATTTGCAAATGAATGCATACAGTGTATAAATATTTTAGCTGTAAATGAAAGGTTCAGAATAAATCAAACTTAGATTCGTCTTACTATACATTTTGACGATCTGTGAAAAAACAAAGTCTCTGACAATTTGAGTAAATCGATTCGACGCAAAAATAAGTTGTATTTGTGTATACCAGTTTTAACACATTTCCCCTCTAATTAAACCTTGATCAACCTGATCCAAAAAATGCAAAAATATAATGCTGCAAGCTGCAGAGGTGTGTTTTAATAACATACAACGTCGGCACGACTTAACGTTTCATAATCTTTATATACGACTAGCATAGCATAAGTCGTTGGAACATCGGACAGGTAAGTACGAATTTGATATATATATATATATATATATATATATATATATATATATATATATAACACCCCAAATACAAGTTCCTTTTTTACTTTGCAATATCTCAAAACTTATTATGAGGGTTCTTTTTTGTATGCTTACAGGTAATATAAATACATTATTTTGTAATCAGCATAACGGAGTAGATTCGTTTCAGATCCACAAAAAATATAAGAAAGAATAATAGAATGCGATTTAAATCTTATTTCAAAAACTTTATCATTATTTGTTTCCTTTTTGTTGCCACGGCAACCAATGTCCTGTATGGAATTGAATTTTAAAAACAATTTCAGTAGAGCTTCATGCACAAATTATTTGATTAAAATATATCAACAGATTTAAGAAGATGTATAAAGAAAAGTGTTGACGACGAACAACGGAGAACCAACTTACCACAATAGCCCATTTGTAGCAGTATGTGCTTAAGTAAGCTTAAAGCATTTTCATAGAAACTTGTTTTAAAATTGAAAATCATTTTACACATTTGGATTTCAATTTTAGGAAACGATACTGACACTAGAATAAAAAAATGTTAACCGTCTGAATTTACTGAATAAGTCCATTTAAATCCACTTGAAACATTTAACAAAACTAGAAAATACTATAAGATATTAAGTTCCTACTTTTTTCATGATTCCTTGAGTTAGTAGGTAGTTGAGCCGTTCACTATCTGTTCCTGAAAAACAAACCAGGTTGCTTTTCGCAAGTGTTCGCCAAGGCTATGATTGCTACAAATGAGAGAACAACAGATACTTATGCAAATTAATGCTGCAGTTGCTTTTATCTGAAATATATTTTTGAAAGAAAAAATCTTGAAACCGTTGTAATTTGTATACCTATGTCGGCTAGTCTTGTCAACTGCAATCGTTATATGTTTAAGACATTACATTTGAAGTTGACGAGAGGGTTTCAGAACATTTAACATAATCGCAATACAAAACGCAGGATAATACTCTTTCTAAATAAACAGTATTGGTTGAAGTCTCTTTAAACATACTGCTTAATCTATTTTAAATTCAGAGTTAAGCGCGAAATAAGACATTCCTGTAAGTAACAAAATGTTGAGATTTGTTTTAGATCTACTATTACCTTGATCAAGAAAGTGAATTAAATCTACAACATTTGACAGAATAAAGTAAATTCATTTGTTTTAATCTTGGCTACATCTTTAAAACAAAAATATCATTTGCAGAATCTCATCTTTAATGAAGTTGAAAAATCCACATACTAGATGGGTCAGATCTATTCACTAGAAGTTCCTCGCGGTTCATTGTGAACTCACTGTTTGTCATGCTGTATTTGAAAATAACGTAACTTCTTGACGTCAATTCACATGTGCAATTAAGTAGAAAGGTCCATATTACATGCGTGCAACATTTAAATCACGTGTGGAAAATGTCAAAAAAATTTATAATTAAACACAATTATTTATGTTTAACACTCGTACCTGTCCGGTAGAACGTCTTAATCATGACAAGAGATGAAGACCTATTAAACTTAGTGGATAGATCTTTGGTATTTGTAGACAATTAGATATAATGTTTCCTTAGGTCACACGTGTCTCATTGCACTTTACTACAAGTGTGGGGGAGAGGGTATTATATTTGATTTGATGCTTGTTTAAGGCTTCATTTTATCTCCCGGTTGATTTATAAAAGAAAATAAAAACTCGCATATTAAGTCGTATGTGTTAAATCAAGTTTACCTATACTTAATATACAGAACATCTACACCTTTTATAAAAGGTTCTTAAAAATAATGAAATATACCAACGTACTTAGTTCATATTATTATCATAGCAAGACATTTGAAGTTAATATCAATTTGATATAAAATGGTTTATAATGGCACATATTGTACAGACATAACGCACATCTATAGTAAATCTATTGTATATCGCATACATTACTTTTGCATCGATAGATTTCGTACTGTAAACAGTATATTTAGTCTTAACATAAGACTTATTTGTTTGTAAAACAATGCGCAAAATATATGGAATTACTTTTATTGCATTTATATTACTTATCATAGTATCATCAATACCATTATTATTAAATAGAAATTTTATTACTGTTTTATATTTCGTTTGGATCTTAGCACTAACATTTATGTCTATTGTACGCATTGTAAGGTTAACCTGATAGATATAAACAGGTTATAGCGCAAGTAAGTGTGTTTTAGGAATTTAGTTCTTATGTGGCAATAGCTTCGTGTTATTTGTAAATAAAGTTTTGGACAAAATATTTTATACAGTCATGTTGTCTATGCAGCTTTATGTTTTTCGGTATAATACGAAAAGATAATTTAAACCAAGTGTCAGTGAGTCGTTCTAGAGAGTGTATTCTCTGACTAGAATGCCCATGGGCAGTGTGTCCAGGTGGTCAGTAGAAAGAAGCCTATAGGTATATGATCATTTTAAAGCCAGGCAAAAGTAACATTTCTATACACTGCACTTCTCTTGTTGTTCCCTGTCTCTGTGTAAGGTTTCAACAAAAAACTCTTTTATATTCATTGCCCTCCAAAACAAAAACATAAACGGAAACATTTTTTAAAAAGCCTTGCAGAAAGATGAGCCTTGTACAGTGTATTATTCCTTAGTGTCCCTTATCACTGTGAGAAATTTCAACAAGACCTCTCTACAACATCTTGAGTAATGCTCCAGAAAATGGAAAAATAACAAAAGGAAATATTTTCAAAAGGTATGGGTGTTGTAGTACGTACTGTCTGTAGTTGTCCTCTATCTATGCGTGAAGTTTCAGCAGAAAAGTCCCTCTTTTAATTTTTGAGTTTTGCTCTGAGACAGACACTTATATTAATGAATTGAATAATTATGAAAGTAGATAAGGCAATTATCTATCTACTGAAAAAGTGTCAACACAAATTTTTTTATATGAACATGCCACTGTGACCTTGACTTTCAGATAAAGGACGTGGGTATTGTGCGTTATACACCGTTTTACAAAGATATACGAAAGATATACAAAGATATACAAATATATAAAGATAAAAAACGTCATAAACGGAGAAGTTATCGTGCAGATAATGCCTATAATTAGAGCGAGTGTGTTTCTGGTGTGCAACAAACCATTTTACTCAGGCATCCACTTGCGCTAAGTTATTTTAGAATCTTTCTGTTGACGGTTACACCTCAGACAAACTCGGACGGACGAACGCACGCACTATCACAGGCCCATACACTGAACCGCTATGTCGAGCTCACCGCAAGCGGGCAAATCAATAAATAATACCATCAGATTTTTACTTTAGACACAAACACTAATTGTGTTAATGTGATGTTTTACAGCTACCAGTTCAATTCGATATTATATACTAAGCTTTATATAAGGTTATCTATAGTAGACATCCGTGGCTTCTTCAATAATTAAATATTTTCCCCTGCTAGAGATGTAGATGTAAAATACTAAACAGTGAATATACTATGCTATTCAACAACACGTGTAATTCGAAACAAAATGTTTTGTAAAATTGGGGAAATTCCACAAATTTCCGGCTTAATGACTCAGCTATAAATGTATTCATTTCCATACCTTTTGGCTTTACAATCAGTATAAACTATAAATAGATTCAGTTTTGCAAACCTGCCAAGTTTTACTACGATTTCAAAATTAAAATGTTTTACATTGACACATTTAAACTTTAGAAGAATGTAAACTGTCTGTCGTTTGCTTTACTACAATTTCAAAATTTGAATATTTAAGATTGAGAGTTGAACTGCGGAAGAATGTAAACTGTCGTGATGCGTTATGAGCCTTGAACTTAAGATGACCTTAGCTACTTATTCGGGTTCTTTTCAAAATTGCACATGCAAAATCTAGTTTCTCCTGTTAAATTTAACGTAAACATTTAGTCTGAAATACGTACAGTCAACTTTCTTCAGTACAAGTAACTATCAACAGATGGCTCAACAGAGTCGCTTAAACCCCTCAGCTACACAATAATGATGTATACTGTATAATATTAACTACAAGGTTCTAGGTATAATATTTCAAAACGAATTACATAAGCATTATTTGACTTGCACATATAAGCCAAATTGTACAACAAAAATGACCACTACAACATTTCTTGTGAAGACTAATGTTGGCGGTGATCCCAATCCATAGGTTAAAACTGTCTATGTGTGAAAGGGAAGTAAGCGCTGAATATTGTTTAATGTACACAACAAGGTACTTCGAAAAGAAACACGTTCTGAAGACTTACAGAATTTTGATTGTTATTACTATTTCTGTATATGTGTTTCTGTATATTTCTTAGCAAAAAAATATGCAACTCTGTTACTATGCACTGCAATCTCCTTACGGTTAGATCTGAAGACGACGCATTCATTCCTGTTTTCTTGATAACCTGGAATTCCCACTATTTTATTTATATCTCAGCCAATGTCACTGCAGCTTATGATGCATCTCGATAGCTTACCTGTACACAATGCGTGTTCAAACAGCGTGTAAACTTCTCTAGCATAACAACATTCATTAGCGGAGATTGAAAGTGCTTAGATATTTTGAAAAATGATATTAATCACAAACATAAATCTCATTATTTTGAAAGATTTTGACAAATAAATATATCTGAGTACGGTGACAGTTTATACATGGCAGATAATTTTTTGGGATCCCAGCTGTATAAATAGATTTTCACAAGTTGAACATTTACTTCAATGAGGGTGGAAGCGTTGCTCTGATTGGCTGATGGATAGGTCACAAGAAGGTGACCTTCTATTGGTCGTCCTCAGATCCTAATAGCATAGCGATGTTTAGGATATGTTTTAATCAGATTGCTCTGCACTGATGAATAGCACTGGCCTGACATAATTGCATTAATGAATTTTTACATCTTTAAATTTTCTATTTCGACGATTTTAAATCAAATGAACTAGTCTAGGTTGTTGGGTATGCCTTTTTAAATGTTTTCAATATATATATATATATGAAAACATTTTTATGAAAAACGAATACGTTTGTTTTATTTCCGCAATAAGCCCTACCATTGCATGAACATTTTTTTAAATGAATGACAGTGGCTTTATAGCGAGGAATTATTTTCAAATTTTGATAACTCTATACCTGAATGATGCTGAATGATCCTTTTTGTTTTATTTATTTATTTTATTTTATTTTATTTTCTTCTTAATTATTAAACATTAAAATGCATCACGTACGCTCGTTGTGTAATTATGAAACAAAGAAAATCTATAACAAGACGAACATTGATTCAGAGGAGAGTAGGACAATAGCCCACTAGGACAATAGTAATATAAAAAATATTTTTATAATTACAAAGTACGCCAGCCAATCTTCGGTGCATAACATTATTTTTTGCAACTGTACAGATTTCTTATTGAAAAAAGACCATTTTACCTTCAAGCGACGGATTGTTGACAACAACTGGTCCGCGTGAGAGCATAAAACAGGTGCTCGATGACGAAGTATCCTACTAATGATATTGCTACACTTTCACTGGTTGTTCTGAAGTTTTTTGTAAAGGTCAATATCATAAATCTACAATTGATACAGCAGCGGTGTGAAGTAGCGGTAGTGTATTCACATAGCTGCTGATTGAGCGTAGTTAATACCTTGCTTAACTATCAATATTGTTTATTCATTGAAACGACATGATGAAAGAAAAAACAATCGTTAATAATAGCTTGTCTACAACTTTTGCCGTAACTTTGAGAGTATCAAATTAAGTTGGCACTCTCTTGAGCGCTTTCCTATATTGTAATAACAAATGGCTTCAATTACATTCCATAAAACTTTAAACATAAATATGCATATGCCACGAATCGGTAGAAAGTGAGGACTTCAGTGTTTTTCGGCTTAATGTTTGGTCCTACGTTGATGAATAGGACCGATATAGATGGTAGCATCATTCTTTTCGCTTTTATTTGTGATTGTAAACCTAGCCAGATATGTGACAAACAAGTGATAATATGTGCCCCATGGCCTTAAAATTAGGCTGTACAAAGATTTTGGTAATGCTTTCTTTTCTTAGGCGCTATAATAATGCATTTAAGATGGCAAGCTTCTACAGTTATATCTCATAAACTACATGAAGTAAAACAAGAAAATGGACTCTTCAATATAACAAAACAACTATTTATAAATGATCGAGATCCTTCAAGGAAAATACTCTGAATCAAACTTTACTGTCCTTAAAAAAACAATTAGTAACATGATATATTTTCTATACGTGTGGTATTACAGTGTTTAACATAGCTATGCACCTTATTCTGGTTTCGTTTTTGAAAAAAAAAAAAACGAAAATTGAGAGGATTTACCTGTCGGCCATTTCGTGTTTTGAATTTAGAATTTGAATTTTAATTTTTGTTTTTTTACATCTGTGTCTTTTCTTCTGTTTATAAAAAGGACACTACCATGGATAATGTTGAAACAGAAGTTTTTCAAGAAGATAAACAGAAACACAAACGCCTCTTCAATCTTGGGGTATGTGTTTTTCTATGGGTGGACTTGCTTTTGGTTACACTTATAGTTATCGCAGCATACTATATGTGCTCGGAAGGGAAACATGACATTTCACTGGAAACCGACATCTGTGTGTCCTGTAAGGATTTAAGGATTCATCCGGATGACGTCATTGAAGGTCTTAGATACAAAGGAAAGAGCCAGGAAACATGCTGTATAGACGACAAAAACGAATCTGACCTACTTGTTGGTTATGTATGTAGAATTATTGTAATGTCATTTGAATATCAAAAGAATAGACTACAAAATGATTTATAAAGATGACATCGTTTGTTTCTTTGTTGTTGTTTACTTTTTAAAGAGAATAAGTGTTAGCATTAAATAAACGGAAAATTAAATAATGTGATAACCTATACGAATTTGTATTACACACATAATAATGACCAGCAAATGAAGTTGTATGTGGTTTTATCATACATTGAAACAGTGCATTGCAAAAATGTATTTACAGCTATAAATCGTTTGCATATAAGGCAGAAAAAAAAACCGTTAAGTAGAATATAACAATTCATGCAATTAAGACGAATAATCGAAGTAATAAAGGCAATGATGAACACAAGTCATAAGTTACGTAAGTAACTTGCAAAATTCAAATACTATAATAAATTATTAGAAATATATAATGATTATTCATTTCTAAGCAACTTTTTCTTAATTCAAACAGATACTTTGAAACTCAGTATTTTGTATTGGAAATACAAATGTATAAACTTCTCTTAAGTTCTATTTGCTAGTTTCATACAATTATAGTTTTTTTTCTTACCGTTACAAGGTATAATTAAGCAGTTATCAACATACTATTTACAGTTTGTAGATCACTGGCTGAAAGAAAGACTTGTGAAGAGTAAGAACATTTCTTAAGAGTGAATTTGGCATAAGTATTTCGTGTTTAAAAATATCTGTCTCATTATTTTGTGCTTTTTTTGTTAGTCTTGTAAACTTATGTTTTCTCTTTTACTACCTCAGACATTAATAAGGCTAAGTAGAAGTGAAACATTCACAGACCTATACCGCTGAAAAAAACACAAATCACGATGCTTTAAAAATAAGCTTGTGGTAGATTTATCGAGTTTATTTTGCAGAATAATTTTAATATAAAGACCTTAAAAATATCTTAATTGTATGTTCCCGTCATTGAATCATTTGACAGACAGACATACCATACACTACTCTTTATAGATAACAACCAGTTTATCCGCTATAAGTGCGAAGATGATCGCGCTTCAGGAGCAAGTATACCAACTATTAAATTAGTTGGCAGGGAAGAGAGACAATCTGGTAAATCTTATGTTTCCAAATAAAACCGATTAAAACCTAATCTATTCTAGTAAGTGTAAGTGATTTATGTGATTTAACATTCAGGATTCTTTTTTTCATTATAGAAGACATGAATATAAAATACAATTTTCATATATAAACGAAAGTAAAACTATCCAAGATTAGTAAACTAGTGTGATGACAAATTAAATAAATATGTTTTTTATTGAAAATATAAAAAAAGAAATATATGTTTCAAGACATAAATTTTCTGAAACATTAGCATCTAGACAGGTGCCCTACGTGTTTTGTATTTATTACCTACTTTTCAGGTGAACACCACAAAGTTCTTTGGGACGATAGATCTGATGCTGCTATACTTCCTGACAGTAAGGACATCACTCATCATAAAGAACACGGTTTCATTGAAATAAAAAAGGCAGGTTTGTATCAGATTTACTCCCAAGGTGTCCTGAATCATGACAAGGACTGGTACAGTAAGCACCACAGATCCCCCATCTATCAGCATTATGTCATTCGTATAGAAGCTGGGAAATCTAACGCACGAGAGAAAATTATCCTTAAATCGTCAAATACCTACTGTTGGGACAAAACAGACAACCAAACGGTTACTAGTTACCTGGGAGGTGCATTCCAGATGGCCGAAGGTGACAAGCTTGCGGTTAAAATTCGTCATAAAATAGAAGTTGTTCCGGTTGCTCACATGAACTTTTTTGGTGCACATATGCTGTAATATCTATGACATTTTACGAAAAGATTTATCTTTGACAAACCATTTGGGACTGTATGTATTAAAATGCAGATGATCTGGTAAACATAGAATACTTTCTTTTATAAATAAAACTTCTACTATGTTTTCTGCTATTGACTTTAGAAAAAAAGTGTTTTTTTCTGTTTGTTTGTTTGTTCGTATGTTTTTGGTTACTCAAAAAATCAATAATTAATTTTCAATATTCGTTCTGCTTAGCTCTATTGCTTTTTATGGATTTATTTGTTTTGCTTTTTCTTTCGTTTTTAATTTTATAAACTGCTATTGGATGCAGATACGCTTTCCATTAATTGCATATTCTTGCATTTAGGACGGTAACACACAATAAATAAGCTTGCATTATAAGTGAATATATCGCTCAAACGTTTGACCTAAAAGAAAATATGGACTGTACCGCATTGGCATATGTGCATAAGGTTGCCCTTTTTACTCAAAATAATGAATTTTGCCCTGTTGCCTCTATGAGATACCTTTTAGAAAAACGCAATTAATATCTACATATCAATGATATAAAAATACATAATACTACATACAATCGCTTGTAATAAGTTTTGTATGTTTTATATTTTCTGTGGTTATTAATGCAACTATAATGCAATACAATCTTTTCTTAGAATGCATTACCATTGCTTCAATACCTTTCAAAATGCCTCCAAAGCAAGAGGAAAACAGGCAATAAAGGAACGGTTGTTCTTAAAGCCAATACATTCATTATTTAGACTTTCTAAAGATGTTCAAAAAATTAAGATTTCTACCACTTTTGAAGGACTCTCCTTTTTATCTAAACCTAGATTTTTTAATTTGATTACCAATAAATAGATCTATATTTAATGTCGTAATCATATTGTTTGAAATACATGTCTGTCGTAGACTTAAATGCAAATCATTCGAATTTTTTACACTTAAATTAAATGATTTTCATAACTGTTAGCGCTTAAGGCTGTCGTAATATTTTTTCACATCAAGAATTCTTTTAAGCAACATGTTTACTAATTGTTATTTTAAAAATGAAAAAAAAAAGGGTTTATGATTTCTTAGTTAGACAGTGAAGATACTCTATGGTTTTAAAGCGTTATGACCACTTTTATTTTTCTTTACATAATGTATATATGTATATATATGTGATATATATATTGGTATGTTGCTTATTGTATTTTTTATCTGTGTCATTAAATGTTTTTTTTCTGTAATTATAAATGATGTTTAAGCCAGTTAAATATTCTAAAATTTATTGACGCTATCTTATTCTTAACGTTTCAAAACGTCTAGAAATAAAACCTGTTCTTTTTTTGTTTTTTTTTTTGTTTTTTGTTTTGTTTTGTTTTTTTTTTTTTGTTGTTGTTTTTTTTGTACACGCAACTGTCCTTTTCAGTGTTCTTTTGCACAATTGCAAAGTTACAAATCCTAAAATGATTAAGGGTGCCCTTGTGTTTTAAATCCAAACTTTTAACCTTCAGAGTGATAACGATTATTCTACATCCAAATTAATCTTTCTGAAATTGACATCACTGCCACAAACATATATCAACAACTTAATTTTCTGCAATAACAGACTGACAATATCTGGTAGATACTGTAGTGTTTACTTACACAACCGAAACAGGTTTCGAAGAAAGTGTATTTAACCCTGGTGTTACATAATGATTGTTTTGTTCCGTTGTAATAAAGAAGGTATCGAGAGAAAAAATTCTGCAGACATTCTCAACATATACCTGGTTTACAACTGCTTTGGCAACCGATAATATTTATTGATTGCTTCCAAAGAAAAAGTCAGGGTTACACTACTAGGAAAATGGTATACTATCAAAAATTTTCTACGCCACATACATTTGATGCAAAATCATAGACGTGTTTTTTTTTTTGATAATTTGCGGCATATTTCTAATCTATTTCGATTCATTGACACATTGCCTTGGTGTAAACCGTAAGTTCCTACGAAATCATTGTGCGTCGAGTCTTTATAAATATGCATCGCTTGTTTTACACCTGAATATGTGTTATACATTGTATATACTATAAACCTTCCAAACCAATAAGTAATCTGCTAATAAGCAATAGCTTTGACCTCTGAAGTTTAGTTAAAATGAGTCAGGCAAACCTTCAGCGACATTTAACTGAGCCAGAGATGTGGTGCGCAGTATAGATAATGGAACAAGTGGCTAGTCAACTTGACGTGGGGGATGTCTCGTGGACCGCTAATAAATTTGTTTAAATTATGTCCCTTTGGGTCACTATAAGTCCCGCTTAAGGTTCACACGTTTCACATAGAAATATACAGGAAAATGTTTAAAATTATTTCTGTATAAAACCACCAGGTGCAGACTTTAAGAAAGGTTTTCATAAGGCATTGTCTAGTTGACCTTTACCGAAAAATCATCTCGTCAGTAAACATTACACTCAGACTTATGATATTTGGCGTGTAACATTATCTACTGGTATTCTTCCAAGACTATTCAAATTATGCCCCTTTAGGATTATTTTGAATACTCTTCTTGTCTGAAACCACAAGATCCAGAGTTCTAAAAGATGGCATGGAACATTGACTATTTCACCACTACCAGGATAGTTCAAACCTTACACCTGGTGACATTTTAGGACCCAGCCTCGGGGGTCAAATATTTAACATGTATTAACGAAACCTCTAAAAATCTTACTCTTATAAACCATAAAGTTGAGAAGTCTAAGATCTGGTTTTAGTATCCTACAATATTGTTTAACATTATGCCCCCATACGTTATTATCCAAATCCTTCCCTGGGATCGCGTTTTGTACATACAAGCACAAGAAATCTTTAAACCTCTTCTTGTTTGAATTCACTAGGCCGAGAGTGCTTAATTCTTGCAGGCAGTGTTTCTTACTTGATTTAACACTGACTTACAAAGAAAAAAAAATTTAAAATAATCTTGAGAGAAAAAAAGTATTTGGCTTTTGGGTGTGGCAATTAACTTCAAAAATTACTTAAATGGTTTACCGAGGGTCAAAACCGGACACTACCTGGAGTCACTAAATAAAGTTACTAAATACGGACCATCACAAACGCCGGCTAAGACTAATAAGATAACTGGTTACTCATGTAGAATATTAGTTTGACCTTTATTGTAACAAATACGTACAGACTAATTTTCTGTGAATTTTACTGTTTTACGAAAACTTCCGCATAATGAATAGAAAATTCGGAAGCAAAGAAACCTGAGACTTTGCGAATTTATCCTTTGATTTTTAAATTGCTCATTATTTAATATTGCTAAATAATAACGGTTTAAAAGGGGCGGTTCCACAAGGTGCTGGAAGTGAGGGAAAGCGATTACCAATAGCTTCACATAATAATTATGCCAGTTGCCATTATGTAAACAGTAGGTTCAGCACCTTTCAGGGTATCCGATTGATTGTGTGGGAGTAGGAGCAAATACCGGAGTTCCAACAGAGTCTCAATGTCAACCAAATGTGTGATCGTTCGAATAAAGTTTTAATATCTACTTACCTAAGAAAATTAAATTCAAGAATCTAGCGTTAATATAAATTTATTGGATTTATCTCAAGACGCAGGTGTTTTCCAATGTTGTTCAGACCCTAAATATGAATTCATTGGGTTTATCTCAAGACCCAGATGTTTCCAATGTAGTTTAAACCCTTTTCCATACTTTCTTGCGTATCAAATAACATTATCTATAAAGGAATATAAACTTCAGATACGCATATATGAATGCTTCAGCGACATGGAACAGAACAGCTGATTTATTTAATGAACCTGTTCATATGCTTTAAACAGTACGGATTGATGAAATGTTTTGTTTATTTAAATGTTCACTAAAACCGTAATGTACAGAGTTTAGATATCAGTGGCTTTTAACATTGCTGTCAGTTTGTTTGTAATTCATACAAACTATGCACGCAACAATAAATTTTCATTTTTCTGATCAAGCTTGGATTTTGGCTACAAAACCGACAATTACTACTAAATGAATATAATCGTACAGTTCAGCGCAACATACACTAAAAATAATTTTCATGAATGTATACATTAATTATACGATAATTACCTTCAACAAAACTCCTCTTTTGCGGTGGAAAGATATACAACGTATTTCCTTATACTCCTTATTGGTGCTGTGTATTAAAGACATAATCTTGAATGAAAATGGTAAATCTGTGACAGATCATCAACGGATCTGTGATAACTTTTTTGTAAATGAAGCGAAGGATATCGGAACAAATAGTGTAAATGTTGATGGCAGTCATCCCAGTATTGTTAAGATCACTGGATATGATGGAATTTCAAATAAGTTAGTCAAACTTGCCAAACCATTTTAGAACCAGTTACAAAAATGGTAAATAAATCCTTTGATACTGCAGAATTTCCAAACTACCTTAAAATTGCAGAGGTAAAGCCTTTTCACAAGACAAATAGCACACTTGAAAAGGGTAACTTTAGGCCAGTCAGCATTCTTCCAACTATTTCAAAATATTTTGAAACATCTATGAATGTTCTAATTAGTGAGTATTTCAATCATCTTTTTAACCCCTTTTTTGTCAGCATGTAGGGCAGGGTATGGCTGTCAAACAACGTTATTAGAAATAACTATTAAAGATAGTTGTTACTCTTTCAGATATACTAACGCAGTAAAAGCACCTCAGGTAAGGACAACAAAAAAGTACCGAATAAACTCTTTCCGATACCAGGCAACTAAAGTCTGGAACTCGCTCCCTAATCATTTCAGAGAAGGGTCTAATTTTGGCCAGTTTAAAAGCCTTGTTATCTCTTGGGAAGGAGAAGGTTATCAATTTGCGCAATCGTAACAACTCGGCCTTTTCCCACAACTTCGTATAAAGTCGCCCGAGGTGTTCCGAATGACAATTTGCGAAGTTGTGTTATTCCGGGAATCCTCTGACAGAATCACGTGACTGTCTAGTAATATTGTGTAGGAACACCGAATGTTAAAGTAACTGATAAGAGATACAGGTAACTTTTTGAAGGTTGGCAAAAATATGGCGGTTGAAAAAAAATGCAAAACATAATTATTTTGTAATTACAGTTACAAAGTCATTTTTCATCAAACAATTCAAGATTTTATATCATTTAGAAGGCCTGTAAACTCATATTTTACAAATTTAAAAAATAATTGTCAAAACTCTTTACTTTCTTGTTTGTAAATGGTTTACTTAAGTGCATCTAAGCTGCTAGAAAAATGCTGAAAAATGCTGAACCGACAGGTATCAATTAGTTTAGTTTTCTTTATTAAAAGCAAAAATTCAAAATCTGCTTATATTTTCAAAATATGAATTTAAAGAGCTTTCAAATGATATAGGAATCTTAAAATTCGGCTCACAAAGAAAAAGTTATCTAATGTTAAAAACTCTGCTGCTATCAAATGTATATGCAAATATTGATTCTTTTTGACAACAGGAGATCAGCTATATTCTGGTATCAGGTTTTTGTGATGTCTGGTCCCCGGTCGTACTTTGCTACGACAGTGACTGTATCTCACCTGGTCTTTATGTTGAATTGTATCAAAGTAATCAAAGCATGGTCATAGTTATTATCACAATTGATATAACAAGTATTTGTTATTCTATTCAAGCATGTTTGTTATTCTGTTCAAGCTGTTTGCTTAATTTTCTTAAAGATACCGTAAAAAACCATACGCTCAAATGGACTCAAGTCCATTTGAATTTTCCTTGTTTAGAATAGCCCAAACGGTTTGTATGTGATTCGTTCAAGTCTTGTATAGTTTTGTCTGGGAGTTAAGTTATATAACACCTGTAATGTGCCTGTAATTATGATTAATTTCTGATACATTCTGATTACATATACATATATGCAGTTCTTATCTTAACAGAGAAATAGATTAAAATAAAACAGATAGTAATGAAATTATTTTGATGCGTCTCTGATTAAGTTAATGGTTTTAATTTTAACTAACATAAAAATGATTCAAAACTGAGGAAACACATGCATTTTCCAACAATATATCCAAACCAATTTTTGAACTATGATTTAGTGGGACAGATCATGCCTCAGGCAATATTATGACAAGGATCTTGTGTGAAAATGTATTGAACCCAATAAATTGAGTGATCAATATCACCGTGTCCAATCGTTACAATTGGAAAGAGGATTTGTAACGCATCCGCAGTCGTGTATTTCAGGGATTTAGGAAGGGGTGAAGTAAATATTTTTCTCGTATTTTCTTCATTTGTTCTGTCTAGGTTTTGTTTAATAGTCTAAGATGATATTCAATCAATGTAGATTCTTGCTCCAAAACTATTTTGTCTTAGAACGTTGCCATTTTCAAGATCATTCAGGAAAACCTAGCGTTAGAAAGGAAAACGCTTGATTTTAGCACGATGTTTTGAAGATTTCTTGACATAAACGTATCAAACAACTTTATTTTTTTTTTTTTTGGTTTACAAGAATTTCATAGTAAGAATTGCTTTTAATTCAAACTTTATCCCTGCGTTTCCAATTAAATACTGATATAATCGTTTTTGCTAACGAAACACATGTACGTAGGCGCAGTTATTTTTGTGACGCACGCGCAGCAAGGATTCAATAACTTTCAAGTACCTTTTCTCACCGTAATTGACCAATAATATTATTTTTTCCTATTGAATAAGATAAGTAACCATTCAGACTGATACATACAAAAATAAGAAAGACTAGATTAATAACCAAAGCGCTGCAAGGTCAGGGATATTAACTGCTGTTGAAATGTTTCGCAGATTTCAATATCTGGAGCTATATCTCGTTGGTCAGTGCACCTAACAGGTGATCTTGGAATATAATTACTTATTTTTCCCCAAAAGACTGAAAACTTATCCCATATGACAGAAGATCATACATTATTAACTGACCGTTCGCCCTCTGTCTGTATGCAAAGTCCAATTATTCTGATTATTTCATCTGCCCTTGTGTGGATGATTTTGTCTCAAGTAATACTTTTAAATAAAACTCAAATACAAGGTTTGCTTGATACTTAAAAGATATACATTAATGATACCCATTTTCAAAGATACACGTCGCTCCAGGTATCAACAATCTAGTTCGCCCTCACTTATGTACCCCTCTTCGTCCACACATAAGAAAAGATAAAAAAGATATTGTTTTAATACATTTTTGATCTGCAATAGGCACGTACAGAGAGTAATCAGCATTAGCCGACTTATTGTAATTATTCAACAAATATAATAGCAGAAAAATAAAGAAAGTTCTGAAAAATAGCTTCCAACGTAAGAAAAGTCAAGCATGCATCTTGTTTATTTTCTTGATAACTTCCATTGTTTTACACTGAAGCCTGTATCTAGACACTAAGACCAAAGCCATGAGTTTCCCAACACACTGCAGTCTCCGAAATTAGATTTTACTATAGTTTTAAATTTTGATCCTTAGACATTTCATCCTGCTGAGTCTGTACGTTGGAATTCATAAACTTTGTACGTTAAATCAACTTAGTACCAGTGCAACACATATTATCAAAACTTTTCTTCGAAATACTGTAATCGAAACAAGTTGCGGTCATCATTTTTTCTTTATAATGTGTGTATTTTAAAAATTGTTTTGCATGGACAATGTGCAAGTTGCTGTCAGGTTTTCACTTATTTTTAACTGAAAGCGCTCACGTTTGATATTAGGAAAGCTACAGTATCTTACCGTTTGTCGTGTTGTCAAATGATTGAGTGATTTTTTCAAGAACTTCGACAGCTTCTAGGGTTTCATTTTTATTTTCAAATAAAAATATATAATATATCTAGTTATTTGTTATTTAGCCAATTACGGTGAGAAAAGGTACTTGAAAGTTACTGAATCCTTGCTGCGCGTGCGTCACAAAAATAACTGCGCCTACGTTACATGTGTTTCGTTAGCAAAAACGATTATATCAGTATTCAATTGGAAACGTAGGGATAAAGTTTAAACTGAAATCAATTCTTATTATAACATTCTTGTAAACAAAACAAAATATAAAGTTGTTTGATACGTTTATGTCAAGAAATCTTCAAAACATCCTGCTAAAATCAAGTGTTTTCCTTTCTAACGCTAGGTTTTCCTGACTTTCCTGAATGATCTTGAAAATGGCAACGTTCTAAGACAAAATAGTTTAGGAGCAAGAATCTACATTGATTGAAGATCATCTTAGACTATGAAACAAAAACCAGACAGAACAAATGAAGACATTACGAGAAAAATATTTACATCACCCCTTCCTAAATCCCTGAAATACACGACTGCGGATGCGTTACAAATCCTCCTTCCAATTGTAACGATTGGACACGGTGAATATGTTCTAACCTGCAACTGAAAATTGAAAGGTGTCGATGATTCCTCTTCACCTCTAAAAAAGGAAAAGGTTTGATTTTTTGACTTTATGGCACCTGAGAAACAAAGAAAAAGGAACTGCCCAGGGATGAAAAATGAGCTGGAAGAGTATCTCTCCTCGCCCTGTAATGACATGAAAGGGGATCCATCAGCTTTCTGGAAAAACAGCAAAGAGTATCCATCTCTGGCACAGCTGGCAAATAAATACCTCGCCATTCCTGCCTCTTCAGCACCTGTAGTAAGACTCTTTAGCATTGCAGGTAGAATCTTTAGACAGGACAGATGTTCATTAAAGTCTATAACATCTGAGCAGTTGATGCCTATTAAATGCAACTCTGGTGTTGGCCACAGAATGTAATACATGAAATGTAATCAAAATGTAATCTGATTACTTTACCAACATAATTGTTCATATTAAGAGCATTACTTTTAAATTATTTTTGTCTTCATTTCTGCTTTATCATATCAGGTGCTTTCCTCCCTTAGAGAGACTGGTTTGATCACGTGATTCGACATTCTCTTGCACATCAGTTTATAATAAATTTGCATATCTTTATTTGTAAACATAAAGCTTCCATACAAAAGTTTTATATTCTCATAGGTTATTTCAGTCAGCTGCGGGGACGTCTCACATGGCTGTTTTTTCGGAAACTATTCACAAGTACAGAAGAAAATAGGAAAATCTGGTAAATAATTTGTACTTTTAAACCTCTAAAATATCTTATAATCTTAAGTTAAGTAGTTACGGGTTTGCCAGTCTAGCTATATATATCTAATGAAAATAAATGATAAATCTTTTACTCGTGAAATGTTCGGCCAAAGTCTGATATTCGGCCTTAAGTCGACACCTCCTCAAATAATTAGAATTTCTTCCTCTTCGAGGACTTTTACCCCGGTAAGCAATGTTTTTATTTTTCTTCTTTACATATAAATATGGAAAGTTCTTTTTTATATGTGATATGGTATCAGTTAAGGACTAAACTGTTGCATTACGTCATCTTTAGGCATCTAAACATTTGTCATACAGTTAGTAATAAAAATTAATTATCTAGGTTGGTGAAATGGAACTGATGCAGTCAACGGTTGAAATGTTGTCAACACGTGCTTACCTGCCATTTTAAGTTAAGTAAGATGTTTTTTTTTTGTTGTTTTTTTTTCAATATGTATAAATATGTCATTTCATTTGCTATTTTAAGACATGATTTAAGATACAAAACTTCCGACGGTACAGGGGAAATAACCCAAAATGAATAAGTCGTAATGAATTGGATATGACCCTATTTTTTAGTGTTTTATTTATTTATTTATTTTTTTTTAGAAGTTCAAGAAGTTTCTCTAAGCAGAGAATACACAGTTGTTGGGAAAAGTTTTAACATAACTAGCAAATATTTATATATCTGAACCTAGTTTTAAGATCTTTAGTGTCCCTGATACGAATAGAGGAAAAAGAATAACGCTCATTATAATAATTATTACGATTAAAAAATAATAATAATTATTATAATATGCTGATAATGATAGCCATAATAATACAGAAATAATATTAATAATAAAATAACGTAAAGAAGAAGAAGAATCTCTTATGTTATCACTAAGGAATATTTGGACTATTTAACAAATACTTAAGTAATTACAATATAATGAAAAAATAAACTCAAAATGCAATAAAGAACAAAGTCAACAACAGATATGGTATATGGGAACATTTTTGTTTCTTAAAAAAATATGTGCATTACATGTAATGAAAATAAGTTTCTTGATCATTAAATGATTAGAATAGTTATTTTGATAATAGTTGAAACAGTATAAGCAACATTTCTTCCAGTAATGTATAAAAAAGAACAGACTTTAATGATGATTATAAAAGTAATGATGATGCTGAAGATGATGCTGATGATGGTTTAAATGTATTTTGTGTTGTAAATGTGAACAAATAATTATAGTTTGTAATAATGATAGTCCATTTTGTAAATGGTTATATTAATAACGGTAATAAAATTGATAATTAAGGAATATATATATCATAGATTATTTACAACTACAACCAAAAACTTCTCACTTAGTCTAGTTATAACGGAAAATAAAATATTGTTATTGACCAAATGGCAGAGGCGTCGGACTTCGACTTGTATGTCGTAACGATAGACGTGAAATTGTTTATTGTCGTTGTATAATTGTCTAAGACCACATGTTGTTTTGATGCTTGTGATGACTTAATGGACCTGGTGTCGTTTTATGCTGATTATTTTGGTGTTTGAGATTTTTCGTTTTTATCCTTGTCGTGATGGTCTCGGTAGAAACTTGTTTGTTTGTTCTTGCGTCATAATGACCTTCTTAGTCATGATTTCTAAACTGTATTCTTGATGTCTTGATTGTTTCCATTCGGAACACCTCGAGCGTCTTTAATAAGAAACCTCGGAAATAATGTGGTAGGCGCCATATTGGACTACAATGATTAAACACTGCTTGAGTTCTGCCATATTTGTTTATATTTGTATTAAAGCCGGGGCGAATTACCATTTGGTGTATTCATACACTTACATAAGAGGTCTTTATAGGAAGTTGCCGGAAATGGCCGAGTTATTACGATTGGATTGTTTCATTTGCGAATTGTTTCCGGAAGAAGAGGTTTTGTTTTGATTTGGCGTGCTTGGTCTTCTGACTATATCTTTGTGTTCTTATTGTCCTAATTGTCTCATTAGCGGGGTGTTTCGGTAGAAGAGGTCTTGTTTTGATATCCGTGTCCTTGGTTTCCTGATTATTTCAGGCGAGGTCTTTTTCGGTGGAAGTAGTGTTGTTTTGATCTCGGTGTACTTGGTGTCTTGACTATCTCATTTGCTAGCTCTTTCGGCAGTAGTGTTGTTTTTATTATCTCTATGTTATTTTGTCTTAATTGACGCATTAACGAGACGTTGGGGGTAGTAATGGTGTAGTTTTGATTTCGGTGGTCTTTGATTCCAGACTGTTTTATTAGCGAGACGTTTTGTTAGAAATGGTGTTGTTTAAATTTTGATGGTCTTTGTTTCCTGATTGTCTCATTGGCGAGGTATTTTTGTAGAAGTGCTGTTGTTTCGATCTCGGTGTTCTTTGTGTTATGTCTGTCTCATTGGCGAGATGTTTCGTTAGTAGCGGTGTTACTTTGATCTCGGTGTTCCTGATGTCCTGATTGTTTCACTGACAAAATGTTTGGCAGTAGAAGTGTTGTTTAAATCTCAAATGTTATTTGTTTCCTGGTTGTCTCATTTGCGAACTGTTTCGTTAAATGTTGTGATGTTTTGATCTCGTTGCTTAAGTATCCTGATTGTCTGAATAGTGATATTGTTTGCTAGGAAAGGTGTTTTTATGAACTCGGTGTTGTTTGTTTTCTGATTGTCTCATTTGCGAAATGTTTAAGAAGTAGTCGTTTTGTTTTAATATCTACGTTCTTTGTGTCTTGGATGTGTCACTAGTGAGGTAATTCGGTAGTACTGGTGTTGTTTGGACTCGGTGATTGCCTTAGTGGCAAGGTGTTTCGACGTTGTAGTATTGGTTTTTATTTCGGTGGTCTTTTTTGTCTGCTTGTCTCACTGGAATGGTGTTTTGGTTGTAGTGGTAAAGTTTTAATTGCTTTGTTCTTAGTGCCCTGATCATCTCATTTGTGAAGTGCTTTTGGTGTCCTGATTGACATAGAGAGGTGTTTCAGTGTAATTGGTATTGTTCTGACCTAGGTTTTCTTTTTTCCTGATTGTCTCACTGGCGAGGTGGTGCAGTAGTAGTGATGATGTTTTGATCTTTGTTCTTTTATGTCCTGATTGTTTCACTGGCAAGGTGTTTCTTAGTAATTATGTTGTTGTGAAGTTGGTTTCCTATTCTTCGATATGTTCGATGATCGATGATGTATTGGATTTGGCGGTCGTATTGTCCTTTGGCTATATGATCGTATATATTGTCGTGGTGATGTATTTGTCAAGTTCTTAATGATCATTGAGTTTGTTTCATCGTTTTGTCGTAGTGGTGTTTTGACAGTCGCAGCGTCATGTTGACTTTCTTTCTCATTGTGTTATCGTCTCCTTATAATAATAATAATAATAGTAATGATGATAATAATAATAATAATAGTAATGATAATAATAACCATATGATGAAAATTATCTGAACTATACAATAATGATGTTAGTCATTATTATCAGCATTCATCATCAGTAATATCTTAGTAAGAAGAAGAAAGGAATTTTATTAATTTAGGTAAAATTCTAAAGTTATCTGATGAATAAGGAAACGTAATTGTCATGTAAAATGGTTTTCTGATGAATAAGAAAACGTAATTATCATGTAAAATGCCTTTCATTCTTTTGTTTTAAGGATAGATAAAAAAGTATTTAATGTAGAATAATTCAAACTAAATTGAAGAACTCCATAAAATACGAGCAAACTAAAAAAAAATTTAAAGTACATACATCAGGAAAGAATTGTTTAAAATAAACTTTCAAAAGACAACAATGTCACAGACAACGTTGGGTCTTTGCCTGATAAGACTAGTGACACCTGTGTATGAATTTTGCAATTATAGCTATGTGTTTCGTTTCACAGTTTAGAACAGACATGCTTATGTTACATTTTTAGATGAAATAGTTTAACGTTTAAGAGAAAATACATAAACCAATAGGTCCAAGGAAACATACATTTTTCATAGTGCTTATCAAATATGTCATCAAATATGTTTGTGTACTTTGTTTTCTGTCTTTGTGTTCTATATTTCAGGTTCAGCGGAAATCTCAAAAAAGGAACGATGCAAGAGAAAACAGTATATTACAAGCCGACGACGAGATATTCAAGAATATTTGTGTTTTGATAAATAAATAAATAAATAGATAGTTAAAGTGATTGCGTGGTTGCTAGACAAGAAAAAAATGAATGATTGAGAGAGTGAGTTGGTGTGTGGGTGAGTGAGTGAGAGAGTGAGTTGGTATGTGGGTAAGTGAATGAGTGAGTGAATGTGTTAGTGGAGTGAATAAATGACTGGCTGACTCAGTGAGTGAGTGTGACTAAATGAATGTATGATTGAATGATTAGTTGTTTCTTTTGTGGAATGAATGAATTGCCTTTCTTAAGTCTTAAATTAGTCTTAATAAACGTGAAAAAGTTCCTTTTCCTATGACATTTACAGGGAGGTAATACCATGCTGATCTGAAAATAAGGAGGTACGAATTGTGAACCCTTAATTATTATGTCATCAGTTAAGGTAGGTGACCCTTTTTATGACGTCATCATTTTAATGGAAGGTTAATCAAAATTGTTCTCTAGATATGAGATAAATGTGTCCACTTTCTTATGGTGATTTTCATTTCTAAGGAAGTTTCTTCAAGTTATCAAAAAGCCTTCCCCTAATTAATGACGTCATTACTTCTAATGGAGGTAACACCAGGGAGGTTACACTAGGTTTACCTTGTGATTAGTTCGAACGAATGGCGTACTGTTTTTAGCGGAGGTAATTAGAAAATGACCTGAAAACATAACGTGTGTTTAGAGGTGTGTCTCCTTTCTCGAGACGTCATCGCCACTTATGAATTAATTCTAAGTTGATGAGAATATGAATCGTATTCTTACTCAGTATATCATTTCAAAGGGAGGTTACTATTAGATGCAACGCATAAAGTGCTGTCCATCTGTCCTTTAAACATCATTACTGCGAAGCAAGTAACACTAAAAAGTTAACTTGAAAATAATTTGAATGCTTTTATAAATTTCTTACGACTTTACTTGCCTTGAAGTGAACTCCAATATGATTTAAAAAAAACAACTTTGAAATAGTCGCGTGCTTTTACTAATAACGTTATCATTTCAGTTAATTAAGTTGACCTACAAACAACGTCGTCAGAGCTGTTTCCTCTTTCGGACTTAATTAATTTTAAGGGAGGAAACTCCAGATAGTTCTCATTATAAAGTGTTTTTTTCTGTTTACGTCATCCATTTAAATGGAAAGGTAATTTGAAATCGACCCGAAAATATGTTAGTAATGTTCATGGATGAGGTGGTTAGAGTTATGACCCCTTTTATCTTTAAATTGGCAAAAAGTAAGATTACAAGGAATTTGTAGAGTTCTGATGACGTCATTACTTCTCAAAAAAATTGTCAGAGTAAAAGTTGTGACCTCTTCCTTCTGACATCATCATTTTGTGAAAGGCCTTCTAATTATGTCAACGTTTCTAGAGAAGTTACTTCTAGTTGACCTGATCATAAGGTGGTAATGTTGTATTTCTTTTTTTAGGGGGGAGTATTTTCAAGTTGGCCTTGAAATAAGGAGGTAAGAGTTGTGGCTTCATACTCAAGGTATTATCACTTCTAAAGCAGGTAAAAAAATAGGATTTTATGAGCTATTTTCCCTTCCTGGTGATTTCATCTCTTCAAATGAAACAACAGTTGATATGAAAATAAGTAGGTAATTTTAAGTCTGTCTTCAGGTCTAAGAGAGGTAACTCGAATTAAAACTAAAATACCGTTGAAATCGTTTTACCTATGCCATCGTCACTTTTAAGTCAGGTAAAACCTCAAAGTTTTTTCCCCTTTCTTATTACGACTGCATGTCTAAGGAGGCAATTTCAAATTTTACTTGAACAACTTCGTATGAATCAAATAACATTAATCGTAATATCACCATTGAAAAGATAGGAAACCCAGAGATAATAATCAGTGAGATTTAAGGATTATGTCCCCACACGAAGTTGACACTTAAAAATGAAGTAGCTTAATATAATGTGTATATAATGTGTTGAAGAGTTTAGTCACCTTTCTAAAGACGTTATCTGTTCAAGTGGACGTATAATCACTTCTAACTGATCCAAAACGATTGCCTTTAAGATGCTGCCCCTCTAATTACGTCATCAGTTTAAAGTAATGTAACTCTGAAATGAAAACAAAATAGAGGAAAAAATACCACGCAATAATCACTTCGAGCTGTCCTGAAATAGTGTATGCGATAAGAATTCTATCTACCTAATAATGTATTTTTTAAAGAGTAGTAAAACCACCTGACATATACCTTTGAACACTTGCAAAAAATATTAAAAGTTGCATCCATTTCTTGTGACGTCATGACTTCAAAAACTACATCAAGGTTTCCAGAAATGTGGATGATTGTAAAATTTCTGTCCCCTTACATGATTATATATCAACACTTCAAAAATAGGTAGTTCCAAATTGATCTGAAAGAAATATAAATAGAGTTACGCTTCCTGTCTTATTAACTAACTGGTTTTAAAAAAACGCAAACTGATTTTACGGTTAAGAAACGTGAAAAAGTAAGGAGATGAGCGAAAGTCGATCGAATAAAAATGGCGAATATTAAATAAGGAAAGGGACGAAAGTCAAATTAAAAAGAGAACAAATATCGGATTAGGACACAGCTGTAAGTCGAATAAAAATCAAATAAAGACATTTGTGACAGTCGATTGGAGACGTGGCACATACTGAAAAAGGAGATAGGTGCCGATTTAATAAAGAAAAAAATCGACAAATATCGAATAAGGAGATTGAATAATATCGAATGAACACAGTTGTGAAAGTCTAATAAGGAAAAGGTGAAAGTCGTCTGGAGATGGTCAATATAGAATAAGGAGATGATAAATGTCGAAAAGAAAACTGGCAAATATCCAATGAGGTCAGGCGAAAATTGTATATGAGGATGAAAACAAGAGATGGGCGAAAAAAATATTGATTAGGAGATGGTGAGTTTCGAATAAGGAACTGGCGAAAACTGAACAAGAAGAAGTGATACTGTCGAATAAGAAGATGGGCGAAAGTTGAATAAGGAGATTTGCGAATATTGATTAAAGATATGAGAATTATTAAATAAAAAGTGTGGGAAAGGCGAGTCAGGAATTTGAAAATGCAAAAACAAAGGGAACAAGAGAGCTTATGTTAGGTTTTTCATTTCTCATGTTTCTTGACATTGACCTCTGCTTGAAACGATAATGAATGTCACACATACCACACAATGTATTTAATGGTTGTCATTTTCGTTATGTACGTTTTACTTCTAGTTAGCTTTATGGTCGTAAACTCTGTGCGTTTGCAAAGCTTAGTTAAAACCGTTTCTTTGAAAGCTTGTTCCGCTTAAATAACTGTAGGGTTTACAATGTTGATTTTCGTGTGTATTTATCGAATGTATTCTATAAGTATTCTGATCACAACTAAGTCTCTACATATTTACATGTGACTTAAAGGAACTCTTTCAAAACAATATATGCTTCATGCAGATAAAAAAAACCTTTTCACTCTTTTCTGAGCAAATAGCTAAATTCTAAGTATTCCCTGTACCCCTGAAAATCTAAGTATACGATTTAATTGCTATGAAGTTACATGAACATTTATCTTTAGCAAAATTATTCCAATGGGGATATAAAGTCTTCATTCTCATAGGCAGTAATTAGTGTGATGTTTTTAGAAACATTCAATGAAATAATTCAATATTCAGCGTTCTGCTGCTATGGAAACAGCTCTGCTTTTATTCTATAGAAGCATTTGATAGTGTTTTTATTCGACCTGTTACATTAAGATCTGCAAATAATTTTCTGTTGGCGCAAAAAGAAGTTTCTGATCTCGTATTTACAAAATCGGAATGCGAACTCCTACAATTATGATCTTGAGTTGTCTAATGCAATGAATAATGCATTGCATGAAGTTTTTTTTTTTTGGAAACCTTGATAATTTAAGAATCTTGATATTCAAATTCCCAAAAGAATTTTGTAATTTACTTCTTTTTTCTCCTCTGAATACTTCATTTGGCTAATATTGGGATTGGTACGACACTTGTTTCTCGATTTTGATGCAGCCGTCTCTAATTTCAAACTGCATAAGCTGATGTGATTTGATTTGAAAATGCGACATATTAATAATAACATTGCCCTCTAAACATATTCCATGGTGAATGAAAAAAATTGCGAAAGGTTGAAAAAGAATTACATCTGCTACACGAGTTCTCATTATCTGCGGATATGTTAACAACCTCAAGTTCAGCCATAAAATGCTAAAGAAAGTTATGTTTCTACACAAGAATCACATGCAGACATAAGTTGTAGCCTTCATTTGAAACATATCCGTAGTATTTTCCGATGTGTATTAAAACTATGTTTTAAGCGTTGGTGTTCAAACAAGTCATTATTTCAACATCAACCACGATAACACGTGAGAAAGAATACTTACACCTTGTCTCATGTGGGCATTTCCTTGGTTTCACTAAATTCATTCCCTGCCACGTGAGCGGGAGGGGAACCTAGGAATGATCTTCGTCTGTCTGTCCATTCGTAGTGAATGATAAATGAATAATAAATGTAGAACTGCTCAATTAATCTGTTAAAGAATTGAAAGTTTAAGTCATTTTCTAATTAGACCACACGAACTCAAGGACGTTTTGTTTTCAACATCTTTAACTCCGACGGCAAAAAAAAAAACGATAAGTCGTTATAATGAATGTTCGGTAATTAAAGAAATAAACAAAAAAACTGTAATTTAATGTTAAAGCAAACCTTTGATAGGTTCTGCAAAACTAGTGATGAGGATAGATGTAAATGACATGACAGGATTCATAATCGATACTGAACTGAAAGAAAATGCAAAACTTAAGTGTACATACGGGGATATATCAACCGATACACTTGATACATTTGTACTCAGTCATGAGAAATCTTGTGTTTTAGTACAGACAGTGCCGAACAGAGGTCATTTCAATTCGTCTTTTCCCGTTTACATATGTTCAGTTTTTCTTGTGGTATTAGACACATACGTATTTCGTAATGCCTCATATCAGCCCTGAGGAGTATTCAATTTAATTGATTTTTAATGTTGTGAGACCATTGCACTAAAGGCTAAAGGTTTAAATCCCACTCCAGTAAATTGTTTTCTACTGCAAATCTATTTTAGGGGCTATATTGCCGTGGATGTGTCTGTTACGACGCAAATTGTAATAAAAACGCAAATTGTAATAATTATTACAATTTGCGTTTTTGCTACAATTTGCGTTACAAACGTAACGCAAATTGTAATAACGCAAATTATAATAAAAAGTCATAATCGTGAATTTAGGGTGATTGCAATGTATTATTATCTACAATGGGTATATAATCCATTTTAAGACATTTCCCGAAGAATTCACTACTTCTAGAATATATCGAATACTATCCTTATGAGGAAGAAAAACGTTTATTACAATTTGCGTTTTATTACAATTTGCGTTGCAAACGGTAACGCAAATTGTGATAACGCAAATTGTAATAAAAAATTCAAAATCGGAATTCAATGTGGATTGTAGGCTATTGCAATGTATTATTATATAAAATGGCTATATAATCCATTTTAAGACATTTCCCGGGAAATTCACTACTTCTAGAATATATCGAATACTATCCTTATGAGGAAGAAAAAAGTTTATTACAATTTGCGTTTTATTACAATTAGCGTTGCAAACGGTAACGCAAATTGTAATAATGCAAATTGTAATAAAAATTCAAAATCGGAATTCAAGGTGGATTTAAGGCTATTGCAATGTATTATTATATAAAATGGCTCTATAATCCATTTTAAGACATTTCCCGGGAAATTCACTACTTCTAGGATATATCGAATACAACCGATATAAGGAAGAAAAAGTTAATTACAATTTGCGTTACCGTTTACAACGCAAATTGTAACAAAACGCAAATTAGGAGATAGATCTAACACCGATAGCGAACAGAGTGAAGGAGATAGATCTGACAACGATAGCGAACATAGTGAAGCAGATAGATCTGACAACGATTGCCAACCTAATGTAGGAGATAGATCTGACAACGATAGCGAACATAGTGAAGGAGATAGATCTGACAACGATAGCGAACATAGTGAAGGAGATAGATCTGACAACGACAGCACATATAGTGTAGGAGATAGATCTGACAACGATAGCGAACATAGTGAAGGAGATAGATCTGACAACGAAAGCGAACATAGTGAAGGAGATAGATCTGACAACAAGAGCAAACATAATGAAGGAGATAGATCTAACACCGATAGCGAACAGAGTGAAGGAGATAGATCTGACAACGATAGCGAACAGAGTGAAGGAGATAGATCTGACAACGATTGCGAACATAATGTAGGAGATAGATCTGACAACGATAGTGAACATAGTGAAGAAGATATATCTGACAACGATAGTGAAAATAGTGAAGGAAATAGATCTGACAACGATAGCGAACATAGTGAAGGAGATAGATCTGACAACGATAGCGAACATTGTGATGGAGGTAGGTCTAACAACGATAGCAAACATAGTGAAAGAGATAGACCTGACAACGATAGCGAACATAGTGTAGGAGATAGATCTGACAACGATAGCGAACATAGTGAAGGAAATAGGTCTAACAACGATAGTGAACATAGTGAAGGAGATAGATCTAACATGAGACAACAGCAAGAATGTTACTTGGACGGGTTGGTATATTTTAGTATTAATTATCATCCCCCGCTGATTGGCATCGGTGCTGGATATTGTATTCGGCACCGTGTGTCCGTCCATCCATCCCATCGTTTCCGGAGCATAATTTCCTCATAGATTATGGCAATTCAATAAAATTTGACATAAATGTTCACCGTCATAAGACGACTGTCGCGCCTAACAGCCTGATCCCTATGTCCAAGGTCAAGGTCACACTTGGAGGTCAAAGGTCAAATTATGGTACAATATTTCGTTTCCGGAGCATAACGTCCTAATAAATTATGGGAATTTAACAAAACTTGGCACAGATGTTCACCATCATGAGACAAATGTCGTGCCCGACCCAGGTCAAGGTCACACTTGGAGGTCAAAGGTCAAATTATGGTACAATATTTCGTTTGCGGAGCATAACCTCCTCATAGATTATGGGACTTTAACGAAACTTGGCACAAATGTTCACCATGATAATAATATATAGTAACAAGGCTGATAAAGCGCGCGGTTTTACGAACCGCTCTTCTGAGTGAAAGAAAGGGGCGGCGGGGGATATTGCGATAATGCAGTCTTGTTCAAGATACAATGGGTTGTCTTAATTTTAAATTGCAATTTAGATTGATTTAAGAGCCAACGTTTTTAAAGATCGTTGGTACCTTTAAATGTAATAGATAGAGACACTTTATGATGGAAGAAAGTATCAAAATTACACGTTTATCGCCTTCTTAAAGTTCCCACTGCTGCGTATCCAGTCTTCAAGTTTGATACCCCTCCGTGCAAGGATTTGAACCTACGACCAACCATATTTGTTACACTAGGGTGTTTAAGAATTTCGATCCTTCCTGACAATAGGGATATGTGAGTCTATTTTAAGATGAAGTTGCTAGTTTTTCCAGTTATCAAATTGCAATGAGATATGCACTTAGAAGAGTTAACACATTCTTCGCCATTGTGATTAACAGGTACGGTTATCCCATGGGATACCCAACAGTTTATATCCATCGACCCGGAATCTCAAGTTTACCGCTTGAGAGAACGATAAGTGTTGCCAGTCTATTTACGGCTTATGGCCCGAATAGTAGAGTGATGGCCTAATTGAGACAACACTTATCTCCTGCAATCCGGAGATGGTACAGTGCATGGATTGAGCTGAGATATAGGGAACTTGGGTGTTTTGAAATACGAGATGCATGTATAAGAAGTTGGTTAATATAGCTTGTAAGTGTTAGTTTACGATGTGTATGAACATGTTAACCATATAACCAACGGGCTATCTAAAAACTGAAGTATACTTCAGTTCCACAGCCAGAACGGCATTGTTGCTATTTAATGACGGCTTCAAGATTAAAAAAAGAGATTTAAATGGAAATGTTCAATTTGACGTCCGTTTTATAATAAGTTCATTATTGATAGTTAAAGTTTGTAAAAATGAACCTGTAAAGAGTTTGCTTGCCATGGGAGCTGCTTTCATTATAAAGAAATATAATGAATTTATATGTGTGTTGCTTTCATACAACTATTGGTGGATCTATTTAAGTGTGTTACAAGAAATGGGCTATACCTCGAACTATTGTACCTTAATAACCTAATATTTACTGACAAAAATGCATGGAAAAGTATATTGGTCATCTCTACAGATACTTGTGACTTGGTAAAAGTGAAACTGATTTTTTGTTTTAGATATGTAAGTGCACGTATTGTTGTCGTGTATAAATTGATAGTTAATTAGAAGTTAGATGTGTATGCACGTAAAGATTGTATTGCAGAAAGTTCGCATGAGGAGGCTTTATAACGAACAATTTTGTCTATTTAATCAAGTTGGGTTTTATGATCTTCGTATTATAAGGATAGAATAATTGTTACAAAGTCATGTAATTATTATCATGTTTGGCTAGAATTCAACGAATAGTACAAACTATATACTCACCCTGGCGTCGACATTGGTATAACACTTGGTTAGATTTTTGCATGCAAATCTCTAAATCTACTTACTTCGAACAATTTTAGATCATTTTGTCTATGTTATTTCTTTTCAGACTTATTGCCATAAATTCAACTATTCCTAGCACTGAAGTCGGAATAGTCGAGGGCTCGGTTCGGAACCGCTATTGTTTATTATTTTGTCAGTTTGTTTTCTATATGTCTTGAAATGTTAGAGTAAGATACTCTGACATGTTAACTAGTCCACTAAAGATTTATAGATATACTGAAATTTTCATTAGCTGTATAGAATTTATTTGCGTTTAAGAAAGCAGTATATGTACAATTCATCTTATTCGTAACAGGTTTTTAGGTTTATTAAATCTTAGTCATTGGTTCTAGTCAATTGAGAGTGTACATTCTTAAAAGATAAAATGATACTACGGAGATCCATGAGGGCCATCGCGATTTTGCACTCTCGCCCTTAGGGCGAAATCGCGAAAACACGAAATATAGACGCGAAAATACTATATTCATGAGTACGAAAATGCGTGAATACGATATTACTGCCGCGAAAGCGCGATATTTTTCCCATCTTGTTTTCGCGGATTAATTTCGTGTTTTTGCATTTTCGCACTCAAGGCCAAAATGCCGAAACACGATATTGATGCGCGAAATCACGCAGAAATAATATCGCGTTTTCGCCCCATGAATGTCATGTTTTAGCGTTTTCGCCTTTTGGGTAGGTAGGACGAGAACGCGAAAACACGATATTTTAATATTGCACTTTCACTTTTGCGCAGATAACAAGAAGAAAGATGTAAACAGAAGAAGAGACACGTTAAGGCCCCTTTACACCAAACTAGTCCTTAGAACGTTCGACCACCTGTCCTAAAAATACCGTTTATAAATAGTACCCGATACTTGCATTGCGTTCACAGTACGTCTACATAGAGTTTAGATCGGATAGAATTGCCGGTTCTCCTGATGGGAACACCGTTTCCAATCAGTCCTAAGGCAGTTTGATCCCGTTTATTAAATTGCTGGTATAATCGTTCTACAGACGGGATGGACGTTGTAGAGCTGCATAAGAACGCAATAAACGTATTCAGAATGAGTAGAACGAACTGGGGACCTACTGCGAACTTTTAGAACAGCGTGGAAACGTTCTTCAAACCTTTTCAGAACGTGTCGTTTTGTTTTGATGTATTTGCACGCAATAATATTTGCACGCGATAACGACGTAGTAAGGACGTAATATGGCCGATTTTGAGTCTGTCTGTGAACAGGATAAAGGAGTTGTAAACTGGTCCGATCGGTATGGAGAGGTGCAGCTATTTGACTTCCGATCGCACTACATCATAGCAATTCCCTAATACGACCCTTAGAACGTCAATTCCGTTTTAAGTAAGTTATCACGCCGTGTAACTATGGAATGAGATGGTAGCCAGGAAGTGTTGATTCTACTCAAAACTTAGAGGCTGGCCACGAAGTTCGTAAACAGACCGTAAAACGTCACTACTACGGTCAACCCGTACAGTTCGAGCACGTTGAACTGAATTTTTCAGAACGTAGTTAGAACGAGCTTAGTGTAAAGAAGGTATAAGTGATATCGATGCATTATATTATCTACGCATGTCACTCCGGAAGGTGAAAGTGACAAATTAAAATATCATGTTTTCGCGGTTTCGCGTTTTTTGGCCCTTCTAAAATCGAGGGCGAAAACGCGAAAACACGATATTCACAGAACGAAAATGCGATATTTTTTGCATGGCGTTTTCGCACACAAATATCGTGTTCTCGCGTTTTCGCCCGACTAATCGCACTATGAATATCGCGTTTTCGCATTTTCGCCCTTCTGAGTTCGATTTCGTCATAAGGGCGAGAGTGCAAAACCGCGATGGCCCTAACGGAACTCCGTATGATACTGTATTTTTATTTTTCCTGGAATTTATGATTTATTTTGCTTTAACTCAGATGAAAATATTTTTACCTTTGATTAGTTAGTGTGCTTAAGACATTTTAATGTATACAGGGTTTCCCGAAAACTAACTCAATCCCATGCGATATCTAATATCTTACGTAATTTTAATATTTATAGAGCTCTCTGAACGTGGTATTTTGAAATGAATCGATATAATTATGTTTATTAATAATTTACTCATTCATTATTGTGGATAATACACTTGCATGTAAATAATCATGAGACAAAGAAATCAACAGCAGTGGACAATTCCTATGTATAATATTTTGTTCTGAGTCCAAGAATTTGTATTATCTTGTAAAGAGACAGAGAAGCCTGTGACAACGCATAATGTTACAATGAGCAAAATGTAACATCGAACGCTTAAAGTTACAATTTTTGCACAAAATGTTACAAAAATTCATAATGTTACAGCCTTTCGCAAAATATTACAAAAATACCTTGTATTAAAAGTTACAAAACTTACGCAAATGTAACCGTCATTTTGCTTGAACTTCGTGTGACATATGTTACAACCAAATCGCACCATTGGTATAAAGTTGACATACAAAACATTTAGGGTAGAGGACTGTGTTAGACCGCATAGAGCTTCTAATGCACAAAGCTTCAATCGGAGCCCTATGCGTCAGACAGTGCCGCAAAGAGCTATGCATTGCAGTCTCATGCATAGAGCTCTCATTGAGCTCGTTGTGTTAAAAATTGCCACTTAGAGCTCCTTCGAGCTCTATGGGTCGGGGGTATATATCAACTTTAAAATGGGTACCTATAGACGGGAGGGCGGGGAAGGGGGGTCGGACTAACGAACGGAGGGTTGGACCGCTGGATCGATAGAGCAAAATTTCTGGTTTATGTGTTTTTATATTTGTTTCCTAAGTTCTTTGATCATCGAGTTAACCTAGTTCTCTTTTACCATCAGTGACATCCAGAGTTCCGACAAAATTAGCCCAAAAAATCTGTGTTTAGGGTAACAGTCTGAAAAAAGTTAGGTAGGGTCGGCTTTTGGTTTTTTTATTATTTTTTTACCATTTTTACCATTTGTTGCCCTTTTTTTTACACTGTTTTTACTTACAAATAAAGTATTTTTGAGGGAACGTTAAAAAACGTTAGGGTCGGCGCCTTTTTGCTAGGTAGGGTCGGGTTACCCTAAACACAGAATTTTTTTTGGCCATATCAATTTTCATGACCCTGGGTGCAACAGAGTTGACTGAGTGCATAACAAACGTTTTTGTGGCTTCATCACTAAATCAAGGGCGGTAACTCTGTTTTCTCCGGGAGGAGGGAGACGAAAAACCGCACGTGCGTAGTTCCACTTGATCTACATTCCTTTAAAGCTTCAAGACCTTATTGATTATGACTGACCTCGAAAAATGTAAACATTTACATTGGTTATTTTTAGATCAGCCAAAATACCATGGACGCAATAAGGAAAGTGCCGTGTGCAACATCCAGGAAAAATTACTGTAATAGATCCTTATTCATTGGTCAAGAAAGCATAATGACAAATTACACTTTTCGTTCAACATTAAGTGGGATGCAACAACAAATTCTATTGACATATGCAACAGAAATAACGAATATAAAGAATAAAACCGATAGTAAATATTTGCTTCTTCCCGTTTCCCACACAAAATGGGCCTAGCTGATCGTTGGTCACTCACAGGTCGTTGTCGGACTATAACACTCTTCTGGAGACGTCGCACATACATGGCATTCCCGGTAGCAACGATAAATAAACGCAAATTACACAATGACATATTTATCCGAGAGTTATATTAACAGTACTGCGGCGCTTCCCTAACACTTTTTTCTATTTGTCAAAATTATATGATACCATCTATGGTGCCATTCCAGTGTAACATATGTCACACGAAGTTGTAATATTTAGTACAAGCAAAATGGCAGTTACATTTTGCACAAGTTTTGTAACTTTTAGTACAAGACAGTTTGTAACATTTTGCGGAAGGCTGTAACATTTTGAAATTTCGTAACATTTTATGCAACTAATTGTTACTTTTAGCGATTGTTGTTACATTTTGCTCATTGTAACATTATGCGTTGTCACAAAGCCTCCGCAAGATGATTCCATTGATAATATTGTTGGTTTAGAAATACTTCCCCTGTGTTTGCTAACATCTACTGTATAGATCTGTGTGATTAAAAGAGTTTAGAACGTTTACGTTTTTTCGTGTTTTGTCATTTTGACCTTAATTTCACCTTATATTCTGGCATTATTTTTTATTACAGTTTCTGTTGATTGGGTTATTACAATTTGCGTTACTGTTTACAACGCATTTTGTAATAAAAACGCAAATTGTAATAAACTTTTTTCTCCCTCATTAGGATAGTATTCGATATATTCTAGAAGTGGTGAATTTCCCGGGAAATGTCTTAAAATGGATTATATAGCCATTTTATATAATAATACATTGCAATACCCTAAATCCACCTTGAATTCCGATTTTGAATTTTTATTACAATTTGTGTTCTTACAATTTGCGTTACGTTTGCAATGCAAATTGTAATAAAACGCATATTAAAATAAACTTTTTTCTTCCTCATAAGGATTGTATTCGATATATTCTAGAAGTAGTGAATTTCCCGGGAAATGTCTTAAAATGGATTATATAGCAATTTTATATAATAATACATTGCAATAGCCTTAAATCCACATTGAATTTCGATTTTGAATTTTATTACAATTTGCGTTATTACAATTTGCGTTACCGTTTGCAACGCAAATTGTAATAAAACGCAAATTGTAATAAACTTTTTTCTTCCTCATAAGGATAGTATTCGATATATTCTAGAAGTAGTGAATTTCCCGGGAAATGTCTTAAATGGATTATATAGCCATTTTATATAATAATACATTGCAATAGCCTAAAATCCATCTTGAATTCCGATTTTGAATTTTTATTACAATTTGCGTTATTACAATTTGCGTAACCGTTTGCAACGCAAATTGTAATAAAACGCAAATTGTAATAAATTTTTTTTCTTCTTCATAAGGATAGTATTCGATATATTCTAAAAGTAGTGAATTCTTCGGGAAATGTCTTAAAATGGACTATATACCCATTGTAGATAATAATACATTGCAATAACCCTAAATTCACGATTATGACTTTTTATTACAATTTGCGTTATTACAATTTGCTTTACGTTTGTAACGCAAATTGTAACAAAAACACAAATTGTAATAATTATTACAATTTGCGTTTTTATTACAATTTGCGTCGTAACATGTGTCCAATATTTCTTCTTGTCTGAAGCTCCTGATCTTTAGCTTAAATATTGCTTAAGAAATTAGTACGCCAGACGAAACATCTCAAAGGGGAATTCATTTGAGAAAACGTTAATACACAAAAGGACGTTATGTGAGACAAGTTGAAACATTCAATCTTGAAGATACAGAATATGTTAAATATCATATTGTTCTAGGGTGGTATCTGTAATTTAGAAAATTATCCCTCTTGAGATTAAATAATGCCAATTCTCCGAAATATCTACTTTCATATAATAATTAGGCGTGCAAATATATTCACAAGAACTCTTAAATGACTCATTACATATAAAAAGGAAGTTTCAGTAAAATAATAATTCGGCCCACTGACATATATTTTCTGTCTTTCTACTGGTTAAACATAACAAGTATACTAAAGTTTAAAAGGCTTCTATGTGTTGAAAACGTCCTACGTTTTTGCAAAATATGCAAAAAATAATGAACTTTACAAGTCAAAAGTAATGTATTCTGATATATAATGTAATGTTTGGCATTCTGTTCTTGTCAATTTTAAATATTTCTTCAAAGACATAACTCACTTTATTTTTTTCAACGCCGGATTCCGTATGAAGCTATTTTGAAGGATCTACCTAATTTACTTATATTCTAAATACAAATTAGAACAACCGTCTCAGTCATCAAAATGAACTACAAACGCCTATGTATTCCCTAAGTCAATTAATTGCTGCACTTAAAGTACTTGCCCACATCGCGCAGCAAATTTTTTTAATCCATCCGAGTAACATGTTTGTTATGTTCTTATTTGCTCCTCTTAATATTACAATTGAACATTTAGGATATTATTTTTTATAAAAGCAAATAATGCTCAAATATTTAACATTTGGATCAGAGAACGCATAAGGTAATTGACAGAGAATGAGTAACAAAGTATTTAAATAATATTTTTTTATCATCAGCTCAATGAGGAACAGTTAAAATTTCATGTTTAATAGTCAATGTTAAAACATGGTCCAATTTGTACTGTCCAGACATGTAGCAGTCTTTAATAAATATCAATGCCTTAACAAATTAATGTTTAGCTTCGTCGTCATAAGATGGACTAGATCTAACAACGGACACTTTTTAAATTTGTCATACAATTTTCATCATTAATCATTTACCTGACGAGCCATATCCAGCATAAAGCTTTAACTGCTGTATCAGCTGACATTCAGATATTCAAACAGTTTTCTTTTAAGTGTATTATTATCATGAGTTTAAGGAATTGTATCGTACTAATGTCTTCAGAAGCATCTTCGTCTTTCTGAAATTGATTATCACAAGGCCAATTAGTTAAAGTCGTATATTTTTACAAGATGAGAAAAATTTTGTCTTTCGTTTTATAATTTAGTAAACTGTTTGCATTTATTAATTTGGCTTAAGGTTTGAGCTCAGCGTATTCACAAAATAGTTGTCAAATGATTGGTAGCAGTGAATTTGGTAAAGCTGCACGTAGGTAATGATAATTTGATCTGTGAATAAAGTACATCCAGCAAATATAAAGGCAAAATTGATTAATTAATTTATTAATTAATTAATTAATTAATTAAAAGTTATTTATTTAAATTTTTAATTTAGATTTATCGGGAAAATAGAAAGGCAAACCAGATTATAAGTTTTGACAACTAGCAGCCGATTGTAACCTGATTTTCAAAATTGCTTTTCTGTCTGAGACATTGATGAGAAGACATTTTAAAAAAGTAAGGATGATCTCAATTTTAATAGAAACAGTTGTTATTTGAAACGGCGTTGAATTTTAGTACTAGAGAACACACTGATAGTTATTGATTCCGTGTCCCAAGATATGCCAGTGCTCTAGTCCGACACTATGGTTTTACACTATACAATTTAGAAGATAAATAGAACCGTAGCAAAGATGATACTGAATTGAGAGTTTGCTTAATACTCCATTTTTAAAGTGAACAACTCTGCTCGACAGTATGTTAGTCCATAAGTCCATCCTGTCAGAAGGAAAAAAATCTTAATTTTGTGGTTAGTAGATATTTCGACCAGAATAAGCTAGGATACAGCTACAGGAAGGCATCTGAGATTTGAAAGTCTTTAACATTGTTTCGTCATGTGGGATTTGTGGAGATACATTTAAAGTTTGAAAAACCAGATGTAAACTAACTGCAAATTTGACTGTCTAAAGTTAACTACCGATTTAAAATCTACAGCTTTAGATCGATCCTTCTTTACAGTTAGATGAACATCATGGCAGGGACGCTTTCTGACAGGAATAAAAAAAATCGTTTTTGAAATTAGCTACGATCGATATGACGAACTTCCCTGAATTAAGATATACTTGTCTGATGAACAGCACGTTCAACTGTTGACAAAAATAGGAACTCGTATTAAGAGTAATTCTTTATTTTGTAATTTTTCAGACTATTTTCTTAAGTATGTACAAAAATAGTTAGGTTAGTATAGTTTAAACAACCAAACGTTTTGGCTTGCAGCTATGGCTCCAAGCCTATATATTGTTTTTTGGATATGTTGCTACCTTGGTGTCGCTAATTACGATTCGAAAACCAGCAAAGCGAGCACAATATGTTACGAGTCCAGTGATTGGTTATCAGTTACAAGTTTCATTTTGGTGATTCTATTATGAGATCGGGGTGTTTTATCAACAAAAATATGGCATCAAAGGTAAATCGGTCAGACAGATTAATAGTGTTTCAACAGTGACATTTATTTCTCTTCTCATTGTGCCTATATTAATAATTTTAGTAATTAAAACAAATCAAAAAAAGAATAAGCAAAGAGGTGTGCAAATTGTATTAAATACACGCCTCAAATCACCCTGTTAACGACTTGCGTAACTTTTGTGGTTACGCGTACTGACAATATAGCGGACTATAGCTTAATGTTGCTAACAGGAATGACACAAAGACGTTAGACGTTCAGTCCGCCATATTGTCAGTACGCGTAACCACAAAAGTCACAATATTCCATGCTGTCAAATGATAGCTAAATCTAACGTCTTCGTGTCATTCATGTTAGCAACATTACCTATTTTGTTTTTTTCAGGAACTTAACTGAGGTTTTTTTTAAACATCTGCATATAAAGAAAACTCACTGGACAGATGTTTTTTTTCTTTTACAACCCTTGCAGGTTTCTCATCTAACATAGCAAGGCAAGAACATGTTTACAGAGCAATGTTATTACGATGCCGCATATTTTGATCAAATCACAACAGTTTAATTTGCAGTTTTAAATTAGAGACGGCTGCATCAAAATGGAGAAATTTATTTGTCAAGCCAATCCCCGTAATAGCCAGATAAAGTATACAGTAAATTTTACAGAAATATTCAATGGCTAATTAGAATATCAAGATCTTTAAATCACCAAGCTATCCGGAAAGAACAGACTTAATGCATTGTATTTGGCGAGTCAGTATCATTTATTAATAATTGTAGGAGTTTACAATCCGATATGAACTGTTTTTGCGAAAACAGGAAATTACTTGCAGATCTAATGAATGTTTTTAAAATCATTTAATTAATAACCATCTGTCAAAATATACATTTATTATCAAAGACTTTAAATTTGTCTGTGTGGTTCCCTGTTGGAATAATTTTAATAAAGATATAAATTCATTATTTTTACCTCTGAAGAGTGTTTCATAACAGTTGAAGTGTATAATGTGATTTCCAGGGGTACAAAGGGATAAACTTGATTATACCGTTTGCACTGTAAGACCAAAAACATTCGTTTTCATCAGCTTGAAACATAATATTAAGCTTTTATCCTTCTTTTTTCATATATTCGCCCGTTTCTATATAAGATATTCGCCATCTTCTAACTTGACTTTTGCTGTTCTCCTTATTTGACTTCCGCTCATCCCCTTATTCAATATTTTCCAATCTCCTTCAGGAAGAGTTGCGTAAAAATAAAAAAATTAAACATGCTGTAAAGGAAGGCAAAAATACATTCAAAAAGTTGACAATATTAACCCTACAGTTATTTTTAGCGAAACAAGCTTTTAAAGGAACGGATTTTCATTTATTTATAATGCCAGACGCAGTAAGGTTTAGGACATATATTCGTATGTTTGAATGTTTGTATTTCGAATACAAACCCAAAAGGACAGCTGTTAAATACAGCTTTCATCTTATTTGACTTTTCTCATTTTCTTACTCGATTTTCATCTCATCTTTCAAATTTCGCCAAAATCCTTTTTTTAGTTTTCAGTCTTTCTGTCTGGACATTCGCAGTCTTTTAATACCATATTTACTATCTCCTTTAAAATATTCACCCTCACATTCTTGTGTTTCGCCCATCTCATTCGATGCTCACCATTGGTCATTCACCCATCTCCACATCTGATATTCGCCGCACTTTGGGGTCAAACGCACTTTGGAGTCCAACCCTAAAGTGCTGTTAACTTCACAACGCACTTTGGGGTCAAACGCACTTTGGGGTCAACATCGGGAAATGAACCCCAAAGTGCGTTAATGTGCTAATATCAACGCATGTCAGGTTCCAAAGTTCTGAATGTGTCAACTGAGTTCTGCTTAAATATTGAGTACTGACTTATTTTCGATCTGCAACCTTGAAATATTTAAGGTGGAGTTCAAAATTACGGTCTATACTTAGACACATGACTGTGCAATCAAATAATCTAACTTAGTGCCATTTAAATTCTGATGTAGCAGTAATTCAAAAAATAAAATCATTGTATTTGTTGCTTATTAAATGTAAGTGATAAATGTTTTATGAATTTTACCACTTTAAATATCGTGACTATATAACAAACTATTTAAATTGTAAATGTGTTCGTAATAATAACAGATGTTTCGAAGAGAATTCTTTTCTGTCAGCCATTTACATGATAAGTTTTAGTGCCATATTGAACCCAAAATTAAATATGTTGGGGATGTAATAAAATGCAGTTGATATCATCTCATTGCATCTTATTTTCAACATCTTTTTGTAGTGTTATCATGTAAGCGGACAGAACTCGTACAACAGTAATTTCTTGACAACTTGATAGTTTTGAAGTGAGGGATGCTATTCTTAACTGAAGATGTAATATCGTGAGTGATATAACTCTTTCTACTTTAATAAAAATCAACTGCCCTTTAAATTGCTGACATAATAAAACATACAATACACCTTTTCCTCATTATGCCTTATATTCAGTTAAACTTAGAGTAACCTTCGTGTGAAATGACGAAGCCATATGTGAACAGACACAACTCTTCATTTTCCCTAAAATCAACCTACACTTAATTTTTCGAAAAACTCAATGCTACAATATTAATGCAATTTTTCCTTAACTCCGTCTTCTCTGGTCAATTTGGAGGTGCATACCATTTTTGTAAGGCAAGTAACTCGTACAACCTTGATATCAGAAAATTTTGAAGAAACGTCCATTTGAAGTCATTAGAAAGAGGAGACAACTCTTGAACACATTATTTTCAGGCACATTATAAGTTGCTTCATTTTAGAGTGATGCAGTCAGAAGTGAGGGGACACAATCTTTACGATCTTTTTCAAGTTTAATTCTCTTTTCTAAGGTGACATAATGACTAAGGTTACACGACTCTGAAACACCGCTTTTTAAAGATTTTCTATAGAAGTACAGACATAATAAAAAGGGACACAACTCTAGATGCAGTGAGTTATCTGGCTCAACCATGATGATGTCATTGTTAAGAGGATACAACATTATTTTCGGTCAACTTCGAGTTACTTCTCATATATATAACTGATGACTTGACAAAATATCATGCATGAAGACATAACTCTCACTTTCTTATCCCAAGGTCAATATACTTTGAACTATCTTTATACGAAATGATGGCGCCACAGTGTATGTAACACAACTCGTAATATTTTATAAAAGGGTCAAATTTGCGTAGCCGTTACTTGATCCGATGATATCAGCAATAATTTTATACCACTATTATCTTGTTACTTATGACGTATTCAGTTACGAAACGCCACTATAACCGTGTTTTCGGATCAACTTTGAGTTCCTTCTTTAGAAGTGATGAGGTCATAAGTAGGAATCGCCAGTCTTTCCATCTTTTTTAAAAATCAAGTTTGATTAACCGTATGAAGAAATAATGAGGTCGTACGAAACAGGTCGACGGTCTTTCAACGCCGTTTTATATCATAGTGGCATTCTTTTAAAAAAAAGTAATGAAGTCATTAGAAATATAGAACATGCTTTAGATTATTTTTGGATCAACTAGGAGTTACTTTTTTTGAAGTGAGGATATTTTAGGACACGATATGCACCGTCTTATATGCATGTCATCTAACAATTACCTCCCATAGAAGTAAAGTAATAAGTGATAAACCGTTTGTTTCTTCTGATCAGCATGGATTTAACTTCCATAGAGTTGATGACTTCATGATAAAGGAGACATAACTGTCACTATGTTTCAGGATTTTTAAAGTAATCCATAAATAACCTCCCCTAAAAAAGGGACGCAACTAAAACCAATTAGGTGTTACCTTTGAAATAATGCCGTTAGTAGGGGAGGCAGCTCTCACCAAATCATGGAATAACCTCCCTTTGAGATATTGACGTCATGAATAAGGGAACGCTTCTCTATACGCCTTTTTTCAAGTCAATTCTGAGACTCTCCTTTAGAAGCAAAATGTCCTAAAGGGACAATTCTTACCACTTTTTATCAGGAAGATATGGTCTACTTCCCTGTAAGAGATGACGTCATAAAGGGGGACACATTTTCTTCTATTTAGAGAACAATTTGGATTAACCTATTTTTGAAATGCAGATGTTCACTGAAGATGACAACTCTTACTATATTCTCATAGCAAAACCTTAAAAGTGATGACGTCAGTCAAGAGTACACACTCACCCACTTACTCATTCAATCACTCACTCTCACTCTATCACTCACTCACTCAACTTCCATTCTTAACTAGAACCATGCAATAATTTTCTTCCTTCCTTCCTTCATTCATTCATTAATTCATTCGTTCATTTATTTATTTATCTATCTATCAATTTATCACAAAGCAAATTTTCTTAAATATTTATTCGTTGCTGTTACAACTATATTATCTATTGTTTTCTTTTGCGTCGTTTCTTTTCCTACGAGACATTTATGCCTTTGAGTTTTCATGAAACAGTTTAAGAAATTTAATGTTATAAACCACCTCTAGCATTACAAAACATCTCAAACACCAAACAAATCAGTATATTAAGCCGAACAATACATCTTGACCAACAAAACAATCAGGATATTAAAAAACTCAAGCATTAAACAAATCAGGATATAAGTCGAAAAAAGATGACCGAATGAACTTACCAAATTAGAATATTAAGTCGAACAAAACATCTCATCGACTAGATAAATCAGGATATAAGGTAAAACAAAATATCACAGCAAAAATCAGAATAAAAAGTCAAACATTACATCTTAACTATTAAACAAATCAGGTAATAAAGTCGAACAAAACATCTCAACTACCAAACAGTTTAGGATATAAAGTCGTACAAAACACCTCAACCACAAAACAATTTAGGATATAAAGTCGTACAAAACAGCTCAACCACCAAACAATAATTAATTCAAACAAAACAACTCAACCACTAATTAAAGTCAAACAAAATATCTCAAGCACCAAACAAATCAGGATATTAAATAGAGCAAATCATTAAAAGAACCAAACAAATCAGGAAAAGGGTTGAGCAGAAGATATCAAGTTTTAATCAAATATAAACTCAAACAGAACATCTCAACCTCAACACTGATCAGGAAACATCTAAAAAAAACCCCAAGGATCAAGATATTAAGTCCCTCGAAATATCTCAAGCAATAAACATATTCACGATTTTTAGTCTTATGAAAATCTCAAGCACTACGTTAACAATATAATTCCACCAAAAACATCTAAACCATAAAAAAATCAGGACAAAAATTCGGAGAAAACATTTCAACCACCAAACAAACCAGGATACAAAGTAGAACAAAACATAACAACCATTTATAAAACCAGTATATTAAGTCCAACAAAACATATCAAACCACCAACCAAATCAGGATATAAAGTTGAACAAAACATCTCAAATACAAATAAAATCAGGAAATAAAGTCGAACAAAACAACTCGTGCACTTAATAATCCGGATAAAAAGTATAACTAAATATTTCAACCACTAAACAAAGAGAATAAAAAGGCAAAGGAAACAGCTCGTTTACTTAACAAACCAGGATAAAAAGTAGAACAAAACAGCTCAACCGCCAAAATCAAATTGGTATATAGAGTAGAACAAAACATCTCAAACACTAAACAGATCTGGATAAGAAGTCGAAAAAAACATTTCAATCACCAAACAAACTAGGATATAAAGCCGAATAAAACATCTTAATCACATAACAAATCAGGATTAGAGGTAGAACAGAAATCGGAATCAAACAAATCAAGATTCAAAATCACAAAAAAAAATGTTCACCTAACAACAAAGGATGAAAAAGTCGAATGAAACTTCTCTAGCATTAAACAAATCGGGATTTAAAGTCGAACAAAACATCTCAAGAATCAAAGATGCTCAAGCACTAACCAGAAAATAACAACGAACAGAACATCTCGTTCATTTAACAAATCTTGAAATAAAGTAAAACAAAATATCGCAAGCATAAAACAAATCAGAACATAAAGTTTTTAAGGCATCATAAGCATTTCACCAATCAGGATAAAACTTAGAAAAACAACCAGTTCATGTATCAAACAAATGAGGACATAAAGTAGAAAAAAACATCGCAACAACTAAGGAAATCAGGATATAAAGTAGAACAAAACATAACAACCATTTATCAATTCAGGATATTTAATCGAACAAAACATCTCAGCCACCAAACAGATCAAGATATAAAGTCAAACAAAACATTTCAACCACCAAACAACTCAGAATATAAAGTCGAACAAAAAAACATCACCAAAGAACAAATCAGGATATAAAGTAAAACAAAACACCTAAAGCATTAAACAAATCATGACAAAAAGTCGAACAAAACATTGCAACCACTAAATTAATCAGGATATTAACTCAAATAAAACATCTAAACCACAAAATAAACCAGGATCTAAAGAAAAAACAAAACACCAAAGCATTTAACAAATCAAAATATAAAGCCACTTAAACCACCAAAAGATAAGTTTGTTAAGTCGAACAAACATCACCGCAAACACCACACAAATCAGGATATAAAGTCGAACAAACATCTATACCAACAATAAAATCAAATAAAGTCCATTGAAAAATTTCAACCATCATACAAATCAGAATATAAAGAAGATCATAACACCAAACAAATGAGGACATCAAGTCGAACAGAATATTAATAGCAACATACAAATCAGGATATAAAACCAAAACAAAACACCGAAACCACGAAACAAATCAGAATATGAAGTCCGACATAACTTACCAACCACCTATCAAAGCACACTACAAACAAGCAAATCATTACATAAAGAAAACCAAAAGATTTCAACCACAAAATGAGGACATAAAGCCGAACAAAACATTTATACCCACATACAAATCAGGATATAAAGTCGACGAAAAAAAATCGAAAACACCAAATATCAAATTGTGAAGTCGAAAAAAGTATCATAAGCATTAAACAAGTCAAAATCTATAGTCCAAAAACATATCAAGCATAAACCAAATCAGCATATAAAATTGAAAAAAAAAACATATCAACCACCAAACAAATCAGGATATAAAGTCGAACAAACATCTCAAGAACCAAAAAAAATCGGTTATAAAGTCGAATAAAACAACTATACTAACAAACAATTCATGATATAAAGCCGAAATTAACATCTCAACCAAACAAATCAGGAAATAAAGTCAAAGGAAACGTCTCGGCCATCAAGCAAATATTCAGAAAGTCAAACACTTAGCTAAAAACAACAGCAGGAAATTAAGACGAATAAAACAATTCAGCAATGAAACAAATCAGGATATAAAATCGAACAAAACATCTCAATCATTAAACAATCACAATAAAACATCTACACCGCTTAACAAAGCAGGGTATTAAGTCGAACAAAACATCTAAACCATTAAACGAATCAGGATATAAAGTCAAACAAAACATCTTATTCACCTATCAAATCAGGATTAAAAAACGTAGAACAAAACATTGAACCAACCAAATAAATCAGGAAGTAGAGCCAAACAAAACATCTCAACATATTCAAATAAGGATATTAAGTCAAAAAAAATCTCAACTTCCAAACTAACAAGGAATGATCAAAAACATTAAACAGATTGGGATATCAATTCCAACGGAATATCTCAAGCAATAACCCAATCAGGATTTTTAAAGTTACTAAAACCTCAACCACTAAACAAATTTAAAAAATAGTTTACGTCAAACGAAACATCTCAAACACAAAACAAATCAGGATAAAATGCCGAACAAAACATCTCAACCACAAATAAATCCAGTGGAATACAATATATAAACCACTTAACAAATCAGGATTTTAGATCGGAAAAAAAGATCTCAACTACCAAGCAAATCATGATAAAAAGTTGAACAAACATCGCTATCACGAATTACACCAGGATATAAAGTTTAAAAAACCCTCATCCACAAAACAAATCACGATATCAAGTTGATCAAAACACCTCATCCACAAATTAAATCAGAATTATAAGTAGAAAAAAAAACATCTCAAACACTTAACAAATCCTTAAAGAAAGTACAACAAAACAGCTCAAACATAATATCAACAAAACAAATCAAGAAATAAAGTTGAACAAAACAAAGCAAACACTTAACAAATCAGAATATTCAGTCGAACAAACATCTCAACCACCAAAGAAATCAGAATACAAATAAAGAAAAGTCTTGGGTATAACAAAAATCAGGATATAAAGTCGAACAAAAGATCTAAAGCATTAGACAAATCAGCATATGAAGTAAAAAAAAAAACATTCATCCACTAAACAAAGAAGGATACAAAATCGACCAAAACATGTCAAGCAACAAACGAATCACGATATAAAGTCCAACAAAACATTTGGGTAACTAATCAAATCCTGATATTAAGTTGACAAAATATCTCAACCACAAAACAAATCAGAATATAAGTTCTAAGAAAAACGTTTCAGCCATCGAATAAATAATTATAAAGTTGAAGAAAACATCACCACCACAAAACAAAAAGAATATTCAGTCGAACAAAATTAATCAACCACCAAACAAATCTCGGTATAAAGTAAAACAAAACATCTAAACCACCAAACAAATCAGGATATTAAGACAAACAAAACATCTCAACCACAAAACAAAAACGGAAATAAAGTCAAACATAACATTTCAACAACAAAACAAATCAGAATTTGAAGTCCAATAAAATCATCTCTACCTTCAACCAAAACAGGATATAAAAAAAACAAAATATCTCAATTATTTAACAAATTAACATATAAAGTCGAACAAAACATCTGAGGAATAATAAAAAAAAGCACATGAATTTTAAAAAAAAAAGAACTTTTCAACCACAGAAAAAATCAACATATGAAGTTGAACAAATATTTCAACCACAAAACAAATCTGCACATACAGTCTAAAAAACGTCTCAGCAATCAAACAAATATTTATAAAGTAGAACAAACATTTCAGCTACGAACACAATCAGGATACAAAATTGAAAGAAACATCTCCGCCACAACACAAAAGGGATATTAAGTCGAACAAAACATTTTAACCACCAAACAAATCACGGTATAAAGTTGAACAAAAACTCTCAAGCACCAAACAAATCTGGATATTATGTCGAACAAAATATCTATACCACAAAACGAATCAGGATATAAAGTCGAACCAAAAATCTCAGCCACCAAAGAAATATGGAAATAAAGCCAAGCAAAGCATTTCAACTACAAAACAAATCAGAATATTAAGTCGAACAAAACATCTCATCCATCAACCAAGTCACGATATAAAAGAAAATAAAATATTTCAATCATTAAAAAAATTAACATATAAAGTCGAAAATTAATTCTGAAGGATAAACAACTCATCATATAAATCTTGAAATAAACAAAACATTTCAAACACAAAAATTGAACAAAACATTTCAACCACAAAACAAATCAGGATATCAAGTCTAAGAAAAACAACTCAGCCATCAAATAAATATTTATAAAGTCGAACAAACATCTTAGCTACCAACAAAATCAGGATATAAAGTTAAACAAGTCATCTCCACCACAAAACTCAAAGGATATTAAGTCGAACAAAACATTTCAACCACCAAACCAATCACGGTATAAATGTGAACAAGTCATCTCAAACACTAAATGAATAAGGATATTAATTCGAACAAAACATCTTAACTATTTATTTAATCAAGGATAACATCAAACAAAACATCTTAAGGACCAATCAAATCAGGATATAAAGTGGAGCAAAACATTTATACAACCAAACAAATAAGGAAATAAGTCTACGAAAAACGTCTCAGCCATCAAACAGAAATATAAAGAGTCGAACAAACATCTCAGCTACCAACACAATCAAGATATAAAGTTGAACAAAATATCTCCATCACAAAACAAAAAGAATATCAAGTAGAACAAAACATTTCAACCACCAAAACAATCACAGTATAAAGTTGAACAGAACATCTCAACCACCAAACAAATCAGGACATTAAGTCGAATAAAATATCTAAACCACAAAACAGATGAGGATATAAAGCCAAATAAAACATCTCAACCACAAAACAAATACGATTCTAAAGTCAAAGAAAACATTTCGACTACAAAACAAATCAGGATATAAATTCTATATAAAGTCTATGAAAAACGTTTCAGCCATCAACAAATATTTATTAAGACGGACAAACATCTCAGCTACCAACACAATTAGGATATAAAGTTGATCAAAACATCTCCACAACAAAACAAAAAGGATATAAAGTCGAACCAAATATTTCAAACACCAAACAAATGACAGTATAAAGTTGAACAGAACATCTCAACCACCAAACAGACCAGGACATTCAGTCGAATAAAATATCTAAACCACCAAATAAATCAGGATATAAAGTCGAACTGAACATCTCAACCACAAAACAAATACGGTAATAAAGTCAAACAAAACATTTCAACCACAAAACAAATCAGAATATGAAGTTGAACAAAACATCTCAACCATCAACCAAAACAGGATATAAAATGAAACAAAATATCTCAATCATTAAACAAATCAACATATAAAGTCGAAAAAACATCTGAAGAATAAACAAAATCAGCATATAAAATTGAAATAAAAAAAATTTCAACCACAAAACAAATCAGAATTTGAATTTAAAAAAAACCATTTCAACCACCAAACAAATCAGGATATAAAGTCGAACAAAACATCTCAAAAACCAAGATAAAATCGGTTATAAAAACAAATAAAACATCTATACCGACAAACAATCATGATATAAAGCTGCAATTAACATCTCAACCACCAAACAAATCAGAAAATAAATCAAAGGAAACGTATCGACCCTCAAGCGAATATTTAGAAAGTCAAACACTTAGCTAAAAACAACAGTAGGAAATTAAAACATAAATCAATTCAGTGATAATACAAATCAGGATATAAAATCGAACAAAACATATCAATCATTAAACAAATCACAACTAAACATCTACACCGCTTAACAAATCAGGGTACTCAGTCGAACAAATCATCTAAACCATTAAACGAATCAGGATATAAAGTCAAACAAAACATCGTATGCACCAATAAAATCAGGATAAAAAAGTAGAACAAAACATTGAACCAACCAAATAAATCAGGAAGTAAACCCAAACAAAATCAATATATTCAAATAAGGATATTAAGTCAAATCTCAACAACAAACTAACAAGGAATGATCAAAAACAATAAACGGATCGGGATATATATTCCAACGGAATATCTCAAGCAATAACCCAATCAGGATTTTTAAAGTTACCAAAACCTCAACCACTAAACAAATTTTAAAAAATATTTAAGGTCAAACGAAACATCTCAAACACAAAACAAATCAGGATAAAATGCCGAACAAAACACCTCAACCACAAATAAATCCAGTGGAATACAACATATCAAACACTTAACAAATCAGGATTTAAGGGCGAAAAATACATCTCAACTACCAAGCAAATCATGATAAAAAGTGGAACAAACATCTGTATCACGAATTAAACCAGGATATAAAATTGAAGAAACCACCTCAACCACAAAACAAATCACGATATCAGGTTGATCAGAAAGCTCACAAATCAAATCAGGACAAAAATTGAAAAAAAAACATCTCAAACACTTAACAAACCCTTATAGAAAGTACAACAAAACAGCTCAAACATAACATCTCATCAACAAAACAAATCAGGATAAAAAGTCGAACAAAATATATACCAATAAACAAACCAGGATATAAATTTGAATAAAAAATCTCCAAAACCAAAACTTATCAAGATATAAAGTAGAAAAAAACTTAGCAAACACCAAACAAATCAGAATATTCAGTTGAACAAACATCTCGACCACCAAAGAAATCAGGATACAAATAACAAAAGTCTTTGGTATAAAAAATCAGGATATAAAGTCGAACAAAACATCTTAAGCATTAAACAAATCGGCATATGAAGTCAAAAAAACATTCATCCACTAAACAAATAAGGATACAAAATCAACCAAAACATGTCAAGCACCAACCGAATCACGATATAAAGTCCAACAAAACATCTTAGCAACCAATCAAATCCGGATATTAAGTTCAGCAAAATATCTAAGCCACAAAACAAATCAGAATATAAGTTCTAAGAAAAACGTTTGATTCATCAAACAAATAATTATTACGTTGAGGAAACATGACCATAAAACAAAAAGGTTATTTTGTCGAACAAAATTAATCAACCACCAAACAAATCTCGGTATAAAGTAAAACAAAACATCTAAACTACCAAACAAATCAGGATATTAAGACGAACAAAACATCTCAACCTTCAACCAAAACAGGATAAAAAAACAAAATATCTCAATTATGTGACAAATTAACATATAAAGTCGAACAAAACATCTGAAGAATTAAAAAACAAAAAGCATATAAATTTTACAAAAAGAACTTTCAACCACAGAAAAACTCAAGATATGAAGTTGAACAAATATTTCAACCACACAACAAATCACAATATATAGTCTAAGAAAAACGTCTCAGCAATCAAACAAATATTTATAAAGTCGAACAAATATTTCAGTTACCAACACAATCAGGATACAAAATTGAACGAAACATCTCCACCACAACACAAAAGGATATATTTACTCGAACAAAACATTTTAACCACCAAAGAAATCACGGTATTAAGTTGAACAAAAAATCTCAAGCACCAAATAAATCAGGATGTTATGTCGAATAAAAAATTTAAACCACAAAACGAATTAGGATATAAAGTCGAACCAAAAATCTCAGCTACCAAAGAAATACGGAAACAAAGTCAAACAAAGCATTTCAACTACAAAACAAATCAGAATATGAAGTCGAACAAAACATCTCATCCATCAACCAAGTCACGATATAAAACAAAACAAAATATCTCAATCATTAAACAAATGAAATATAAAGTCGAAAAAAAATCTGAAAAATAAACAACTCAGCATATAAATCTTGAAATAAGCAAAACATTTCAACCACAAAAAAGCAGGATATAAAGTTGAACAAAACATTTCAACCACAAAAACATCAGGATATCAAGTCTATGGAAAACGTCTCAGCCATCAAAAAATATTTATAAAGTCAAACAAACATCTTAGCTATCACAAAATCAGGATATAAAGTTAAACAAAATATCTCCGGCACAAAACTGAAAGTATAATAAGTCGAACAAAACATTTCAACCACCAAACCAATCACGGTATAAACAACAAAACATCTCAATCGCTAAACAAATAATTTAATCAGGGATAAAATCTAACAAAATATCTCAAGCACCAATCAAATCAGGATTTAAAGTAGAGCAAAACATTTTAACAACCAAACAAATAAGGAAATAAAGTCTAAGGAAAACGTCTAAGCCATTTAACAATATTTTAAATCGATCAAAAATCTTAGCTACCAACACAATCAAAATATAAAGTTGGACAAAATATCTCTATCACAAAACAAAATGGATATCAAGTAGACCAAAACATTTCAACCACTAAAACAATCACGGTATTAAGTTGAACAAAACATCTCACCCACCAAACAAATCCGGACATTAAGTCGAATAAAACATCTAAACCACCAAACAAATCAGGATATAAAGTCGAACTGAACAAAGAAGGATACAAAATCCACCAAAACATGTCAAGCAACAAACGAATCACGATATAAAGTCCAACAAAACATCTCGGCAACTAATCAAATCCGGATAATAAGTTGAACAAAATATCTCAACCACAAAACAAATCAGAATAAAAATTCTTAGAAAAACGTTTCAGACATCGAACAAATAATTTTAAAGTTGAAGAAAACATCACCACCACAAAACAAAAAGAATATTCAGTCGAACAAAATTAATCAACCACCAAACAAATCTCGGTATAAAGTAAAACAAAACATCTAAACCACCAAACAAATCAGGATATTCAGACAAACAAAACATCTCAACCACAAAACAAAAACGGAAATAAAGTCAAACATAACATTTCAACAACAAAACAAATCAGAATTTGAAGTCCAAAAAATCATCTTAACCTTCAACCAAAACAGGATATAAAAACAAACAAAATATCTCAATTATTTAACAAATTAACATATAAAGTCGAACAAAACATCTAAGAAATAAAAAAACAGCACATGAATTTAAAAAAAAAGAACTTTTCAACCACAAAAATATTCAAGATATGAAGTTGAACAAATATTTCAACCACAAAACAAATCAGAACATACAGTCTAAAAAACGTCTCAGCAATCAAACAAATATTTATAAAGTAGAACAAACATTTCAGCTACGAACACAATCAGGAAACAAAGTTGAAAGAAACATATCCGCCACAACTCAAAAGGGATATTAAGTCGAACAAAACATTTTAACCACCAAACAAATCACGGTATAAAGTTGAACAAAAACTTTCAAGCACCAAACAAATCAGGATATTATGTCGAACAAAATATCTATACCACAAAACGAATCAGGATATAAAGTCGAACCAAAAATCTCAGCCACCAAAGAAATATGGAAATAAAGTCAAGCAAAGCATTTCAACTACAAAACAAATCAGAATATTAAGTCGAACAAAACATTTCATCCATCAACCAAGTCACGATATAAAAGAAAATAAAATATCTCAATCATTAAACAAATTAACATATAAAGCCGAAAATTAATTCTGAAGGATACACAACTCATCATATAAATCTTGAAATAAACAAAACATTTTTAACCACACAAAAGCAAGAAATAAAGTTGAACAAAACATTTCAACCACAAAACAAATCAGGATATCAAGTCTAAGAAAAACAACTCAGCCATCAAATAAATATTTATAAAGTCGAACAAACATCTTAGCTACCAACAAAATCAGGATATAAAGTTAAACAAGTCATCTCCACCACAAAACTCAAAGGATATTAAATCAAAATATTTCAACCACCAAACCAATCACGGTATAAAGGTGAAAAAACATCTCAATCACTAAATGAATAAGGATATTAATTCGAACAAAACATCTCAACCATTAATTTAATCAAGGATAAAATCAAACAAAACATCTCAAGGACCAATCAAATCAGGATATAAAGTGGATCAAAACATTTATACAACCAAACAATAAGGAAATAAGTCTAAGAAAAACGTCTCAGCCATCAAACAAAATATAAAGAGTCGAACAAACATCTCAGCTACCAACACAATCAAGATGTAAAGTTGATCAAAACATCTCTACCACAAAACAAAAAGAATATCAAGTAGAACACAACATTTCAACCACCAACATAATCACAGTATAAAGTTGAACAGAACATCTAAACCACCAAACAAATCAGGACATTAAGTCGAATAAAATATCTAAACCACAAAACAGATCAGGATATAAAGCCAAATAAAACATCTCAACCACAAAACAAATACGATTATAAAGTCAAAGAAAACATTTCGACTACAAAACAAATCAGGATATAAATTCTATATAAAGTCTATGAAAAACGTTTCAGCCATCAAACAAATATTTATTAAGTCGGACAAACATCTCAGCTACCAACACAATCAGGATATAAAGTTGATCAAAACATCTCCACCACATAACAAAAAGGATATAAAGTTGAACCAAATATTTCAACCACCAAACAATTGACGGTATAAAGTTGAACAGAACATCTCAACCACCAAACAGACCAGGACATTCAGTCGAATAAAATATCTAAACCACCAAATAAATCAGGATATAAAGTCGAACTGAACATCTCAACCACAAAACAAATACGGTAATAAAGTCAAACAAAACATTTCAACCACAAAACAAATCAGAATATGAAGTTGAACAAAACATCTCAACCATCAACCAAAACAGGATATAAAATGAAACAAAATATCTCAATCATTAAACAAATCAACATATAAAGTCGAAAAAACATCTGAAGAATAAACAAAATCAGCATATAAAATTGAAACAAAAAAAAATTTCAACCACAAAACAAATCAGAATTTGAATTTTAAAAAAACCATTTCAACCACCAAACAAATCAGGATATAAAGTCGAACAAAACATCTCAAAAACCAAGATAAAATCGGTTATAAAAACAAATAAAACATCTATACCGACAAACAATCATGATATAAAGCTGCAATTAACATCTCAACCACCAAACAAATCAGAAAATAAATCAAAGGAAACGTCTCGGCCCTCAAACGAATATTTAGAAAGTCAAACACTTAGCTAAAAACAACAGCAGGAAATTAAAACATAAATCAATTCAGTGATAATACAAATCAGGATATAAAATCGAACAAAACATATCAATCATTAAACAAATCACAACTAAACATCTACACCGCTTAACAAATCAGGGTACTCAGTCGAACAAATCATCTAAACCATTAAACGAATCAGGATATAAAGTCAAACAAAACATCGTATGCACCAATAAAATCAGGATAAAAATGTAGAACAAAACATTGAACCAACCAAATAAATCAGGAAGTAAACCCAAACAAAATCAATATATTCAAATAAGGATATTAAGTCAAATCTCAACAACAAACTAACAAGGAATGATCAAAAACAATAAACGGATCGGGATATAAATTCCAACGGAATATCTCAAGCAATAACCCAATCAGGATTTTTAAAGTTACCAAAACCTCAACCACTAAACAAATTTTTAAAAATATTTAAGGTCAAACGAAACATCTCAAACACAAAACAAATCAGGATAAAATGCCGAAAAAAACACCTCAACCACAAATAAATCCAGTGGAATACAACATATCAAACACTTAACAAATCAGGATTTAAGGGCGAAAAATACATCTCAACTACCAAGCAAATCATGATAAAAAGTGGAACAAACATCTGTATCACGAATTAAACCAGGATATAAAATTGAAGAAACCACCTCAACCACAAAACAAATCACGGTATCAGGTTGATCAGAAAGCTCACAAATCAAATCAGGACAAAAATCGAAAAAAAAACATCTCCAACACTTAACAAACCCTTATAGAAAGTACAACAAAACAGCTCAAACATAACATCTCATCAACAAAACAAATCAGGATAAAAAGTCGAACAAAATATATACCAATAAACAAACCAGGATATAAATTCGAATAAAAAATCTCCAAAACCAAAACTTATCAAGATATAAAGTAGAAAAAAACTTAGCAAACACCAAACAAATCAGAATATTCAGTTGAACAAACATCTCGACCACCAAAGAAATCAGGATACAAATAAAAAAAGTCTTGGGTATAAAAAATCAGGATATAAAGTCGAACAAAACATCTTAAGCATTAAACAAATCGGCATATGAAGTCAAAAAAACATTCATCCACTAAACAAATAAGGATACAAAATCAACCAAAACATGTCAAGCACCAACCCAATCACGATATAAAGTCCAACAAAACATCTTAGCAACCAATCAAATCCGGATATTAAGTTCAGCAAAATATCTTAGCCACAAAACAAATCAGAATATAAGTTCTAAGAAAAACGTTTGATTCATGAAACAAATAATTATTACGTTGAGGAAACATGACCATAAAACAAAAAGGTTATTTTGTCGAACAAAATTAATCAACCACCAAACAAATCTCGGTATAAAGTAAAACAAAACATCTAAACTACCAAACAAATCAGGATATTAAGACGAACAAAACATCTCAACCACAAAACAAATACGCAAATAAAGTCAAACAAAACATTTCAACAACAAAACAAATCATAAAATGAAGTCAAAAAAATCATCTCAACCTTCAATCAAAACAGGATAAAAAAAACAAAATATCTCAATTATGTGACAAATTAACATATAAAGTCGAACAAAACATCTGAAGAATTAAAAAAACAGCATATAAATTTTACAAAAAGAACTTTCAACCACAGAAAAACTCAAGATATGAAGTTGAACAAATATTTCAACCACACAACAAATTACAATATATAGTCTAAGAAAAACGTCTCAGCAATCAAACAAATATTTATAAAGTCGAACAAATATTTCAGTTACCAACACAATCAGGATACAAAATTGAACGAAATATCTCCACCACAACACAAAAGGATATATTTACTCGAACAAAACATTTTAACCACCAAAGAAATCACGGTATTAAGTTGAACAAAAAATCTCAAGCACCAAATAAATCAGGATGTTATGTCGAATAAAATATTTAAACCACAAAACGAATTAGGATATAAAGTCGAACCAAAAATCTCAGCTACCAAAGAAATACGGAAACAAAGTCAAACAAAGCATTTCAACTACAAAACAAATCAGAATATGAAGTCGAACAAAACATCTCATCCATCAACCAAGTCAAGATATAAAACAAAACAAAATATCTCAATCATTAAACAAATGAAATATAAAGTCGAAAAAAAATCTGAAAAATAAACAACTCAGCATATAAATCTTGAAATAAGCAAAACATTTCAACCACAAAAAAGCAGGATATAAAGTTGAACAAAACATTTCAACCACAAAAACATCAGGATATCAAGTCTATGGAAAACGTCTCAGCCATCAAAAAATATTTATAAAGTCAAACAAACATCTTAGCTATCACAAAATCAGGATATAAAGTTAAACAAAATATCTCCGGCACAAAACTGAAAGTATAATAAGTCGAACAAAACATTTGAACCACCAAACCAATCACGGTATAAACAACAAAACATCTCAATCGCTAAACAAATAATTTAATCAGGGATAAAATCTAACAAAATATCTCAAGCACCAATCAAATCAGGATATAAAGTAGAGCAAAACATTTTAACAACCAAACAAATAAGGAAATAAAGTCTAAGGAAAACGTCTAAGCCATTTAACAATATTTCAAATCGATCAAAAATCTTAGCTACCAACACAATCAAAATATAAAGTTGGACAAAATATCTCTATCACAAAACAAAATGGATATCAAGTAGACCAAAACATTTCAACCACTAAAACAATCACGGTATTAAGTTGAACAAAACATCTCACCCACCAAACAAATCCGGACATTAAGTCGAATAAAACATCTAAACGACCAAACAAATCAGGATATAAAGTCGAACTGAACAAAGAAGGATACAAAATCCACCAAAACATGTCAAGCAACAAACGAATCACGATATAAAGTCCAACAAAACATCTCGGCAACTAATCAAATCCGGATAATAAGTTGAACAAAATATCTCAACCACAAAACAAATCAGAATAAAAATTCTTAGAAAAACGTTTCAGCCATCGAACAAATAATTATAAAGTTGAAGAAAACATCACCACCACAAAACAAAAAGAATATTCAGTCGAACAAAATTAATCAACCACCAAACAAATCTCGGTATAAAGTAAAACAAAACATCTAAACCACCAAACAAATCAGGATATTCAGACAAACAAAACATCTGAACACAAAACAAAAACGGAAATAAAGTCAAACATAACATTTCAACAACAAAACAAATCAGAATTTGAAGTCCAAAAAATCATCTCAACCTTCAACCAAAACAGGATATAAAATAAAACAAAATATCTCACTTATTTAACAACAAAACATCAAAGAAAAAAAAAACAGCACATGAATTTAAAAAAAAAGAACTTTTCAACCACAGAAAAATTCAAGATATGAAGTTGAACAAATATTTCAACCATAAAACAAATCAGAACATACAGTCTAAAAAAACGTCTCAGCAGTCAAACAAATATTTATAAAGTAGAACAAACATTTCAGCTACGAACACAATCAGGATACAAAGTTGAAAGAAACATATCCGCCACAACTCAAAAGGGATATTAAGTCGAACAAAACATTTTAACCACCAAACAAATCACGGTATAAAGTTGAACAAAAACTTTCAAGCACCAAACAAATCAGGATATTATGTCGAACAAAATATCTATACCACAAAACGAATCAGGATATAAAGTCGAACCAAAAATCTCAGCCACCAAAGAAATATGGAAATAAAGTCAAGCAAAGCATTTCAACTACAAAACAAATCAGAATATTAAGTCGAACAAAACATTTCATCCATCAACCAAGTCACGATATAAAAGAAAACAAAATATCTCAATCATTAAACAAATTAACATATAAAGTCGAAAATTAATTCTGAAGGATACACAACTCATCATATAAATCTTGAAATAAACAAAACATTTTTAACCACACAAAAGCAAGAAATAAAGTTGAACAAAACATTTCAACCACAAAACAAATCAGGATATCAAGTCTAAGAAAAACAACTCAGCCATCAAATAAATATTTATAAAGTCGAACAAACATCTTAGCTACCAACAAAATCAGGATATAAAGTTAAACAAGTCATCTCCACCACAAAACTCAAAGGATATTAAATCAAAATATTTCAACCACCAAACCAATCACGGTATAAAGGTGAAAAAAACATCTCAATCACTAAATGAATAAGGATATTAATTCGAACAAAACATCTCAACCATTAATTTAATCAAGGATAAAATCAAACAAAACATCTCAAGGACCAATCAAATCAGGATATAAAGTGGATCAAAACATTTATACAACCAAAAAATAAGGAAATAAGTCTAAGAAAAACGCCTCAGCCATCAAACAAAAATATAAAGAGTCGAACAAACATCTCAGCTACCAACACAATCAAGATATAAAGTTGATCAAAACATCTCCACCACAAAACAAAAAGAATATCAAGTAGAACACAACATTTCAACCACCAACACAATCACAGTATAAAGTTGAACAGAACATCTAAACCACCAAACAAATCAGGACATTAAGTCGAATAAAATATCTAAACCACAAAACAGATCAGGATATAAAGCCAAATAAAACATCTCAACCACAAAACAAATACGATTATAAAGTCAAAGAAAACATTTCGACTACAAAACAAATCAGGATATAAATTCTATATAAAGTCTATGAAAAACGTTTCAGCCATCAAACAAATATTTATTAAGTCGGACAAACATCTCAGCTACCAACACAATCAGGATATAAAGTTGATCAAAACATCTCCACCACATAACAAAAAGGATATAAAGTCGAACCAAATATTTCAACCACCAAACAAATGACGGTATAAAGTTGAACAGAACATCTCAACCACCAAACAGACCAGGACATTCAGTCGAATAAAATATCTAAACCACCAAATAAATCAGGATATAAAGTCGAACTGAACATCTCAACCACAAAACAAATACGGTAATAAAGTCAAACAAAACATTTCAACCACAAAACAAATCAGAATATGAAGTTGAACAAAACATCTCAACCATCAACCAAAACAGGATATAAAATGAAACAAAATATCTCAATCATTAAACAAATCAACATATAAAGTCGAAAAAACATCTGAAGAATAAACAAAATCAGCATATAAAATTGAAACAAAAAAAAATTTCAACCACAAAACAAATCAGAATTTGAATTTTAAAAAAACCATTTCAACCACCAAACAAATCAGGATATAAAGTCGAACAAAACATCTCAAAAACCAAGATAAAATCGGTTATAAAAACAAATAAAACATCTATACCGACAAACAATCATGATATAAAGCTGCAATTAACATCTCAACCACCAAACAAATCAGAAAATAAATCAAAGGAAACGTCTCGGCCCTCAAACGAATATTTAGAAAGTCAAACACTTAGCTAAAAACAACAGCAGGAAATTAAAACATAAATCAATTCAGTGATAATACAAATCAGGATATAAAATCGAACAAAACATATCAATCATTAAACAAATCACAACTAAACATCTACACCGCTTAACAAATCAGGGTACTCAGTCGAACAAATCATCTAAACCATTAAACGAATCAGGATATAAAGTCAAACAAAACATCATATGCACCAATAAAATCAGGATAAAAATGTAGAACAAAACATTGAACCAACCAAATAAATCAGGAAGTAAACCCAAACAAAATCAATATATTCAAATAAGGATATTAAGTCAAATCTCAACAACAAACTAACAAGGAATGATCAAAAAAATAAACGGATCGGGATATAAATTCCAACGGAATATCTCAAGCAATAACCCAATCAATATTTTTAAAGTTACCAAAACCTCAACCACTAAACAAATTTTAAAAAATATTTAAGGTCAAACGAAACATCTCAAACACAAAACAAATCAGGATAAAATGCCGAACAAAACACCTCAACCACAAATAAATCCAGTGGAATACAACATAACAAACACTTAACAAATCAGGATTTAAGGGCGAAAAATACATCTCAACTACCAAGCAAATCATGATAAAAAGTGGAACAAACATCTCTATCACGAATTAAACCAGGATATAAAATTGAAGAAACCACCTCAACCACAAAACAAATCACGGTATCAGGTTGATCAGAAAGCTCACAAATCAAATCAGGACAAAAATCGAAAAAAAACATCTCCAACACTTAACAAACCCTTATAGAAAGTACAACAAAACAGCTCAAACATAACATCTCATCAACAAAACAAATCAGGATAAAAAGTCGAACAAAATATATACCAATAAACAAACCAGGATATAAATTCGAATAAAAAATCTCCAAAACCAAAACTTATCAAGATATAAAGTAGAAAAAAACTTAGCAAACACCAAACAAATCAGAATATTCAGTCGAACAAACATCTCGACCACCAAAGAAATCTGGATACAAATAAAAAAAGTCTTGGGTATAAAAAATCAGGATATATAGTCGAACAAAACATCTTAAGCATTAAACAAATCGGCATATGAAGTCAAAAAAACATTCATCCACTAAACAAATAAGGATACAAAATCAACCAAAACATGTCAAGCACCAACCGAATCACGATATAAAGTCCAACAAAACATCTTAGCAACCAATCAAATCCGGATATTAAGTTCAGCAAAATATCTTAGCCACAAAACAAATCAGAATATAAGTTCTACGAAAAACGTTTGATTCATCAAACAAATAATTATTACGTTGAGGAAACATGACCATAAAACAAAAAGGTTATTTTGTCGAACAAAATTAATCAACCACCAAACAAATCTCGGTATAAAGTAAAACAAAACATCTAAACTACCAAACAAATCAGGATATTACGACGAACAAAACATCTCAACCACAAAACAAATACGCAAATAAAGTCAAACAAAACATTTCAACAACAAAACAAATCATAAAATGAAGTCAAAAAAATCATCTCAACCTTCAACCAAAACAGGATAAAAAAACAAAATATCTCAATTATGTGACAAATTAACATATAAAGTCGAACAAAACATCTGAAGAATTAAAAAAAAAACAGCATATAAATTTTACAAAAAGAACTTTCAACCACAGAAAAACTCAAGATATGAAGTTGAACAAATATTTCAACCACACAACAAATCACAATATATAGTCTAAGAAAAACGTCTCAGCAATCAAACAAATATTTATAAAGTCGAACAAATATTTCAGTTACCAACACAATCAGGATACAAAATTGAACGAAACATCTCCACCACAACACAAAAGGATATATTTACTCGAACAAAACATTTTAACCACCAAAGAAATCACGGTATTAAGTTGAACAAAAAATCTCAAGCACCAAATAAATCAGGATGTTATGTCGAATAAAATATTTAAACCACAAAACGAATTAGGATATAAAGTCGAACCAAAAATCTCAGCTACCAAAGAAATACGGAAACAAAGTCAAACAAAGCATTTCAACTACAAAACAAATCAGAATATGAAGTCGAACAAAACATCTCATCCATCAACCAAGTCACGATATAAAACAAAACAAAATATCTCAATCATTAAACAAATGAAATATAAAGTCGAAAAAAAATCTGAAAAATAAACAACTCAGCATATAAATCTTGAAATAAGCAAAACATTTCAACCACAAAAAGCAGGATATAAAGTTGAACAAAACATTTCAACCACAAAAACATCAGGATATCAAGTCTATGGAAAACGTCTCAGCCATCAAAAAATATTTATAAAGTCAAACAAACATCTTAGCTATCACAAAATCAGGATATAAAGTTAAACAAAATATCTCCGGCACAAAACTGAAAGTATAATAAGTCGAACAAAACATTTGAACCACCAAACCAATCACGGTATAAACAACAAAACATCTCAATCGCTAAACAAATAATTTAATCAGGGATAAAATCTAACAAAATATCTCAAGCACCAATCAAATCAGGATATAAAGTAGAGCAAAACCTTTTAACAACCAAACAAGTAAGGAAATAAAGTCTAAGGAAAACGTCAAAACCATTTGACAATATTTTAAATCGATCAAGAATCTTAGCTACCAACACAATCAAAATATAAAGTTGGACAAAATATCTCTATCACAAAACAAAATGGATATCAAGTAGACCAAAACATTTCAACCACTAAAACAATCACGGTATTAAGTTGAACAAAACATCTCACCCACCAAACAAATCCGGACATTAAGTCGAATAAAACATCTAAACGACCAAACAAATCAGGATATAAAGTCGAACTGAACAAAGAAGGATACAAAATCCACCAAAACATGTCAAGCAACAAACGAATCACGATATAAAGTCCAACAAAACATCTCGGCAACTAATCAAATCCGGATAATAAGTTGAACAAAATATCTCAACCACAAAACAAATCAGAATAAAAATTCTTAGAAAAACGTTTCAGACATCGAACAAATAATTATAAAGTTGAAGAAAACATCACCACCACAAAACAAAAAGAATATTCAGTCGAACAAAATTAATCAACCACCAAACAAATCTCGGTATAAAGTAAAACAAAACATCTAAACCACCAAACAAATCAGGATATTCAGACAAACAAAACATCTCAACCACAAAACAAAAACGGAAATAAAGTCAAACATAACATTTCAACAACAAAACAAATCAGAATTTGAAATCCAAAAAGTCATCTCAACCTTCAACCAAAACAGGATATAAAATAAAACAAAATATCTCAATTATTTAACAACAAAACATCTAACAAATAAAAAAACAGCACATGAATTTAAAAAAAAAGAACTTTTCAACCACAGAAAAATTCAAGATATGAAGTTAAACAAATATTTCAACCACAAAACAAATCAGAACCTACAGTCTAAAAAAACGTCTCAGCAGTCAAACAAATATTTATAAAGTAGAACAAACATTTCAGCTACAAACACAATCAGGATACAAAGTTGAAAGAAACATATCCGCCACAACTCAAAAGGGATATTAAGTCGAACAAAACATTTAAACCACCAAACAAATCACGGTATAAAGTTGAACAAAAACTTTCAAGCACCAAACAAATCAGGATATTATGTCGAACAAAATATCTATACCACAAAACGAATCAGGATATAAAGTCGAACCAAAAATCTCAGCCACCAAAGAAATATGGAAAAGTCAAGCAAAGCATTTCAACTACAAAACAAATCAGAATATTAAGTCGAACAAAACATTTCATCCATCAACCAAGTCACGATATAAAAGAAAACAAAATATCTCAATCATTAAACAAATTAACATATAAAGTCGAAAATTAATTCTGAAGGATACACAACTCATCATATAAATCTTGAAATAAACAAAACATTTTTAACCACACAAAAGCAAGAAATAAAGTTGAACAAAACATTTCAACCACAAAACAAATCAGGATATCAAGTCTAAGAAAAAAAACTCAGCCATCAAATAAATATTTATAAAGTCGAACAAACATCTTAGCTACCAACAAAATCAGGATATAAAGTTAAACAAGTCATCTCCACCACAAAACTCAAAGGATATTAAATCAAAATATTTCAACCACCAAACCAATCACGGTATAAAGGTGAACAAAACATCTCAATCACTAAATGAATAAGGATATTAATTCGAACAAAACATCTCAACCATTAATTTAATCAAGGATAAAATCAAACAAAACATCTCAAGGACCAATTAAATCAGGATATAAAGTGGATCAAAACATTTATACAACCAAAAAATAAGGAAATAAGTCTAAGAAAAACGCCTCAGCCATCAAACAAAAATATAAAGAGTCGAACAAACATCTCAGCTACCAACACAATCAAGATATAAAGTTGATCAAAACATCTCCACCACAAAACAAAAAGAATATCAAGTAGAACACAACATTTCAACCACCAACACAATCACAGTATAAAGTTGAACAGAACATCTAAACCACCAAACAAATCAGGACATTAAGTCGAATAAAATATCTAAACCACAAAACAGATCAGGATATAAAGCCAAAAAAAACATCTCAACCACAAAACAAATACGATTATAAAGTCAAAGAAAACATTTCGACAACAAAACAAATCAGGATATGAAGTTGAACGAAACATTTCAACGACTAATCAAATCAGGATATAAATTCTATATTAATTTTATGAAAAACGTCTCAGCCATCAAACAAATATTTATTAAGTCGGACAAACATCTCAGCTACCAACACAATCAGGATATAAAGTTGATCAAAACATCTCCACCACATAACAAAAAGGATATAAAGTCGAACCAAATATTTCAACCACCAAACAAATGACGGTATAAAGTTGAACAGAACATCTCAATCACCAAACAGACCAGGACATTCAGTCGAATAAAATATCTAAACCACCAAATAAATCAGGATATAAAGTCGAACTGAACATCTCAACCACAAAACAAATACGGTAATAAAGTCAAACAAAACATTTCAACCACAAAACAAATCAGAATATGAAGTTGAACAAAACATCTCAACCATCAACCAAAACAGGATATAAAATGAAACAAAATATCTCAATCATTAAACAAATCAACATATAAAGTCGAAAAAACATATGAAGAATAAACAAAATCAGCATATAAAATTGAAATAAAAAAAAATTTCAACCACAAAACAAATCAGGATTTGAATTTAAAAAAAAACATTTCAACCACCAAACAAATCAGGATATAAAGTCGAAAACATCTCAAAAAACAAGATAAAATCGGTTATAAAAACAAATAAAACATCTATACCGACAAACAATCATGATATAAAGCTGCAATTAACATCTCAACCACCAAACAAATCAGAAATAAATCAAAGGAAACGTCTCGGCCCTCAAACGAATATTTAGAAAATCAAACACTTAGCTAAAAACAACAGCAGGAAATTAAAACATAAAACAATTCAGTGATGAAACAAATCAGGATATAAAATCGAACAAAACATATCAATCATTAAACAAATCACAATTTAACATCTACACCGCTTAACAAATCAGGGTACTCAGTCGAACAAATCATCTAAACCATTAAACGAATCAGGATATAAAGTCAAACAAAATATCGTATGCACAAATAAAATCAGGAGAAAAAAAGGTAGAACAAAACACTGAACCAACCAAATAAATCAGGAAGTAAACCCAAACAAAATCAATATATTCAAATAAGGATATTAAGTCAAATCTTAACAACAAACTAACAAGGAATGATCAAAAACAATAAACGGATCGGGATATAAATTCCAACGGAATATCTCAAGCAATAACCCAATCAGGATTTTTGAAGTTACCAAAACCTCAACCACTAAACAAATTTTAAAAAATATTTAAGGTCAAACGAAACATCTCAAACACAAAACAAATCAGGATGAAATGCCGAACAAAACACCTCAACCACAAATAAATCCAGTGGAATACAACATATCAAACACTTAACAAATCAGGATTTAAGGGCGAAAAATACATCTCAACTACCAAGCAAATCATGATAAAAAGTGGAACAAACATCTCTATCACGACTTAAACCAGGATATAAAGTTGAAGAAAACACCTCAACCACAAAACAAATCACGATATCAGGTTGATCAGAAAGCTCACAAATCAAATCAGGACAAATATCGAAAAAAAAACATCTCAAACACTTAACAAATCCTTATAGAAAGTACAACAAAACAGCTTAAACATAACATCTCATCAACAAAACAAATCAGGATAAAAAGTCGAACAAAATATTTATACCAATAAACAAACCAGGATATAAATTCGAATAAAAAAATCTCCAAAACCAAAACTAATCAAGATATAAAGTAGAAAAAAACTTAGCAAACACCAAACAAATCAGAATATTCAGTCGAACAAACAACTCGACCACCAAAGAAATCAGGATACAAATAAAAAAAGTCTTGGGTATAAAAAAAATCAGGATATAAAGTCGAACAAAACATCTTAAGCATTAAACAAATCAGCATATGAAGTCAAAAAAACATTCATCCACTAAACAAATAAGGATTCAAAATCAACCAAAACATGTCAAGCACCAAACGAATCGCGATATAAAGTCCAACAAAACATCTCAGCAACAAATCAAATCCGGATATTAAGTTGAGCAAAATATATTAGCCACAAAACAAATCAGAATATAAATTCTTAGAAAAACGTTTCAGCCATCGAACAAATAATTATAAAGTTGAGGAAACATGACCATAAAACAAAAAGGTTATTTTGTCGAACAAAATTAATCAACCACCAAACAAATCTCGGTATAAAGTAAAACAAAACATCTAAACTACCAAACAAATCAGGATATAAAGACGAACAAAACATCTCAACCACAAAACAAATACGCAAATAAAGTCAAACAAAACATTTCAACAACAAAACAAATCAGAAAATGAAGTCCAAAAAATCATCTCAACCTTCAACCAAAACAGGATAAAAAAACAAAATATCTCAATTATGTGACAAATTAACATATAAAGTCGAACAAAACATCTGACGAATAAAAAAAACAGCATATCAATTTTACAAAAAAGAACTTTTAACCACAGAAAAACTGAAGATATGAAGTTGAACAAATATTTCAACCACAAAACAAATCACAATATATAGTCTAAAAAAACGTCTCAGCAGTCAAACAAATTTTTATAAAGTAGAACAAACATTTCAGCTACGAACACAATCAGGATACAAAGTTGTAAGAAACATATCCGCCACAACACAAAAGGGATATTAAGTCGAACAAAACATTTTAACCACCAAACAAATCACGGTATAAAGTTGAACAAAAACTCTCAAGCACCAAACAAATCAGGATATTATGTCGAACAAAATATCTATACCACAAAACGATTCAGGATATAAAGTCGAACCAAAAAACTCAGCCACCAAAGAAATATGGAAATAAAGTCAAGCAAAGCATTTCAACTACAAAACAAATCAGAATATTAAGTCGAACAAAACATCTCATCCATCAACCAAGTCAAAATATAAAAGAAAACAAAATATCTCAATCATTAAACAAATTAACATAAAAAGTCGAAAATTAATTCTGAAGGATAAACAACTCATCATAGAAATCTTGAAATAAACAAAACATTTCACCCACACAAAAGCAAGAAATAAAGTTGAACAAAACATTTCAACCACAAAACAAATCAGGATATCAAGTCTAAGAAAAACAACTCAGCCATCAAATAAATATTTAAAAAGTCGAACAAACATCTTAGCTACCAACAAAATCAGGATATAAAGTTAATCAAGTCATCTCCACCACAAAACGCATAATGAATAAGGATATTAATTCGAACAAAACATCTCAACCATTAATTTAATCAAGGATAAAAAAAAAACATCTCAAGGACCAATCAAATCAGGATAAAAAGTGGATCAAAACATTTATACAACCAAACAAATAAGGAAATAAGTCTAAGAAAAACGTCTCATCCATCAAACAAAAATATAAAGAGTCGAACAAACATCTCAGCTACCAACACAATCAAGATATAAAGTTGATCAAAACATCTCCACCACAAAACAAAAAGAATATCAAGTAGAACAAAACATTTCAACCACCAAAACAATCACAGTATAAAGTTGAACAGAACATCTCAACCACCAAACAAATCAGGACATTAAGTCGAATAAAAAATATATAAACCACAAAACAGATCAGGATATAAAGCCAAATAAAACATCTCAACCACAAAACAAATACGATTATAAAGTCAAAGAAAACATTTCGACTACAAAACAAATCAGGATATGAAGTTGAACTAAACATTTCACCGGCTAATCAAATCAGGATATAAATTCTATATAAAGTCTATGAAAAACGTCTCAGCCATCAAACAATTGTTTACTAAGTCGGACAAACATCTCAGCTACCAACACAATCAGGATATAAAGTTGATCCAAAACATCTCCACCACATAACAAAAAGGACATAAAGTCGAACCAAATATTTCAACCACCAAACAAATGACGGTATAAAGTTGAACAGAACATCTCAACCACCAAACAGACCAGGACATTCAGTCGAATAAAATATCTAAACCACCAAATAAAGCAGGATATAAAGTCAAACTGAACATCTCAGCCACAAAACAAATGCGGTAATAAAGTCAAACAAAATATTTCAACCACAAAACAAATCAGAATAAGAAGTTGAACAAAACATCTCAACCATCAACCAAAACAGGATATAAAATGAAACAAAATATCTCAATCATTAAACAAATCAACATATAAAGTCGAAAAAACATCTGAAGAATAAACAAAATCAGCATATAAAATTGAAATAAAAAACAAATTTCAACCACAAAACAAATCAGGATTTGAATAAAAAAAACCCATTTCAACCACCAAACAAATCAGGATATAAAGTCGAACAAAACATCTCAAAAACCAAGATAAAATCGGTTATAAAAACAAATAAAACATCTATACCGACAAACAATCATGATATAAAGCTGCAATTAACATCTCAACCACCAAACAAATCAGAAAATAAATCAAAGGAAACGTCTCGGCCCTCAAACGAATATTTAGAAAGTCAAACACTTAGCTAAAAACAACAGCAGGAAATGAAGACGAATAAAACAATTCAGTGATAATACAAATCAGGATATAAAATCGAACAAAACATCTCAATCATTAAACAAATCACAATTTAACATCTACACCGCTTAACAAATCAGGGTACTCAGTCGAACAAATCATCTAAACCATTAAACGAATCAGGATATAAAGTCAAACAAAACATCTTATGCACCAATAAAATCAGGATAAAAAAGTAGAACAAAACATTGAACCAACCAAATGAATCAGGAAGTAAACCCAAACAAAATCAATATATTCAAATAAGGATATTAAGTCAAATCTCAACATCCAAACTAACAAGGAATGACCAAAAACAATAAACGGATCGGGATATTAATTCCAACGGAATATCTCAAGCAATAACCCAATCAGGATTTTTAAAGTTACCAAAACCTCAACCACTAAACAAATTTAAAAACATATTTTAGGTCAAACGAAACATCTCAAACACAAAACAACTCAGGATAAAATGCCGAACAAAACACCTCAACCATAAATAAATCCCGTGGAATACAACATATCAAACACTTAACAAATCAGGATTTTAGGGCGAAAAACACATCTCAACTACCAAGCAAATCATGATAAAAAGTGGAACAAACATCTCTATCACGAATTAAACCAGGATATAAAGTGGAAGAAATCACCTCAACCAAAAAACAAATCACGATATCAGGTTGATCGAACAGCTCACAAATAAAATCAGGACAAAAATCGAAAAAAAAACATCTCAAACACTTAACAAATCCTGATATAAAGTCCAACAAAACATCTTAGCAACGAAACAAATCCGGATATTAAGTTGAACAAAATATTTCAACCACAAAACAAATCAGAATATAAGTTTTAAGAAAAACGTTTAAGCTATCAAAACAATAATTATAAAGCTGAAGAAAACATCTCCACCACAAAACAAAAAGGATATTTAGTCGAACAAAATTATTCAACCACCAAACAAATCACGGTAAAAAGTAAAACAAAACATCTAAACCACCAAACAAATCAGGATATTAAGACAAACAAAACATCTCAACCACAAAACAAATACGGAAATAAAGTCAGACATAACATTTCAACAACAAAACAAATCAGAATTTGAAGTCCAAAAAATCATCTCAACCTTAAAAAACCAAAACAGGATATAAAATAAAAAAATATCTCAATTATTTAACAAGTTAACATATAAAGTCGAACAAAACATCTGAAGAATAAAAAACAGCAAATAAATTTTAAAACAAAACTTTTTAACCACCAAAAAACTTAAGATATGAAGTTGAAAAAAATATTTCAACCACAAAAAAAATCAGAATATACAGTCTAAAAAAAACGTCTCAGCAATTAAACAAATATTTATAAAGTCGAAAAAACATTTCAGTTACCAAGACGATCAGGATATAAAATTGAACGAAACATCTGCACCACAACACAAACGGGATGTTAAGTCAAACAAAAAATTTTAATTACCAAACAAATCACGGTATAAAGTTGAACAAAAACTCTCCAGCACCAAACAAATCAGGATATTATGTCGAACAAAATATCTAAACCACAAAACGAATTAAGATATAAAGTCGAACCAAAAATCTCAGCTACTAAAGGAATATGGAAATAAAGACAAACAAAGCATTTTAACCACAAAACCAATCAAAAAATAAAGTCGAACAAAACATCTCATCCATCAACCAAGCCACGATATAAAACAAAACAAAATATCTCAATCATTAAACAAAAGAACATATAAAGTCGAAAATAAATTCTGAAGAATAAACAACTTAGCATATAAAGTTTGAAATAAACAAAACATTTCAACCACACAAAAGCAAGAAATAAAGTTGAACAAAACATTTGAACCAAAAATAAAAACAGGATATCAAGTCTAAGAAAAACATCTCAGCCATCAAGTAAATATTTATAAAGTCGAACAAACATCTTAGCTACCAACAAAATCAGGTTATAAAATTGAACAAAACATCTCCACCACAAATTGAAACGATATTAAGTTAAACAAAACATTTCAACCACCAAACCAATCACGGTTTAAAGTTGAACAAAACATCTCAATCGCTTAACAAATAAGGATATTAATTCGAACAAATTATCTCAACCATTATTTCAAACAGGGATAAAATCAAACAAAACATCTCAAGCACCAATCAAGTCAGGATATAATATCTCCACCACAAAACAAAAAGGATATAAAGTCGAACAAAACATTATAACCACCAAAACAATCACGGTATAAAGTTGAACAGAACATCTCAGCCACCAAACAAATCAGGACATAAAGTCGAATAAAACATCTAAACAACCAAACAAATCAGGATATAAAGTCGAACTGAACATATCAACAACAAAACAAATACGATAATAAAGTCAAACAAAACATTTCGACCACAATACAAATCAGGATATGAAGTTGAAAGAAACATTTCAACCACAAGACAAATCAGGATATAAAGTCTATAGAGTCTAAGAAAAACGTCTCAGCCATCAAACAAATATTTATTAAGTCGGACAAACATCTCAGCAACGAACACAATCGGGACATAAAGTTGAACAAAACATCTCCACAACAAACAAAAAAGGATATAAAGTCAAACAAAACATTTCAACCACCAAACAAATCACGGTTTAAAGTTGAACAGAACATCTCAACCACCCAACAGACCAGGACATTCAGTCGAATAAAACATCTAAACCACCAAACAAATCAGAATATTAAGTCGAACAAAACATCTCAACCACAAAACAAATACGGTAATCAAGTCAAACAAAACATTTCATCCACAAAACGAATCAGAATATGAAGTTGAACAAAACGTCTCAACCATCAACCAAAACAGGATATAAAATGAAACAAAATAACTCAATCATTAAAAAAATCAACATATAAAGTCGAAAAAAACATTTGAAGAATAAACAAAATCAGCATATAAAATTAAAATAAAAAACAAATTTCAACCACAAAACAAATCAGGATATGAAGTTGAAAAAACATTTCAACAACCAAACAAATCAGGATATAAAGTCGAACAAAACATCTCAAGAATAAAAAAAGTTTATAAAAACGAATAAAACATCTATACTGGCAAACAATTCATGATATAAAGCCGAAATTAACATTTCAACCACCAAACAAATCAGAAAATAAATCAAAGGAAACGTCTTGGCCATCAAACGAATACTTAGAAAGTCAAACACTTAGCTAAAAACAACAGCAGGAAATTAAAACATAAAACAATTCAGTGATGAAACAAATCAGGATATAAAATCGAACAAAACATCTCAATCATTAAACAAATCACAATTTAACATCTACACCGCTTAAGAAATCAGGGTACTAAGTCGAACAAAACATCTAAACCATTAAACGAATCAGGATAAAAAGTCAAACAAAACATCTTATGCAACAATCAAATCAGTATTTAAAAAGTAGAACAAAATATTGAACCAACCAAATAAATCAGGAAGAAAATCCAAACAGAACTTCTCTATATATTCAAATTAGGATAATAAGTCAAATCTCATCCACCAAACTAACAAGGAATGATCAAAAACAATCGGGATATTATTTCCAACCAAATATCTCAAGCTATAACCCAATCAGGATTTTAATGTTACAAAAACCTCAACCACTAAACAAATTTAAAAAATATTTTAGGTCAAATGAAACATCTCAAACACAAAACATACCAGTATAAAATGCCGAACAAAACATCTCAACCACAAATAAATCCGATGATCAATATATCAACCACTTAAGAAATCATGATTTAAGGGCGGAAAAAAACATCTCAACTACAAAGCAAATCACGATTAAAAGTTGAACAAACATCTCTATCACGATTCAAACCAGGATATAAAGTTGAAGAAATCACCTCAACCACAAAACAATTCACGATATCAAGTTGATCAAAACTCCTCAACTACAAATCAAATCAGGACTAAAGTCGAAAACAACATCTTAAACACTTAACAAATCCTGATATAAAGTACAACAAAACAGTTCAAACATAACATTTCGTCAACAAAACAAATCAGGATAAAATGCCGAACAAAACACCTCAACCACAAATAAATCCAGTGGAATACAACATATCAAACACTTAACAAATCAGGATTTAAGGGCGAAAAATACATCTCAACTACCAAGCAAATCATGATAAAAAGTGGAACAAACATCTCTATCACGACTTAAACCAGGATATAAAGTTGAAGAAAACACCTCAACCACAAAACAAATCACGATATCAGGTTGATCAGAAAGCTCACAAATCAAATCAGGACAAAAATCGAAAAAAAAACCATATCAAACACTTAACAAATCCTTATAGAAAGTACAACAAAACAGCTTAAACATAACATCTCATCAACAAAACAAATCAGGATAAAAAGTCGAACAAAATATTTATACCAATAAACAAACCAGGATATAAATTCGAATAAAAAAATCTCCAAAACCAAAACTAATCAAGATATAAAGTAGAAAAAAACTTAGCAAACACCAAACAAATCAGAATATTCAGTCGAACAAACATCTCGACCACCAAAGAAATCAGGATACAAATAAAAAAAGTCTTGGGTATAAAAAAATCAGGATATAAAGTCGAACAAAACATCTTAAGCATTAAACAAATCAGCATATGAAGTCAAAAAAACATTCATCCACTAAACAAATAAGGATACAAAATCAACCAAAACATTTCAAGCACCAAACGAATCACGATATTAAGTCCAACAAAACATCTCAGCAACAAATCAAATCCGGATATTAAGTTGAGCAAAATATCTTAGCCACAAAACAAATCAGAATATAAATTCTTAGAAAAACGTTTCAGCCATCGAACAAATAATTATAAAGTTGAGGAAACATGACCATAAAACAAAAAGGTTATTTAGTCGAACAAAATTAATCACCCACCAATTAAATTACGGTATAAAGTAAATAATCACATCTAAACTACCAAACAAATCAGGATATTAAGACGAACAAAACATCTCAACCACAAAACAAATACGCAAATAAAGTCAAACAAAACATTTCAACAACAAAACAAATCAGAAAATGAAGTCCAAAAAATCATCTCAACCTTCAACCAAAACAGGATAAAAAAACAGAATATCTCAATTATGTGACAAATTAACATATAAAGTCGAACAAAACATCTGACGAATAAAAAAAAAACAGCATATCAATTTTACAAAAAAGAATTTTCAACCACAGAAAAACTCAAGATATGAAGTTGAACAAATATTTCAACCACAAAAGAAATCACAATATATAGTCTAAGAAAAACGTCTCAGCAATCAAACAAATATTTATAAAGTCGAACAAATATTTCAGTTACCAACACATTCATGATACAAAATTGAACGAAACATCTTCACCACAACACAAAAGGATATTTACTCGAACAAAACATTTTAACCACCAAACAAATCACAGTATTAAGTTGAACAAAAAATCTCAAGCACCAAATAAATCAGGATGTTATGTCGAATAAAATATTTAAACCACAAAACGAATTAGGATATAAAGTCGAACCAAAAATCTCAGCCACCAAAGAAATACGGAAACAAAGTCAACAAAGCATTTTAAGTACAAAACAAATCAGAATATGAAGTCGAACAAAACATCTCATCCATCAACCAAGTCACGATATAAACCAAAACAAAATATCTCAATCATTAAACAAATGAACATATAAAGTCGAAAAAAAATCTGAAAAATAAACAACTCAGCATATAAATCTTGAAATAAGCAAAACATTTCAACCACACAAAAGCAGGATATAAAGTTGAACAAAACATTTCAACCACAAAAACATCAACATATTAAGTCTATGGAAAACGTCTCAGCCATCAAAAAATATTTATAAAGTCAAACAAACATCTTAGCTATCACAAAATCAGGATATAAAGTTAAACCAATATCTCCGGCACAAAACTGAAAGTATATTAAGTCGAATAAAACATTTCAACCACCAAACCAATCACGGTTTAAACAACAAAACATCTCAATCGCTAAACAAATAATTTAATCAGGGATAAAATCTTACAAAATATCTCAAGCACCAATCAAATCAGGATATAAAGTAGAGCAAAACATTTTAACAACCAAACAAATAAGGAAATAAAGTCTAAGGAAAACGTCTAAGCCATTTAACAATATTTTAAATCGATCAAAAATCTTAGCTACCAACACAATCAGGATATAAAGTTGAACAAATTATCTCTATCACAAAACAAAATGGATATCAAGTAGACCAATACATTTCAACCACTAAAACAATCACGGTATAAAGTTGAACAAAACATCACAACCACCAAACAAATCCGGACATTAAGTCGAATAAAACATCTAAACAACCAAACAAATCAGGATATAAAGTTGAACTGAACAAAGAAGGATACAAAATCGACAAAAACATCTCAAGCAACAAACGAATCACGATATAAAGTCCAACAAAACATCTCGGCAACTAATCAAATCCGGATATTAAGTTGAACAAAATATCTCATCAACAAAACAAATCAGAATATAAGTTCTAAGAAAAACGATTCAGCCATCGAATAAATAATTATAAAGTTGAAGAAAACATCACCACCACAAAACAAAAAGAATATTCAGTCGAACAAAATTAATGAACCACCAAACAAATCACGGTATAAAGAAAAACAAAACATCTAAACCACCAAACAAATCAGGATATTAAGACAAACAAAACATCTCAACCACAAAACAAAAATAGAAATAAAGTCAAACATAACATTTCAACAACAAAACAAATCAGAATTTGAAGTCCAAAAAATCATCTCAACCTACAACTAAAACAGGATATAAAATAAAACAAAATATCTCAATTATTTAACAAATTAACATATAAAATCGAACAAAACACTTGAGAAATAAAAAAAACAGCACATGAATTTAAAAAAAAAAGAACTTTTAAACCACAGAAAAATTCAAGATATGAAGTTGAACAAATATTTCAACCACAAAACAAATCAGAACATACACTCTAAAAAAACGTCTCAGCAGTCAAACAAATTTTTATAAAGTAGAACAAACATTTCAGCTACGAACACAATCAGGATACAAAGTTGTAAGAAACATATCCGCCACAACACAAAAGGGATATTAAGTCGAACAAAACATTTTAACCACCAAACAAATCACGGTATAAAGTTGAACAAAAACTCTCAAGCACCAAACAAATCAGGATATTATGTCGAACAAAATATCTATACCACAAAACGAATCAGGATATAAAGTCGAACCAAAAAACTCAGCCACCAAAGAAATATGGAAATAAAGTCAAGCAAAGCATTTCAACTACAAAACAAATCAGAATATTAAGTCGAACAAAACATCTCATCCATCAACCAAGTCAAAATATAAAAGAAAACAAAATATCTCAATCATTAAACAAATTAACATATAAAGTCGAAAATTAATTCTGAAGGATAAACAACTCATCATAGAAATCTTGAAATAAACAAAACATTTCACCCACACAAAAGCAAGAAATAAAGTTGAACAAAACATTTCAACCACAAAACAAATCAGGATATCAAGTCTAAGAAAAACAACTCAGCCATCAAATAAATATTTATAAAGTCAAACAAACATCTTAGCTACCAACAAAATCAGGATATAAAGTTAATCAAGTCATCTCCACCACAAAACGCAAAATGAATAAGGATATTAATTCGAACAAAACATCTCAACCATTAATTCAATCAAGGATAAAAAAAAACATCTCAAGGACCAATCAAATCAGGATAAAAAGTGGATCAAAACATTTATACAACCAAACAAATAAGGAAATAAGTCTAAGAAAAACGTCTCAGCCATCAAACAAAATTATAAAGAGTCGAACAAACATCTCAGCTACCAACACAATCAAGATATAAAGTTCATCAAAATATCTCCACCACAAAACAAAAAGAATATCAAGTAGAACAAAACATTTCAACCACCAAAACAATCACAGTATAAAGTTGAATAGAACATCTCAACCACCAAACATATCAGGACATTAAGTCGAATAAAAAATATATAAACCACAAAACAGATCAGGATATAAAGCCAAATAAAACATCTCAACCACAAAACAAATACGATTATAAAGTCAAAGAAAACATTTCGACTACAAAACAAATCAGGATATGAAGTTGAACTAAACATTTCACCGACTAATCAAATCAGGATATAAATTCTATATAAAGTCTATGTAAAACGTCTCAGCCATCAAACAATTATTTATTAAGTCGGACAAACATCTCAGCTACCAACACAATCAGGATATAAAGTTGATCCAAAACATCTCCACCACATAACAAAAAGGACATAAAGTCGAACCAAATATTTCAACCACCAAACAAATGACGGTATAAAGTTGAACAGAACATCTCAACCACCAAACAGACCAGGACATTCAGTCGAATAAAATATCTAAACCACCAAATAAATCAGGATATAAAGTCGAACTGAACATCTCAGCCACAAAACAAATGCGGTAATAAAGTCAAACAAAACATTTCAACCACAAAACAAATCAGAATAAGAAGTTGAACAAAACATTTCAACCATCAACCAAAACAGGATATAAAATGAAACAAAATATCTCAATCATTAAACAAATCAACATATAAAGTCGAAAAAACATCTGAAGAATAAACAAAATCAGCATATAAAATTGAAATAAAAAACAAATTTCAACCACAAAACAAATCAGGATTTGAATAAAAAAACCCATTTCAACCACCAAACAAATCAGGATATAAATTTGAACAAAACATCTCAAAAACCAAGATAAAATCGGTTATAAAAACAAATAAAACATCTATACCGACAAACAATCATGATATAAAGCTGCAATTAACATCTCAACCACCAAACAAATCAGAAAATAAATCAAAGGAAACATCTCGGCCCTCAAACGAATATTTAGAAAGTCAAACACTTAGCTAAAAACAACAGCAGGAAATGAAGACGAATAAAACAATTCAGTGATAATACAAATCAGGATATAAAATCGAACAAAACATCTCAATCATTAAACAAATCACAATTTAACATCTACACCGCTTAACAAATCAGGGTACTCAGTCGAACAAATCATCTAAACCATTAAACGAATCAGGATATAAAGTCAAACAAAACATCTTATGCACCAATAAAATCAGGATAAAAAAGTAGAACAAAACATTGAACCAACCAAATGAATCAGGAAGTAAACCCAAACAAAATCAATATATTCAAATAAGGATATTAAGTCAAATCTCAACATCCAAACTAACAAGGAATGACCAAAAACAATAAACGGATCGGGATATTAATTCCAACGGAATATCTCAAGCAATAACCCAATCAGGATTTTTAAAGTTACCAAAACCTCAACCACTAAACAAATTTAAAAAAATATTTTAGGTCAAACGAAACATCTCAAACACAAAACAACTCAGGATAAAATGCCGAACAAAACATCTCAACCACAAATAAATCCCGTGGAATACAACATATCAAACACTTAACAAATCAGGATTTTAGGGCGAAAAACACATCTCAACTACCAAGCAAATCATGATAAAAAGTGGAACAAACATCTCTATCACGAATTAAACCAGGATATAAAGTGGAAGAAATCACCTCAACCAAAAAACAAATCACGATATCAGGTTGATCAGAACAGCTCACAAATAAAATCAGGACAAAAATCGAAAAAAAACATCTCAAACACTTAACAAATCCTGATATAAAGTCCAACAAAACATCTTAGCAACGAAACAAATCTGGATATTAAGTTGAACAAAATATATTAACCACAAAACAAATCAGAATATAAGTTCTAAGAAAAACGTTTGAGCTATCAAAACAATAATTATAAAGCTGAAGAAAACATCTCCACCACAAAACAAAAAGGATATTTAGTCGAACAAAATTATTCAACCACCAAACAAATCACGGTAAAAAGTAAAACAAAACATCTAAACCACCAAACAAATCAGGATATTAAGACAAACAAAACATCTCAACCACAAAACAAATACGGAAATAAAGTCAGACATAACATTTCAACAACAAAACAAATCAGAATTTGAAGTCCAAAAAATCATCTCAACCTTAAAAAACCAAAACAGGATATAAAATAAAAAAATATCTCAATTATTTAACAAGTTAACATATAAAGTCTAACAAAACATCTGAAGAATAAAAAAACAGCATATAAATTTTAAAACAGAACTTTTTAACCACACAAAAAACTTAAGATATGAAGTTGAAAAAATATTTCAACCACAAAAAAAATATACAGTCTAAAAAAACGTCTCAGCAATTAAACAAATATTTATAAAGTCGAAAAAACATTTCAGTTACCAAGACAATCAGGATATAAAATTGAACGAAACATCTGCACCACAACACAAACGGGATGTTAAGTCAAACAAATATTTTAATTACCAAACAAATCACGGTATAAAGTTGAACAAAAACTCTCAAGCACCAAACAAATCAGGATATTATGTCGAACAAAATATCTAAACCACAAAACGAATTAGGATATAAATTCGAACCAAAAATCTCAGCTACTAAAGGAATATGGAAATAAAGACAAACAAAGCATTTTAACCACAAAACCAATCAAAAAATAAAGTCGAACAAAACATCTCATCCATCAACCAAGTCACGATATAAAACAAAACAAAATATCTCAATCATTAAACAAAAGAACATATAAAGTCGAAAATAAATTCTGAAGAATAAACAACTTAGCATATAAAGTTTGAAATAAACAAAACATTTCAACCACACAAAAGCAAGAAATAAAGTTGAACAAAACATTTGAACCAAAAATAAAAACAGGATATTAAGTCTAAGAAAAACATCTCAGCCATCAAGTAAATATTTATAAAGTCGAACAAATATCTTAGCTACCAACAAAATCAGGTTATAAAATTGAACAAAACATCTCCACCACAAAATTGAAAGGATATTAAGTTAAACAAAACATTTCAACCACCAAACCAATCACGGTATAAAGTTGAACAAAACATCTCAATCGCTTAACAAATAAGGATATTAATTCGAACAAATTATCTCAACCATTATTTCAAACAGGGATAAAATCAAACAAAACATCTCAAGCACCAATCATGTCAGGATATAATATCTCCACCACAAAACAAAAAGGATATAAAGTCGAACAAAACATTATAACCACCAAACAATCACGGTATAAAGTTGAACAGAACATCTCAGCCACCAAACAAATCAGGACATAAAGTCGAATAAAACATCTAAACAACCAAACAAATCAGGATATAAAGTCGAACTGAACATCTCAACAACAAAACAAATACAATAATAAAGTCAAACAAAACATTTCGACCACAATACAAATCAGGATATGAAGTTGAAAGAAACATTTCAACCACAAGACAAATCAGGATATAAAATCGAACAAAACATCTCAATCATTAAACAAATCACAATTTAACATCTACACCGCTTAAGAAATCAGGGTACTAAGTCGAACAAAACATCTAAACCATTAAACAAATCAGGATAAAAAGTCAAACAAAACATCTTATGCAACAATCAAATCAGTATTTAAAAAAGTAGAACAAAATATTGAACCAACCAAATAAATCAGGAAGAAAAGCCAAACAGAACTTCTCTATATATTCAAATTAGGATAATAAGTCAAACCTCATCCACCAAACTAACAAGGAATGATCAAAAACAATCGGGATATTATTTCCAACCAAATATCTCAAGCTATAACCCAATCAGGATTTTAATGTTACAAAAACCTAAACCACTAAACAAATTTAAAAAATATTTTAGGTCAAATGAAACATCTCAAACACAAAACATACCAGTATAAAATGCCGAACAAAACATCTCAACCACAAATAAATCCGATGATCAATATATCAACCACTTAAGAAATCATGATTTAAGGGCGAAAAAAAAAACATCTCAACTACAAAGCAAATCACGATAAAAAGTTGAACAAACATCTCTATCACGATTCAAACCAGGATATAAAGTTGAAGAAATCACTTCGACCACAAAACAAATCACGATATCAAGTTGATCAAAACTCCTCAACTACAAATCAAATCAGGACAAAAGTCGAAAAAAAACATCTCAAACACTTAACAAATCCTGATATAAAGTACAACAAAACAGTTCAAACATAACATTTCGTCAACAAAACAAATAAGGATAAAAAGTCGAACAGAACATTTATACCAACAAACAAATCACGGTTTAAGTTGAACAAAAACTCTCCAGCACCAAACAAATCAGGATATTATGTCGAACAAAATATCTAAACCACAAAACGAATTAGGATATAAATTCGAACCAAAAATCTCAGCTACTAAAGGAATATGGAAATAAAGTCAAACAAAGCATTTTAACCACAAAACCAATCAAAAACTAAAGTCGAACAAAACATCTCATCCATCAACCAAGTCACGATATAAAACAAAACAAAATATCTCAATCATTAAACAAAAGAACATATAAAGTCGAAAATAAATTTTGAAGAATAAACAACTTAGCATATAAAGTTTGAAATAAACAAAACATTTCAACCACACAAAAGCAAGAAATAAAGTTGAACAAAACATTTGTACCAAAAATAAAAACAGGATATCATGTCTAAGAAAAACGTCTCAGCCATCAAGTAAATATTTATAAAGTCGAACAAACATCTTAGCTACCAACAAAATTAGGATATAAAATTGAACAAAACATCTCCACCACAAAATTGAAAGGATATTAAGTTGAACAAAACATTTCAACCACCAAACCAATCACGCTATAAAGTTCAACAAAACATCTCAATCGCTAAACAAATAAGGATATTAATTCGAACAAATTATCTCAACCATTATTTCAAACAGGGATAAAATCAAACAAAACATCTCAAGCACCAATCAAGTCAGGATATAATATCTCCACCACAAAACAAAAAGGATATAAAGTCGAACAAAACATTACAACCACCAAACAATCATGGTATAAAGTTGAACAGAACATCTCAGCCACCAGACAAATCAGGACATAAAGTCGAATAAAACATCTAAACAACCAAACAAATCAGGATATAAAGTCGAACTGAACATCTCAACAACAAAACAAATACAATAATAAAGTCAAACAAAACATTTCGACCACAATACAAATCAGGATATGAAGTTGAAAGAAACATTTCAACCACAAGACAAATCAGGATATAAAGTCTATAGAGTCTAAGAAAAACGTCTCAGCCATCAAGCAAATATTTATTAAGTCGGACAAACATCTCAGCAACGAACACAATCGGGACATAAAGTTGAACAAAACATCTCCACTACAAAACAAAAAGGATATAAAGTCGAACAAAACATTTCAACCACCAAACAAATCACGGTTTAAAGTTGAACAGAACATCTCAACCACCCAACAGACCAGGACATTCAGTCGAATAAAACATCTAAACCACCAAACAAATCAGAATATTAAGTCGAACAAAACATCTCAACCACAAAACAAATACGGTAATTAAGTCAAACAAAACATTTCATCTACAAAACAAATCAGAATATGAAGTTTAACAAAACATCTCAACCATCAACCAAAACAGGATGTAAAATGAAACAAAATAACTAAATCATTAAACAAATCAACATATAAAGTCGAAAAAACATTTGAAGAATAAACAAAATCAGCATATAAAATTGAAATAAAAAACAAATTTCAACCACAAAACAAATCAGGATATGAAGTTGAAAAAAATATTTAAACAACCAAACAAATCAGGATATAAAGTCGAACAAAACATCTCAAGAATAAAAAATCGGTTATAAAAACGAATAAAACATCTATACCGACAAACAATTCATGATATAAAGCCGACATTAACATTTCAACCAGCAAACAAATCAGAAAATAAATCAAAGGAATCGTCTTGGCCATCAAACGAATATTTAGAAAGTCAAACACTTAACTAAAAACAACAGCAGGAATTTAAGACGAATAAAACAATTCAGTGATGAAACAAATCAGGATATAAAATCGAACAAAACATCTCAATCATTAAACAAATCACAATTTAACATCTACACCGCTTAAAATATCAGGGTACTAAGTCAAACAAAACACTTAAACAATTAAACGAATCAGGATAAAAAGTCAAACAAAACATCTTATACAACAATCAAATCAGGATTTAAAAAAGTAGAACAAAATATTGAACCAACCAAATAAATCAGGCAGAAAACCCAAACAAAACTTCTCAATATATTCAAATAAGGATAATAAGTCAAATCTCATCCACCAAACTAACAAGGAATGATCAAAAACAATCGGGATATTATTTCCAACCAAATATCTCAAGCTATAACCCAATCAGGATATTAATGTTACAAAAACCTCAACCACTAAACAAATTTAAAAAATATTTTAGGTCAAATGAAACATCTCAAACACAAAACAAATCAGGATAAAATGCCGAACAAAACATCTCAACCACAAATAAATCCGATGATCAATATATCAACCACTTAAGATATCATGATTTAAGGGCGGAAAAAAACATCTCAACTACAAAGCAAATCATGATAAAAAGTTGAACAAACATCTCTATCACGATTCAAACCAGGATATAAAGTTGAAGAAATCACCTCAACCACAAAACAAATCACGATATCAAGTTGATCAAAACTCCTCAACTACAAATCAAATCAGGACAAAGGTCGAAAAAAAACATCTCAAACACTTAACAAATCCTGAAATAAAGTACAACAAAACAGTTCAAACATAACATTTCGTCAACAAAACAAATCAGGATAGAAAGTCGAACAGAACATTTATACCAACAAACAAATCACGGTATAAAGTTGAACAAAAACTCTCCAGCACCAAACAAATCAGGATATTATGTCGAACAAAATATCTAAACCACAAAACGAATTAGGATATAAAGTCGAACCAAAAATCTCAGCTACTAAAGGAATATGGAAATAAAGTCAAACAAAGCATTTTAACCACAAAACCAATCAAAAAATAAAGTCGAACAAAACATCTCATCCACCAACCAAGTCACGATATAAAACAAAACAAAATATCTCAATCATTAAACAAAAGAACATATAAAGTCGAAAATAAATCATGAAGAATAAACAACTTAGCGTATAAAGTTTGAAATAAACAAAACATTTCAACCACACAAAAGCAAGAAATAAAGTTGAACAAAACATTTGAACCAAAAATAAAAACAGGATATCAAGTCTAAGAAAAACGTCTCAGCCATCAAGTAAATATTTATAAAGTCGAACAAACATCTTAGCTACCAACAAAATCAGGATATAAAATTGAACAAAACATCTCCACCACAAAATTGAAAGGATATTAAGTTGAACAAAACATTTCAACCACCAAACTAATCACGCTATAAAATTGAACAAAACATCTCAATCGCTAAACAAATAAGGATATTAATTCGAACAAATTATCACAACCATTATTTCAATCAGGGATAAAATCAAACAAAACATCTCAAGCACCAATCAAGTCAGGATATAATATCTCCACCACAAAACAAAAAGGATATAAAGTCGAACAAAACATTATAACCACCAAACAATCACGGTATAAAGTTGAACAGAACATCTCAGCCACCAAACAAATCAGGACATAAAGTCGAACTGAACATCTCAACAACAAAACAAATACGATAATAAAGTCAAACAAAACATTTTGACCACAATACAAATCAGGATATGAAGTTGAAAGAAACATTTAAACCACAAAACAAATCAGGATATAAAGTCTATAGAGTCTAAGAAAAACGTCTCAGCCATCGAACAAATATTTATTAAGTCGGACGAACATCTCAGCAACGAACACAATCGGGACATAAAGTTGAACAAAACATCTCCACTACAAAACAAAAAGGATATAAAGTCGAACAAAACATTTCAACCACCAAACAAATCACGGTTTAAAGTTGAACAGAACATCTCAACCACCCAACAGACCAGGACATTCAGTCGAATAAAACATCTAAACCACCAAACAAATCAGAATATTAAGTCGAACAAAACATCTCAACCACAAAACAAATACGGTAATTAAGTCAAACAAAACATTTCATCCACAAAACAAATCAGAAAATGAAGTTGAACAAAACATCTCAACCATCAACCAAAACAGGATATAAAATGAAACAAAATAACTAAATCATTAAACAAATCAACATATAAAGTCGAAAAAACATTTGAAGAATAAACAAAATCAGCATATAAAATTGAAATAAAAAACAAATTTCAACCACAAAACAAATCAGAAAATGAAGTTGAACAAAACATCTCAACCATCAACCAAAACAGGATATAAAATGAAACATAATAACTCAATCATTAAACAAATCAACATATAAAGTCGAAAAAAAATCTGAAGAATAAACAAAATCAGTATATTAATTTGAAAAGAAAATAGAACATTTCAACCATAAAACAAATCAGGATATAAAGTCTAAGAAAAACGTCTTAGCCATCAAGCAAATATTTATAAAATCGAAAAAACATTTCAGCTACCAACACAATCAGGATATAAAGTTGAACGAAACATCGTCACCACAAACAAAAGGGATATTAAGTACCAAACAAATCAGGATATTATGCCGAACAAGACATCTTAACCAGAAAACAAATTAGGATATAAAGTTGAACAAAACATCTCATCCACAAAATAAATACGGAAATAAAGTCAAACCAAACATTTCAACAACAAAACAAATCAGCATATGAAGTCAAACAAAACATCTAAACAATCAACCAAATCAGGATACAAAACATCTAAACCACAAAACGAATCAGGATATAATGTTGAACAAAATATCTCCACCACAAAACAAAAAGGATATTAAGTCGAACATAATATTTCAACCATCGAACAAATCACGGTATAAAATTGAACAGAACATCTCAAGCACCTTAAAAATCAGGTTATTTAGTCGTCGAACAAAACATCTCAAACATTAAATCAGTCAACATATAAAGTCATAAATACATCTGAAGAATAAACACAATCAGCTTATCAAGTATAATATAAAGTCGATCAAAACATTTTAACCACCAAACAAGTCAGAATATTCACTCGCACAAAACATTTCAACCTACAAAGAAATAAGAATACAAAGTAAAACTTAACGTTTTTGGTATAATACAAATAATGATATTAAGTCGAACAAAACATCTAAAGCATTAAACAGATCAGCATATAAAGTAAAAAAACATTCATCAACTAAACAATTAGGGATATCAAGTCGAACAATACATGTCAAGCACCAAACAAATCACGATATAAAGTCGAACAAAACATCTCAACTACCAATCTAATCAGGATATTCAGTTAAACAAAACATTTCAACCACCAAACAAATCAGGATATCAAGTCTTAGAAAAACGTTTCAGCCATCAAACAAATATTTATAAAGTCGAACAAACATCTCAGCTAGCAACAAAATCAGGATATACAGTTGAACAAAACATCTACCCAACAAAACAAGGATATAGAATTGAACAAAACATTTCAGTCACCAAACAAATTACGGTATAAATTTGAACAAAACACCTGAATAAATAAACGATATTAAGTCGAACATCTTTAACATTAATTTAATCAGGGTATAAAGTCAAAACAAAACATCTCAAACACCAAACAAATCAGGATATAAAGTAGAGCCAAACATTTAAACAACCAAGCACATCAGGAAATAAAATCGAACAAAACATCTCAAGCATCACTTTTATAAGGATATAAAGTCAAACAGAATACTAAACCACAAAACTAATCAGTAAATATCAAAAACATTAAACAGATCAGGATATCAAGTCTAATGAAATATCTCAAGCAATAAACATAATCAGGATTTTTAGTCTTTCGAAAATCCCAAGCATTTAAGAAATTCAAATCTTTATTCCAACAAAATATCTCAACAACAAAGCAAATCAGAATAATTATAAAGTTGAACATAACATCTTTACCACAAAACAAATCAGGATAAAATGTCGAACAAAACATCTATACCAACAAGCAAACCAGGATATAAAGTCGAACAAAACATCTGAACTACCAATCAAATCAAGATATTAAGTTGGAAAAAAAAAACTTCAACCACAAAACAAATCAAGATATAAAGTCTACGAAAAACATCTCAGCCATCAAACAAATATTTATAAAGTCGAACAAACATCTCAGCAACGAACACAATCAGGATATAAAGTTGAACAAAACATCTACTTCACAAAGCAGTAAGGACATTAAGTCGAACGAAACATTTTAACCACCAAACAAATTAGGATATTCAGTCGAACAAAACATCTTAAACACAAAAAGAATTAAGGTATAAAGTCAAACAAAACATCTCAAGCACAGACAAATTCTGGATATAAATTAGAGCAAAACATTTAAACAACCATGCAAATCAGGACATAAAGTCGAACAAAATATCTCAAGCATTATTCAGATAAGGATATAAAGTAAAACAGAACATCTCAACCATTAAACTAATCAGTAAACATCACAAAGACTAAACAGATCGGGATATTAAGTCAAACGAAATTTTTCAAGTGCTAAACAAATCAGTATTTTCAGTTTTACGATACATCACAAGCACTAAATAATTAAGAATACATGTTGTATAAAGTTCAAAGAACTAAATAAATCAGGATATAAAGTCCAACGAAACATCTCAAGCACTTGACAAGCCCTGAAATAAAGTCCATCGAATCGTTTCAAACAATAAACAAATAAAGAGCAAAAGTCCACCAAGACATCTCAAACAGAATCAATTAAAAATTGATAGTCCAACGAGACAACTTAAGCACTAAACAAGTCAGGATATAAAACAGTCAAATGAAATATCTCAAGAAAAAACTGTATATAAAGTAAAAGAACGCAACACTTAAAATATCAGAATATAAAGACGAATAAACCTTTCAAGCACTTAAATTAAGATATAAAATCCAACAGAAAATCTAAAGTACTAAGCAAACCACGAATTTCAATGAAGAAAACTCAAGCACTAATCAAATAAGGATTTAAAATTCAACGACACATCTTCAGCATTTAACAATTAAGGATATATTATCCAACGACACATCTCAAGCACTATATTAAACAGAATAAAAGATCAAACGGCACACCTCAGAAACTATACAAATAAGGATATAACATCGAACGACATATCACAAAGATTGTAAAAGTAAGATTATAACATCCAACGACAAATCATAAGCAATTAACATATAAGGTAGTAACGTGCAGCAATACAGCTCAAACACAACAAATCAGGAAGTCCAATGTCATCTCAAGCACTAAAGTAATAAGGTTACAAAGTCTTTAAACACATATCTGTTCATGATATATCAACCAAAGGTCCATTAAGTGAGCACAAGCAGGAAAACTTCACGTGCGGAAAGGCCATTATACAATGACTATAAATAATCTCACGACTATCATAACATTATTATTTCAAGATCACTATGACATTTAACGTCATACGAGTCGAATACCTTAAAATAAATTACGAAACCTCTGGCATTAGGTCAAAACAACGTTTTAACTTCAGTAATAACTAGTAAGAACATTTTTAATGTAAAATTCTGTAATATGTATCACATATTCTGTAATATATGTAAAATTGTCTTTATTTGCATTTAAATCAGTATCATCATTATCTATAAAATGTATTATAATTATTTTATTATTTTATGCTATCAAGATATAACACATAAAAGACATCAGCATCAGTACCATAGTCAACAGCAATAACAACAACATAATTATTATAAACATCATTGTCATATCATGAAATATGTACACTTATTTACGAAGTAAGTATGTAACTTTTTAACAATTGCTTTAAGAAATGTTACTCATACTAATTTAATTATCATAAGAATTACTATCATTATCATTTTATCCTAAGGAAACATTTTATTTTGTTGTCTTCAGTCGTTAATGCATTAATCAATTGGTTTGTATTTTTAACATATTTTATAAATATTAAAGTATTAGTTAAAAATCTGTTCTTCACTTAGATATAACATAAAGGAAACTTACTCTTCTTTATTGCTATTGTATCATTATCACTATCACAATATTATTTTTAATATTATTATTATTAATATTATTATTATCATTATTATTATTATTATAAGCGTTCTTCTTCTTCTTCTATTTACATCAGAGCCTTCAAGATTATATACAACCTGTTATCTTTCATTAGGTTCATTTTATAAGTATTCACCCTCTGTTGTTTTTTGTTAAATCAATTTCCCATAACTTTCCCATAATCTACTGACAGACTCTTCATGACTTCTCAAAATGCTTTACAAATAAGGTCCTATCCAATTATAAAACGACGTATGTGCTAATGTTGTCAAAGTTTCAAATGTCAATTATCTTTTAATTCATTGCTCATCTCGTCTAAGACATATCTTGAAAAAACAACTCCAAACTAAATTCAAGTTTTATGTAAGAAAAACGGATCAAACGGTTACCCGTGAATAATTGTAATAGTGGCAGCGTGTAATTAACTTAAGGTCGAACTGTTACAGTTGTTTCATATAATAATTATCATATAGTTATAGAGGACGGTCAGAAACGGTTCTCTGTTTTACATTTTCAGTTAACTTCCCTGTACCGGAATGAGTTTTGTACCTTTCACCATGGTAAAAACTATCATCTAGAAAAAGCATATAAAATCCCAATTTCAGACATACTGAAAACTGAATATTACTTACTTTAAAATGACAGACATCAATTTTGAACAAAACGCACTGCCTGACGCCAACCGAACCATTCTCTACTTCAATCCCACTTCACCAACCTAGAAGGATTACTCCATTATTAAAACACGGATGTAAATAAGATTAAGTATACTAACAAAACATGAAATATTGATACTCAAAAACTAAAATTAGGGTAGATTATAGGTACAGTATGCCAACTGATGGTGTTTCTAATAGAATACCACAAACAATTCCAAGGACAGCTTCAACAGTTATCATGTTTTGAGTTTTCATTTTTAACATTTTATGAGTCAGGTTGAGTAAAATAAAAGAAAATAGAACGCAAAACCTCTATTTCAGAATGCAGAATATGCATCATTGTCCGTTGGAAAAGGTTATCCCTACGCCATTTCTTGCCTGGAATATGCTGCCTGAAATGAGCTACCTGAAATATGTAAATTACATGTTGCCGATTTGTTATCAGTAAATACAATTGTATGTTTAGACGCCTTTAAAAGAAATAATATAACTGCTTCGTCTTTAAATGATTAAGATAAATAAGTAAGAACTGTCCAATATTTATTTGTTAAGAAATGTTAAGGACACTGCTTACCGTGGCAAGATCCCGACCCTGCCCCCACCCCCAACAAACCCCCCCCCCCCACCCACCAAAAGAAAGGATGAAAGAAAATCTTATTATCCTTATTATTTGAGGAGGTACGAATAAGTAAAAACTGTCCAATATCTATATGTCTTAAGAAATGTTAAGGACACTGCTTACCGTGGCAAGATCCCGACCCTGCCCCCCCCCCCACAAAAACCCCCCCCCCCCACCAAAAGAAAGGATGAAAGAAAATCTTATTATTATTTGAGGAGGTACGGCCAAAGGACCGCATATTCAACTTGGGTAGCATATTACATTGGTAAAACCTAGTATGATTTATTTTCAATTAATTATCTAAGTCTTCATAGGCGTACCAGCCTCTCTTTTATCTAAGGTTTCTTAAAATTCAAAGTTTGTAAATTCTACAAGTAACTAACCAGATTTCCTTCATTTTTCCTGTACTTGTAATGAGTAGCCTCCAAAGCAACAGCCCTGTTAGACCTCTCCCGTAGGTGACCGAAAAACCTATGAGAATAAAAAAACAGTTGTTCAGAAGCTTTATATTTACTAGAACAGGTATACAAATTCATTCTGATATGCCACAGAATGTCGAATCACGTGGCCAAACCAATCTCTAAAAGAAAAGCACGCGTATGACTATAAAGAAGCAAATTAACAAATTATATCGGGCTGCTTAAAAAATGAACCAATATTTTACAAATATTTTTTTATAAATTACTGTCTTTGATAAATACAAACTGAACAGTCTTTTAAGATCGAAATGTTTCTTCTTATTTGGAGAATGTTATGACCATGTGATTCGACAGTATTTGGAAATATAGGGAAACTACATTGTTACATCCAAACACAGTTTTTAAAATAACTCAAGTTGACCATGAAACCCTTACATCATAACAGAAAGCATATAGTCTGCACTTCGTCTGTCTGGGTCGACATCAGGGATATCAGAAGTCGGGACCCTCATGAATGAAAGGTAGTTTCGAACATGAAAACCACATGACACGACCCCCTCCACCGAATAGACTGAAGTTCGTGCCACACAGACATCAATGTGAACACTTTCGTGCGTCTGACCGTTAAATTTCCGCCCAGGATATTCTTAATCACCCACTAGTTGATGTTATTACAAAACTTGCAGATATCTGCGCATGCGCAGGTCTCCACTGATCATAAAGTTTTTTCATACGTTAAGATTCATAAATAAAGTCTTTTACTACCGTTAAAATGTCTGTATCTTAACTTCAAAATTTTTTTATAGTATTACATTTTTCTTCATATATCTCAAAAATCAATCTATCAATTAGTCAAAGTTGTAACCTTTCTTTTTGAATATTTTCCCCTTAATATTGCTAGCCTGCAATGTTACTCAGTGACTAAAAATTATGTTCTAAGAAAAAAAGGCGAATAAACATTCTTCAATCATCTCAGTTTTTATCATTACTGTATAGTGGAATATGATAAAGTATGATCAGAGTTATGGAACAATATTTGTAAACATTAATACAAGTTTAAAACTAAGGGACTGTTTAATTGTGACTTGTTTATCATACTAGACATAATCTTACTACAGTATCCTAAAAAAATGTTGTTGTTGTTGTTGTTTGCTGTTGTTGATGTTGTTGTTTTGAACGTTGTTGGTGTGAAGGAAACAAGATGATAATAGTGTTGAAAGTGATGATGCGCCTGACGACTATCGCATCGAAGAAAATAAGCCCTGATACATCAGTTTGGATAAATAAAGCTGAATGATATATTATCAGTAAAATCTGTACGTGCCGTTTGTGTATGAACCGAGACAATTGAATACTGAAACACTGGATCGAGGCCGTCTTGGTGAGACAAAATGAAATAAATTATTGAAATTTGGCATGCATTTGCATGAAATCAGAGTCAAGGTAAAGGTCAATATATGCAGGGGGAAAAGATTAATCTGAATCTGTTTGGAAACAGAAGATGTTCGTAGGAATGAAAATAAATGTCATTAAAACTTCTTCTTTTGAAAAGTCAGTAATAAATAAGTGGGTGAATAAACTAAGGTATGAACTTGCAAAAATAGGAATTGGTATGCTGTCAGGGACCGAAGTAAGTCTTACAAATAATAGTCTGTAAATTTCTAGTGACTTTACCCAGCCTGTCTGCAATAATAGTAATAGCCGAATGATTCCAAATATTGTTCTCACGTAACAATATACGTGCATATCCACACCCTCTCGAAGGATGGGATAGTAAGACTAATTAAGTCAAGGAGTAAAATTTTCTGTTTGCTTTTATTCTGATGACGAAAGTAATGCTAGCTGTTTACCTCCCTATGAAGGAAACTTTATAGGCGTAAATCTAACGACTACTTTTTAAGATTTCAAAAAAGATATTTATTTCCGCTCATGTCTTACTGCGTAAGTCATTTTGTCGTAAAATCTCCCAAGTTATTAACGAGTGATGTCCGTCAGTTGTCTGTTAAAAATCCGCTCATTAGCAGAGTTGTTTATACCTTAGTTAGAAAGTAGCCTTCGGTTTTACAGTTCAGTGTTCCAAAAACGTCAGAGTTGTGACTCTGTGTATATTGTGACGTGCTATTTACGATATACTGAAAATCTCCGAAGCTTTTCCGAAAATTGGGGAACACTTCTTTTTTCAGTTAAACTCATGTGTTCGTATCTTTTTAAAAATACAAGAGCTGTGAGAATAAAAAATTTGCTTCCCGTATAATTATATTCTATAACCATTAAACACGCGTAACGAATCACTCTTATTAATCTTTTAAAACTAGAATGTCGGTTCTTGCGGTAGTCTTTTATATAAATGTATTTGTGACACTAGAAAAGATGTGACATTTAGTTTGTCGTAAATGTCTTTATAATAAATGACATTTTATCGAAAATATCATATTAACCTTTCAAAATCCAAACTTGCAGATTTCGGATAAAATTTGCAAACAGATTACGTGACCCACCACTTTCCCTTTAACATGTATCTTATCTTATCCAGAGCAGGTATAATTATGTCTAGAACTATTTACATACAGGAACACTTATTAACATGCCACGAAATATTGACTAAGGTCCTCGGTAAAACTAGTAAAACGAAACATACCTATGTAATTATGTATGACATACAACGTGAAAGCTTTTGAATAATATTTTTTGAAGGTGGGGAATATACAAATAAGAATAACCCGATAATGCAGATTTACTCGAAAAAGACTTTATCCCAACCTTTTACAAGAAAAAGAAATAAAAATAAAAAAAGAACAAGAGTGTTATTACTGTGTAACAAAACTTTCAAATACAAACGAGCGGGTTGGTGTTGTTCTAATCAATTCAAAGGATTTTGTCAAATTCTGCAATAGAGAGAGAAAAGAATAACAATATGCCACCGGCATACAAAATCAAATCCCTAATATTATGGAAAGAACAAAATATTTATGTAGATTTGTCTTATTTTTTTGCAGTCTAATGCGTGTATCTATAAGAAAGATCTTGTTTACTACTTTCATTGCAAACAAAATATCTGTAAGATAAAAACCATTGAGAACTGAACTAGAAAACAGATGGAAAATAATTCGTCCACCATTTTCATGTGCAAACAACAGGTCTATCAAAGGCACACACATTTAAAGCATTTAGTTCTACATTACATTTGATAAAGAAGCAAGAAGGCTCTATTCGCTGTCACTCATCCAGTTAGAACTTATACACCTGTGCTAAATACCTTGTCCACTATCCTCACAGCAAACAACAGTTCTAACACAGGTAAAGCACGATTTCATCTGTAACTATAAACTAATGCTAAAGATCTTGTCCACCATCTTTACAGCGAACAACAGATCCATCACAGATAAGGCATTATTTAAACTATATACATATGTGCTTAGGATCTTGTCCGCCATCCTCACAGCGAGCAACAGATCACCAAAAGGCATTATTTCAACATTAGCTATAAACAAGTGCTAAGGATCGTGTCTGCCATCTTCACAGCAAGCAAAAGATCAATCACGCTAAAGGCATAATCCAAATCATAAAAATCATATAAAAATCATATAAAAACAAAAGATTCTTAGTGATTTGGAATAAAGAAAAGAATAAATCTATACGTTCATATATATTCTAATAAGAAAAGTTGTGTACAGTACTTTGATATATTTTAAACCTTTTAAAGGTCCTTTTATAAAAGACCTAGCATTGCTTAAAGATCTTCGTTTTTTAATTATTGCCTTTTCAAAGATTTTTTTAAGATCATTACGTATTTACAGAGATCTAAATTTTCAATATTTTTAAGATCTTGTTTAATCATGTTAATCTCTTGCTTTTCTAAAGATCTTGTCCGTTTCGAAGATCCTGCCTTGTTGGGGATCTTGCCTTTTTTTGGGATCTTGCCTTTTTAAAAAATAATTGTGCCTATTTATAGAACCTGCCTGAGTAAAAGATCTTGCCAATCACCTTTATGACAAGCAACAGATCTAAAACTTGTTTGACAACATAACACTGGTGGGCGTTTTGATCTTTGTTAGAAGATACTGTCTAATTAGAAATAGACTTAAGCATATCTTTTGATGATGTATAACTATTTTAATCGATAGAAACAAAACTGGAGAACCTCGTCGAAAAGTGTTTTAAAGCAGACAGTAATACCAAGGTCTTTTTCCCCAAATATTCTGAATGGAGTTAAACTATTCTTGTCTATTCTACTAGCTCTGACGGCGACATGATCAATGAATAGACTGTTTAATCAAAAATATAAAAAAAGATTTGCATTTTACTTTGAGGCATGCGTATAAACGTTCCTGTAACTTCCGATGTAACTATTTTACTATGCAAACACGACATGCCTTACAATATATTTGCATTTTAATATTCATCTAAGTCGACTATGCCTTTTGCAATATCACGTTCACATCAATCAAGTACAGCGCATAGTTTATGTATGCCTTTTAACATTTTAATATGTAACATTTTCTTGAAATGTGATTCAGCATTATTGCACCACTGTGACAGTGGAAGACATTTTTCTGTAAACAAAGACATATAATATTTTCGAAATACGCAATGCTGTCAAACTATATGTCAATGACTGTAAATGTCACAGATACATTTAATGTACATGTATGTCAATTATACAATATTGTAGTTCTTATCTTTGATACATGGATCGGGTGATACGACCCAACAGCGACCGCATTTTGGCTGTCACGTGGTTTTGTGGCGCAAACCGTAACTGTCTTTGTTGTAAGCAAGTGCAAAGTCTTGATAACAGAAATATTTAGCGATATTATAATAAGTCAGTTTTGTACAGCCTATAATTAAAAGGTAAACAGCTAGATTTGATAAGTATATATATCTATAAATATTACAGCTCTATTCAAGCTTCTTAATTTGAAACTCTGTAATGATAGCATTTTAAACTAGCTATAAGTTCTATCTGCATTATCGTACTAATTATTGCCATACTGAAACAGGCAAAAATACAAATAAATGCTAACAAACATTTTCCTCTCGGAATATTATTTTCAGACAGATTAGGTAAAACCGTTATCCAAGAACATTGTCAAATTACTTTCCTTAAAACCAAGGTATCTCGGTCTGAGGTCACTGATATGCCTTGATATGCTAAACCATAACTTGTTCTTGCATAGACTTTTCAAAAAAATACCAATATTGGTTCAAATGATAGGCTTGCAAGCTGTCTTTCACATGACCAAGTTCTCTAACAGAGAGAATGTCTCAAGGTCAAGATCATAGTTCGATATTTCTCTATTCACCTTCTACAATACTTATCATTATAATGAAAAATACATAAACTAATATTTCTTCCCTAGAAGGGAGTACGTAAGAGGTTCAAAGAGCATCTTCTTTTGGTACTCGTGTGTCCTCATATTGTTTATACTGTTCATGACCTGTTAACATTTTTGACATTTAATAGACACCAAACATTATTTAGGATTTACATGGAAAACTGAATATATGGTCGTGAGGAAAAGTAGCTACAAGGCAGCGTTAAAAAATGCAAATGCAGTTAAAGGTACAGAATGTTGTTTTGGCACTTACATGGATGGTAATACTTATGATACTGTCGTGTTTGATATTTCTTACGATTCGGAGGACGAAGAAAGTGCGATTAATGTCACACAGTGGAAACGATTGTCGAAGTTTGGACTCTAAGTCTTACTTTGCCACGGGTATTTCATCTAAAATAAGTCAGAATTTTGATTTTCAAATACCCATATAAAGCAGGACAACTCTAGAAGTGTGTCTCTGAGAATCAAATTAATTTCTATCGACGATGGTTTCTACTAAACGCTGCAAAATGTCTCTTCACCCACCATTCAGTTTGGACCGACCCATTTGTCCATTATAGGGATATCAGTTAAAAACTCATTCACTGAACAGGAAACAGAGCAGTCCATTCTAAGATTTCCCTGCAAATTCAAACTGTAATTTCTGCTGCGGAGGTTTCGACTGTTGTTTATTATGAACCTTGCACTGGTGTCTGTTTGATGTACTGTTAGTGACTGCTAGTAGCGATGAAGGTGGCTGTTTTGGGTGATTTTGTACTGTTTTGTTGCTAGTTAGTAGGTGACTGTCATGATGATAACAATGTTAGTCTCTTGAGGAGGGAGAAAAAGTATCAGCAAATACACAGGGAAGCTCTGGAACAATCTGATTGCTTGCTTGTTTGTTTGTTTGTTTGTTTTGTTCGTTTTTGCACTGCAAATTAACCAAAATATGCTTTGAATGTTTTTAAATCTAAAAAAAGAATGTTTCTCTGTCAACTAACGCAAATTATTTTGTCAAGTTTTATAATTTTATGATTCTTTGTTTTAAAACTAAAATGAAACCGTGTTCATAGAAAATTGCGCATGCGCAGATTTGGGCAATACACCTATTTTACCCATATTAAAGTGATGTAATAACTTCAACCAGAAGGCGATATAAAGACCTGGACAGGTGTAGACGGACAGACACACAAAAGTGATCACACTGGTGTCCATGTGACACGAACTTAAGTCCATTCGGTGTTTTAGGGGTTTGTCGTTCCATGCAGTTTCCACGTAAGAAACTACCTTTCAAACATGCGGGAACTGACTCCTAACACCCCGAATATTGGCACAGGCAGACGATTTGACTGACTACATGCTTTCTGTATACAGATGGAAAGGTTCCAACAGTCAACTGGAGTTATCCGCAAATTGTGCTAGAACATTACAATGTCGTTTACCTATTTTTAATTTCTTCTTTAGATTATCTGCATTGAAATGAATACAGCTTAATTAACCGGTAGAAACGTACATTAATCAGAAAACTATCAAATCTAAAAGTGGAAAAAGGTTGCGTACAAGTAGCGTTATACAAAAATGTGTTTACAAATTTTGGAGAAAAACCATCACACACTCACGGATCAAAAAAGTATCATTATAGAAATATGAAAACATTTCCGATAACTTAAAGTCAAATTTTGCACAGATCGAACAAGTATCCTAAAGAAATATGAAAACATTTCATATTTAAAAGTCAAATTTTGCCCTAAGATTATCAAATTCCTTAAAAGTACAATTATACTTCAATAACATTACCATCCTAAAGCAGAATAGAATTTCAGAAGACAATCGTTAAATTTCTAACTTCTGAAAACAAAAAGTTTACTTATCTACAATCTTCATTGGTGCTCATCAAATAACTCCTGTCAACTTCTGTCACAGCGCATTTCTCCAATCTTCATGAAGCCATCAATGTACATCTTCCTTTAGTCTCCACCGTTGATACAGAGTGTTCGTTTAACCGCTGTGTCAGGATGTCCGTCCACTTTATTTCGTACCTAAATACAAGAGAACATTTATTCAACAATTTTCATTTCTTTATAAATACAATAAAATTTAAACTTCAACTATATAAATAGCATATTTTATGACTGAAAGCCATCAAATTTTTTGGGGATTTCTTCTTCTGTTCAAGATTCACAAAAAATAACCAAATGACGGATTGCTTCTGAGAAGCTACAGGTTCGAATATTGATGAGAACCACGACGTCGGAAATGTTCAAGTTCGAAATGCTTCATAGACAAAATAAATGGCTGCTTCGCAAGTCAGACGTTTCTTATACTTATAACACTTTAATAATAATATATAAAAACAAGGCACTTCTTGAAAGCTTGAAAGACAGCGTACCTAAATACTGAAAATACTAAAGAAGTATATTTATAAATCGGAAAAAATACCTGGTTTCAGATATCTTCGTAAATCAGAAAAAAAGAAAATACCTGGTTGCAGATTCGATCAAAACCTCAGGAGTAGGCGAAGTGAACTATAAGACATTTAAATTTTACAGTCAGGTCACTGTATCCTCATAAAGCTGATATTTAATCTTTGTTAATTGCATTTTTCTAATAGTTTGAAAAGCGAAGAAAGAACATTCTTAATTTATTAAACAGATAAATAAAAAAAATCATTTTATAATAACTAGAAGGTTTTACCTTTTCATGAAAGGAAATAAACGTCGAAGTATCACCAGATGCACCTTGTATTTCTGCAAACCAAACAATGACCTCTATAGGATGGAAAAAACGACCAAAGTGTCCCACATATGTTCTGTTTTCACGTGTTTTAGTGAGCAAGTCTCGGATTAGGGGAGATGTACCGTTAACAATGTGCGCTTCAAAATTTTTAAAGTGCGAAAGTCACGTGTTTGTCGGGTCATTGTTCTCTTGACAATATACTTCCCGAATACAAGCTATTAGATATAAACAGACAAACTCCTCGCACCGGTTACGTCACGCTTTGCTACTTTCACCACTGCCAACACTATAACCCACGTGACGATAGGTGATCATGTGACCAAAACAATCTACTCTCGTTATTGTTACGAAATATTCTTTTTTTACATTTATTTTTTTACCTTTTTGTACATTAAGCATAATAATTAAATGAAAGAAAACTTAAGTGATAGAAAGTATGAACATTTAAAAGTGAAAAAAATATACCCGGCTCTGTAACGACCGAATTTACTTGTGGTGGCAGTGGTTTCTGTACTGATCAGGGGAAGTAACCGCTGCGAGGAGTTTGATAAACAGATTCTTTTCAAATCTGATGTTAAACGCTCCAATGATTAAGATTTAGTCAAACTGATAATTAAAGAAATCCTCATAGAACTGCATATGTTTCAGTCTGTTAGTGTCTAATTTTTGTTTTGAATAAGAGTTTTATTATTATATTATAATTATTATTATTACTACTTATTGTTCAGCAACGTCATGTTTAATTTTAAAATTTAAATAAATCTTAAGTTCATATTTGAGTTAAAATAATAAATTCCTTTACATATATGTAACCACATAATATTATTGTAATTTTTGTCCAGTTCAGGCTTTCAGACCAATTAGTTTGCCTCATGCATATGTCCCACAGCTCAATAAAAAAGAATAAGAAACATATGCATGTCTGTTTAAATGCGTATGTTAGCGTATTATTAGTATTGCAGCGTTCCTGCATTATCAAGCAAAATCATTTATACACTAGAAAATATATTTATGCAGTTTTATTTATGTTTCCTTACCCATGACAGTGTCAAAAGTAGTCTCAAACAATTGTGAAATGTCTCCAAGTTATTTCTACATCTAAACTTTCGCAGACTGAAGTGTCTAAGACATTTGCGAAAGTAAAAATTTAGCTTGGTAATTATCTTCAATAGGGGAACTCAATATCTGGCGGAGTAAAATTAAGCCAAAGACAGAATTTTGTCAAGAAGTATTAAATGCCTAGCGTGCTCTTTATTTAGACGCGTAAAAAGGCAAGATTTAAATTGGCTACATGCAACGAAATAGTCCCGAAGCTAGAACATTAGAGGATATGATTTTTCCCAAATGTCGACATAGCTGCCTGATCAATACAAAAACGTTCGATACGCTTTAATCAATCCATAAATAACGGCTTCCGTTCTGATTGTAACATTATATTCGACCGACTCTGCTATGTCGACAGGACATTCAATAAAAACAAAGTCTGGTATTTGTCTTCTGTATAACTTGGTCACAGTTCTTTAGTTACATAATGACAGGCCTTGAAAAAAAATAGCCTTCCAACATCTTTAAAAAAGGCGTCTGACTTAGTTTGACTATATAAAACAGACAATATACATACTAATTTGTCTGTCAATATAAGAGAGAACCGTCCGCTACAGCTTGTTACTTCAAAGAAAGATGAAAGGTTTTGTTGATAAGTTTCTTTTCTGAACATGGTTTTAGACAAATCTGACATTTCTTGACAAATGAAATGTGACAGATAAAAGTCCTAAATCCTTTGATGTGGTAAATTATGTCTGTAAAATTACATTCGGATGCGTAACCGGCTTCGAAGAATTCTGTATCGTTACTTTTTTTTCAAGTTATATAAGTTTGTCAAAGTGACCCTGAATTTTCTTTAAAAATCTATTTACCTTGATGTGTACTCTCTGAAAAAGGAAACATTAACACTGGTTTTACTTTAATATGACATAAAATGTTTTCGAGAAAAGTTGAAAGTTACAACTTTGCTCGACGACACGTTTTCATTTATATCCATCTTAGAAGTGAAATGACTTATTATCCACATGACTTCTGAATATTCATTGTGTTTTCAACATTAATCCTGACCGCCATGTATCTGGGTCAATTTGACCTCTGATAGAAACTGCTGGAGAAGTGCTGATCTTTTTTCTCGAGAATATTTTGTAGATCGAAAATGACAACGGAAAAGCGAGATGCAGTTTTTGAAAAAAATGTTCCATGTCTCTGTTTCCGTATACTCCATGGTTGCTGAAGACATTATTTCTGAGATAATTAGATCTTTGTAATATAATCAATGTATTTCTTCAATAACATGACATTATCAAGAAAACTGAATTCAGTTATTTTATTGCAACTTTTCAAATGTAATATAATAAACCCGCGAATATCTAGTAGTGAAAACTTTCTTTTTGAAATCGCACGTAAACGATTACTTGCCCACTAGTATATGAAAATGTAGAAGGGGAGATAACCCCTCTTTCGACAAACATGTTAGACATAACTATAATAATTGAGAACAATCGAATACGTTCTCAAACTCTTCCTTAATATCAGTTAGAACTTATATACTTTGTGTACCTAAATCTATAAAATGCCATCTATAAGATAATACAAACGCAAGATTCGATGAAGATGTAGAGTGAAGACATGATGACATTAACTCAATTCCTGGCTAGATAACACGGACATACAGGACAAGAATGTGCTAATCCAAGCTTGATTTATGTCAAGGCAGTTATTTTCTCGCAGAATCATACATTTTATATTGATGGCTGCTTCTGATATTTAACCCTTTCGTTTTAACTACTATCTGTAAGTCAATCATTTCTTATTTCTTGACAGCTTTCATCGTATATTTCAACTTTTCGCGTTTCTTTTTTCAGCTTGTTTGCTTATATTTCCGGATAATGTCAGTTGGAAAGAAAATTGGCGTTTAAATCGGATGCTTAATATCAACTGACTGGAAGTAAAAGCTGCCGTCGTATAATTTCTCATTTGAACAGATCTGCGTGTGTTCACTTGCGCACGATCAATTAAAAGGAATATTAATTTAGTTGTTAAACCTATGTCGAAGGTAAATCCATATAAAAAATAAGCAAAGATAAATAAACAAAACTACCCTGGATGTCTTCGAACGCTCATAAACCTAAAAAAACTCAAATTTAATCACAGTTTCTGAAATTTTCTATTGAAAAAAAACAGTATCTTTAACGCAGATGTAATTATTTATTTCGTACTCGTCCACTTTTTTTAAATCTGAGGAATCACATGAAAACAGAAAATATCATTTCCGATGACGTCACATCTGATTAGGCGAATAGCATGAACTAACAGTAACTAATGGAAGAACATTAAATAGATCAGAAAAGTTTTCAAAAGAGACTTGAAAACATAATTTCTCCTTTTGTTCTGGTATCGGAAGGAACTGTCTGTTTCAAGTTTTAAAATAACAACGTTTTGTGAAACTGGCATACGGCTTTTCAAACATTAACTAGTAGAAACAATCGAATAGTATGCTTTTTATTAAGTATTTTCACTTTATTAAGCCAGACTTTTTTGTTGTTTGCATTAATTAAATCAGTTTTATTTTATGCCTACCAATGAAATATAGGGAAATATCAGTGAGATAAAAGTGATAACCCACTGATTTGAATCAGTGAAATTACCATTTTGATAATACACTGTTCGTGCCGGAACTACTGCTTGATGAAACTTCAGGAATTTCCCCACCACGTAAATACAAGAGAATCCGCTGTACTTCAGACTGTGACAGCGAGTGAAATTTATTTACCTTGTTAAATCCAATTATAATATTGAATTCCTGAGCCTAACTAGTTGTGAACAATGATGAAATTCGCAAATAAATTATTTAAGATGTCTGATTTGTTTACATAACTCACATGGACAATATCCAATATGGCCGACTTTCAATTCAATTGATTGAATATTACTCGGTATTAATCCGCTTTTATAATTAAAGTATGTATGGCTAAAATTCAATAAATATTGATAATCTGTGTAGACAAAAATAAATTTTATTTGATGAAAGTGTATTCAGTTTATTTCAGCAGAAGTAAAGTTATCATATGTATTGGAGATTGTCTGCACTTTTTGTGCGGAGTAACCAAAGTACGCATTAACTGATTTGGGGCTCACCATGGGGAATTTATTGAAGGCCCTGATTAAAAATGTCATAAAATACCCATTTTTGACGTGTTGGCATAAAATAAAAAGAAAATTTGTTTGTTTTTTAATGGAAGATGGGAATTTATTTCATCTCGTGAACACCATATGTTGATATTTTCACTCGTGGCTGCGCCACTCGTGAAAATATCACATATGGTGTTCACTCGATGAAATGCGCCACGAGTGAAAATATCAACATATGGTGTTCACGAGATGAAATAAATTCTCATCTTCTACAAAAACAAACAAATATCCTCTATATACCTATAGAATGTTATTTATTGAGATTAAAATGGTTCGTTAAACACAGTACTTAGCTAATTTTTTATCAGGCCATGTCATTAGTTGTTGCAAAAAAGCGAAAAGTTTCTACTTTTTTTATTCAATAAAATTGTCTGAGCCATTTAAATGTCTGAGACGGTTGACGTTAATTGAAGTGACAATTTAGTAGAGACATTTTCTGAATTGTCTTAATACAATATCCGGCGGAGGAAAATGAATTGAAGCACAAAATGAAAGACTTGAATACCGAGACTACTTTGTATTCAGATTTACGACATAAACAGAAGTTCAGGCCAAAGAGAATAAATTACATCTGACATGTCAAGTTCATCCTATCGCATCATTTCGGGTAAAGAAATCTAGACAATTTACATGTTACATTTCGAGGTTAATACGATGCAAACTATGTGGTAAACTGTGAAATGCACGAATTTTCCATTTACGATACACACCTTCCCCATTGCTGGATTCATGACTTCAAGATACAGAGGGAAAAAGATAATCAGATTTAAAGATATTTCAACACATTTATTTTTATTATAACAAGCTTCGACAAACTGTAATTTTCCTTCTGACCTACAATCATGATAATCTATAATAAACATAATTGATGTGAATTGCATTATTATTAAACATTCAATATATATATTGGAAGTTTTGTATCAAAAAACTGAAACAGAAACTGTTTTATTTGATTAAACGCCTAATTTAACACATACTATTTCACTTGCGTTGTACAAAAATAGAACTATCAAACAGTTAAAAATCACATAGAGACAGAGTAAATCCAATCATGAAAATATATCATGTATCATAAACTATAAATGAAGAATCAAACAAGATCAATAATACAAATTTTTGGTATACATATATAGACAGACTGTCTTCATCATACTGTGTCCATTACGGCATCACAACTATTTCATAACACATTGTTCATGTTGTTTAGAACCATGATTCAAAATTTATAAAAAAGTGTCAGTTAGAACATTAGCTATAAACTCTTAAGTGTAACTACCTTCCTAAAGTAAACTGTAGAATTTTTTATAAACTCTTTTAATATAACTACCTTCTTTATTAATTAAGACATTTACTATAAACTGTTTTAATGTAACTCCTTTCTGTATCGATTGAAACATTTATTTACTATAAACTCCTCGATGTAACTGCCATTTGTATGAATTGAAACATTTACTATAAAATCTTAAATGTAACTGCCATTTGTATGAATTGACACATTTACTATAAACTATTAAATGTAACTGCCTTTAGTATGAATTGAAACATTTACTATAAGCTCCTAAATGTAGCATTTAGTATGAATTGAAACATTTACTATAAACTCTTGAATGTAACTGCCTTTAGTATGAATTGCAACATTTACTATAAACTCCAAAATGTAACTGCGTTTAGTATGAATTGAAGCATTTACTGTAAATTCTTAAAAGTAACTGCCTTTTGTATGAATTGAAACATTTACAGTAAATTCTAAAATGCAACTGCCTTTTGTATGAATTGAAACATTTACTATAAAATCTTAAATGTAACCGCCTTTTGCATGGCTTGAAACAGTTACTATAAAATCTTCTTATTCAACTACCTTCTGAATGAATTCAGCTATCTACTTTAAACTTGTTCAATGTGAACAATTTGTGTTTAAGTTGAGACATTAATTTTACATTCTGTATAAATTGATACTTTCTTGCTTTGTGACGAGTCCTTTAGCCATGCCAGGCTATAATGTGCATCTTTTACATGTGCTGTGTTCAGGCAAATATGAATTCACTTGTGCGCTGCAATATTTTCCTGTTTACAAATTCTTCCCGAACGGAGATTTATTGAATTCATGAGCCAAGGCTACATCCTCTCTTTTAATATTAATTTACACTTAAATGTTATTTCAGGAGTGGTCTTTCATTAGGAATAGCTAACTTAGTTTACTTTTACAACTAACTTTTTACCATCAGTAGGGAATAGAACTAAATTGTGTGTATTCATATTTTTTTAATCTAATATTTGCCGAATGCCAACGAATCTACTAGAACTACAAGTTTTTTTTCTGGTTTTTAGCTCATCTGTGCACGTAGTGCACAAGGTGAGGTATTGTGATCAGTCAATGTCCGTCGTCCGTCGTCGGTGCGTGCGTGCGTTCGTGCGTAAACTTTTGTTTTAAAGAACATCTCCTCCTAAACCACTGGGCCAATTTCAACAAAATTTCACAGAAATGTTCCTTGCATGAAGCTCTACCAAAATTATTCAAAGAATTTGATTCCATGCAGAACTCTGGTTGCTATGGCAACTTAAAGGAAAAACTTTGAAAATCTTCTTGTCTGAAACCACAAGGCCTAGAGCTTAGATATTTGGCATTTAGCACCCTCTAATGGAACTCTACAAAAAATTGTTCAAATTATTTCCCTGGGGTAAAAATTGGCCCCGTCCCAGGGGTCACTTCCTTTTACATAGACTTATATAGGAAATCTTTAAAAATCTTCTTCTCAGAAACCACAGTGCCTACAGCTTTGATATTTGGTATGTAGCATTGTCTAGTGGATGTCTACCAAGTTTGTTCAAATTATGTCCTCTGGGTCAAAATTGGCCACGCCCCAGGGTTCTCTTGGTTTACATATAGTTATATAGGAAAAACATGAAAAATCATTTTTCTCCAAAACTAATAAGACTAGACCTTAGATATTTGGTGTGGAGTATTGTGTAGATAACTTTTACCAGTATTGTTTATATGTTGGCCCTGGGGTCAAAATTGGCCCTGACCCGGGGGCCCTTAATATGTAAAAAAGGGAATCTTGAAAAACCTTCTACTCTCAGAAACCACAATGCCTACAGCTTTGATGTTTGGTATGTAGCATTGTCTAGTGGATGTCTACCAAGTTTGTTCAAATTATGTCCCCTGGGTCAAAATTGGCAACGCCCCAGGGTTCTCTTGGTTTACATATAGTTATATTGGAAAAACATGAAAAATCATTTTTCTCCAAAACTAATAAGACTAGACCTTAGATATTTGGTGTGGACTATTGTGTAGATAACTTTTACCAGTATTGTTTATATGTTGGCCCTGGGGTCAAAATTGGCCCCGCCCCAGGGGCCCTTAATATGTAAAAAAGGCAATCTTTAAAAATCTTCTTCTCAGAAACCACAGTGCCTACAGCTTTGATATTTGGTATGTAGCATTGTCTAGTGGATGTCTACCAAGTTTGTTCAAATTATATCCCCTGGGTCAAAATTGGCCACGCCCTAGGGTTTTCTTGGTTTACATACAGTTATATAGGAAAAACATGAAAAATCATTTTTCTCCAAAACTAATAAGACTAGACCTTAGATATTTAATGTGGAGTATTGTGTAAAGAACCTTTACCAATATTGTTTATATGTTGGCCTTGGGGTTAAAATTGGCCCCGCCCCGGGGGCCCTTAATATGTAAAAAAGGCAATCTTTAAAAATCTTCTTACTGGAAACCTCAAGGCCTACAGCTTTGATATTTGGTATGTAGCAATGTCTAATGATTGTCTACCAAGTTTGTTCAAATTATGTCCCCTCGGTCAAAATTGGTCACGCCCCAGGGTTCTCTTGTTTTACATTGATTTATATAGGAAAAACATGAAAAAAAAATTCTCCAAAACAAATAGGTGTAGACCTTAGATATTTGGTGTTGAGTATTGTGTGAAAAAGCTTTACCAAATTGTTTAAATGTTGGCCTTTTGGTCAAAATTTGCCCCGCCCCGGGGGCCCTTAATATGTTAAAAAGGAAATCTTTAAAAATCTATTTGTCTGAAACCACAAGGCCTTGAATTTTAAAATTTGGCATGAAGCAAGCTTTATCAAGCTTTTTCAAATTATTGGATTAGGTTAAAGGTCACGGAGGCTAAAAATAGATTTATCTACTGTACCTCATAAAGCCTTCGGTTATAGACCAATATCTTTGATATTCAGTATATAGGTTCCTTGCATGGACCTCTACCCATGGGTAGGGTTTGAGGTCACTGGGTCAAGGTCAAGGTCACCATAGCTTATAATAGATATTTCTACTTTCTGCCATAGAGCCTTTATTTATTGACTGATATTTTACATATTTGGTTTGTAGGTTTATATTTTCAATTAAAAAACGAAATACTGCTTAACAGCAAACCTACAGCCAAAGTACTCAGGTGAGCGATCCAGGGCCATCATGCCCCTCTTGTTTTTTTTATGTTTTTCTTTTTTTTGGGGGGGGGTCTTTTTTTTCCTTATTCTTTTTGGAATATTGTTCTTTTTTTGAAGACATTGTTCAAGGAATGAAAGAAAGATTTATTCTTATACTACGGGTTGATATAAAGGAAATGTTAAGAGGCTCATTCGGGCCAGTGCAAAATAAGACAACCGTAACAAACGAAAAGCAACTGTATCTAGAAATAAACAGAGTGTTTTCTGTTTCATAGAACCAATAGTTAAAAGAAGAAGACTGATACAGCTTGCGAAAAGCAGACACGAATTGTCTCCCGTTGTTTGTGATCATCTAGATTTACTGATGTATCGAAATACGATTTTAATAATTTGTATTCGTATGAGGGAATTCCGGGATGACCTCTCCTGGACTTAGTTATAATAATAGTTTTAAAAAAATAAATAAAAAGAATCTTTCAAAATTTCTGTCTGGTCTTCTGATCTAAGATAACTCAACATCATTCGTCATCATAAATGATGACTTTCTCAAGACGAGATGTGTTACAGTCGAGTGCATACCTTCCTATAATTGTATAAATACAATCTCTGACAACTGTGTCAGGTAGAAGCGGATCAGTGTTCCAGTGGTAACGCGCTGAACTGGTAAACCATGGGGTCCCGAGATCGATCCCCCACTCCTGCACTAGCATTACTAATTGTCTTTCAGGTGAGACGTTAAACCGAGATCCCATGTATCAGTGCTGTCCACTGAGTATGCTAAAGAACCAGAATTTTCATGACAATTAGTTCAGTGATTCTTGAAAGCTGAAATTTATTCCAAATTGTCATCTGTTATTTTAATGTTTTAATTCCATGTCATTTCTACTTTGATTTATGGGAGGAAGTAAGATTCATAGCGCACAAATTTCTACGCTCCAAACTTTTATGATAATACAACCATTTATACAATTCAAGAGAGTTAGTTCGATTCCAATACTGGTATCGGAACAAAACGTTACAATAAAATCACGGGAGATGTAAGTTTGTACATTAAAATAATACCAAGACAAGTTCAGGCAGAATGTAAATCTTTTTCACTTGATAGAAGACTCACATTCATGAAGAAAGGTCATTTTAAGAACGTGTTGAAAATATATGATAGAAAGTCACTTCAGGTTTTGAAATATCCAGTTTTATAGTGAACAAAGGAACACAAGATATTTTGCAAGTACAAATGCGATGGTTTACTGTCGTCAAAAACATGCAAAGAGAAAAAGCATCGTTGTTCAAAAGAGTACCCAAAACTTCTAACTTCTTGTTCATGTCCTTAAAATGGTAGTTCACAAAATCGTGTGTATTGATACTGATAAACAAAAGAACACAAATAATCTGAGACGGCAATTTAGATTCCAAGACGTATTTTAACAAGGTTGACGAGACAAAACGTGCCAATACAATTACGGAGCGGATGATTGATCGAACAGAATTTCGTATAGATGATCGCGTGCACTTTTGAGAAATGCAGCATTGTTTGGCAAAAGTCTGGTGTGAAATAAAACTGATTAAGCAGTTTATACCATAAGATAGTTATATGGCAAGGCTTAAATCAGGTTTGAAACAGAGATTGAATAGTCAAGAAGAAGTTGAGAAACGTCTCCTAGACTTGTTGTTATCTAGTCATTTATCAGAGACCCCTGCCTGCCCACTTAGCCATACTTGACTTATACCTTTAAGCAGCACGGTCAAAGCACCTTTTTCTAAAGCAACCGCAATCGTCTTTAAATAATTTTCTGGAGAAAACGACATTTTTATCAACTCGATAGATAAACTAATAATTCCAAATTAACATTTTGCTCGAAAAAACCTTACCACAAACATTTTGTATACCACTTTTTCTGCATTCTGAAGTTCTTGAACAAAATACCGCTTTAGAAAAGGCACTATTGTAGGCATCTTAAACAAACTTAAATTTCTGAATTCATTTTCTTGTCAACAATTTGTTCCTAACAAGGATTTATTGAAATCCTGATCCGGAGTTGTTTCCTGTGCTGATTGCTAATTTCGTGAAAACGTCGACAAATTGTGAGATTTTGATTGACGTTTTAATCTACGTAATAAGGCATTCATGTTTCGTAGTGGTCTTTTAGTGAGGAAGACAAGAACTCAAGAGTAATGATTCTTTTAACTCTGTTTTTTATGATAATGAATTGTACTGGGAAAAATGGTTTAGGACTCTGCATGGTGTAGTCAAAAAGAAATCGAGCGATTAAAAGTACGGTACACCATGAAAACTTTCTTCCGTTATTTACATTTTGCTAGAAATAAAAGATGTGGTATAACGTAAAATGTATTCATTTTTATTTCAGTTGTCTGTAATAAAACGATCAATTAGCAAGATTCAAGATAATGGAATGTCGTCGTTAGGCCTTCAAGGTTTTAAAGTTAAGTTGTAAAGATACAGTGCGGTTTAATTGAAAAGTACCAATTTTGTATCGGTATTGACAAAAACGGTGACAAAAAGGACAAGCCTTAATTAAATAACTAAAACGCTGAATAAGTGTCGGTTAATCAAAACTTGGTATTAGATAATAA